>JAVMKO010000019.1:6285317-6906386 GCA_032164245.1 Sternotherus odoratus
TCAGGGCACATTCCTAACACGGCCGAGGCCTGAGAAGGCCATCCAGAGGACCAGTGAGTGCCAATGGGAGAGTGGTGGGCTTGTGATCTGGACGTCTGCTAGCTAGAAGCTATGCTGAGACCACCGAATTGTGTGGTGCTGATGGATTCCTACTGCATTTTGGGCCACTGCCAACCACTTGAATTTGGCTAGCTGCTCAGGTCATCAGAAGTAATAATATTATGCCTGAATGCAATTTTATTTTAGTATAGACATATCATATCTCATTGAATTTTTTTAACACATCCTAATTAGCTGGGACAAAATGGTTCTGTCTGAATCAGAATTTCACATTCCAACTCTCCTGAACTTTCATTCCTCTTCTATATTTTTTATTCCTAGCAAAGCCCTCATTAGCTAATAACTCCCCCTTTCTTTTTAATATAGTTTGCATTAAGTACAAGATACTTGGGACATAATTATTACGGCTGCTGATGGCAACGGAGAACAGCAAGTGAGTGTTCCCAAATACTATGTTCCCTCATTGAAAGTCCCCTTAGGAAAATACTAGAGAGCATTTGAGACTGACCACATATAGTATGTGGTGAGGATTTAATCCAGCCACAGAACTACTTTGACTGTTCTCAGTGGTGGCAGATGACAGAACAAGGAGTAATGGTCTCAAGTTGCCATGGGGAAGGTCTAGGTTGGATATTAGGAAACACTGTTTCACTAGGAGGATGGTGAAGCACTGGAATGAGTCCTAGGGAACATGCCAATTGTTTCCACTTTCTCATTTCCTCACTGTCCAAAGGTTTTGTTTCAACAAGATAAAACATTTTTGACTCTTATTTTGTTTCATTTAGTTTAGACTTCTCTTCTATTCAAATATTGGTTGTAATATGTTTATGTATTTTTAATGTTTATATTAGGTTTCAGCATTATCTAAATGAAACATCTTTACCTTGTTGAAACAAAAGGTTTCAACGTTCTCAAAACGAAACTCAACATTATCAAAATGGAAACACCGAAAGGCTTCCAAATCGACATGTTCCTGAATTTCTGTTCCACTGTCGGTTCTGAAATTTGGACTTTTAATTCTCAATGGGAATGAAAACAAATTTCAAAAGCCTGGACCTTCCTGCAGACTTCAAATTCCCACTGGGCTGCTTTCTAGGCTTAGTCACTAGTGGTAGTGGCTGATTCTAAGATGAAAACCTTTTAAGTCTGGCCTGACATAAGTAACAAACAGTAGTGCCAACCTTAAGATCCCCAAAACAATGAGTGTGTGTTAAAAAAAAAAAGCTATGATTTTTCAGTCAATTATTTCCCTTCTTGTTTCTGAGTCTTTAAGGTCACATATTGTGCACCGCTGCCAGCACTGGCCCTAGATACCTGCCCAGATGTGTGGGTCCACAGGGTCCCAGTATTTGGAGGTACAGCTCCATCAGTACCCCATTATGTTTTAGCCATGATCCCCACCCCAACCAGAAGAATGCCCTGATAACAACCCGCTCCAAAAAACAGCTGAAATTCTCTTTCCATAACCACATACGGGTAAGCGTTTCCTGACCCCACCGCATTGCCACACTCTCTCGGGGTCCCACATGTTCTTTTTATTCCCCACAAGGTCAGCATAACAAAGCCAGCAATCCAAAGACTACAAACACAAGATTTACACAGCAATGCCTCTGGACAGGCTCCAAGAAACATGCTCGCGAGCTGATAGACTGCACTGATTCGGTAACCTGAACGGCTCGGGGGAGTCCCTGGCAATATAGCATTACTGTTTGTTATTTGTGGCTGGCTCTCTACATGTCTGTATCACTAAGCGGGTGGAAAACCTGTTTAATTATTGAGAGAGAGTTTCATATTTGATGAAGGGGAAGGCCAGGTGCTGAGAATCCTTGACCTCTTTTTAAACAACAGTTCACAGGATGGACGAGAAGTGGTTCAGATTTTTCCTTGTAAACTCAAGCTCGTTACTTAGACCTTTACTCAGACAACAAGATGTTAATGCACAAGTAGAAAAGTCAGACACCCCCTACCCCCAGGACACCGATGTAGTAAGCTGGTTGCTTACTTTTACATGGAATATCATACTCTAGAGCAGTGGTGTCTAACAGAAATTCAATGTTAGCCACGCTGCCAGCCACACTTGTGGTTTTGAATTTTTCTTATTAGCCACATTATAAAAAAGCCACATGCACTGGCCACAATTCAATAGCATATTAGCCATATGTGGCTAGTGGCAAATGTATTGGAAACGGCTGCTCTAAAGAGTAAAGGGCTGGCAGCATTTGCCTGAAACACTCCACCCTCCTTGTAAGTGTTGATCCTGCTGTGAAAGGGGAAGGATGGTTCACTGCTTAGAGCACAAGCTTAGGATTTAGGAGACCCATTTGTACTCTGCCATAGACCCCTGTGTGACCTTGGGCAAGTCACTTAGGCTATGTCTACACTATGACCTTGCAGAGACACAGCTATACGGTCTCCTGTGTAGCTGCTGTATGCCAGCAGGAGAGAACTCTCCTGCTGGCATAATTCAACCACCCTTAATGAGCGGCGGTATCAGTTTTCCATCTGCAAAATGGGTCTAATAGCACGTCCCTATCTCACGGATGTTTTTCAGATAAATACATTAAACATTGTGAGGTGATCAGATACTAAATACCAAGAATTAAGAAGGTTCTGCTGACTCACTGAGGGAGGTAACTTGTTACTGATATGAGAGAGGTGGGAATGGTTCTCTAGACATTGAGGATCCAGGGTGTGGGCTGAGCAGCCCCGAAGAAGGAACTCTAGGAACAGCGAAGCCTGGGGAGAAGTTTGAGCTAAACTTTGTTACCTTATTGTGGATTTCTTGGTTAATAAAGACAAAGCCTGGCAAGAGGGTGAGTGAATTTTAGTGCATGGAATGGATTTTATACAGCAGTTTGTAAAAACCAGAAAACTACAGCAGTAAAAGACATAACTTATGCCTACTTGTGCATTTCACCACAGGACATATCTGCAACAATCCTGGTGGAAATTGGACACTTATTCTTTGGCCACATACCACAGCTGTTTATAAAACACATCGCATACTCCACAATGAATACATGGCCCCCAACAGGGCCACCAATAAATCATATGATACCATTTCTCCTCTAGGATGCCCTTAGCAGAGAATATTATAGACCGTGAAATGCATACATGGTATTTGTGGGAGAAACTTTGGAAATGGCTGAAGGCTTCTGAACAGAATAATAATTCTAACAGGTCCATGACAGATGGGTCCATATTTCAGCCTAAGACTATGTTATTCAAATTCCAGGCAGGAACTTATCCATAACAGACATTTTATGAGGTTACTCTGTTTCTTAGTAACTTAAGCAGTAGCATGAGCAAAGGACAGAGAATTATGACTCCTCACCTCTATTCCCCATGTGGACTATGCGTGTGATGTTGGGCAAATCACATCAGTACCAGTGCTGAGACCGCTGTCTGTCGTGCTGACCCAATATTCTCTTATTGTTTCCTTTTGTCTGCCCATCTCTCTCTCTAGATCTATCCATTGTCTCTTGCCTCATGGTTAGGTTGTAAGCTTTTTCCAGCAAGGACTGTCTTACTGTTCTGTGTTTGTATAGCACCTAGCACAATGGGGTAACCAGACAACAAGTGTGAAAAATCAGGACAGGGGGTGGGGGTAATAGGAGCCTATATAAGAAAAAAAACACACCCAAAATGAAGACTGGCGTTAATGCTACTAATAAAAATGGATTTAGAAATGAGGACATGTCAGATACCAAATATAAAAGCGAATGTGATGTGTTTGAGTGTTAAATTGGGGCCTGAGAATCAGAACTCCTAGCATTTATTCCTGGCTTTTCCCTGAGCACCTGGGGTGAAAGGTGTTACAGAAATGCAGAGAGTATTATTTTATTTAGATTGTAAGTGGCAGAGACCATGTCTTCCTATGGGTTTATATGGCTCCTAGCACAATGAGACCACCTGATCCTGACAGTAACCTTTGGATGTAATACACTAACAACAATACAGCTGCCACTGTATCCTTAAGTCACATAATTAAACTACCACTATTGCAGTAGATAGGGAAGCTACTATCCTAAATTGCTTTTAGGTTTCATTGCTAGGCCAAACACGGAGCAGCATCTTTGGCTCAAATTTTATCTGATGGTCTTTGATGGCTTGTTTCTAAACCAGAATACATTGCTTCAGATTTTTGGGGGGAGGAAGGGAGGAATTTAATATGTGGTCCTGATACTGCTGTCTATAAGGATGCAAAGTGAAGCATCCCTGTTTCTGAAAATGCCAATGCATCGGCTGGTACTTTGGTGTGAGGATTTTAGCTTGTAATTAACCTGAGTGGCGTATTCTAAATGAGGAAACAGCAGCAGACATTGATAATGGCTCTTGCTTCATACGCCAGGAAATCTGAAACAAGGGCGGTTTATTAATGAGAGTGCACTAGGCAAAAGGAACAAAATTAATTGCAAGTGTCTTCAGTTTCACTACTGAAGATTCTAGAGCTGTTAATTCCGGTTCTATCTATATGATCCCTTTGTGCTGTTAGCCATACATCCGAATTTGGCACTTCAACTGTATATACTGAGCCAGATTCAATCCCTGACCTCAGTGGAGCTTTGCTGATTTACTCCAGCTGAGATCTGGCCCTCCACAAATACAGATATGCATGAATCAGCATGTAAAAGTGTGGGCACAAATATCTCTTGCCCCTTTCTCCAATTCCTCTATACTCCTTCACACTTTCTCACTTGTGTTGGTTCAAGAACCTTCTCCCCTGCAGCTCCTGCCATCAAGAACAGCCTTCTGGATTCTCTCAACTCCACTGACTCTCCAATCTGTTTTTAAATCTTATCTGAAAACATGGCGATTGGGGGAAGTTCCTGGTTGCAGCTCTTATTTTTTTCTCCTTCATCTATCCCTTGGTATGTGAATTTCGATCTTTAAAGTATTTTGGGGTACATACCAGTCACGCAGAATTACAAGTATTGCCCGACTTTGATTATTAAATGCATTTGGTGGAGGAGTTCTGTGTGTGCACATAGTAAGGGGGTTCCAGCTGATGTTCGTGGCAAAACACGGGACACATCTGAGTAGTGTCCACCTCTGTTTAGAGTTGTATGAGCCAACTTACCACACAGGCAACATTTTTCATAGAGCTGCTGATACTCACAGATTTTTGATTCAGTGGATTAGTCCCTAGCATCTTGTAAGTAACCATCTCTTGTTGGTTGCTAGCTTTTTGCTGCTGTCCCATCTGTGTTATCCAGCGCCTGTTGGCCCAGTTTGCTTTGTGTCTGTTTGGAACTAGATGGGGCCCATCTGGCTATCTTCTAATTATAGAGCTGTGGAAGCTATGAGAGCATGGCAAATACTGCTCCACCTACTCTTTTGTCTAGGTCTGGAGTAAGAAGGCAAGTTCTCCATCCTGTGAAATGATGAATGTGCTCATCCGCCTCTGAAATCAAATCAGAGTTCAGGGTGCACAGCACTTTGTTGGATTGGGTACAGCTTCTGGAAGTATTGGTTTACTTGAAAGAACGGGATTGGTGCCAGGAAATTTAGCTGGATGGTACTGTACTATCAAGCACCTGTGCAACCTAATCTAATTTTCTAAGATACTGCAGTGCTTCCTGGAATGATTCTAGTGCAGGGGCAGGCAACCTATGGCATGCTGCCAAAGGCGGCACGCAAGCTGATTTTCAGTGGCACTCACACTGCCTGGGTCCTGGCCACCAGTCTGGGGGCCTCTGCATTTTAAATTAAATTTTAAATTAAACTTCTTAAACATTTAAAAAACCTTATTCACTTTACATACAACACTAGTTTAGTTATCTATTATAGACTGATAGAAAGAGACCTTCAAAAATGTTAACATGTATTACTGGCATGCAAAACCTTAAATGTTCACAAAGTGCTAAGCACTTCTGAAAAACAGGCCTCGAGTGTCCCAGGTTGGGCACCCAAAAAAGGTCTCCAAAATCAGTAGGCACTTTTGAAGTAATAGACCAATGGGTCCGACTCTACAGGCCTCACTCAGAAAAGATGTACTTGGAAGGCAGTAGAAGTTTATAAGGACCATATAACCAGGCACCAACAACACTTAATTCATTCTGTAGTTAAGGAAATCAGCCAATGGGACTAAAAATGATCTACAATGTTAACAAAGCATTAACACAGAGAGATATGTATGTACTTGATTAACAAAGGCACTGGAATCATTTGAACAACTATCCAAGAGGAATCATAGGTGTCTTTTAGAATAGATCACACTTGTCTAATCCCATCGGGATCTAGTGCAACATTCTTCCCTACA
This sequence comes from Sternotherus odoratus, assembly GCA_032164245.1. NCBI lineage: Eukaryota > Metazoa > Chordata > Testudines > Kinosternidae > Sternotherus > Sternotherus odoratus. The sequence continues at coordinate 6,291,640 of JAVMKO010000019.1, forward strand.
ATATAGTCTCCTGGACTCTCTTTGAACTGGTTTAAAGTAACTCAAGCTAAGAGGCCTCCACACCACTTTCAGAATAAAGGTTTCTTCAGAAATATTTTAATAAACAAGAACATAGTGGAGGGGAATTTTTTCTTTCATTTTCCCCCCTTTAAATGAAAGAACCTTGAAGGTTCCTGTAAAGAATTATATAAATAGAAAGAGAGAACTAATCCCACAATGTTAATGCTCCATTCTAAGTGACATGCTAATCACGGAACGAGCAATCTGTGAATAAGTTGTGTTTAACGTTGTCATTTTATAACAATAGGATGCCTGAGATGAGGATAAATTTATCTTTCTGACGCAAAGTGGAAATGTTAATAAGAGATGCAAAAATATGCCCTGCCAAATAGTAGTAGTAAAAATAAATTAAAAGCCGGAGGACTTAAAATAACGAAGGGAAAGGGAGGAAATTCACCCATACTGTAATAACTTGGGAGCTCTCAAGACCTGTAGGGCCTGATCTAATAAGTCTTTCCATTGACTTTATTGGATCAGGTGCCTCAATCTTACAGAACAGATCAGGATTCTCTGCGAGCCAAATGCAACAATTCTCGTCTCCATCTAACTGCATTAAGGGAAAAATCCTGCCTTACCTCTTCCTTCCTTGAGAATAGCAGGCTCCAGACACAGTAGGGTCAGTGCAGTTTTGTTGCACAGGGTAAAGCAATAAATTTGATCAGCCAACAGCCAGTGCACAGAGAGCAGATTCCCTGTGCACTAAACCAGCTGCCTGTGTGCTGGGATGGAGGGGAGATAAGCCTTGAATATTTGAGGGAAGGGGTATTTGTTTGTTCATGAGCAGAGAAGGAACACACACACACTTTCCCTTTCTTGTTGTTCTGCCTAGCTCACAGCCGAACTACTCTGGGTCTGGATTTTCTGCCCTTTTCATCTCTCTCTACATCTTTAAAGTGGGAGGATGCTTCCAGCATTTCTTAGGATCACTTAGTCAACTCTCTCCCTCCATTATCAATTTGCCAGCTTCTGGTGCTGGAGGGATGCAAATTGGAGTTTACCCATAACTTCTGACAATCTGCACTTGGAATATCTAATGCATCCTTTACAGAACCAATGACAGATTTTATATAGTATCTTTTCTCCTCCAGGTACAGTATCCCTGCTGTGCTGAATACAAAAGACTGCGCTAAAGCCGGGTGAAAATGAATGAAGTCCCTGGTGCTTATATGATTAAATAAATACAGTAGACTCTCGATTATCCAGGATGATAGGGAAAAATTAATCTTGGTTAATAAAATCCTGGATAATCACCATCCATAGGAAATATGGGGAGGGGAGGGGAGGAGAGGTTGGTTCACCAGCCACCCTGTGCCAGGGGGAGGGGGTGTTGGTTCACTGGCTGCCCTGTGCCCTGGTGGGGTTTTTTGTGTGTGCGCTTGGGGTGGCAACAAAGCCAGAGCCAGCCCTGCGGGTTAAGCATATTTGTTTTGACACCCTGGGTAATCCACATTCTGGTTAACCCAATCCTGGATAAGCGAGAGTCTACTGTACACTATATTGAAACAAGAACAGGCTCCTGCTTTGTTTGGCTTATCTGTTGTCTTTTAGAGACACAATAATACTAGGCCTTTGCGCCTCATGAAGCAGCAACTTCCTCTTGCAATAGCAGAAGGGTGGGCGATGGTCTTTTCACTCATCTAAAAGGCTCTGAAAAGCACAAGTTTGCCTGGAAAATGGCCCCCTCAGAAAGGGGAAAATATATTTCCAAACACACACAAGCTGCCACTTTTATGTGTATGATTTTTTCATTGCAGGTTACACAGCTGAACTGAAACAACTGCTCTGAATCGGAAAAAATCTGGATGCAGATTTGACCTTTCCTGATTTCAGGTTCAAAGTTTTGGTTCAAGCATCATCCTTGGTGAGTTCTAGAAGACTTTTAACCAGTAGCTATGCACAGGGAACTGTATTACTGCAAGGCCAGTAAGGAGGAATTGCTCACAAAATTCTAGCCTTATTATACCAAAATAAATCTGTTAGTCTTTAAGGTGCCACCGGACTCCTTGTTGTTTTTGTGGATACCGACTAACACTACTACCCCTCTGATCTACACTGGGGGGGGGGGGGGAGATCGATTTAAGATACACAACTTCAGCTACGAGAATAACGTAGCTGAAGCTGACGTACTTATATCCATTTATCGCGGCATTTTCACAGCGGTAAGTCGACTGTCAACTCCACCTGCGCCTCTCATGGTGGTGGAGTACAGGAGTAAACGGGAGAGCGCTCGGAGATCGATGTATAGCATCTAGATTAGATGATTTATCGCATGTAAATCAACCCCCGAAGGATCGATCGTTAACCGCTGAACTGGTGGGTAGTGTAGACATACCCTTAGCCCAGGGGTGGGCAAACGTTTTGGCCCGAGGGCCACATCGGGGTTGAAACTTGTATGGAGGGCCGGGTCAGGGAAGGCTGTGCCCCTGCCCCCATGTGACCCCCTCCCACTTTATGCCCCCTCTCAGAATCCCAGACCCATCCAACTCCCCCTGCTCCTTGTCTCCTGATTGCCCCCTCCCAAAACCAGCCACCCTAACCACCACCCCCAGACTCCACCAGCCACCCTAACCACCCCCCCAGACTCCACCCCCTAGCTAAGCCCCTCTGCTCCTTGTCCCCTGACTGCCCCTCCAGAGACCCCACACACTAACTGCCCCCCCAGGACTCCACCCCCTTCTCAACTCCCCGTTTCCTGTCCCAACTGCTCCGACCCCTATCCACACCCACACCCCCTGACAGACCCCTCCCCCCATCCTCCCATGCCCTATCCAACCTCCCCCTCTGTTGCCCATCCCCTTCCCAGAACCCCCACCCCATCCAACAGCTCCCCATCCCCTGACTGCCCTGGGACTCCCTGCCCCTCAAACACCCAGTCCCGACCCCCTTACCACCCTGGCGGCCAGGCCGGAACTAAACAGGCGCCTGAGCTCCCAGCGGGGGAGGCTGCTCCCGGCCCCTCCCCCGCTCTCCTCAGCACGCGGCGGAGGTTCCGGGAGAACGGGTTACGGCGCTGGGAGCAGCCTCCCCCGCCGGAGCTCAGGCGCGCGCCGCTGGGGCTCTGGGAGAGCGGGGAAGGCGGGGGAGAGGCCAAGAGCAGCCTCCCCTGCTGACCTCAGGTGGGTCGGTCAGGACGGTCTCGCGGGCCACATTTGGCCTGCGGGCTGTAGTTTGCCCACCCCTGCCTTAGCTTCGTTATAGTGCAATTCTGAAAGCTTCCCATTAAAGCAATGCAATTTCTTGCCGCCTCTGCTTTACAGCTAGTTCACCACCACAGAAGGGGCAGTGACTTATCCAGGGTTCCTCGAGCATGGTGTGACTGTGGCTTGATACTACGCGATCATGCAAAAGATATTTTGCCTTCCATTTTGCAGGATTCCTTACAAGCCCTCTGTGGACGTTCCAAAGTGGTTTCATTTCAATTAAATAAAAAAAATAAATAAGCAAAATGTTTGGGCACCAAGTGGGCACCCTTGGCAGTTGAAGTTCTGCCAGGATCCAAAGCCAAGCCCTGGATCTGCTTATGCAGTGGTGAACAAAAAAGCAGAGAAGGTCGGGGGGACATGGGATAATGCATAAAGCCCCCTCTGAGATGGATTGTAACGTATATACCAGGTTAATGCTACACTAAAACCTGAGACACTTCCCCCCTGTTCCCTTCAGAGCAATTTGAGCAACAGTGTCTTTGTACAAAGAAAGGCCTATCTGCTCACCCTCACCATACACCCCGCTGATAGAATTGGTCTGGGCCCCAGGCACGCTGAGGTCTGGACTAAGCAGGCTTAGCTCTGAATCGAGGCCAGATTGCCGCACGCCAGGCATCCTTGAGCAGAACATTTCTCAGATGTCAGGAAACATTTTCTAACCCATGGGCCCAGGAGCAGCTATAACCTGAGGCAGCCTTAAGCACAAGAAAGCCAGGCAGACGTTTGGGGACCCTGCTGTTTCTTAAGGGGGGAGAGGGGGGCAAACCCAAAGGAAGGCCCAACTTGGCAGTGAAGCAAGACGAGAAGCAAACACTAACCACCATGATCCCCTACAGCAGAATGACCAGATAAAATGGCAACTCCTGGCCAGATATCTGCATCCCCCTCTTTCACTTGCAGCAGGCTGGGGCCGGTGCAGATTGTAAGACCCTGGCTGAGACCAAAAAAGCCCAGAGTGATGGCCAAGTAAAGCGTTCTTCCGAACTCAAGAAGGCTAAATATTTAAGCTGCAATACTTTTGCATTCCTGGTAGCTGCTGGTGCTACTGAATAGGCCCTTTCCTTGCAGGGCTTACAATTTTTACAGTGATCTTATTCTACTCTCACCTGATCCAAAGTCCCTGGAAAGACTCCCACAGACTTTGGTGAGATTTGGATCCGGCCTGTAAGATCCAAACAATTAAGGAGACCCAAGTTAGACAAATCTGACTCATCAGGCAAACTTCAGATATCTCAGGACCTGGGGGAGTTGGGATAACACCCAGCCCCAGTGGATTGGTTCAGTCACTAGACAACTTCCATCAACCTCAAATCAGAGTGGGAAGAAAAAACAAATCACATCTCTATATTCACAAAACCTCCAGAATGTTGACACAACAACAGTGCAGGGGAAAAAAAAACAGTCTGTGTTCTTGCAGATAGTGCCATGGCTTAATAGCTACTTTATAACCTTGTATTCAAGTTCCTAGCAAAGAGATCACTGGGCTTGCCCTTGGAGCCAGTAAAACAAAAACAAAACAAAACAAAACAATAAAAACCCCAAAACCAGAAGGGGAATGGAAATGGTTATTCAAACATTTACTTGGAAAGAATTATTTCCTCCAGTCAAAAAACCTTACCCAATCTGAGCAAGGTCCCATTCAGACTGGCCAGGGAACGACATAAGTAGCCTTATGAGAGACGGAATGTATGCAAGTAGTTTGTTATGGAGATGTGAATACGGAGCAAGTTAATATGCAACAAGGCTTGCCACTATATTCACCTACCAAAGCCAAGCATATGCCACTGTGAGAGGTGGTGGGAGTAGGTTACATAATGGGGTCCTGTGCTTTCAAAGCTTAGGCCATACAGTCAGCTGGTATGGTTATAACTAGTGATTCTCCCAGCTGTATCTAGATAGCTAAGGGACTTAGGTAATTTCAGCTACAATAATGAATAAATAACTCCCAGCACGTGGCTTCACGGAGCTGAACCACCACCATCAAGACAACTACAAAAAGAGACTCCAACAAGAAACTGCAGAACTGGAAACAATAGCTAAGGGTCACACCACATCTGGCTTGAGGAGTAAGGGGCGACACACCATGAGAAGGGTTTGGCAGGATCGTGATTTTAGATGGCAAGCTCCTTGGTGCAGGAAATGTCTTTGCCTTGTAAAGTGCAGAAACTCATCCTCGGTGTTCATAACAAAACAGCAGCCACCAACCTACTCCCTGCCAGACCATGTTATTGAAGATGGAGGGGGAGGATATTTTGTGGCTTGTAAAAATGCCATGACCACCAAGCTGGTTAGGTTGCATTATAATACATTAGGTTTCTTGAACTCTTAGTTATCTCCATCAGGACATTTATTTTATAAATTAAAGACCTCTATGTCTAGAGCCACACTGTAGATTACAAAAACCACATGCAGATGCCTTATTGGCCCCACCACAGCAATAAAACTAGATAAAATGTCAAATGGGCAGCCACAAAAGTATCTATTGCTGTGCAGTGGTTTTAAGCAGCAAAGTTGGCAATCTCTGATTGTACTGCAGGTCAAAACCAGCAGGAAACATGAGATTGAATATAACATGGCGGGAGGCATTTTACAGAAATATTACAGTTATACTGCAGCTGTTGGAGGGATTCTACAAAAACTCTTGCAAAGAAATATGCTAACAGAAGAGGAATCTGCCTGTAAGTTTCTTAGGAGGATAGAATACTCTTGTAAAATACAATATAAAGGGGCAAACTCAAAAAGAGGGAGGCAGGTTTCAGGTGTTATTTTATGTGCCTGGATCGTCACAATCCTATGTGAGATAACGCTCCCACCAAAATAAAATTCACTGAGCCTTTAAACACATTCTCAAGGAGGACACTGGCCAATTCTCAAAGTTTTACCAAAGCCTCTCACTTCCTTAAAAACAAACTCTCTGGTTTCGTCTACATAATGATCAAAAACCCATGGTACCGCATCGCAAAGCCTGGGTCAGCTGACTCAGATTATGGGGCTCTAAAATCGCCATGTAGACGTTCGGGTTCAGGCTGGAGCCTGGGCTTGGAGACCCCACGAGAGAGGTTTCCAGACCAAGCCTGAATTTTTGTGATTTTTTTCACTGCATTTTTATAGCCCCAGCCCGAGTCAGCTGGCCTGAACCAGCCCCAGCTGTGCTGCGGGTCTTTTGTCATAGTGTAGACGTACCTGCTAAAGTCTGACAGTTATGATAGGATAGTAAACAAAACAAGCAGCTGCTGGGTAACATTTATGGCTATGAAAAAGAGACTTATGGCAGGCTCTACTTTTCAAATGTATTATTATTATTTATCTTACAGTAGTCACTAAAGACCCCATTAAAGTTTAGTGCCCCTTTGTGCTCGGTGCTGTACAGACACACAGGAGAGACAGTCCCCTGCCCCAATGAGTTTACAATCTAAATACACAAGATGGACAAAGGTTTGGGGTTGAAACAGAGGCACAGAGAGGTGAAGGCCCAGATCTCAAAAGGTATTTAGGTGCCTAACTCCCATTGATCTGGGCTGACGTGATTTGCTCACAGTCATACAGCAGGTCAGCGGCAGATGAATTTTCTCATTTACTCGTTTTTGTCCTAAAGACAAGGCTTCTCCCTCCGTTACGGCCCACTTCTCTGTCTACTTCACCATCACAACCTCAGGAGCAGGCATCATGGCCAAAGGTGCCTAGATGTGAACATATTCACAAACAAAACACTTTGGATGACATCCTGGTTCCACTGAAACTTAGGATAATACTCCCACGGATTTCAAATGGGGCAGGATTTCAGTGCTTGTTTGAAAGAGAGACAGAGAGAGAAAGATGAAAGTATTTCAGGCAAATCCAGTTACCAGCAAAGTATCCTCCTACAGTGCTTCATAGATGTTGCCTGCTGACAGGAACAGATAGCAACAGACCAGGACCTATTCCAGTTCTGTCACTCTCATTTAGGACTCCTCTTGGTCTCCCTGCCACAGTCCATCACAAGTGTGGCATATCTTAATTCCCCAATCAGATCCCTCTAGGAGTTTGCTTTACCCTCCTCTGAAATCAGAAGTGGCTTTACCATAGCTCTATGAATAGTAATATCCAAGACCTGTGGGAAATGATTATTACATTGGATTTCAAGCCAGGGAATCTTGGCATGAGTGCGCTCGACCAGGGGAGCTGGGGGGAGGAGGAGTGGAGTGAGAGAAGGATTAGCAGCCTGCAGAGCTAGATTTGTGCCATGCTGAAAGATTTGGCACTTGAGGAAATAGGTTGCTAATTGCTCACATAAAAGCTAGATGACCCGTAAAATACTGCATAAGTGGGGTCAAATCTGCACCTTACTGAAGGGTGAGGACTTTGGCACATGGTCTCTACTTTGCTGTTCCAATAGTTCTGGTTCCTGTAGCATGTTCCACCTACACCAGAATACAAACATGCTCACTGCACCTTAAGGAGTTCTCGACACTCTTTGGGTTTCCTGCATCCCAATATAAGACCTTTTCTCAAAATTAAATGCCGGGCAACTCTGTAAGGAGCTGAAAGGTTCAGAGATATGGACCCTGTTGCTTCTTGGATATTGATCGAAATCCAGGCCCAAGGCTGTGGTGATCAAAAGCTGTTACCCTTTGAAAGCGGTCTGCTGGCCTCTCTGAAATGACTTTGGGACCTTAACTCAGTGCCTAATGGATGTGTAACCTCATCATACAAATTACCCCCACTTTTACAGCAAACATGCCTGGGCTGGTCACATTTTTCCCCACTGAAACTAAACATGAAAAGTGTCTACTTTGCTCTGAAAACGGTTAGTTTTCACTGAACAAACCAAACACCCCAACACTGGTATATTTCAGTTTGGATTTCTGGCTTCCATACCTTCGGGAGCTGTAGTTAGATTTTCCCATGTTCAAATCCTTCCAAACTCAAGCTGGAGTTTGGGCTCTGAAGTTTAGGGACGGGGGTGGGCTCTGATCCTCAACATGTACACAGCTATTTTTAGCATGGTAATGCAAACCCTCACACGCCTGCTGAGCTGGGCTTAGACACTTACTGCTGAGGGCTGCTGTTAGATGTGTAGACATATCCTGTGGGATTAGACAGCAGAGAAATTGAGCAATGGATGGTGAATACGCAAGGGAAAGGGAAAATCAGCAGAAAGCAAGAGTAGAATCCTAATCAGACTCCAGGACAGTAAGAAGGGGCTGCCAAAGGTGGTGAGGAAGAAGATGGGAGAAGAAGGATGGGATGGGATGGGTCAGTGGTTAGCCTGTGACTTCAGAGTGCTTAATTCCCTGCTCCATCATTGACATTCTATATGATCTTGGGAAAGTCACATAATCTTTTTTTGTGCCTCATTTCCTCATATACGAAATGGGGATTGCCCTGCTTCACCAAGGCGTTGTGAGGATAAACATATTAAAGATCATGAGGTGGTGAGACACTGTGACAACAGGAGCCAAGTGTCTTAGAGAGAGAACAACAGTGATATTGCAAATTAGCTACTAAAAGGAAAAGGTGAAAGGTGACAAATAAAGTTCCAGACCAAGGCTAAGAATAAACTCCATGCCGATTAAAGTTTTAAAAGACAAACCCATATAGTAAATACGTTTTTTTACATTAGTTGCACCTTGTGCTAAGTAGATATGTGCTACAGTTTGCCACTGTACATGTAACAAATCTTATATTGTAGTAATTGGCAATACCTAGGTGCCCAAGTGACATTGAAAGTATATTGGTGGCATAACACTCATTTGGTCCTTTGAAAATCTCTCCCTTTATCACCAGTTACTGAAACAGAGCTTAACTCGGTTTGAGAAAATTAAAACACTTGGTGTGTGTGTTTCACTAGGTTAAGACGTTATTAATAAGATGATAAGGAGTGGTTTGAGTGTGCTGATCTGAATATGATTTAGTCTTATTACTTGTTTAGTATTGATTACTTGTATTGCACTAGCACTCAGGAGCCCCAGGCATGGACCCAGATTCCTACTGCGCTAGGCGCTGTACAAACACAAAACAAATGGACAGTCCCTCCCTGCCCCAGAGAACTCACAATTTAAGTTGCGAGTCTTTAAGCATGCAGTCTGCTGTGTGGCGTACCCTTCCTTCCATCCTACAATGAAGAGTCGAAACCTCCCAAATATTCCTAATGAAACCAAGTAATACACACTTTAGAAGCATCCCTGCTGGTCAGTGTGCTGCCTAGGATATCCCAGGGGGAGCTCTATTAAGTTGTTGGGGTCTCCTCACGCCCCAAGATTATGCAAGACAATGCTGCTGAGCCAAGACATGAGGAAGAACCATCAACTAATGTGCTTCTGTATTGCCCCTATGTACATCACCAAGGGCAGGCAGATGAATTCTTTGGCTGTGTGGATCATGTTGCTACACCGTCTTTTGTGGTGGCGTAAATACCAGATAGAACAGCAGCAGCGCACTGCCTGGTGGACAGCTGGGTGTTAGAGGGGGTGAAAGCGCTGGGATGATAGTGGCCCAATTGAGATGAAATATAGAGCTTAAAAGTGAGCCAGGCCGGAAGGAAAAGGCTGGGTTTCTGATGCATGAGCATACTGTGCCAGCACAAAAGTAGCAGTAGGATGATTAATTGTGAAGGGCAATAGTCTTTTTCATTTCCTCTTTGCCTCTTGGCTAAAATCAACTGTATCAGTTTAATAGCTGAGCCCTTCTGTAGCCAGAAATTATATCCTATTCTTGCAGGGCCGTGGACTCCTATCTAGCTGTTCTTCATGATCTTACATCCCTGCTAAAAGAGCTCTCTCTCGTGGGTTGCTAAGGAGCAGCCGCTGTTCCTACCCGACGTTATGGTCAGATGAGGAAAGGAATCCTAGTGGATCACTCTTAAAGAGTATTAATATTCAGTAATAGAACCTCACAGATTGCAAGGGGAAAGTCAATCAATGTAGCAAGTACAACCAAGTTATCTCATTCTCTCCCTCTTAACATAGGAGGAGAGCTTAAGAGCCTCACTCAGTTTTTCAAACAAGCTAAAGATGGAAAAAAATCTCTTAGGTCACCAAACACATCTCTTTGCCTGTCAGGATGGAACGGCTCCTACATTATCATCAATCATGTGTCTTTTTTGCATTTAGGTCCTGATCCAACTCCCACTGAAGCCAATGGAAAGACGTTGATCAATTTCTTTGGGAACTGGATAAGTTCCTTTACACCTTACACCCCAGTTAAATGCCATAGAATGCTCAGGGGCTGTATCCAGAGCACCCTGTGGAATTCAATGGGGAGTTTTGCATTAATAAAAGCATAACAGAATAAACAGAGGGCAGTCTACAGACCTAGGCCTAGAGCCTCAGATGTATTTAGGCTCCTAACTCCCTTGAAATCAACGGTACCTAAATAACTTTGAGAATGGGGCCCTAACTCCTTATTTACATCAACACTTTCCTATCACATAACTTTGCTTTCAAGAAGCACAAGAAGCTTTCTTCCAGAGTAGCAGCATCCTTTCCCCCACACTGTTCAGCTGTGGCACTCAGGTAATAACCATGATGAAAGACTCTATGTGCGCCAGTTCAGTAGGCTAGAAAACCCCAAAAGCAGAAAGCGAGAGAAAGCTCCACAGCAACTTTTTGAGTGGCCTCTGAGTAGAGAGAGCATTTTTGCATACTCGGCTGTAGATATCTTTGGCATGATCTGCAGCGATGCCATGCATCCGTCACTCCAAGTGAGTTCACATGGAGTTGTCAATGCTCAGGGCTTATGAAAATCAGGTACAAGATGTCTCAAGTTAGCCCTCCCCCTAATGAAGATAACCAACACCAGTGACACTATGACAGGGATGGCCAGCCTGAGTTGGAGAAGGAGCTCAAATTTACCAAAGAGCCACAGTAATATGTCAGAAGCCTTCCATCAGCTCACCCCCCACACTGCTCACAGCGTCTCCCACCCACCACCTTCCCTGCAGGTTGTTTTGTGGTGTGTAGGAGGTGTGGGGGGGGGGAGGGTGAGGAGCAAAGGCATGGCAAGCTGATGGGAGGGGGCGGGATGGGGTGGAGTGGGGGCCAGGCCTGTGGCAGAGCCAGAGATTGAGCAGTGAGCATCCTCCAGCACATTGGAAAGTTGGCACCTGTAGCGCCAGTCCCAGACTCGGTGCCTGTACAAGGAGCCGCATATTAACTTCTGAAGAGCCGCATGTGGCTCCAGAGCCATAGATTGGCTACCCCTGGTCTATGATCATTTTGGCCTAAATCATCACCACAAAGCCATCAGTCTAGTGTCCCCTCGAGTTTGACTCCCTCGTCTTCTTAACACATTCTTCAATTAAACCAGGATGGCGTAAGATTGCAAGTGCGAGGGGGAGAAAGCCGACTAATTCTAGCTCAGTAAAGCACTTTACATGGCTAGGAGGCCATATACATTAACTGTATTTAGAGAATGACCACCGCACAAATGCAAAAAGCTTGCACTAGTGCAAACACAGAGGTTACTTTTGAAAGTGCACTCAGATGCTGCAATGATAGGTGGCAGTATAAAACCCCAAGACAGAAAGGCCCAGATGTTATGTTCCATCTGCATCCAGACCCCTTTTCAAATGCATCAGAGTTGGGGGTGCACGTGGGATGCTTTATCCCCCCCTCCCCAGAAGCAGATACTGCGGCCTCACCGCCCCGTTAAGCAAACACCCTGCCCGTTCCAGCCCAGGCCTTAAGAAAAAAGATTTACAGAATCTTCAGGAGGGTCGTAGTTGGGATTTCTGTGGCGCGGGGAGGGGGCGGGGGGCGTAAGGGGCATTTGCTTCTGGGGCTGCCCTACTTCCTCTGGGTCAAGAGAGGAAGCAAAGACGCTTAGAGAGAGTGTGGATCACACACGTGACTTGCAAGTTGCACCCACACTGCCGGTGCGGGCAAGCTTGGGGCGGCGCTGCCCCTCCCTCCCCCCGTTCAGTGCCACACGCACCGTGCAAGGGGCACCCGCAGCAGCGCGTGCGGGCCCCCGGGAGCGGCTCGCGCCAGCTCGGCGACAGCAGGGCTCGGGCAGCCGCCGCTGTTGCTCCCTCCCCCCCCCCCTTCCCATTGCACATTCTCTCCTGGCGGCGGCGCCCCACTTTGCAGCAGCCCCACCAGCACCCGGGAGGAGGAGGAGGAACATGGCGACAGGGAGCAGCTGTGGGGAGCTGAGGCTACCCTGCCTGGCAGCCCTGCTGCTGCTTGCATGGGGTCCCTATCCGGCGGCCCCCGCCAGGACCCTGCTGCTGCACCGGGGGGCTACACCCCGGCCTCAGGACCGGGGCTTCGCGTTGCTCCAAGGGGAAGCGCTGGGTGGCAGAGGGACGGGCAGGGCAGGCGAGAGGCTCCAGCCCCGGAGGAAGAGGAGCGCGGCGGCGCAGCAAGAGCCCATTAAGGTGTATGGACAGGTGAGTAGCTTGGCAGCACCCTGCGACCCCCCCGGCTGGACGCGGGCTGTGCAGGTCCCCACGGGGCAGGCATCCCCTGCCACAGAAACACCCCCCCCATTGTGAAAGGGGAGCATCGCGTGCAAGCAGGGGCACGTTTGTTGTGTGCACGCCTTGCAACCCCCGCGCCCAGGGGACACTCGTTCCTTGCATCACATTCCCCTGCCAGTTGCACAGGGACTTGTAGCAGCGCCGTGGCTCGGTGCAGTGCTCCCCTGGTAGAGGGGGCTGCTGAAAGCCCTGCATGCGGCAATTCCTCCCCCTCCCCCGGTGGTTGGCACGCGCTCGTTCTAAGTACGACCCGAGCACTTTGCATGCGGCTCCTCTCACCTCTCCAACCCCCCTAAAGCGCCAGCACCTCCCTGCACGTTCCCGGAGCTCTCCCATTTTTTTCCCCCTCAGGAAAGGTGGCCCAGGTCACACACAGGTTCCCTAGAGCCCCGTGGCCTGATCCAGTGCTCCCAGCTTGGAGAACTCAGGCGTCTTTATTTCAATATTTCCTAACCAATTGCTACTGAAACATCAACACCAGTTGGTGGCCCGTACCCCGGCTGGGGGGTGACGGGCAAAGAGAGAGAGAGCTAAAGCCAAACCGAGCAGAAGGGAGCATTGCATCATTTCAGTGCCAGAGAGTAAACAGCGTTCTGCTTACAGCTGACTAATATTAAAGTCATGGTGCATGCACCCTTTTATCAAATATTTAAATTGCACCGCTGAACCGGTTTATGTGGGGATGGCTCTGGGTGCTGCAAGCGGAAGGGTAAGTTGTCTTCTGCCATATAGAGATTAGGTTATCTTGTAAACAGTCAGAAATAGTGCAGGTGGCTTCCGCACTTAATGTGTCTTATTATCAGGTAATCAAACTTCCTCTCGAGGAGCTGCTTAAAAGAAAAATCCCGCTGTTGCTAACAAAACAGTAGGCTTGGTGCATCAATTCAGGGGGATCCATGGTAGGTTTGTGGTATTGACAATGCCAAGGTGACATTGTATTGTCCACATGTAAACAAATCAATTAAAAAAAATCAACTTTTAGCCTGAAAATTGTAAATAGTTTGAAATCAGCTGCACAGGCTCTGTCCCTTGCTGTGCAAATGACTTCCATTCCTGCTAAAGTCCTGGTCCAATCCTGTTTTGTATATTAAACATTCACCTCTTGCCTCAAGCAGAAAGGCGTGGGTGGCCTTTTCCTGTAGAAGACGGGACACGGACAGGCAGTTATAGGTTGAAAGTTTGGGTGCTGAAAGTTACTCAGCCCAGTGGGTGTCCTGAAATGACAGGTTTGAGAAACTGATGACAGATTGTTGGACACAAACATTCCTCCCCCTGCAGCTTGTAGCCCACAACACTGGCAACATTGGCACAAAGTGCATTAGACTAGAGACTGCTTTAGTCAGATGTAGCAGTAGAATTTGAAATAGAACCTTTCGATTTCAGTTGTATCTAAATGTTAGCAACAGATAAATACATGAGACCATGCCCCTCTAAAAGAGGCTAGCATCCCCTACAGAATTATCATCCTAGAACAAGGTAGGTCCCTTCTCTGGGAACAACTAAGGGCCATGAGGGGATTTCATGGAAAAATCACTCACTTTGCCTTTGTTACTCTAAATGCACACCTTGATGGGGTAGAGGCTTTTTATTCAGACTGAACATACATTTTAGCTGTGCTTTGTATTATGTGGAGGAGTGATTTGCACTTACTACTTCACTTATCCCACCCTTCTGCCATAAAAAAATAAATAAATCATCCTAAAGCTGCATTTTATATGAGTTTTTCAGAAGTCACCATGCAACACCTTGAGGTTCTGCCTTCCATCAATGCCAGGAGGTGGAGGGGGAGACGGGGGAAAGAAAAGCAGTTTGTTTCTGAATAATATTGAGAGAGTGGTGTGGAGATCAGAGAGTAGAAGTGTCTCGCTGTAGTCTCCTTGCTCCAGTTTTGATACTGAACAAGTTTCACTGCATGACACGAGATCGGTGAAACCCTTTTTGAGAATTGCAGGGGGTCACTTTAAGCAGGGACAGGAAAGGAGTGTTGCAATGCAGCTTGCTTGGTGCCTGCTAGAGGCAGCCCTGAAGCAAACATAGCAGCTTGTCCAATTTACGGAAGGCCTCACTACATTAAGTTATTCAAGCAATGGCCCTTACTTGAACTTGGTTCTGAACCCCACGTTCGCTAAAGGCTGCTGAGGGGAAGTGTAGCTAGCCATCATTGAGCAATGTATTGCTTCATGCTTCAGTCTGGATTTTGCCATATAAAGAGGTCTAGTTTTCCCACACAATCTGGCATTTAATGCCATTTCAATTCATCACATTACAGATTTTTTTGCTGATATTCTGAAGGGAGAATGCAGCAAAGCAGCAAGATGTGGAATGGGATCTACTGCTCCATCCCATTTGAAATAGGGGATATAGACTAGACTCTTTGGCACAGTAAAAGCTGCTTTCAAGTAGAAGCAGGAGAAAAGCAGTTTGGGGAAAGGCTGCTCTGAGGTCATTTCTCTGGAAATTTGGAGAGAGCAGTTCCTACATATCTGAAACAATGCTGCTTGGCTTCGCTGACACTTACTGAATTTAAGAGAGCATAATGAGGTAATTTGGGGAGAACCTGACACGGTCTATCACTTTTGGTACCACTGTTCTATCAATTCCCACTCAGCTCATGTGGAAAGTTGTCAGCAGTCTGCAACGTCAGAGAATGAGTCAAACCAACCCCAGTAATTCCAGTACCAACCAGACCAGGACAAAAAGGAAGCAGTAGGAGTTAAACAGCAAAGTTCCACTTTATTTGGCCTTTTATTGTTGCCTTTAATTTTCAAAGAGCACTTTCCCTGGAGAACTGAGTCACTCATGCTAACAGCATGACATTTTTGAGGCTTGAGTTTTAACCTCTTGTCCTTCCACTCCTGCAGAACAGGCTACGAAAAATCTAAGGGCCAGGTTCCAGATATCAGAGGGAGAATCCCAGCTTGAAACTTCATTGCAGAAAGAAGTTTCCGGTACAATCATAGTTTTAACTATGGCATTTTTTCTTTTGTAAAAAGTGTTCTGCCCCCATTACTTACCCAAACAGGAAAAAGACTAGCTTAGTGATTAGGCAAGGAACATTCTAGAACTGGCTACCCCATAAGTACTGTCACCTGCACCAGCTTAAAGGCATACCTCTCCCTTAGTCACAGGTGTTTCTCGTAACAGCAGCAGGAAGAGATTCAGACAGAAGGGCAATTTTAAAGAGGGTCAGCATCAACTTTAGACTCTAGTTGAGTGGAGTACTTTGGATTGATCAGTCCAAGACTGCTACAGTAAGCAAGACAAAGGAAACATACTGCCTAGCTTCTGTCCTCTATTCACAGTACCTTCCGACACTGCATATCTGGCAACATCTCATGCAGGCCCCATCCAGCATTAAGGTCTCCCTAAAAGTTTGCTTGTCCATGCTTCCTTTTGACTTGAACAAAAGGAAATGGCAGTGTGATTCTTGGGATACATTGACTAAAAGCCCAAAGGGAATGCTGCAGTAAAGGATTTGTGGAGTCCCTGGGGCTCCTAGTTGTGTGTCTGCCCATCATCAGGGAGCCAGAGACAGGAAAGGGAAGACCTGAAGCTGGGAGCTCTATGAGATCAGGATATATCTTACCTACTACTATGTGTTGTTAAAAAATCTATCCCTGCTCCAGAGAGCCAACAAGATAAGACAACGAAGATGGGAAACTCTCTTTCAGCTGTCACTTGGCTTAATGTGCAAGCTTAAGGAGTTAGGACCTTCCTTTTCTCTCCCACTGCATTAAGTGACAGTTCCCTGGATGGCTTCCCATAGCCAGTTTTCAGAAGCACTGAGCTCCCATAACTTGAGCTGAACTCAGCAGGAGCTGCAGGTGTTGAGTGCCTCCCTGCGTCTCAGATGTACGACATATTTAACTTCGTGCTATGTTCCAAGTCAGATTATCGGGAGCCTTATATCTTCCCTTTGTGCCCCTTTCTCCCCATCTCTTGCTTATTCTAAGGCATCAGCTGCTGTGTTTCAGCCCCACAAGCTAGACTCAGTTTCAAGCTAAGGGTGGTTTTTGCTCATGGGTGCAGTTGAGATGAATCAACACAGCACAACCCTGGGTTCCACCCAGAGCTCCGTGCAGCCTGGCAAGACCTGCCTGCAGTTCTGAAGGCAGCTCTCTCTACGCCTGCACTGCTGGGGGTGCATCAGCAACTTGGTTGCCTGTGTACAACCCCTTCCCTCCTGAAGGCATCATCAAATGGTTAGACTCAAGACATCAGTTTAAGATTAGCAGCCATGTTAGTCTGTGTCTGTAAATAAACCTGCCCGCAGCTGCTCCTTCCCTAACAGTTCCAGTGCTTTTAACTCCTGGCTTCCTTGCATCTATAATAGCCCTACACGTGAGCGCGCCATTCACAGCACGCTATCACCGATCTCTGTTGGCATCCAGAGCACATTCCAGCCATCTGAAATAAACTTCCCCGGACACCCCAGATGTGAATTGTATGCTCTGCAAGGGGAATGCCATTCCTAGTGGGTGTGATTGTGTGTGCAGGGGGGAGAACAGATCCCCGCTGTCATTGCCTACCTCTTCTCTGGACCAACTTGCCTCCACCACCGAGGAACGCAGTATCTGAAGCTGCTTCGCGCCGTAGCTAGCTTGGAAGAGGAACCGATGAACCAGCACAAGTGAGATCTCAGTCGTCATCTCCCAACTCTGATGGAAACAAAGAAAATAGGCACATTAAGGAGTGGAATTCCTACAGCCTTGCTCCTATTTGAAAGCAATGAAATTGTGTGTAAAGCTTTGACCCTCCTTTTCCCACACACAGACCTCTCATCCAGGCCTCGTCTCTTGCTTCAGTTTTTGCAGCCTTCTCTGCAGGGGCTTCTGACAGCCATGCCATGCTCCCCACTCCAGTTCAGGCAAAAAAAAAATCAAGCACTTCAAAGTATCTGTCTCTCTCATTGACCCTAATGTAAACCCTTTTGAAAGCAGCCACTGACTTTCTCCACTACATCAAGCTTCAGGCGCCTGCTGTTGCTGTGTAATTGTTGCTCTTAAAGACTACCTGACTACATCCCTTGAGTTAGTGCTCTAACCTTCTTCATTCCCCCAATAACAGCTGCCTCTATTCCCACTCCAGGGCTATGCATGGAGCAGCATCCCCAAAGGAGTCTGCCAAGCCCTTTAAACAAATGTTACTCAAACTGCAGGCCTGTCGTCTCCTCAGTAATCTTTCCTTTTAGTGCACGTTCTTTGGGGGCAGAGACTGGCTCCTCCCTTTGTTTGCATAACACCTGGTGCACCAAGCCCCACTGCAACCTACATTATATTACACTGTAGCAGGGCCCTCCAATGGGACTAAGTCTGTTTTCAAGGTGTTAATTTGCCAAGGCTGGCGAGAGAAATCATGAGTCCCCCTGCACCCCACATCCAAAAAAAAAAAAAAGTATATATATATCCAGCTGGCTTTTTAAAGAGTATTTTTAGCTGGGTTATGTAGCACTCGCCCATTGCAAAACAGTGTCAGAAAGATCAGATTGATAGGTTTTATCCCTGTTTTTACAAGGGCTGGGGAGAAACAGGTCAAGTAACTTGCTGAAGGGCCATGCCACAATTGAGCTGCAGAGCGAAGGTTAGATTTAAGGCACATTTAACTGGCACCCTAGGCTCAATCTACTTCACTGTATTTTGTTTTCAATTTGATCCCATTTGAGGATGACCCGATCACATTTTGTTAATGTGTTTAAGGGGAAAAATAGCCCAGCAGCTGTGGGAACAAACCTTTTCGGGGAATGATCTGATTGTGTGGGGGAGGAGGAGAGAGGAGATTTGGTGATGTGGGCAGAGAACATTCTATTTTTGAAGAGTATAGAAATCTGCTTGGCAGACCAAATTCCATCTAACTGTGAATGCAGAAATCAATTTCACTACATTTGAAATGAACCATACCTAATTTTGACCTAATTTCCTAGCCCATCCATTATGGGCCTTCCAAGAACAGAGTTTAACCTTCTAACATCCAGCTTCTGTGCTGCATGTTTGTTGGAGTCTAGTACAAATGATAATTGAGGTAGCCAGTCTGCCTGAATTCCCAAAGCAACTTTTGGATGGTTCAGACAAGCTTATTTGTAGCAATCCAGAAAATCAGCCACATGCTCCATTTTCTTCCATTCATTCCCCGAAATCATAGCAGTGCCCAGCTGATATAAATCAGTTAGTTAAAAGTTTCCAGTATCATCCCTTTCACACCCTGCATGTAGATGGTGCAATAAAGGCACAGAGAAGTGAAGTGATTTACACAAAGGTGCATCACACACACAGGGTCAGACCCATAGGCCCTCTAGCCCAGTATCCGGTCTCCAACAGAAGCCAGTACCAGAGCTTCAGGGGGAGTGTACAGAACAGGGCAATTTTGCAGAGATCTATTCCTATCTTCCCCTTCTGGCTGCTGACTGGTGGACGTTTAGGGTCACCCCGAGCATGGGGTTACATCCCTGGCCATCTTGGCTAATAGCCATTGATAGACCTATCCTCCATGAACTGATCTAGCTGTTTTTTGAATCCAGTTACTCTTCTGGCCCTCAACATCCAATGGCAACAATTTCCACAGGTTAATTGTGCATTGTGTAAAGTAGTACTTCTTGCTGGTTTTAAACTTGCTGCCTATTAATTTCATGAGGTGGTCCCTGATTTCAGTATTGTGCAAAAGGGAAAATAAATAGGGTAACTGGTATTCAGGAGATCAGGGGCAAAGTCAGGGCTGCAACCCAAGTCTAGTAAGTCCTAGTCCACGGATATGTCCACTGGGCAACACTGCCTTTTATAAACTAGACCATACCATTGCAGCCAGCACTATAACTTTCTGCATTCACATTCTATCCTCACTAGGGGGATTTTGGTGGCCTTATCTCTGCCTCTGATGCTTGCTTCATGCTGAAACGTGGCAAGCGAGATATTTACTTGGGAACAGTGTTTGGTCACACAGTTTCTACTGTTCCAGTTAAAGCAGGTGGGGAGAAGCATTCAAGGTTTCATTGTGTTTTTGTTATGCAACAGCAGGTTTCGGTGTTTATCATTTGGCTGGCATTTGGGCAAATTCTGCTCTTATTTATACTGGGGCAAGTCAGCAGTAATGCTGGTGCAGTCAGTGGCGATACTCTCGCTGCACAGTTTGACCCTGCGTCCTTCAGCTGGAGCACTTCTTAAAACAGCTACAATCCTAACAAGACAGCGGTCACAGCCCCCTAGCATGGTGGCTGTTACATCTAATGCGTTCTGTGGAGCCATCTCTAGAATACACTCACACCAGCAGAGCCTTAACTTTCCCTGCTCCCATAACTGAAGCCCAGTTATATTCCCTGGGATTGCACCAACTCCCTCTCTGCTCCTGGAGACTCCACTGTTGCGGACTAACTGCAGGCCCCAGGGGCATTGTTTCAGTTTGGGGGAGCTGAACTCCAACAGGGTGCTGCTCCCATTTGCTGGGAACCCAGATTATCTGAACCTTTGTAAAAGGCCAACATTTTGGATGTCCACACACCTTATGAAAGAGTGGGTAGGGAAGGTTTAGTGACAGCAGAGATGTTAAGAGCAAGGAGAAAACAAGTGACTTTACTGTAAAAGGATTAGGCTAGCCTGACAGTTCTTTGAAATGAATCATTCATGTTTCATATTCAGGCACTAGTGTTTTCAACCCAAGTGCCACAAGTAGTGATGCAAACTGGCAGGGATTAGAAACATGCTTGGAAGCAAAGCAGAAGGTACAGTGGTGGAGGTGATGAGGAATGAGACATGCTCAGAAACTAGCATGGAGACTCCATTAAAGTTCTCACTCCATCTTAATTCATCCACTGTGCCAAGAGTTTGCAGAAGTCTCAGGAGGGAGAGAGGGTGTGGTATTTACCTACCAGGCATACTGCAAGTCAAGCATTAAAGGACAAGTAGAAAAGAGTTAGGATGGCCTTGCCTTAAAGCCCCATTGCTTTTATCAATACATGTCATGGCACAGTTTCACATCTGACCCACTAGAGAGTAGCACACAGGGAAATTGCACAACATTCTCAGAAGGCTGTTTGAAGTTCTCATAACTAGACTTTTTAAAGCATTAACTTGTTTCCTAAAAGGTTCTGTTGTGTGATTCCTTCACCAATTAAGTTGAAGATACCTTGGGTAACTGCTTAAGTATTGGAGGAGCATAGCTGAATAAATATTCCTATTACCCTGTTGTGAGTATTTTTAAAGGGACATAGAAATCTTGTCAGTTACTGCATTTGTCCCACCTAAAACCACTGTCTGCCTTTGAGTGTTTCCCTCCTGCTGTTGCCCTATGAAAGGACCACAAAAATGGGAAACAGGGAAAGGACTCTGCAGGAGTGTTGCCAAAGGGCTTAAGTAAATAAACAAAAGATTTTTTAAAATAAATCTGAGACTACTTGTAACAAAGTAAAATGCTTCAGACCAATGATTTTAGGGGATGGTATCCCTTTAACTTGAATGTACACCACTGTCAGCCTTTTGAATGTTTTTTTGTTGCATTGTTTTGAAGTCTAGGAGCAACAAAATGTGTTCAAATGCCACATTTTCAAAGAGCTACATACAAGGAAGGGAGAAAATGATCAAATATTTAGACACACATTTGTGGAGTGCTGGTTTTCTGAAGTGCACAGCAGCAGCCTCCAAATGTTTCTCTGAAATTTCATTCATAAAGTTGCTTGGGGGAAGAGAGGTGGGGTTTGGGCCTATGCAGTTTGCTGATTCATGGCAGAATGAATTCACAGATGCAGATTTAGCTGACTAAGCCCATTAAAAATAGCTTTAATAGCAGGTATTTGGCCATCATTACAGTTGTAGGTTTTTATGGTTTGTAATTTAAAAAAAAGAAAAAGTTAAGTTACTGTCTCAGTCATTGCCTGGAGAAACCCTGTATAGCTGCAGTGTCCAATACTAGAAAGCAAAATAGATCAGAATCTGGCCTTGCTCATCTTTGTTTGATATCTGCATTAGAATGCTGGATGCCAGAAGCCACATTGGAAGTGGGGAGAATATTACCCCTTTCACAGAAGGAAACAAAATGAGGGAGCAATAAAGATGCCCAGTGGCTGTTTCCCAGGGCTATTCTGTTGGTCAACATTAGCAATTACCTGTTCGTAAATCCACATAGGACAGTGCTTGAAGGTGGAGCGGTTGGACTGGACATCTTGTTGCTTCAGCTACGCAATAGTTCCAGTTAAGAGAAAGCACTTAAAGAGGAGAAAGAAAAAAGAAAAGAAACAAAAGCTGGAAGAGACCCAGTAGCAAAATGCTGAACTACCAACACAGGAAAATCTTCACTGCCTTTTGACTTGATTTTTCCCTTCTGAACTTTTCAGTAGCTTCTGGATTAGAGGGACAACAATTAGAATTTCATACCTACTTAATAACTTGGCAAAGATCAAAACTAGAATTTATGCAAATACTGTCTCACTTAAACAGCAGACTTTACCATTCCCTCATCAAGCTAAATCAGTTCCTGGGGAGATTTCCCCAATTAAGCAGAGCACTGTGCACTCTGGCATATGGGGAGTTGCCAAAATTTAAAAGGTTTTTAAGGGAGGCACCTCCCCCGCCCCCAAGAGATGGACTGTTAAGTTCTGGAAGAACATAAACCTTCCTTTTCAATTCACTTTACATAAAACATTCAGGTGATAAGCAGCAGACATTACCAACCTGGGGCATGCCTCAGATGAACAACCAAAGAAACAAGGCTCAAAGTCCCATTACTAATCCCTACAGCCATTCAGTGTCTAGTAAAGCTGTTTCTCAGGATCATAAGACTGAACAGCAACAAATGTCTCCCAATGGAGAACTTGGAATAATAAAAGCTAAGGCAGAGAGAACTCCTAATCATGGGTCAAGAAAAACCCTTTGGCTAGATTCCTTATCTAATGACAAAGAGCCTACATACTAACTAAACCTACTCCCACTACCCTGCTCAACTGCATGAGCCTTCTGGGAAAAAGAAAATTCTGCCAGGTGGCAATTTAGCCTCTATAAAGACTCAGTCTTCAATAGGCTCCTTAAAGATAACAGGATCACCTGGGGGCTGATTGGCTGATGTTAAGTAATAAAACTCAGCTGTGTTCCTTCCCCTGTCTCCCAAACAGTCTCCCCATCTACTCCATTTTTCAGAGGTTTGGCCTAGAGCCCAAGGGATTTGGGCACCTAATTCTCAGAGGTGTCCTGGGCAGGGTTTATGCCCTCTGATCATTTGAAAGAACCAAGGAGGTTTGGTCCTCTATGTACAGCAGGGTGAGGTGTTGCGCCCACAGGCTGGTACATCTTATCACAGTCCTGTCTTCATCCAAATTTCCCCCAGTATAAAGACAAGGAAACAGACAATGCAACTGTATGATCAAGGGGCATCAAGCTGGGACTAAAACATTTTCAGTGGTGGGGCTCCAGGTGGGGAACACACACCCGGAAGAGAGCATGTGCAGCCAGAATCTGATGAACCTTTTACACCTTCCCTCAAGCCCTTCGACTAACCAATTTAAAAAAAAAAGGGGGGGGGCTCCTTAAAAAGAAATCTGTCCCCCAAACTATGCTATACCCCGGCAGAGCTTCCTCCCCAAAAAGGGAGACATGCCATAAAAGTCACTAGGGGGCGTCAATAGGTGCTGTTGATTTGAGGGTGGCGGGTGTCCCAATGCGACAGTGCTGGGTGGTGATGTAAAATTCTAAGGTACTGTGTTTAAGCCTAAAAGTGTTCCATTATGGCCCAGCAGGGGGCAGCCTTTGGGCATTCATAGCAGACTAAAGCAAACCCTCTGAGCCATACACTTGCAAACGTGTGGGTGGGTGGGTGGGTGGGTGGTGGTTGGGGGGGGGGGTTAACATGAGAACCTGGCTTTTAAACTTGGCACCATTTAGTAGCAAAACCCCCACTGTGCTGCCCAAACGTTCCTCAGCCCATGGAATGTTGTGCATTTCAGCGTTGATGGTCCCTCACTTTTGCTGCTGCAAAGTATTGCGATTGCAAATAAAGCAGCATGGCCCTACGGGGGCCAGAGGGAGTTATTTATGCTAGAAGGCATCCTACGGCTCAGGTTTTCTGAGAGAGAGAGAGTGTGTGTGTGTGTGTGTGTGTGTGTGTGTGTGTGTGCACGCGCGCCTGTCTGTCCATCCAATTCTGGGGCTCATCCACATATTTGGTCTTTGCCAGGTTGAGAGATGTGCTACCAGCATTGTCTAGGCCCTGTTTTTGCCTTCTTGGTGTGTGCACCGCAGTCCCTCACACGCACAGTAGCCTTATTGGTGGTTGTCATGGAATGAGCCAATAGTTGATGTAAGGCAGTGTGACAGAATTGGGCCCATTGTTGTTGCGAGCGCTGTACAGATATTAATCCCTACAGCACCCCTGTGAGTTAGGTATTAGTACCTTCCTTGTACAGCGTGAGGGAAACTGAGGCACAGAGCTGTAATTAATTTAAAGTCTCAGGCCACACAGTGTGTCATTGGTGCAGTTGGGATTAGACCTCGCCCTCCCCCCGGCCTCTGCACACTAGACAACACCATCTAGTTTATTCATGAGAAACCGTGTGAGGCTGGTGCTTGCTTTATTTGTAGCTGATGCTGTTTGCTGACCTACATCTCCTCAGCATTTTCTGGCAGGTTGCTTTGGGTCAGCTGGCCTGTATCAGGGGGATTTCTGTTACTGATGGTGACTCAGCCAGGGTGCACCAGGGAGTTGGTCTCGTGACACCCCCCTCCCCCCCAATTGGCTGCTGCTGCCTGGTCATAGGAACATTTTAATGTGTCTTTTCTTGCATGTTGCTATTACATAAGTGCAGTTTTTATTTCATGCTTTTTTCCCCCAACAGAGCTCTCAGATAATGGCTTTGTGTTTTAAAGGCTTATTTTCCAGTTGCTAGATGAGTCTCCAAAAGCTTTAACACAGGCTGCAATCCTGTGGTGGACAGGGGGAGCTTTCCCATAGTAAAGAGGGTGAGGAAGTATTGCATGTTTGGCCTTGAATTTTTTTACAGCCCCCCCCCCCCCCAACTCCTCTCTGACCCGGTGGGCCTGCTTCCCCCATGCCCTGCAGTGCCTGTGACCATGCACAGGTGCAGAATGGATGTAAAATGCAAAGCTGATTGTAACCAGTCACCCATATGCATGTGTATCTTGCTGGACAGGGGCCTATTACTATACAAATTAACCACAGCAAGTGTACATTTTTAATAGCTAGTGTAATTAACTGTTGGACTGATTTTACCAGGGGTTGTGTTGGATTCTCCAGCACAGGCAATGTTTAATTGCTGAGTGGAAGTTTTGCTAAAGAGCTGTGCTAGGAATTACCTGAGAGAGCGGGGCAGGGAAAGTTCGGTGGCTTGTAACATACACCATGCCACACTAGATGGTCACAGTGGTGTGAATTGGAGTACCATTAATAATCACAGTGCTAATATCTATGGCTGGAAATAGTTCTAAAGTGCCAGAGCTCATCGGAGTGGTGAGTAATTGCCTGCTTCAGGTGGTGCTGGGTGCCAGCCATGGCAGAAGGATCAGCTCTAGAGGAGGGCTTTCTTATGAAACCAGAGGGGATTTTAGTCTATACACAGGTTTACCCATCCCCTTCCACATTGTCTTTCTGGTTGAACAGCAGCATGCGTGTTTGTCACTCTCTCCCCTTTCCTCGGCATCAGGAGACCTCTGGGTACAATTACTGGCATCCCACTGACATAATTGCGGTAGGCCCACTTTTATACATGGCCTCTTAGGGAGCAGGAGAACAATGGAGCTGAGCTACACAATTGAATAGAAGGACTCGGGGGTCCAGGTCAATGCAACCTTTAGATACAAAGCACTCTTGGCTTTTTCCTTTAAGCTTGGTTTAGGAACTGGTGTGCATTGTTCTAAGGAACTGTATTCCTTTAAAAAAATAGCATGCACAGTAGCACTGAAGGGAGGCATTGTATGTACAACCTTGCTGACTGAATCTAGAACAGAAAGCAAGGCCTGGTCTTTGGGAGCCTCAGTCCTTTGAGGGGGACTAGTGATGAAGGCATTCTTTCGAGGGGGACTAGTGATTCTTTCGTGGCGTGTACTACAGTAGAAGGGCACCTCCAAACTCATTTCTCAGAGACATTCAAATAGCTAGCTGAGAATTGCAGCTCCCCATCCCATGCTAACTGGATCGTAATATGAATGGGCAATCTAGAGCAGTAGTTCGCACCACAAATTTTGTGGTGAGTTCAGAGTTCAGCCACCAAAGGCTACTGGGGGCCAGTATGACAATGTCCCCTGAAATAGCGAAGTAGGAAAAAAATAAATATTCACACACACAACTCCCAATCATAGAAATTTATTTAAGGAGAGTTTTATTTACACACTCAATACTCCCAATATGTACCGCTGTCTCGATTCTTTATTGGACCTAAACAGAAGAGAAACACAAATAAGAGGTTTTGCATGTTCATCTTTTTTGTAAGGCTTTTGGTTTGTTTTAGACTTGCTAGCTAGTCAGTCATCACTTTTCACAGGAGCAGACCTGATATCTAGCTCTGAGGCAGTGATGAGTGATATTTACAAACAGACATACCACTTTTTCACTGCACACTTACTCAGTCCTGGCAAGCTAGGGGACAACTTAAGCCCTGGATGGGGAGGTGGGTAAGGAGACAGTGGGGGCAAAGGTGATAGGGTGGATGGGTGAGGGGGCTGGTGACCCCACAGGCTGGGGAAAATGGAGCTTGCCCTGCACAGCCAAAACCCAGAGACCAATGCCTCACCCTCTGAGTCCATGGCCAGAGCCTGCCACTGCACCCCTAAAGCCTGAGCCCCACCACCCCTGGGAAGGTGGGGAACTCACACTAGTTGTCTGCTCTTCTGGTGCTTGTGCCCCCAAAGGGGGGCAGGGCCCAACCCCTCATTGCAGCCCCAGGGCAGGAACCACTGTTTTGCCCCCACCCCAACAACTGCCCAAAGGCTGTGGCCGCAAGAAAAACCCTTGGCGGCTGCATGTGATCATGGTGGGTGCATTTGAGAAACACTGACCTAGAGAACCCGTGCAAAGCACCAGCTCCTGAGCTGTCCAGTCCTCCAAGGGCATAGTCCTAAAACCAAACATCTGCAGGGGAGTGTCTTTGTGGTTACACTGAACGTTCAGTTCCTGCCAACCCTTTTCTCCAGCCTTGCACATTCCTAGGGAAGACAAAACTTGACTTGTGTGGGAGCTGTCCACGTATTTCTAGGTCCATGGCCCTGGCGAACCATTTTATATTCATTTCATTTGTGTTTCAGGTCAGCCTGAATGATTCTCACAATCAGATGGTTGTGCACTGGGCAGGAGAGAAGAGCAATGTGATTGTGGCTTTAGCTAGAGACAGCCTGGGGTTACTCAGGCCCAAGAAAAGCGACGTAAGTATATGGATTTTTAAAAATAATTATTACAGAGAGCCTTGGAAGTACTCTTAGGTAAGTGACATGTTTTAATCTATTTTACCCCTTACTAAGAGTACGCCTTTCTGTTATATGCTTGAAAGACGATGTCCTATTCGTCTAGACTTCGGGTATAAGACATTTAGACTTTTTTGCCCAATAGATTCCAATTTTGCTAGGGCTGACTCAACTGTGAACCTGCAGAGGCAGACACATGGAGTCCTAGTGATCTGTATCACATTGCTTGTAAATTCCCTTTACTGTGTGCTGTTCATGGCACCTAGGGGACAGGAAACAGACTTGAGTTTCCTTAATGTCTTTTTCCTTGGCAAGAAGGGGGAATCAGTCTCTCCTCAAAATATCACAAGGTTTAGCTTCTAAAGCCAGCGGTTCCTTCCAAGACACCGTATCTCCATACTGGATTCTAGTTCCCTGTGACCCCGTCCACACGCTGGACACCATGGGACCTGCAGAGCTTCCCTGAAGGGTGTTCCATGTCCTGTAATAGACAAGCAGAGACATTAATGCAGAAGCATAGGGCCCAGTATGAATACACTATTTAGTTCTTCCACTTGTATGGCGCTGTGTTTATCTGGCCATCTTATAACCTCGGTGTTTATAGTGGCACTCCCTACTTCACTGTATTCACCTGCGCGCTAGAAACCGTCCATTTCTCTTTCAGTCAATTTGTGCTGGAGAGAGGTGGCAGATTGATAGCCGCACACACTGCAGCTCTGTCTTGATCCACTGAGCAAGAACAGCACTGACCGCACCCAACTGGCCCCTGCCCATGTGCTTCCATCTGGCTTGGGGGGGGGGGGGGTAAAGGAGAGGAGAAGGGGGTTCATTCTCCCTGCCTCATTAAATCACTGGCCTCTCCGCTCAGCCTGCCAAGAAGAGGGAGCCGAGTGCCAATGTGGCTGTTATTGTAAGGTGGACACCTGCCCAGAATGAACTCACCAGAAGCTCTTTCCGGTGCTTTTCACCCAGGCCAGTAAACAGGAATCGCAAGACGACGACTTTTGGTTCAGAGCAGCGCAGGGTGCAGCAGATCCCACTGAAAATAAAAATAAAAGACCACCATTTACTAATTATGGCTTTGGGGCCAGGTTCACCACTGCCCAGCACCTTGTGTCGCCAGGGGTGCCTATGGAAAGCATTTTGCACTGGCATATGACTGCCCAAGGGGCAGGACAGGGGCGCGTGACTGCACTGCTGTGGTACCAATACACAGAATGGCAGATACCACCTTGCTGGTGATGAATTCAAGTACTGTGTTGAAATACTGAATCCCCCCCCCCAAGAGAGGAAACGTTCTATATCCCATATCCAGGCATCTAGAGAAGCCATTCCTCAGATCACAACAATGCACAAGTAATTGTAAGCTCTTTGGGGCCAGGGGCGGTCTTCTTGTTTTGTGTTTGAACAATGCCTAGCACAACAGGGTTCTTGCCATCACGGAAATTAAACCTGTGTCTCCATAACAGCAGGAGTTTTTTCTTTGGCAGGTTTACGTGTCGTACAGTTACGGGAAGACGTTTAAAAAGATCTCTGAGAAATTCAGCTTCGGAGCAGGGAACACCAGCGATGTGGCCATCTCTCAGTTCTACCACAGCCCTGCAGACAACAAAAGGGTAGGAAATGAACAAGCAGAAATAAATAAGGCCTCCCCACCACACAAAAGTTGTACAGTTTTGCCTAGTCCAGTGGACAGGTGCTTTATACTGGCACCTCTATTCCTGTACAAGAAGGGGAATAAGCTATTGGTATATAAAGTCCCCTTTAGAGCAACAGAACTGCATCCACTGTAGGAGATGCACCAGCATAATGATACTGGTAAAAATTCACACCCCTAACTGAAATAGTTACACCAGTACAAAATCTAAATAGACTTCATAAATAAAGCTTCTCTTCTCCAGTTTTAAGACTCTCTTAAAAGCCTATTACTGCTATCCCAGCTATAATTAATTTGTCCATTTGTATATAATATCCTTTATTGCTCTCCTTCCTGACTTCTATCTGGCCTTAGTCTGTGAGTGGGAACAATACCACCTAATTCTTTGACTGCTTACTAGAGCTATATCTCTCAAAGCGCTTTACAAAGGGGTCAGTATCATTATCCCCATTTTACAGATAGAGAAACCGAGGCCCAGAGCATTAAAGTGATTTGCCCAAGGTAACCCAGCAGTTCAGTGGGAATAGACTACAGGTCTCCCAAGTCTCAGTCCACTGTGCTGTCAACTAGACCAATCTGTCTGGTCAGGTGTCTTAAAATGGGGCAACCTTTCCTATATGTCAGGAAAGCACTCAGCAGATTGTATGTGCTCCTGCAACTGCAAAGAGAAGTAGTTGTCTTAATAGTGTTCTTTGCTAGCTTTGTTTTAATAAAAAGGATTGTTTAGTGTTGCAGGAAGGAGCTCCAAGGTTTACAGCAGAGAGAAAACGTGTCTCTTGGGAGATGTAAATTGAATTTGAGCAAGAAATTGGACTGTTTCTAGGGGGAAAAAATGTATACCCAGTAATTTTAGTTTCTCTAGTAGGAGTTGAGGCAGCTTGGTATTATGTGCCATTTGTATAGTTCTGTAAGATCAAATTGTGCTCAGAGAGTGGGTGCAAACAGGTTCCCACCTCCAGTCAGGTTTAAAATCTAAGGCAAAAGGAAGGCAGATGGTGTGAACATCTGGCTCTCTGCTTCCTGGAAGAGGTGGGGTTACAGGGTGAAAAGTGGAAACAGGGTAGTGTGGAAGGAGGCTTAGAGGTGAGAACGGTGAATGAGACCTTATTGTTCAACCAGTGGTATGAGCAACACCATTTCTCAGCTTGCGAAAGGTCCTAAAGGCAACAGAAACTGAAATTCCTCTGCTGGAGGAGGGCCAGTCTACAGGCATGGAATCCATGAACCCTCTGTAGCTTGTGGCCCCACTCCACAGGACTTCTCTGGCCTCCCACTCTTAAATGGCACACAAACCCAATAACCGTCATGCTCAGCTTTCCAGCTCGCAGCATTGGAGTGGGTTAGTAATCCGTCAGCATGACTTCACCCATCCCTAGTCTTATCTGTGGCAGACTGTCTCCTCCCCACCCCCACATGGGAAACCCAGCACCTATATAAGGAGCCGCATATTAACTTCTGAAGAGCTGCATATGGCTCCAGAGCCACAGGTCGGCCACCCCTGAATCAGAGTCAGGCTGCAATCTTCCTGGTTTGTATATTATCACCCTGAAGACTCTGATTTACACTGGGGACAAGACAGGACCTGAGCATAGGAACTGAGAAACAGAATGAGAATGTAAGTCACCAAGTTCCACCTTCAGTTACACCCGTGCAACTCCCTTGTGTTCAGTGTAGTTGCACAGGTGTTACTTGGCCCCTGCAATTGAAACTTAGCAAACAGTCCTGGTGAGGGGATGGAAAAGTCTCCAGCTAGCTCTGCTAGAGTGGTCTTGATTCTGCTGTACTTACAGGAGTAAAAGGCAGATGGGTTCTTCTCTTCTCATTCCTGAGCAGCACGGATGTTAGCGTGTTTCTTGTGCGGTAGCTAGGCCCCAGGGCAGTGCTCTTGCCTCTTCCAGGTGCTTTCTTTAGTGCAGGTTGTGTCATCTTGAACATCCCAGGGGGCTCTGCTCCAGTTCTGCTAGAAAGAGTATTGCAGATATAGGATGTATTCCATTGCAGATAGGTTTAGATGGTAAGATCTCCTGCCCCACCTTTGTAGTCAATATTCCACTAGGGAGGACTTCCTTGTTCTGTATTGTTATATCCTCTTCTGCTTAGAATTCCCATTGACTGACTGATTTTGGTTTCCTCTCCCCCTGCAGTACATCTTTGTGGATGCCTACACCCAGTACCTCTGGATCACCACGGACTTCTGCAGCAATATCCAGGGCTTCTCTATTCCATTCAGAGCCGCAGATCTGCTGTTACATAGCAGGGTCCCTAACCTTGTTTTGGGTTTCGATAGGTCTCATCCCAACAAACAGGTGAGGCGTTGCAACCGGAGGCGAGTGCCAAGTAACGCTGCTTCTGTTGCTTTTCTGAGTATCTAAACGGTTACATACATGTTGGGATGTTTGCTAGGAAATGTGCTTGCCCTGCATCTCTTCCCTTTCGCATATGGGATTGAGAAGCGTTTGACTGCAGTCGTCTATCCATCTGTCCATCATTTGGATCAAGCAGCTATCCATATGGTACCCATCTTCCGTTACAGTCAACATGAGTAAGCAAGAATACGTCAAGTGATGGTTTGTGGGTGGATGCCACACGTGGACTATGTATGCGCACCCTGCGCCCAAGTCTGGAGTACGTGTGCCTAGATGTAGTATAAGCAGGGTCCATTGGCCTGCATGTGTGCTGTAGCTCTCCTCATGCTCCCAAGGGAGGGCATACAAGGTGGTGTGGGTGGACACCTCTCCAGTTTCATGTTCACATTATGTCCGCACCCCAGATTCATCCCTAAAGTAATTTCCGAGTTCTGTATGAGTCAGAGTATTCACTTACCTGTATTTTTTTTTCTAAACTGCATGCCTTGCAAGAGGCGAGACAGCTGCATTCTCTGGACTTCTGAAGGGCTTTGGCCTTTTCTCTACAAAGAGCAAAAGAATTAGAGACACCTAAACTATTATTTTCCATAGCAGAACGATCAAGGGGTCAAGCTAGATCAGCTCAGAGATTTTCAAAATGGATCTCACGGTGTATTACCATCAGTTACCAGTTAGCTTGTGTTCCTCTGCCAGGGAAGGATAAGGGCTCGTTCCACCAGAGGACACGCTGTTTCAGCTGCATCTCTGAGAAACATAGCTGTACAGGAGATATGTAGTGCAGCTACTTGGAGCTCTTCAGGAGACATTATGCTCTGGTCCAGTCATCACCTGAGGATACAGCGGAGGGAAAAGCAGTACTCCAGTCAGCTATTTGTGTCCTTGCACCCCACCTTGACTCCTGCTTGTTAATCTCCCACCTGTGATATACACACTGGACCAGCACTCAAAGAAATGTAGTTTACTTACCTGTTGCTGGAAGCTCTGAGATGTATTGTCCCTATTTGTGTTCCACTACCTGCCCTTCTGTTGCAAATTGTTTGGACCGCAGTAAAAATGGGGAAGTGGCCCACACCACCTTTAATGCACTCGATTAAGAGCATGTGGAGAACTACAGCACATATATGGGCCAATGGACACGGGTTGTAAAAATATTCCCCAATAGGGAAATCGAGGCAGACAGAGAGCTTGAGACACTCACCCAAGATCACACAATGCATCAGGTACAAAGCCAGGGTGTGAACCCAGAAGTTCTGACTTTCTGGCCCCTTCCCCAGGCACATTCTTTCGCAATCGGACTTAATTTAAAAATGGTCATAGAGAGGAAGTGGGCTCCCGTTCACCTTAAGGAAGACGCGAGCCTTATTATTTGTACTCTGCCCTGGGAAGAAGCAGGGAGGCTAAGAAACAGACTGTTGCATATTCTGCAGGCTTTCTGGTTGGCAATGGCCAAGTGTTGGTCTTGGAAAGTGACACACCAGTATCATGTGGGTTTGTGCTTTGATAGCGCTTTGCCATAATTAGTAGATGGTTTCTTCAGCCAGAGTAGAGCACACAGAACAGCCACCACTATCCCAGCCTATCTAGCCAGGACATTCCCTTTTAAATATAGAAATGCATTTTCCCTTGGGCAATAAGGATAAAAGTGGTGAGTTTTTAGGGTTCGGTTTTTGGGGGGGGGGGGGCAGAATCCACTTTCGACAGATCCCCAGTGCCCCTCCCCCCCCAGTCCTACTGATCTACTGACTGCATCATTAGTAACTCATGCCAGATCACTGCCAATAAAGTCAGGAATGACCTTTGGATCATTTACTGTGGGCTGGCACTTTTGCATTTCAAAGTTTTGCATTACAGATGTTTGCAGTTGGCCTTGCGCTGCACGTTGCTGCTTTGGAACACGTAGCTTTTTTTTGTTTGGGCTGTCTTAAAGCTTTTTAAAATACTTGTGCATACGCCTTTGAAAGCTAGATGCTCTCACCTAACACACAAATGAAAATCTAGTGCTCTTTACAGTCTAAGTTGTATACTAGGGGGCTGGATTCTGTGCTGTAGCATCAAAGAGACAGCACAGAAGGCACAACCAGGCATGGATTGGAGAAAAGCAAGCTTTATGCCACCTCTCTGTGTTGCCCTGATTCTGGGCTGCTGCTGGAATGTGTGAAAAGCATCAACAACTACTCCTGCTCTTACTCTGTCGACTCCTTTGCCTGTGCTGTGGATGGTTGGGCCCGCTCTGCTCCTGCACCTTAGGAATTCTCCCCCACCACATGGCAGTTCATTTGCATACCCTGTACACAACTGGAAGGACGTATAAGGGTCAGAATTGGCCCCTATGTTTTTTTATTAGCTTTGTCACTAGATGAGCAGATAATGCAGCGACAGGGTTGATCTTGCAGTTAGATCAGTTGTCCGAGTCAGAACGTTTGGGTTCCCAGCTCTGTTTTGCAGCTGACTCATTGTGACTGACTAGATCATTTCACTGAACTCCAATTTACCTATCTGTAAGGCAGATAATACGTAACCTTCTTTGTAAGGGTCTGCATCAATGTTTGCAAAAGCTTATGGATAGCTGCAGAAGAAAGGTGCCATGGAAGCACAGAATCATATTTTAGAGGATTAAATAAAGGTGCCATGTTTCTGAAATGGAAAGGACCAAGCCTAATGCTCACACATCACTTCTATCAGACATCACCATTCTGCTAGATCAGTGAAAGGGTAATAACCAGGCCTTCGTCACTGCACTGCAGACTGTTACAGCCTTGTACTCTTCATTCCGAGCTAAAGAGCTTAATGCTCCATTCTGTACGTGCTGAACTACATTGCTAACGGGTGGCAATGGTGCCTTTATAAGTCGTGCTAGATTTATCGGTGATCACTGCCTTTCTGAAACCAAAGTGTTACACTAAACATTGGGTCTGCAATCTGGCTGGTTCCATCTACAAACCAGCAAAAATGTAATTACGATGATTTAAGGGGCAACACTGTGGTTGGTATTGTACTCAAAACAGAGAGCAAGACAGCCTCTGCCCCTGAGGTTTCACGCTTGCTATTGCTTTCGCATTAGAAGTTATTCCTAATTCTGGTTAACCTCCTGTAAGAAAGTCTCTGCAGGCACATCCACCTGAACTTGGCATCTGGCTCCTGCACATTTATACATCTACAAGCAGATAATTGTTAGTCCTGGCAACATTCATTTGTAGAGTAGTCGTGCACCGAGTGGCTTAGGGCGAGAATCCAGGCCCCACACTAGGCCTGCTTATGTAGTGTATGATTTGGGGAGCAACAAACACAGATTTCCACCATTTAGCCCTTTAGTTTTTGTCCAGCTTGGGGAATGATTTAGGGTCTAGTGTGGGGGTGGGCAAACCTTTTGGCCTGAAGGCCACATCTGGGCATGGAAATTGCACGGTGGGCCATGAATGCTCACAAAATTGGGGTGCGGGTGCAGGACGGGGTGAGGGCTCCGGCGGGGGGTGCAGGCTGAGGGTTGAGGCCAGAAATGAGGAGTTCAGAGTGCGGGAGGGGGCTCTGGACTGCGGCAGGAGGCTGGGGTGCGGGAGAGTTCCGGCTGGAGGTGCGGGCTCGGGTAGGGCTGGGGATGAGGGATTTGGGGTGTAGGAGGGTGCTCTAGGCTGGGACTATGGGGTTTGGGGGGGGGGAGGGGGGATCAGGCTTGGGGCAGAGGGTTGGGGCACAGGGAGAAGGGGAGGGCCAAAAATGTAGTATAGGAAGGGGTCTGAGCTGTGGTGCACACTAGGTGCCAATTATCTTAAGCAGCTCCTGAACGCTGCGGCATGTCCCCCCTCTGGTTCCTATGTGGAGGCCAGGTGGCACCATGCGCCACCCCTGCAGCTCCCATTAGCTGCTGTTCCTGGCCAATCGGAGCTGCGGGAGTGGTGCTTGGGACAGGGGCAGTGCGTGGACCTCCTGGCTGCCCCTGAATGTAGGAGCCGGAGAGGGGATATTCTGCTGTTCCAGAGAGCCTCAGCTTGCGTGCGGAGAGTGGCCTCCAACCCCACTCCCCGGCTGGAGTGTGGGAGCAGGGCAAGCCCCAGACCCTGCTTCCCAGTGGGAGCTCGAGAGCCTGATGTTGCCCCTGTGCTGTAGTTTGCCCACCCCTGCTCTAATGCCTAGAGTATCTGGGTCCTATCTGTCTGACGTTTTGTATTGCAGCTCTGGCAATCCGATGATTTTGGGCAGACCTGGATAATGATTCAGGAACACGTGAAATCTTTTTCTTGGTATGTATTGGCTCTTTGAGTCACCCTGGAACCTTCTCTCCTTTATGTCCTCCCTGGCCACCTTACGTCTCCCCCATCCTTTGCGGAGAACTCAGGCATAGAAGACGCTGGCAAGTTTTGAGATACACAATTCTATTCTCCCCCCAGGTTAACTCTGGAATAGGTGGCTATCAGATCACAGCTGTTTACCACAAGGCTACGGGGCAGAAGCATGACAGTGGAAAGCTAAGGGAACTTGGAGTGTCTCTAACTTGACACATTGTCCCTCCATAGCTTTCCCAAGATAAGCATTACGAAGCTGTGTTTGTATTTGCAGAGTCTGAAGAAAAAAACCAACGTAGAGCAAATACTGGTGTTGGGGAGTCAGTAGGCTGCCCTGTCAATTGTTTTAAACCACCAGGCTAAGGGACATGGACCATCTTATTGTTCCATGTTTGTACAGCACCCAGCACAGTGGAATACTGAGCTAGGACTAGAGCCCCTAGGCACTGCACCAAAGCATATAATACTAAGAGGCACTTTTTAAAAACGTACTGTTCATTAAAGAGCTTGTCGCCATTTTTAGCAAGAGTAGAGGTATCTTGCCCAAAATCCAGCTCATGTGGTTCTTCCCTTCTGCAGTTTCAGATAGAGACTGTCCCACTTCACTTCCTGTCCTAAATTGTCATTTTGCTGTTAAACAGCTGCAGCAACATATTGGAATCAAGATCTGTTTTGTGGGTCTGAGGGGACAGTTTTACTCAATCTTAAAAGGCCTTTCATTGAAAAGGCATTTCATTCAAAAGACTTGATCCTGCTCTCATTGCAGTTCTTAGAGACATGAGTGGTACATGATCAGGCCTTAAACAGAGCTAATGAAAGTCCCTTGAGATAAAAACTACTTATCTCTATTTCATGCCATCAATTTGCAGTGAACCTCGCACTTCTGATTGGGAGGCAGTTTTTTGCTGGCTCCTTGAGTGGTTACTATAAATAGATTTCAGAGTAGTAAACAAAAAATGCACATTATCCAGTTATCGATTGCTCTGCCATTTTGATTATTTTTGTTGTCCAGTACAAGAATCCAACAGTTTCCAACTAGCAGGCTTTTTTACATTCTAGTGATAAGTAACTTGCCTTGTTAAATCTCTGAAACATGCACATGGGACTGAACCAAAACCATCTCTCTGTTCATCTTGAACATTTATTAAATCTCATAAAGTACTCCTCTTATAACTTGTATGGCGGTTGGGGAGAAAATGATTGACTTTCAGACAGATTACAATGAAAGAACAAGGAAAAAATTAATAAAACGTTTGCAATTGCCTTGTTTTTCAGCCATCTGTACAGCTGCTTAATTGGTCTTTTCAATGCATCTTGAACATCAGTTTAAAAAAAGGGAAGGGGAGGGGCGGGGAAATGACAGATGTTTTTTGCAGTTGTCACCCTTTATTTTGGTCAGCTGCTCTGTGAGTGGTTTGAAAATCCAAATCAGAATTTAGATCCAAATTTTGCAAATAACCTCTATTTTAATAATGAGGTGAACCAAAAATCCCAGATCCTCCTCCTCCAACTTCAGGGCATTCAAAAGTCTGATCCAAGTTTTGAGGTTTCAGCCAATCTCTTGTTTGACTTGTTTATAAACACCTGGGTCTATCTTGATAGTGGGGTGGGCACAAAAAATAATATACCTGCTTTCTTTCTCTCTTTTTTTAATACCAGGGGTATCGACCCATATGATAATGTGAATACAGTTTACATAGAACGACATGAGCCTACAGGGTCCTCCACTGTAATTCGCAGCACAGATTTCTTTCAAACCCGGGAAAATAAAGACATCATTCTAGAAGAGGTTGAAGACTTCCAGCTCAGGGACAAGTATCTATTTGCCACAAAGAGTGTGGTAAGTAGCATGTAAGAAAAAAAATAAATAAATCCCTGTGTAGGCTGATGTATTACATTGAGATACTGGGTGACCTTGGGTAAGTCACTTCACTGCATCAGTTTCCTCATCTGAAACTGAGATTAAGGCCACTAAATTGACTGACTTCAAAATTATTCTAATCTGATCTGAAAAGCTTTGTTTCCCCCTCTCCAGAATATAAGCACATTGTGTTTTTATGTTACCACTAGCGACATTTTTATCAAGCCAGTGTCTAGTCACTGTCTGTGGCGCTCCCCAAAATGTTTAATGCTTCCTGTGGATTTTGCAGCATTAAGTAGCAAGAGTACCCCGGCACTGCAGTAATTACACAGTTGTTAGGATTCTCTGTTGAGTCAAACAATCATGATCAAGGGGCTCAGGATTCCCTGTGGGACTGAACAAACAGTCAGTCTGCAGCCCCCGAGCCTGTTAGCTGGGGCAAATAAAAAGGGCCCGGACCCTCTGTGCAGGGCAGAGTGAATAATCAGTCAAAATCAGGAGTCCCCAGTAGCCATGCCTAGTGGTAAGTGCTGGGGGAGGGGGGAGGAAGAGAAAACAGGAACCCAGGCCCACCGGGTTCTGATCCAGGCCCCTGTGAAGACAGTAAACTCCCCATTAAAGGTTCAAGCAGCAACTCCTAATACACTCATTCCCTGGGACTCTTCCTATCATAAAACCCACCTGAAGCATCTTTTGGGCTGGCGGTGACTCAGCATCTGTCAGTCTCTGTGGGTGGCTGCTCATTCACACATAAGCCAGCTTCATGGTCCCAAGAGCCTAGAAAATCAACAGTGCCTCTCCAGGAGCCTGCAATCCATGTCCTTTTCCCTCCTCCAGTAAGCTGGACTGAGCTAGGCTGCCTCCTTTTATCTATTCCCTCCACCTGGAGCATGTGCAGCAGGGGCAAAGGGTGTGGTCTCCTAGGCCTGCAGTGATTGGTCAGCCCCTGTTTGCACATTGTGGGGTTGATACATCTGGTTACAGGCACCTTCATTGCCTGGCTGCGGAGCACTCTTGACTCCTGTTCATTTCAGGGGGAACTGTGGGTATTCAGCAACTCAGCAAATTAAGCCACTTATTTTGGAGCCTAGATACAGATTTAGGTGCCTAACTTAGATATCCCATGTTTGGCCATTTTGGCCATGATTTTTATAACTTGAAACTCATTGATACTCATCCCTAAAACAGTAAACATCAACATTAAAGCATTGAGGCAAAGGGCAACCATAAAAACAGACATGTTAATTTCATTCAGTCTGGTTGGAAGAACTATAGGAGGAAAACACCAGCCTTTGACAACCTGGCTAATCCCTTGAGAGGTGGGCTTGTTTCCAACTTCCAAAAGAGTGCTCAGAACAATGAAGAATCTAAAGGCTTGATGCTGTGCATTGGAAAGGGGTCTCACTTTCCTTTCTCTAAAGGGCAGAGAAATCCCCAACAGGTTCAAGCAGTTTTCTAGCCATATAGCCAATCTGTGGGATTTCCAAGGCTCCTGTCTCCTGAGTTAGCACTGACAGTATATGGGGCAAATAGATGAATACATTGCAGAAAGGTTGCTATGTTACCAATAATAAGATCTCATATGCTGGCATAGGGGGCATGCTGTTTTCAGGTTTCACAGTCACAGAGAACAGTTAAACCATTTTTATGTTTTTAGTATCCTGTTATCAAATGTGCCCGGTACTTTGGGGGATGCTCATTTATTCGGGTTACTCTTCTGGGAGGGAGGGGGGGTATAGTTCTGTAATTCTATTCATGTGCTGCTTATGTCACTTGTGTTCATATGGAGCTCTACTCCTTCCTTCTGCAAGTCCCCTCCTAGTGGAGCTATCCTGATAGGTTCCCCGGGGCTGGGTTCCTCCAGCCCTAGAACTAGATGAACATGCACACACACACTAACAGAGCAAGTGTGAGCGGACTGGGTCAATCAGCACTTTCCAGCTGATCCCCTTATATGCTCCTGGTCTCAATGGGCTGAGTTGAGCAGCACTCTCAGCCCCCCCCCCCCATGTGCCCCAAGTTGAACACGTCCCTATCCCACTTTCACAGTAACCAACTCGATGAGCAAACCCCACAGTCTCTTTGGGCACCACAGGGATCTTTTAGCTGAGGTAAAAGAAGCGTTGCTGAAGAGTAAATGGGGGAAGCTACAGACACAAAAGAGTAAAATTCAGAGAGTGAGAGAGAAACAACCAACTTCACCATAAGGGTTATTTATTGCATAATAATGATAACCATACAAAGAGAGCCTAAACCAGCATAACATCCATTATTAAAGGGTAGTTCCTGAGGCAGGAAGGAACACAGAG
The DNA here is from genome assembly GCA_032164245.1 of Sternotherus odoratus. NCBI lineage: Eukaryota > Metazoa > Chordata > Testudines > Kinosternidae > Sternotherus > Sternotherus odoratus. The sequence goes on from JAVMKO010000019.1 coordinate 6,331,220, forward strand.
AAAAAGAGAGAGAGAGAGAAAAGGGGATCTCCCCACTCCTGCAGCATGAATTAGTCGGGGTTCCCAGGTGATGGTAGCCGCTCAGGGTCCTGAAGGTAGGAGATTGGCCGAGCCCCCAGCACGATCAGTTAGGTGATGATGGAGTCCCAGTGGAACTGGTGCAGAGTTTGGGTCTCAGCATCAGAACAGTGACTTGGGAAGAGGGAGGGGGTTTTATAGAGAACATAAAAAGGTTCAAGGGAGAACAAAGATTTGTTTAGGAGTAAACTGGGGATTCAAGGGTTTTCTTTAGGATAGACAATAGGAGCTGATCACTCTTGGCTATGGGAGGTGTTTTCTTCAGGGAGCTCACAATGTAACCAGGTTGCTTTAAGAATCAGAGAGGTAGCCGTGTTAGTCTGGAATAGCAGAGGTAACAAAGAGTCCTGTGGCACCTTAAAGACTAACTATAAACTATAGAAGCATAAGCTTTCGTGGGCTAATACCCACTTCGTCGGATGACGGATGTTGAGTTTGTTAATTTGTATCTGCTCTGTCTTTAACCTGTTTTATATGCAATTGTGAATTTAAGAATAAAAAAAATTTCCTAACATTTTTTCCTCCTCTTCACAGCATTTATTGGGCAGCCAACAGCAAACTTCAGTCCAGCTCTGGGTTTCCTTCAACCGCAAGCCAATGCGAGCTGCACAGTTTGTAACCAGACATCCAGTTAAGGTAAAATGGAGTTCATTTATGGCATCCACTTGTCCCTCCCTCAACTAACATCACCTTCGCTGTGTATAGGATCCAAATAGCATTTTTACTTATTAACGTGTAACTGCTAGTTGGGTAGCAAAAGTAGGCTTATTCTATACTTAGCTCAAAACAGTTTGGCCTTCTCCTGTTTGGAATGGGATGGAAGCAAAGAGTTACAATGATCCTGTTGTTTACACAGGAGTAACTTTACTCATGCACATGACACCTATTGATATAAATGGGGCTACAGACAAGACTAAAACCGCTTGTGCATATGTGTGTGCAGGATTGAGCCTGACAGAGCCGAGAGAAATAGTTCTGTTTATTTTAGGCACACATTTTTAAATTAGTGTAATCTAGAGGGGAATGGCCTCTGGATTCTAAATACTGACAGCAGTGCTGTGTCCCAGAAAATCATTGTCTGTGGGGGGCCTTCTCTCCCCTCGTGCAAGGGCCTGTCACAATAATCCTTGCATCTGTGGGAGTATGGGGACTGCTCCCTGCTAGCACCGTTGTGGATACAAGTCAGCCCAAAGGGGGGCAGGGAATAGAGTAGTGTCATGGCCCACCGACCTTGTACACCAGCCCGTGGAGCTAGCTGGCAGCAGAGGGGACGAGCTGATCTTGCAGCACTTTGCACAAGGACTGTGCAGCGTACACCTGTCCCCCTCGGGGCGAGGTAGTTGGAGGAAGGATTGTGCCTCCTGAATGCGTGCGTGCGCGTGTGTGTAAGCTCAGTGCGGCCAGTGCTTTAGACAGGACAGTCTGGTCTTGAACGTATCCCGCTCTGCCACGCAGACGTGGCACAATGGATCAGTCAGGGGTTTCAAAAACCCCTGGGATGTTATCCCAGCAAACCCAGAGATGGGCTGGCTCCGCTGATTCCACCACTTCCCAAAGCAGGAGCGCATAGAGAAGCGCCATGATATTTGCTGAGGTGTATGTACCGCACCTGGCAAACAAATGGGGCATGTTCCATGCTTAGGTGCTGGCAGCCTTGTTCAGACCCGAACAGAAAGGGGCCGGGGGTAGATACAGCTCGGTGAGCCAGTGTGAGGGGGATGACTTTTCAGAATGCTGCTGTGCTAATCTTGGTGGACTTCTCTGTAGACAGACTGCCCTTTGAGGAGGGGTTTGGTAGAGGGGGAGAGCGAGTGAGAGAGAGCACGGGTGCAAGAAGCAGAGGGGAGAAATTTGTTTGCCAGGTGGAAAAGCTGTTTTCAGTGGAGGGAGGATTGATTTTTAGGCATCTGAGGAAATGACAAACAATGGCGGGTAGGAAAACCTCCCAGCGTGTGTCTATGGAAGTGATGGACAGGCTGAGTGAATTAATGTCATTGACTATTGCCTCCCAAGGAATACTACATTGCGGATGCGTCCGAGGACCAGGTGTTCGTGTGTGTCAGCCACAGTAACAACCGCACCAATCTCTACATCTCAGAAGCAGAAGGCCTGAAGTTTTCTCTGTCTTTGGAAAATGTGCTATACTACAGTCCTGGAGGGGCGGGCAGCGATACCCTGGTCAGGTAAGGAGGGCTGGGCTGGCTTGAGGAACTCAAGATGAGGTTCATCTGGGAGAGGATGCAACGTAGAGGGTAGCAGGTAATGACCATTTAACCCCACGACTCCCCTAAAAGGTTGGCTTCATGACCATTTACAGAGGAGGTGGAGTTGTTATTTATCCAAGATGACAGAAGAAGTTAGTAGTAGAGCTGGGCTGAGATCTCCGGAGTTCCGGGGTCCCACTCCTAGGTTTAGATCAGGTCCGTGGATGTAACTCCATTGTGTTAATGGCCTAAGACCAGTGTGAGTGAGAGGAGCTATACTCCCTATCTCGGTCTGAAGAACCTACACTGTGAGGAAGGTACAGAGAGGTAGGGGCTTCTTCTTACTGGGGGCTTTGAGGGGACTCAGGAGAAGCATTTGATGAAAATGCTCATATAGTCAACAGAGGTAAATTATCAGAGAGGTAGCCGTGTTAGTCTGGATTTGCAGAAGCGACAAAGAGTCCTGCGGCACCTTAAAGACTAACAAAAGTATTGAAGCATAAGCTTTCGTGGGGTAGTACCCACTTCGTCGGATGCATGTAGTGGAAGTATCTGGAGACAGGTAACCTGGTTCTTGCCTACTTATTTATACCTGCCTCTGGATACTTCCACTGCATGCATCTGAGGAAGTGGGTACTAGCCCACAAAAGCTTACGCTTCAATACTTCGTTAGAGGTAAATTAGTCACTCTTGTTCAGTATATTGGCTTTCCATACTTTGTTTGATCTGGATATTTCTCTGAGGAGAGAAGGCTGCCTGATGTTCTGTGCGTTCTCCCCCAGAATCCCAATTGCAATCCAATCTACTGCAATTAACCAAATGATCCACATGTGCGTTCCGTTGCAGGTATTTTGCCAACGAGCCTTTTGCAGACTTCCACCGTGTCGAGGGCGTGAGAGGAGTGTACATCGCCACCCTGATAAACGGCTCGTTCAGTGAAGAGAACATGAGGTCTGTCATCACCTTTGACAAAGGTGGAACCTGGGAATTCCTGCAGGCTCCGGCCTATACGGGTTATGGAGAAAAGATAGATTGCGAGGTAACAATGAGTAAAACCCGGTGTTTGGGGGAAGGAGGGAGCATTTTTAACCTCCTTGTTACCCCTTCTGAAGAACTGTTGGGTCAGTCATGAAGTATTTGCTCCCTCGGAAGGATCAGTGCAAGAATAAAAAGGAAAAGAAAGGTGACAATGTAATCTGTTTTATGAAATGTCCGGTCATCAGTCCCTGTGGAACAGTCTGTGGTTGAATGATAATTTTAAAGGGAATCAGATTACAAACAGGGAGGGTGGAGGCCAGGGTTAAGCACCCTACAGTACTAAAAGTGTCACAGGATCTTGGGAGACAGGATCTTGGTTTGATGTTGCGGTCAGAACAATGGCACCTCCAGAAGTGGTGAAGCACTGGGTCAGTACCGGGGGAGAGGAGCTTCCACACATTTCCCTAGCCGGTTGGAGGCCGATGTTAGCCTGGGTTGTTGATGAAGCTTCTGTGTGTCTACTGTAAAGAGAGGAAATGCCAGTTAAAATGGAGTCAGTTGAAAGGATCTGAGGGGGTACCCATTGTGGGTGAATTCCCGGCCCTGTTGAGGTCAGTGACAAAACTTTCATTGACATCAGTAGGGCCAGGATCCCGCCTGTTGTCTCAATATCAAATCGCACAGATGCTAAAAATATAGGGCTCGATGTTGCTTAGCGTGGGGTACTAAGGGAGCGCCCTGTCTTTGTGGATCCCGCATATGGATATATGCAGTGTCATCGGAGAGCCCGAGCCCTGCTCCTCTGCCAGGTCTAGCCCCCCCAGTTGGGGAGCCAGGTTCAAGGACCTGGCGTGGGGAAGTGGCTTGTTGCACTGAACAAGCATGACATACTTAAAAGGCCTCCTCATTATGAAAGTCTCTTAAATGTGAAGCAGATTAATCTGGACAATAGAACACTTTCTGTGTGTCTATTAGTGGCTTTTCGATGACAACGCTGGGCGTTTTTTCCCTTGTGTTCTTCAGGATTTGTTTCTCTTCCAAATGTAGCTTTTAATGAATGTTTTGAAGGTCGCAGTTTTTCTAGGCATTGTAAAGATTACAGTGGAGAACCCTTTGATTTTTTTTTTTATTATTCAGAAGAAATAAATGATACGTTTGGTTGCATTTTGCAGAGCACTGAAAAAACCCAGGACACATCCCCTGCAAAAGGAATTTCATCGTAAGAGTTCACTATAGGCAGATTTTACATCATATCATCTTGTTTCTTGGCTTTTCTATGGTGGTGTCTTTGTAGTATCTGAGCACCTCATGTAGACCTGTGAATTTATCCTCACAAAACACCCTATGAGGTAGGGAAGTCACCTTCTTCTTCTAGGTGGGGAAACTGAGGCCTGCTGGTTTGTGATGGTCCTTAGTTCCTGCGGGAGTTCATTGCACAGTCTTGGGCCAGCTGTCTCTTCTGTACAGACAAGCTTTACGCTTATGGAAGAGATTTCCATTTTGCCAGAGGAGCAAAAATTTCCACGGTGGTCTTCACATTGGATCCTAAGTGGGTCTTTTAGGTATCCTGGGCCCAGGCCATTGCGTGCCTTGAAGAACCAAGATCTTGAACTTAATTCGATATTCTGTGGGAGCTCAGTGTAGGGAGCGGAGGTCAGGTGTGATATGCTCGTGGTACCTTGAGGAGACATACTACAGAGTGCTGTACCAATTGGAGTTTCATAAACGCTGAAGGCTGTCTGTGCAGATATATCACGTTGCTATAGTCAAGCTGAGAGGTGACCAAGGTTTCTTCTCTACCTTACGGGGGTGTGGGAAGGTTGAATTGACAAAGGTTTGGGAAGCATTTTGAGATGCTCACATAGGATCATGGCACATTGAATGCCTTTCACAATAGCAAGGCGGCATGGTGTGTTTTTTCTATTCCAGTTTTCAAAGGGCTGCTCTCTTCATCTGGCCCAGCGACTGAGTCAGCTGCTTAACTTCCAGTTGCGTAGGATGCCAATTCTCTCCAAAGAATCTGCTCCAGGACTGATCATTGCCACAGGTATATTTTTCTCAAGAGCCTGATGCTCTGACTTCAGTTCAGTGCATTGCAGGATGGAGCCGTTCCATCTATTAAAAACATTGTTACAAAAAAAAGCAATTAAAATTTGAATTTTGCAATACAATTATTACTGCAATACAATTATTACTGCATATAAATCTCACCCCCCTATTACTAAAGGTAAAAACCCATTACACGCTTTGTAGTCTGTTCCTGCTTTTCTCTAAAGTAAGGCTTTTTTTAAAGCATACAGGGACTAATATCTGACTCACTATTTTATTGCAGAAGGCTTGCTCTATTGAACATTTCAAACAGAGCCGATTTCATCTGGCCATACTTCTCCTGATGTTGTTTTCCTGATTGCTTTAAAAACCTGTAATCATCTTTTAAAACTCTTTTTTAGAGTAACTCATTCATAGTGTGAGAAATGAACTCCTCCGAAACACTCATTTGATTACAAATAAAAAAATGGTTCAGAGGTGCCTGAGTTTGTTTGGTAAGAAATACCAAGAAAAATGATGCTCTCATTCTCTTAGGCTCGGTTGGCAAGAACATGGCAAGCAAAACGAACGTGTACGTTTCAAGCAGTGCAGGAGCGAGGTGGAGAGAGGTAAGGATGCCATTTGCATTGAACTTGCATGGCGGTTTAGCTAAGAAGGCATCTCTGTGGGGCAAGCATTGCTCTATTAGTCTGTAATTATTATATACAGTGCATTATGTGTTAAAGGTGAGCTACACATCCTTAATTCACACCCCCAAGCACAAACCAAGTAGCTTTTGTTGAAATGTGCTGCATACCCTAGAAACAGAATTAAAAAGGGCTTTGAGTGTACAGCCAGCGAGTGTCCTACTTACTCTGACAGATGCTGCAGTATGTGTTGTTCTGGTGAAGTCATTCCAACCATAGAAGGGCTTGGAACAATAGGAAGTACCAGCTTTCTCTTTCGGTATTACACTGTTCTGCAAGACATTTTCCAAGTGTGTTAAAGATGCCTGTGTACATAGATGTGGACATGTAGCATAGGTATGCAAAACATCATTCATTAAAATAATGAAAAACAATTTAAAAATTGACAAAACTAAGCAATACAGAGTTAAAATCTCGCAGAGCCAGAGCCTGCTGTGGCTGAAGTTTCAAGACCAGCATGGTGCAGCTGCAGCAGCCTGTGGTTAGGAAGGTTGGCCTTGTGTGAAAGGCAGTGAACTCCAACTCAGGAGATCTGCATTCCGTTCTTAGCTCTGCTACAGACTCTGCTTGCAAACTTGGGCAAGTCACTTAGTCAAGAGAGATTAAACTTCAGTCCCCGTCTGCAAGGAGAGACAGTATCATTTCCTCTGTTTTTCTTGTCTCTCTTGAATGCAAACTCTTTTGGGCAGTCCCTAGCATCGTGGAGCTCTGATGTCAGTTGGCAGATCAAGGTGCTGTTGTAATGGAAATAATAATAATAATAGCACATACTGGGGTTTCACCGAGGATTGCTGAATTCAGGTGACCCAGGGAAGCGAGAATAATATTTACATTCCTCTTGTGCTTAGTGGTGTTTTCATCTGGATTTTCAGAGGCATCAGACATGTTGGATTAAAGCTTTTGGTGGACCTTTTTATATGTCTTCTATGTTTGAGTGCTGCCCTCTTAAAATGCAGACAAAACTCAGGGAAAAGCCAGTGCTTTCTGCCCGTCTGAGTGGCTGAGAAGCCCCTTGGCATCTCCCAGTGGAATGAGATGTTGTTCTCAGTTTACGGGTGTTGAATGTTCTTTACTGACTGGGTGTTCTGGTCTGTGGCATGGTTTGTGGTCTGTCTGTACATTTTGCTGTTAGTGTAATATGGTGTTTCGACATCTGTAAACTGTTTAATCCTGTGAATAAAACGGCCTCCTTTTCCTCCCAATAAATGCTGTGTGGTTTGGTTAACGTTTGGGCAGCTGGGGGAGCAGTAGGAACATGCCGCTGTTTTTGTTACTGCCGAGATACAACCGTGTCCAAAGAACCCCTGTCCTTGAAAGCATGTACAGATCAAAGATTCCACCTAGGAAAGGCAATGGGGGAACTGTGTTTCTTCACGTAGGAACGTCTGGGGTGACGTGGAAATGTTTAATCTTAAAAAGCGAGATAGCTACATGCATGCTTCCTGTTCTGACTTGCCCTTGCACAGGGGGGCTCCATTTAAAAGTACAAATGTGACGAGTAAGTGAGGGAGTTTCAGTTCACAAGAGCCTGGCTTCTGAGTTACTCATTGTGATTGTTTAAATCTTCCTCTTTGTGCAAAGAGGGGAGCGGAAGGGGAATGACTGAGCACTTTTGAGTTTGCAACTGTGCAAGAGTGACCTCAGTTTCTGCCTCTCGGTTTTGGCAAGCAGCTGTGTGAAAATCATCTGGTCCAGCCTGGAAAGCGTAGCGGTCTGTAGAATGCTAATATTGTTTCAAAACAGAGCTGCGGGTGGGTCTGACACACGGCAGTGGTTCTTCTTAGGATGGATGTGTGAACTGGCTGTTGGACCATTTAACATGTGGTTTCCAAGCACCTTTTGGCTTCTTAGTATTGGAGAAACCTCACAGACTCAAACACACAATTGGCTGAAATCCTGGGAAACCAACCAGTGTCCACTCAGCTCACTGGAAAGTTTGGAAACCCAACAAACTGCTCTAGAGTCAGGGGGTTTCTTTTGTTTACACTAGTACAGCTCCTTTCCTTTCGGGGAAGTTATTCCTGATTTTCACCAGTTCAAGCGAGAGGAGAATAAGGGTCCCAGGGTCCTACCCTGCTCTTGGTTACTGCTGTGTAAATTCAGAATAACTCTGCTGTGGTCTAGGTAATACTTAATCCTGCCATGAGTCTAACGCTGGCCTTGCTCTCTGGTCTGTTTTGATTGCCCACCCCCCAGGGGGCCCTGTATTCCTGGTTGAGAACCATTGGACAAGAAGACCTCTCGAGGTCCCTTCCAGTCCTATACTTCTATGATTCTATGCTTTCAGTTGACCCCAGACCACAGCCTGTAAACACTTGAGTCTCTATTGCTGCAGCCCAGCATGGTTCAGACACTCAGTTCTTATAGAGTGTGTTTCACAGCAAGGATTTGAGCCCTGATTCAGCAAAGCTTCAATGGGACTTCAGCATGGGATGAACACGCTTATGGATTCAGATGAACAACATGGTTCTATGTTATGGTTTGTGGGATGCTTTATAACCTCATATCCAAGCCACCTCAACATTCTCTCATTAAGCTCCCTGTGTCATTGTTTCTTTTCTTAGGCACTGTCCGGACCCCATTACTACACTTGGGGTGACCATGGGGGCATTCTCGTAGCAATAACGCAGGGCACAGAGACAGACCAGCTCAAGTAAGTTACTGGGGGTGGATGAGTTTTCTTTCCAGCTGCCTGACAGAAGCAGATGACTTCCCAAGAGATGTGAGCCAACGAAAACAATAGAATAGCAATTGACCCCTTGATTTTGCCCTTAGCTTATCCTTGATATGCTAATCCATCACTCTCCCCTGCTCCTTTCTAAAAATTGTAAAGAAACTTCTCACTAGTGGAACAGGAATAGGCTGAGGTATTCAGGATACCTGTCTGTGGTACAGTGCTGTATTTCCAGGGCTCTGCGACTTATTCTTCACTGTTCTCTCTTTATTTTGGTGCTTATATGGACCCTATAAGCATAGTGTATTAGGGCGTGACCAACACTGCGGGCTTTATCCTCACAGCCTCTACGAGGTGAGATGGCATTATCCATTTGACAGGGGAAACTGAGGCACTGAGTAATTAAGTGTCCTATGGGAGATCCGGGGCAGAGCCAGAAATTGAACCAAAGTTACATGAACTCGAGCTTAGCACTTTAACCCTAAGTACATCCTTCCATTTTGCAATCGGGCAATTCCATTGACTTCAGTGGAGATATGCTGTGGCAACGCAGTGGTGGGTCAGCCCCCATACAAAAGAACTGGAATGTGTTGGAGGGTTTGCCACACTTTGGACTGGGATATTTATTATTTTAGGAGGTTTTTTTTTTAAAAAAACCCCACACATCCCCAACTTCTCAGGGACGGACCTATATATTAGATGGAACCGAGGAAAGTGGGTTTTTTATTATTTTGATTTTACACATTCCCCATTTTCTCTCCTGTACAATCCCAGTCTCCCCTCTCCTTTACATGGATGCCTGAGACCCCAAATATTTAACACCCACTGTTGTCAGTTGTGTGGCAACTCTGCTCCAGGCTTTCTTCCTACAGCATCCCACCAGTCCTGACCATTATTCCTTGAAGGCTACATCCCAAGGTATTTGGAGCCCTGGCAAAATATGATGCATGAATCAAATCTCTCATTGGGCCATGTGAACAACAAGCAAACACTTGGCCTAGTCAGCATGGCTCCCTTGTGATTAGAAAGACCTTTTACCCAGAAGAGAAGTTTCTTCCTCCCCTGTCACTCAGTGGTTAGTTTATACCCTGAAGCATAAAAGCTTATATCCCCCACCTAATGTAACTGAGTTTTCCTATTGTCCATGTAACGATCTGATTTTTTTCTTTGTTTAATCCCACTGGGCTACTGGACATAATCATTGCTTATGGCAATGAGTGCTGGGTTTAGGCTTACACTACTCCATCACATCATCTCCCTCTCCAATACATGTCTACAGCGTATGTTGGTGAGCATCCTCCTAGCTGAGGCCTGATAAATAGATAACATTTATTTTCATGATGTATTCTTTTCCTTGCTGTCTCTGTCCCAGCGTCCTCCCCTTTCCTTTTCTATTCCTCAGGGCCTCTGACTCAGCCATACCCCCATCCTGGGATTCTGTCTGCATCAGCTGGATCATTGGCCACTTTTCCTGATGTTTCAAATAGCCTGTCAGCCAATATTCAGAAAACAGCAACTACGTTTATTGCCTTATGCTCTCCCCCACCAGATTCACACACTGCCCAGCAATGCTGTTAGAACACTCTTAATGTTAAGGGTTAGATTCTTTCTTGCAGCTTTATAGGTCTGGGGTAGCTAGCGTCAAGTGGGTAGCTAGCGTCTGGGGTAGCTAGCGTCAAGTGGATTATTGAGCATGTAATTACTATGCTCGCTGTACTGGTCTAGGGACTGATCCTGCAAGCATTTGCTTCTGTGTGTGTGGTCCGTCAGAAGCCCTTAGGGGGCAGCTAGCATAAGCATGGGTTAACTGCATATATAACAGTTTGCAGGATCAGTTTACAGCCCCCGTTTGGGATAACTGCAAAGAGAAGTGGGAGAAGACTAGCCTATCTTTTCCCAAAAGCCATTAAACGATTTGGCTTAATTTCCCTTTTTTTCCTTTTTGCACTGGAGGGGCTGCTTTTGTCAGCTGTTCTGACCATGAACTAACTTAAGAGCTTAATTTAAATATTATACAGGAGAGGTTTCAACATGACTAAGGCCATGGATTCCTACAAAAGTTAAATGTGCTGCAGAGATGTACATTGAAAGGGAACATCCCCTCTGACGTAGCTTTGGTGGCCAAAAACTAAGGCCACAAACGTAGTCTGTGATATGAGCATCACTACTGTGTCAAGGAAGCACATATGTTGCCTCATCTTGATGCCCCTTGGCCGCTTCGGGATCAGTCTCTCTGGAAAAGGTCAGAGACCTGTGCAGGGAATTTTCATATGTTCTGGTTCACATCTGTGGTGTTGGGAAACCAACTATCATCTACAAATCAGCTTCTGCCACGTGCACAGACTCTCACGAGCTTTGGCTTTTCTCATTGACAGAATTTCAGGCCACACAGTTGCAGGCAGCTGTCACCGTTCTATGACATACACATTCATATGTATCTATGAAAACAAGATATCCTCCAGATATGCAGCTGCTTGTTTCTTGAAATCTGGCTTCTAATCTGGCTCTGCCACTGAGGTTGAGCAAGTCACATCTCTTTGTGCCTCACTTTCCCTAACCATAGAAGGGGGCTAATGACACTGAACTTTCATTGTAAAGCATTTTGAGACCTATGGACGGAAAAGCCAAGTATTATTAGTCATGACCATGGCCATAGGAAGGTTTTCAACGATTTTGTGTAAGTTTAGAAATGAGCAAGTAAATCCCAACCAGGATTTATGTTCATTTGCAGCAGTCCCACAATCCTCGTCTCTCCCCCTGTAGGTACAGCACAAATGAAGGGGAGACCTGGAAAACGTTCACTTTCTCAGAGAAACCGGTATTTGTGTATGGGCTTCTCACTGAGCCGGGGGAGAAGAGCACCGTCTTCACCATCTTCGGCTCCTATAAAGAGAACGGCCACAGCTGGCTGATACTGCAGGTCAACACCACGGACGTGCTCGGTAAGGGGCCTAGCGTTCTCATTGAGGTTTGCACGTACGGCGTCTGTTTATCCCAACCCGTTGCTTTTCAAACACACCGGTGTCCAGTCATTGAAAAGCATCAGATCCCTGCAACTTCCCCCACTGAATATTGGTTTGGGGACCAGTAGGGCCTTTAAACGTTCATGCACTCATGGGCTCTCGTCACTTATCTGCAGAGAGGGAGAAAGAGGGAGTACAGCCTAGTCATCTGAGCTCTCCGATAGTGTTTTCAGAAGCACCTAACTCACTTAGGAGCTTTAGTCCTGTTTTCAAAAGTAATTTAGGAGCCCAAGTCTCATTCAGAGGCAAGTCGGCTCTTCAGCAGGGCTCTGCAAAACTTGAGGCTACCATCCACGTGGTCCTTTTTGCAGGCTCAGAGCCTAAGGGTATGTCTGCACTGCACTAAAACCCCTTGGCACTGAATGTCAGAGCCCTGGTCAGTTGATTCAGGCTCATGGGGCTTGGGCTCCAGGGCTAAAAATAGCAGGGTAGATATTTGAGCTTGGGATGAGATCCGCCCCCCTCTGCGGGGGTCTCAAATGCCAGGCTCCAGCCCAAGCCTTGAAAGTCTACACTGAAGTTGTATTGTCCTGTGAGCCTGGCTCACCCAGGCCAGCGGCGGCCCATATCACGGGTCTTTCATTGCAGTGCAGACGTACCCTAAGAGAGGCTCACCGTCAGGTGCCAGGAACTTTAGTGATACTGTGCCCCTGTCTCCGGTTCTGGGCCTCTTGATGCCCATTCACGGAGATGGAAATGCCAGCCAGGGACATTTGCATTTTCCCACTCTAGCGAAAATCTCCTTCTAGGTAATTAAAGGATTGTAAAAAGGGAAAACAACAACAACAACAACAACAGAACACCCCAATAACCCACTTCTGAAAGTCAATGAATGATTTATAACCAATTTCAGCTCTGACTGCACAGCAGCATTTTAATCAGAGAACAGTTACACTTGGCAGAGGAATTTGCCCGACTAAAAGTTATAAGCGATTCCCTTGATGTTTTGTTATAAGTGGATCTGTTTGGGGATCAGATTGACTTTGTTTAAGTTAGTCGTCGCAAATGCACTCTCATTGCTTTGGAGTCGTTTATTGCCTTCTGTCACTGAACGTCTTTCCTCTTCCCTATGCTGTGTGCCTTGACTTGGAATAGTGTCTCTTTTGCTATTTGTTTTGGGCACGTGGGTCCTAATCCACTGATTCCTGTGGAGCTACCCTTGAGTCCCCCGGTGCAAAAGAGAGGGAAAACTAGTTCCACAAGAGTCTTTCAGCCCCTACTAAGTTTGTCCAGAACTGAGCCGTTAACCTGGAGGAAGTGGAAAGGCTGCATTGGCAAGCCTTTGAGCTAGCCAATTCCCCCTTTTAAACTCAAGGCATAAAAGGTATTAACTCTTTCCCCGCAGCACTGGGCCGTTAAACTAGGCTTGGAGTCTGGGGAACTCTGCACAGCATGGTGGAGAGGAATCCCACTGCAAAGTACAGAGTGCCACCTGAGCCCTGGGAATCGCCTCCTGCTCTATCGGGCGAAGCCTCAGAAAGTCCATGTAGCAATAGATCTTCCAGTCCATAAATCCATGCTAAGAGTCTGCTGTGCAGCGCCCCAAATGTGCTCCTATCCCCTGCATGGGCTTCGGGGAGCCCTTTATATTGTGAAACCTCAGAGAGAGGGGAGGAGCCTGTGGGAATCAGTGACATTAGCCTGAGGTGCTGTTCTTGGGATAGACCTTGCAGTGCGTGTGTCTGTTCGTGCGATAGAACTTAGACTCCTGAACAGACAAAACACGAGGCCTGATTCTCCACAGCTTTGCACCGTGGGTGGTTATTGGCTGCTGTGCAAAGAGCAAAATACTAGCAGATCAACTGGCTTCCAGAGGTGGTTAGCATCTTCAGCCCCCCCAGCATCTTGCCTCCATTCTGCACAGGGGTAAAGGACGACTCTCGGTACAAGGACAGAGGAAAATCAGGCCCCCTCTTTTTAAATCTCAAGTCTCGGGTATGTAGGTCATGGTGACTTTCTGTATTTAACCCAAGCGTGTTATTTCTCATAGGAGTCCCTTGCACAGAAAATGATTACAAACTGTGGTCACCCTCTGATGAGCGAGGCAATGAGTGCTTACTGGGGCATAAGACAGTTTTCAAAAGGAGGACTCCTCATGCGACTTGCTTCAATGGGGAAGATTTTGATAGACCAGTTATGTTCTCCAACTGCTCATGTACAAGAGAAGACTATGAATGGTAACTACCAATTAATTCCCTTTAGTCTGGGTTGTTATTCAGTTCTAAATATCAGTAACTAATAACAGTGAGCAAACAAACAGATCCAATTTATTTCCCTCTTTGTATCTATGGGCTGATTGTATAGCAAAGAGCAGATTAAATAGACTGAAAACATCCTTTCATTAATAGGAGGTAAGTTTAATTCATGTCTCTGGAGCATTTTGAGAGACTCTGAAAGGTGGAATAGAAATGCAAAGGTATTATTACCTCATCACCTCTCCCTTAAAGTGGATGAGGATGATTTCCAAAGACAGAGAGCTACTTTGAAAAGCTAAGAGACCATTTAACCAGAGGGATGTGATGGGCACTGCTATGTAATTTTATTTTTAATTTAGATTTCAGTGAAACTAAACAGCTGTCAAGATAAAGGAGCTTTGCTTTGACAATAACATGGAAAGGTTATTCATTAATGTGTGAATTGTTGCACAGGGGCTATATTTTTATAAAGAGTTCCGCACCTAAATAAGGAATAATGATGAGTTTGATTACAGCTGGTCAGAAGGAGAATAAGGAGTGTATGACTGGTTTCCAGCTTTGCAATTAAGTCACTGTGTAACTTTGGACAGGTCACTTGACCTGTCTGGTGCCTCGGTTTACCCATCTGTAAAATTAAGATAATGTAACAATAATGCTTGTATCTAGCACTTCTTATCCATAGATCACAAAGGAGGTGAACATTACACTAGAAGCTTGGCATTACGAATACCGCGGGAATGGCGTTTGTTCGTAACTCTGAAATGTTCATAACTCTGAACAAAACATTATGGTTCTATGAGGTGTGTGGTTGACTGGTCAGTTCCTAACTCTGGTGTTTGTAACTCTGAGGTTCTACTGTATCCCCATGGTACAGATGGGAAACTGAGGCACAGGGACTTGCCCAGCGTCACCCAGTAATCCTGTGACAGAGTTGGGCATGGAACCCGGGTATAATGTGTTTGGTGAATGTGAGGCATTATTACTTGATGCATGTAAAATGTTTTGAAGTTTTTCCATATAAGCTGCTGTCTGATTTCAAAACATTGTTCATTTGAATGTTACAATTAATGGTCTTCCCAAACACTTTGGGTTTCTAACATTGTTGCAAAGAGTACATGAAAGTAGCAATATAACATGATCACATTTTCTTTTCTCCCCCCCTCTGCCCTCAGTGATTTTGGTTTTAAACTGAGCAATGACTTACCATTAGAAGTTTGTGTCCCTGATCCTGAATTTGCTGGGAAACCATATTCACCACCTGTGCCTTGTCCCGTTGGCTCGACTTACAGAAAGACTAGAGGGTACGTACTGCACACGGGCAAGAAACTTGACTTTTCAAATTATTCTGATGTATTTGCATTACTGTAGCTCCTTGGACCCCCAAGTCAGACCCCCATGGTACTAGGTGCTGTACAAACTCAGAACAAAAAGAGGGTTCCCTACCCCGAGGACTTTACAATCTAAGTTTATGAAATTTATTTGAATGGTATTAAAAGAAGGATCAAATTAATAAGTGATTAAGGGGAATGCATCCATCGAGTAGACAATATAATGTGGTTTAACAATGTCCTTAATTCTAAAACTTACAAGAACCAGTTGGTTGCTAGCTTTTTCCTTTAAGAAATGAATGTGTGTGTGTGTGTCTATTTATATTCCAGCTACCGCAAGATCTCTGGGGACTCCTGTTCAGGAGGAGACATTGAATCACGGCTAGAAGGGGAGCTGGTGCCATGCCCTCTAGCAGGTAAGCGGGAGCACTGCCACCCTGGAGGCTTCCTCGCAAAGTCTGTGTTCCTTTGGCTGCCTGTTTAGGGGGGGGACTATCCACAAATTCCCATGGGGCTCTTAGAAATCTGAGGAAGGTAGTGGAACTGCAGCTGAAATATCTAAGCCTGTAAAAAAGTCTGTTCTTCCTTCTGGATCCCTTATGCAGTTTTTGAGGGTTTAGCCTTGCTCGCATTGGAGTCAGTGACATGGAGGTGGGATGCCCCAACTCCACTTGATTGGGTATCAGAGTCAGGGCTCAATTCCACATGGTGCTGTAAACACCCTTTGCTCACCGAGGGGAGCTGAAGACGTGAAAATAGGGGATAACTGTGAACCAAATTTCTCCATGATTTCCTGACTCATATTGGAATAGGTTTAGAATAAGATTAAAACAGAACAAATAGAGCAAGAATTCTACCTCTCCATCCCTGTACCCCATAGAGCCACTGCTCCCTGTCCTGCCCTCACTGTGTCTGACGGCCATTTGGAGCTTTCTGTGCCCACGCAGGGCAAAATTTATGCCTTAGCCCTTCAGTGGTGTGAGCCAGACAAGTCACACAAAGAACTCGCCTCCTCCCCTTCTTTTTCCAGACACGAGGGCCCTGCAGTTATCTCATTCACCTATGTGCTGCCAACGTAATTTGCATTCTGGTTATTAGAGCCTTAATTGAGTTTTGCATCATGCGCAATGTGATTAACGTGCAGGAGAGAGAGGGGGAGAGAGATCTGCAAAGGAGAAGGTAGAGCATGATCCAAAGCAAGCCAGAATCAATGGGAGTTATTCTCTTGGTGTCAATCAAGATCCCCTACTCTTTTCCCTCCCTCCAGCCCCCAGCCTGATTGGTGTTTTAGGGAAGGATTGAGTGGTAATCAGAGAAGCATGAAATGTTCTCTACCCGTCACCTGCTTTGGGATTTTGGTACAGACTCCTGTGCCTAGGAATCCCAGTCCTGAGCCAGGACCCCATTTTGCTAGGTGCTGTACAAAAGAGACGGATGGTCCCCACGTTCTGGTATGATAAGTATTTATGATACGTTAGACCCCAAAGACTCCAATCAGGATCTATCGACTTAGGCACTTTTATGGCTCACAAACATTACAAGCTTTTAGCTCCAGAGAAAGCACTTGGACAATTTTTTGGGGGGAGGAGGGGACAAATGTTTTGAGCTTGTTAATTTTTAATATTGACAAAATTTAACATTATAAATAAAGGAATTTCAAAGCCTACTTTTGCAATTTTCACCCTCTTTTTCCACTGACCTGAATAAACAGTAGTAGTAATGATTTCCTCTCACTTTTGGGGGTGAGTAACAGAAATCTATGGCTACTGACATACAGGAATTAAAATCTTCTCTCCAAAAACAAGAGCTTGATTCTCATTTATGATAAGGTCCTAACTGTGTGATTTTGGTCAGAAATGAAGACGACCCCATTTATTCACCTTATTCCCAAGGGAACTCATGGGGAAAGGCTTCTGCATAAATATTTCTGTGTACTTCTAGAAGAGAATGAGTTTATTCTGTATGCCACGCGCTATTCCATCCACCGGTACGATCTCTCTTCTGGAATCAGCGAGGAGTTGCCTCTGACTGGATTGCGAGGGGCAGTGGCTCTGGACTTTGATTACGACCACAACTGTTTGTACTGGGCGGATGTGACGCTTGACATTATACAGGTGAGCGGGGTTCTGGGCAGTCCCTGCCTACCACAGTGCTCTGGGATGTTTTCCTAGAAGAGCATATACCTTGTGTGATAAATAGCCTGTCCTACCGGATAGAACTGTAGACTGGGATTCAGGAAACTGGGGTACGGGTCCTGCCACTGGCCTGCTGGGTGACCTGTGCCTCAATTTACCCATCTGTAAAATGGGAGAGAATGAAACTGACCTCCTTTGTAGAGTGCTTTGAGGGCTGTTGATGAGAAGCCCTGTATAAGAACTAAGCATTCTTATTATTAACGAAAAACACAGCCGTAGCTAGGACAGAGCTATGCCTGCAGAGGAACGTTTGCCTGTCTTTGAGACCCTAAAGCAACCTATCTTAGAAGGGCTAGTCTGGTCAAGAATGTCCTTTAGGTTTTAAGGGCCGGATCCTGAGCTGGGGTAAATTACTTTACATTGCTTTATACCAGCGGAGGATCTGGCCCTGTATATCTGATTTGTAAGATAGCAGCGACTTAAAGAAAATTATAAGAGGAAAGAGTTAATATTTATTTTAAGCCAGCTGAGAGGACTTCATTGGTTAACCCCCAGGTTTGGAATTTCCTACTGAAGCAGAGAACCTTCTACTGAGGTGGAGAACTTAAACAGAGTTTGTCATGTTCTTTTGTGTGAGACTTTGAAAACCATTACAAAGCACCTATCTTCTGCTACGAATGGAAATGGAGAATGGCACATATCACAAGAGGAGTGTGAAGAGCAGTATATAAATGCAAAGCAGTATTAGCTGTATTTGAAACCTTCGGGGCACAGGCAGCGTCTATACAAAAAATTACCTCCGGTTTTCAGTTTATGAAATTGGTCTTCTGCATTGGTTAGTTTTCCCCTTTAGCCAAAAATTTCTCCTATTCCCTCTCTTGTGCTGGATACCTGTTTATCTCCTGGCCTCCCTCCATCCCAGAAATGGATGTATCACAGGGGAGCTGTAATAGATATGGTTTGCAATGCAAATACTGCTCTTAGGTTTTTCTCATTCGTGACCTCTTTGCTAATTCCCCACCTCAAACAGCTGAGTGCACTAACCTTGTATTTCTGTTTGTTTGTTTGTTTTAGCGTCTTTGTCTAAACGGCAGCTCTGGACAGGAGATAATCATTAGCACTGGCCTAGAAACAGTGGAAGCATTGGCCTTTGAACCTCTCAGTCAGTTGCTTTACTGGGTGAATGCTGGTATTCCAAAAATTGAGGTATGTCTGCAACCGATCTTCATGATAGCAGGTAGCTGTAGCCATGTTGCTTGGTGTTTACCAGGCCTTCAGTCTGTTGCACCATGTGTAGCTGTGAGTCCCCATTCCTGAAGGTTGGTTGACATATTAGGGACAGTAAGGCCATTCAGCCATCTCATCCAAGGGCTTATTGTAACTACTCATGCATAAGGCAGAGTAGGATTCAGCCTTTTGTATTTAAGGTGGAAGATCAGTGAATTACAAAATGCATTTATCAAGGAATGCCGCTCCACCATCGGTAGCCATGTAGGCACCAAAAGCTGCAGTAAGATCGCTAGTGAGGGACACAGACTGAATATCCAGCCAGACTGTCTTATGAACCTAGCTAGAGATCAATCTGCTCAGTGTTCGAGCTGCAAAGAGACTACATTCCTTTAGGATTTGCTATGATGATAAGGATGGAAGAGGGCTCTTACACTCTAAACCAGTCTGACACTTTCAAATCCATATGGCATGGCAGGCTGAACCGTCCAAAAAGGGATTCACAAGCACACGCATGAATAAATGTGGCACATTTGCTCTGGTATTGTTCACCAGTATTTGGACAACTGTGGTTCCTTCAGGAAAACAGTGGTGAACCGTGAAAGATGTACAAATGTTACAATAAAAGCTTACTCCCCCCAACTTTGGGCATCACTTGGATAGAAGAATAGAATATCAGGGTTGGAAGAGACCTCAGGAGGTCATCTAGTCCAACCCCCTGCTCAAAGCAGGACCAACCCTCAACTAAATCATCCCAGCCAGGGCTTTCTCAAGCCTGACCTTAAAAACCTCTAAGGATGGAGTCCAACCCCCCCTCCCCCCCACGGAACTCATTCCAGTGCTTCACCACCCTCCTAGAGAAATAGTGCTTTCTAATATCCAACCTAGACCTCCCCAACTGCAACCTGAGACCATTGCTTCTTGTTCTGTCATTACTCCCTCTTCCTCTTTCTCCTAGTTAAAAGTTTAACTCATCCTGTCAGTGAGCAGAAACAATATCATGTGGTTTATGGTAGGTGACAAATTACAGACTACAAATGGTTCAAATGAAGAGTTCCCAGCAGAGCCCATAGGCTCAAATTTGCTTGTATAAGCGGTTCTTCAACTACTGCCCAATAACAAACACACTCATCAAAATTAAGGACAAGCTGTGAGCGACTGGCAAACATAAGGGATAAATTTGTCAAGTAATTTACCTGCAACAGGTTATTTGAGCTGCATTAAATGGAACAATTTTCTCTCTGTAATGCGGTGGGGTAGGATTAGCTGCGCATAGTGCATTACGGCAGTAAGCAATTTGTTCAGCAGTGTGGAAATCACATAAGTGAACAAAGCCCATAAACTTTTATCACTTGCCTTAAGACAATTGTTTGTCAAGTATGTACGTGCTGAACTGTCATTTGCTCTATGGTTGTAATTAAATGCTACGGAACTTCATTTAATTTTAAACAATGCAATTGCTCTTCATATTGCAAACGAAAACCACGCATCTATATCTTGTGCTAGGTTGCCAACCCAGATGGAGACTTGCGACTTACTGTTCTGAATTCCTCTGTACTCGAACGACCCAGAGCCCTAGCTCTGGTGCCTAAGGAAGGGTGAGTAGGACCTATCTGTGAATAGTCGTGTTAATTTGTATTAAAACCAACCAAATCAATCCAGCGCTTTTCATCAGTACTAAATTCATACAAGATCGGAGTAGTTCAATCTTCCATGTGCTGTTTTGACAGCTGTTCCCTTCTGTGGCTCTCGCACTTCAGTACTACAATCTGGGTAACTGGGCTTCAGTTTGATTGAGATTGAGAGCAATTTTCCCTTTCCCTTACAATAATGTTCCTTTGGTAAGAACCTGCATAGCTGCCACTGGTTATGCAACAGAGGAGCCAGCGCGCTGGTCTCTTCAGTGGATGTATCTCTGCTAATATGTGAGAAGTTGATCTCTTAGAAACTGTATGCTGAATCATTGCTTTACTTATGATTCATGTGATATTTAAACACAGTCCTGGAGACTGGATATTCCCCCTGCTAGGTGCATTCCATTGAATTCCATTGAGTTCCTGTTAAACAGACGTAGTCTTTCCGCGAGATAGGATTTAAAGAGTGGAGTTCACGGTTTCATGTGGACCCCTGTTTAGAGGCCTTGTATTATTATTTTTAATTAACTCTGCTTGATTGCTCTGCATAATCAGGTTGATGTTCTGGACAGACTGGGGAGACTCCAGACCTGGCATTTACAGAAGCGATATGGATGGTTCGTCAGCCAGTTGCATTGTCTCTGAGGGAGTGAGATGGCCAAATGGCATTTCTGTGGATGATCACTGGATCTATTGGACGGAAGCCTATATGGATAGAATCGAGAGGATTGATTTCAATGGGATGCAGAGATCTGTGATACTGGATAGTCTTCCTCATCCCTATGCTATTGCTGTATTTAAGGTATTTATACAGTGTGTGTGGAGATAAGTATAGTAGATATATAAGGGCTCAGCCCAAACTGTCCATTTGGGGATTAAAACTGTGCTAAACGCTGAGCTGTGTTGAGCGGCCCCAAGCTCGCCATGAACTCTGATGCAGTTCACCAAAAGGTCTGCATCCTTAACGCACACACGTGGCTTTTGTTTCAGGTTCTGCACAGGTCCAGTTTTAAGCCTTTGTTAGCATCTTTCCTCTGGAGTTAAGAAACATTCTGACAATCCTGTTCTCCTGAGATTCGTAGGTTTGAGAGCCGTAGTAGTCTGGACAACCTTTGGCTAATGTCTCTCAGATGTCTGTCTGTCTCCTTATCTGAACCCAGCTTCATATGTGTGCTTTACTAAGTCTTGTTTCTACTGCTGGGTCCATACAAGCAGACATGAGCAGGTAGGAGCTGGGAGTCAGAAGACCTGGGTTTTATTCCAGACCCTGCTGTTGACTCACTTTGTGACTCCATTGGGAAAATCACTGAACCCCAATTCAATCCTACTTTCCCCATCTATAAAATGGGGGTACTGACACTGACCCAGCCTTGCAGAGCGCTTTGAAGCCATGTGAAGAGCAATATATAAGTGCAAAGTAGTATTAGCTGTATATGAAACCTTCGGGGCACAGGTAATGTCTATGCTAAAAATTACCCCCAGTTTTCAGTTGAAATTGAGTTTATGAAATTGGACTTCTGCACTGTCTAGTTTGATGAAAAATCAGGATGAACCGGGAGTTCCTGATCTGTAGATCCTCCTTCAAATCCTGAATTTGGAAAATAATACGTTTGCAGAGGTCATGATATTTTCCTGTCTCTACCAATGCATGGACTAAGGAACAAAGCTTATGTTTCAGAATGAAATCTACTGGAATGATTGGTCGCAGCTGAGTATTTTTAGAGCATCTAAATACAGTGGGTCAAGAATGGAGATTTTAGTTGGTCGATTAAATGGGATCATGGACATGAAAATCTTCTACAGAGGAAAGACAACAGGTAATGTGGAGTGTTTGTAAAGATCTTTTCTAAGTAGGCTATAGGCTGAGATTTTTCAAAAGCCAGCTTGATGTTTGGCTGCTTAATTCCCGTTGACTGGGATTTGGGAGTCTGTCTATCTTAGCTGCTTGTAGTTTCCTGCCATTCCAGGGTCCTCAGGTCTTGGGGGATCTGTGTGGTGTGTCCTGCTTCCTTATTAATCTGTAAACCACCTCATTAGGATCGTAGGGCCTGATCTAGTGGGGCACTGAACGTGAATTCAAGCCCCACTGAAGTTAGTGGGAATGGAGAGCTCTTGGCATTTTCCAAGTCCAGACTCAATATGTAACCAAGTGAACCTGACACCCAAGTACCCAGAGAGCCTGCGTAGGAGCTTGAATCAAGGGGATGACCGGAGAAGTAGTGTCAGGTTCCCTGCCCTGTATTACAGTGCCAGATAGTGACTTTGTGCCCTCCCAACAGGGCGGAATGCCTGCATCACCAAGCCTTGCAGTTTGTTGTGTTTGCCCAAATCAAACAACAGCAGAAGCTGCAAGTGTCCTGAGGGAGTCTCCAGCAGCCTGCTCCCGTCAGGGGAAGTGAAGTGTGATTGTCCACATGGCTACGTGATGAAGAACACCACCTGCATCAAGGAAGGTAAAACCCTGTTTAACTCCTGCTGCTCGTTAATCCCAAAAAACGATAAATTCCTTGGTTGGGAGATAGGTCAGCTTGACTTTACCTTTTGACCTGCAGTGTAAAGATTAGAAAGAGTGAGGATCACGTGGAAATATAATGATGCTGCGCCTAATTGTAGCTTATTTGTTTTTTTTAAACACACGCTGGGCACTAGATAACACCTGTCTGCCTAACCAGTATCGATGCTTCAATGGGAATTGCATCAACAGTATTTGGCAGTGTGACAACGATAACGATTGCGGAGACATGAGTGATGAGAAGAATTGCCGTAAGTGTCCTTCTGCGGTCACTTTGCATAGGTGTCCTGATTGGTAATCATTTATCAAGCCTGGCGGGGGAGCAAAATGCTTCACCCAGTGATGGAGATTAGTAATAATGCATATGGTCTTTCCACCCTTCCCACAAGCCCTTGTGGCGTGGTATAGCCAGTGAAGCTAGTTCCGGTACATTCAAGGAGAAGGCCATTCTCAGAATGAAAATCAGACAAAGCCCAATGAGCTTCTGAAGGGAAGCAAAGCTGCCCCCAAGTCATAAGGGGTATGGTTCAGCCCATTACAGAAACAGGGCCAGGTTCAAAGTTAGGAGCTGGTTTTGGGTCTGAATGTCAAGCAACTGAACAATAAGACAAAGTCCAGGCCAGACTATCTCCCCAGGCTTCGCTGCGCCTAAGGTTCGTAACGGATGGCTGCTTAGACTCAAGTCCTCTCTCCTGCGCCCCGGTCAAGCCAAGCCAGCCATGAAGCCAAATTCCTCATCTTTTCTTCTCTCCGGCTGGACGGCACTTTCTCCAGGCTTGCTATTGCAGTGTGGAACTGGTTTCAGTCCCATCTCCAGGTCAGACCGTTAAGCCCTTACTGCCCTGAAACAGGAGAAATTCATCCAGCACATAGCCAGAATCTGTAGCAAGAATAGCTCCGAGGAAGCCCTTTCCCTCCATGTCATTCCCCTGGCTTTTATTTTAACATGTGAGTTTGGGTCACGGGAGGAATTATTTAATTGGTGGCCTTGAAACCTCTCGCTTCTCTCTCTCCCTCCCCTGGCCTTGTTTTAGCCACAACGGTCTGTGATAGTGAGACTCAGTTCCGCTGCCAGGGCTCGGGGACCTGCATCCCGCTGTCCTATAAATGTGACCTGGAGGACGACTGCGGAGATAACAGTGATGAAAGCCACTGCGGTAAGCGTGAGAAGGAGCGAGCTGTTTGTCTCAGTTGGATGTCCTTTCCCGCCTCTCCCCTTTAGGAAGAATATCACTGTTCTCTCCACCAGGCAGGGAGTGTGCCTGTCCGGGTGGAGGCAGAGCAAGGCAGCGTCTCTGGCTCTCAGGAGAGCACTGAAGGGGACCCACCTTGCACACTGTCCAGGGCTTGCTAGTCCCTCCCTGGATGCCGTCCGACAGCTAGTGCAGATGTGGTCCGGGGGAGGGAATGAGATGCATAGGACAAAGGAGCAATAGACTGCAGTGACAGCCCATATCCACCCCACCCCCTTGAGCTGGCAGGGAGGCTCTGCTATCAGATGTTCCCAGCTCCCCCTCACCTGCCAGCCACATCTGCCATAAAATGACTGTTTTATCCATGGGAAGAAGAGAGGATGGAAATCAGAGTGACGTGGTAGCGCTTGATCTTTCAGGGCTAGAAATAACGCACTAAAAATCCTTTCAAGACCAGAACAAATGTTCTGAGCTGCTTAGGTTGCCAGTTATGAAGTGTCAGCTCTTTCTTCTAAGTCAACAGCTTGTGTTCAATCCCCCGCCCGCATCATCACCCCATCTGAACTTTGGGTGCCTTGTTTGTAGAAGCTCACCAGTGTAGAAGTGATGAATTCAGCTGCAGCTCCGGGATGTGCATTCGTCTTTCTTGGATGTGTGATGGCGATAACGACTGCAGAGACTGGTCAGATGAAGCCAACTGCACTGGTAAGCGTTAGGATGTGATCGAGAGCCCTCTGCTGGAGTTGCTCATTGCTAGCTATCAGCTGCTGTGTTTTTCAAGGGTTTGCATTAGGATAGCTCTGTGCCGACCTCGTGCGGTGTAGGAAGGTGTCAGTTTAACCCTTCTGTGTCATGACCCAGAATCTTCCATTGCCCTATTGCTCCTGTATTTTGTGCTGGTGGCAGCTGCCGGGAAATCCTGATTGGCAGTGGCATAGAAGTTAAGACGGAAACACTGCAGCAACTAAAGGACTGAAGTCAGTGGAGAGATACCTGCAGGTTTTGGACTAGGTTGGCGGTTCTCAGACTTCATTGCACTGCGACCCACTTCTGACAACAAACAGTACAACATGATCCCAGTGCCCTGTGTTGCTCTAGATTCTGAAGACCAGAATTAGGGGGGCCCATGCCACAAGGGACCCTGCAAAGCTAAGTTGCTTGGGCTTTGGCTTCAGACCCAGGCAACAGGGAGTCTAATGCCAGTCCCGGAGACCCCATTAAAACAAATTCGTGACCCACTTTGGGGTCGTGACCCACAATTTGAAAACCACTGGACTAGATGCTAATGTAGCAGCAATATGGGCTAGTGGATTGAGCACGGAGCCAGAACCAATTTCTAATCCCAGTGCTGACAATAACTTGCCATGAGACCTTGGCTCAACTGTTTAACCTCCCTGCCTCTGTTTCCTCATCTGTAAAAGTGGGATAATAGTCACCTAGCTTGCAAGGGGTTTTGAAGATGAGTAAGTTAATGTGATTTGAAAATAAGGTGCCTGTGAAGTATTTGTTCTAGCTTGAATGAAGAATGCAGTGAGAGCATTAGCTCTGAGTCATCTCTCTTCTTAGCTGAAGTGCCTACCCTACCCTTACAATACTCTCCTGTATTTAAAACATGCTCCAGGTTAGTTGGCAGACAGAAAATGTTTATCGTCTCCCCTTTTCACCTTCTTAATATTTATTGGCAAACTATGTATCGTTTTATGCATACGAAATACTGTCAAACTCAAACCATGGTAGGAGCCTAATACTTATGAGTGACCCTACAATAACAAACCAAGGAAAATACCAACAATAGAGGAAAAAATTTCAGGGAAACAAATTTTGGTTTTAAATTTCTGTAGGCTTATAAATAGTGAGGAGGGAAACATGATTTTCAACATTATCAAAAATAAAAACCTCTCACCAGCAAATGTCCTTTTTGCATAAAGCCCCCAAAATATGTTGCTAGATGCCCTGTTTTTCACAGGTGCTGAACAACCTGTCAATCGGAGCTGGAAATTAATAAAATCCTGAGAGAATAAGCATCTAGATTACAATCTGAAACTGCTGACTGTTTTTTGATGTGTGCGGTGATTCATTTTTGCTTATATTTGCAAGGTTGCACTGATGGAATCAAATCCACGTTGAGGTCATTCATTTGTAGTGCCATTTACACCTGACAGTGCTTCAAAACTTGCTTAAAAAATGTAGTACCAGATAGTCTGCTATAAAAACAGGCTTGCCCTACCTCTGCAAAATAAGGAGGCATAATTGTAACCATTGATCCTGAAGATCAAGATGTTAAGTGATAAGATATCCCTGAAAAGTGTTCAGTGGTTACATGTACAGACTGAAAATAGGCTGAGTGTACACTGACCTAATTTTACAGCTTGGACTCTGATTGTTTTGTAACAGTAAAACACATTGCAGAAAAAAAGGATTTTCTTTGCAATTTCTAAACTACTTCTCTAAGAGAAGGGATGCTCGGCTCCAATAGCGGCTGGTCTTCAGTATGCCCCTGCCTCTTTACTTAGCATTCCAGCTAAGTAATGGCTGTAACTTATGCAAAGTCGTGTGCTAAAGACCCGATTCCTCTTTCACTGATAACTGATTTACACCAGTGCAACTCAGCCGGAGAAAATAGAGTCACTCCGGATTGACACTGGTTTTACATCAGGCCTGGAGTTAGTGGACCTGATTCTCTTCTCATACACGGGAGTCAACCCAGTGATGATAACAGTGTTTACAGTGGTTGATATAAGTGAGAAGAGTCTTAAGAACATACTAAAATTGAGTCCCCTCTTTACGTACATCACATCTGCTCTGACGTTTTCAGTTAAACAATCTTCAGGTATCTACACAGAGAAGAGAATTCTGATTGTACAAGGCTGTTCAATCTAGAAGAAAAAGGTATAATGATATTTGGTGGTTGGAAGCTGAAGCTAGACAAATTCAGACGAGAAACAAAGTGAACATTTTTGAGAGAGGCTGTGGTGGGTCCCCCTGGGGTTGCATCTGGAACTGAGGTACCCACCAGCCTGGGCTCCCTCTCATATCATACTGGTGTGACAAGTCACAAAGCCTTTCATTCTTCACTTTCACCAGCATACATACAAGTAGGGACACACCCAGCTGCAGTTACATGGAGACTCTGACCAGCCCCTGTATGGGAAGGCTACAGCTAAGGCAACTCCCAGATCCCCAGGCACGCACCCCCTCTGGAGTATAAACACAAAATTGTACCATCCTGCGCCGCACAGGGAACTACAGCGTAAGCTCATAAACATCGCCTCCACCCTCCATGTGGAGAGGAATCTGCAACAGCCTTTGTCCCCTGAGTTATGATTCCCACACGCTTCACTCCAACTCACTGGTTTAGATAAAGCAAAACCATGTTTAAGTCCAAAAGCTAGATTTTAAGTGATTATAAGTGATAACGAGCCGTGTACACAAGTCCTAAGTGTCCTGGTTTTGGATCAAATTCTGGGGAACTTACTTGAGCAATCTCCCTTTTATATCAATGGGAGTCACGCTTAAGCCATAGCCACAGAATTTGGACGTATGCAATTACTAAATCCATTGCAGAATTTCATCAGCATCAGGTGTATTTAGTTTGAACTGCTTAGCTTAGACTCCAGAAGTTGGTATTCCAAGTGTGTGGGTGTGAAGGGATATATAGGTATCGCTGATCTCTCATGACTTTCTGAGTGAGAATTACTAGAGGAAGAAGTGAACCTACTTCAAAAAGTGAATTGGATTTTTAAGCTTACAGTTGAAATTATCGATAAGAATCACAATTATTTGAGAAATATGTAGTCTAACTCTGCTAGCCACATTTATTGCTCTTATCTAAAATAATTACATTTCACAGTGAATACCTAATAGAATATTAGTACCAGACGACTGTAGTATTTTAAAATATCTGGAAGTGCATGTCACTAGCTAGGCTAAAGTGTAGTAGCATGCAATTTAATTAAGTCAAATGTTATTCTTCTTTAGATAATGAAGAGTATTCTCTCATGCTAGTGGGTTTTTTTGTGTGAAGAGGCACGGCATATAAATTAGGCTCCAAAATGACTTATTTAAAAAAAAAAATATAGAGAGATTTTCAAAGTGGGAGCTTAAGGGTTCATCTTCAATCCGGCGGGTAGTGATCGATCTATCAGGGATTGATTTATCGTGTCTGGTGTAAATCGCAATAATTTGCGATAAATCAATCCCTGATCGCTCTGCCTTTGACTCCTGTAATCCACCAAGACAAGAGGCAGAAGCAGAATCGACGGGGGAGCAGCGGCAGTCAACCATGCCCCGTGAGGACATGAGGTAAGTCGACCTAAGATACGTCGACTTCAACAACACTATTGGTGTAGCTGAAGTTGCGTATCTTAGGTCAACCCCTTCTTCCCCCCAGAGTAGCCCAGCCCTTAGAAACATTTGTTAACCATCATAGTCAACCTTATGAGGTACAATAGGTTGGTAAGTACTGCCCCTATTCTACAGGTGTGGAAACTGAGGCACAAGAGGATAAGATGATTTGCTCAGGATCACAGAGCAACTCTGTAGGTCTGCCAAATAGAACCCTGGAGCCCTGACACCCAGTAGAGGATGATAAATCAACATGTAGAATGCCTAGCACAATGGAGTCCTGGCCCATGACTCTGGCGCCTAGATACTACCATAATACAAATAATTATTATTAATAATAATAGTATGTATGTGGACATGCATTAAAATGGGTCACAAATAAACTTAGCAAAAGACAAGAATGGTGGTTTATTTACATGAAGACGAGTTGAAATCAATGAGTCTGTAAATGCTTTCTGTTTTTTCTCTTTGTTTTCAGCAGTATACCATACGTGCGAAGCCTCCAGTTTCCAGTGCCACAATGGGCATTGCATTCCCCAGAGGTGGGCATGCGATGGCGATGCCGACTGCCAGGACGGCTCCGACGAGGACCCTGTCGAGTGTGGTGAGAGCTCTTGTCTCGCCCAAGGGGTGGAGGGGAGGGATTACGGTTGTTATTTTCTAAGTCACTGGCCTGTCGTCTTATGGAATGGAAACGAGTTCTGTCACTTAAACGGATGCAACAGAACCTCAGCCAGGGTGGGGAGCCCTAAAACCACATCATGATGGATTGGTTTGTTGTGCCCCCCCTGCCCCCCCCCCCTGTGCGTAGTCCCTGCCCCAAAGAGCCGCCAATCTAAACAGACTATGTGGACAAAGGGTGCAACTGATCCTGGGGGTTTTCTGGGGGGGTGTCGAGTGCCCCTAGGATTTGGCCATTCTGGACTAACAAACAAAACCAAACCCTCATTACGTTCCTCTGGGTTGAAATGCTTCCATACTTAAGGCTGCTGTTTCAAATGAATTTTAGAGAAAAAGTGCAACGGTTTCCAGTGTCCGAATGGAACCTGCATCCCAAGTAGCAAGCACTGTGATGGGCTGCACGACTGCTCCGATGGCTCTGACGAACAGCACTGCGGTGGGTACACACAGGCTCTTGGAATTTGCAGCACCAGATGGGTCAGTTGAATACCACATCCTGTGTGGAACAGAGCTGAACACCTCACGCTTCCAAGGAACGCAAAAGCCCCCAGTATAATGTACATAGCCACCTATGTAGCTCTATAGACTGGGTGGCGAGCGATTCCTTCTTGATGCCTACTGCATATCGCTTTCAGGACACAAGATAAGCCTGAATAGCCGCATAGGTTGCATTATTGGTCATCAGAATTACCCAGCACTTGATAAGATCTAGCCACTCTTATTTGACTCGCGGGCAGCAATCGATCCAGCAGGGGAGATGGGATAAATCGACCACTGAGCACTCTCCCGTCGACTCTGGTACTCCACCGGGATGAGGAGCACAAGCGGAGTCGATGGGAGGGCGTCAGCTGTCCACTTACTGCAGTGAAGACACGGTGGTAAGTAGATCTAAGTACGTCGACTTCAGCTATGCTAGTCACGTCGCTGACGTTGCGTATCTTAGATTGACCCTGGTAGCGTAAACAAGCCCTAAGTGAGAGGGGGTTGTTAAGTACATATAGATCAAACAACGAAGGAACTTTGTGTACAGTGTTGTTACTACGTATTATTTGTATTACCATAGCACATAGGAGCCTAGTGATGGATCAGAATCACATTGTGCTAGGCACTGTACACACGTTGTTGACCGCCATGCACTGAAATGCTGTCATTCCCTTCTGATTCCCCCAGACCCCCTGTGCACACGTTACATGGACTTTGTGTGTAAGAACCGCCAGCAGTGCTTGTTCCACTCCATGGTGTGTGACGGCATTGTGCAGTGTCGGGACGGCTCGGATGAAGATGTCAGCTATGCTGGATGCTGTAAGTGTGACAGTAATACCAATAACCTAGCAGTTAACCTAATACCCAGCGCTCTTCATCAGTAGATCTCAAAGCACTTGACAAAGGTCGGTACCATTGTCCTCATGGGGGGGAACGGAGGCACTGGGCAGTGAAATAACTTGCCACACATCACCCAGCAGGCCAGAGGCAAAACTGGGATTAGAAACCCCAGTCTGCAGAGCCCCTGTCCAATGCTCCGTCCACTAGGCAACACCGCTCTGAAGAGATACTAGACGGGAGTAAATAAGCATCCCCAGGGAGAGCACAGTGTGTCATTTCTGGACGGTGTCAATAACACACCAAGCCACTTGTGTGTTCCTTTAAATCAGGCCTGTTCTGGATGTTAATGATTTGAGTAGCACTTTATTGACATTGAAAATCCTGGTTTCGGTTGGGATGCTTATAGTCCAAGTTCAGTAGGACCAGTTGTTTCACCAGCGTGTTTGACAAAGCTGGGCTTTTGGCCCATGGGACTCAAACCTGGCTTTTACGGCCAGTGGCCGCTTTGGGGCTAGTGGGTGCATACATTGTCTCCTGCAGACCATTCCAGCTGAGTCCGTGTAACGTCACCCAGGGCAGCTGGAGGAGTGTACGTCTGTGTGTGAACATGGGGACTGTGAGACTGGACCAGTGCTCCCTCTAGTACTGAATCCTCTCTCCTCCGGTGACCAGAGCCAGAAGCGTCAGGGGAAAGTGCAGGGAACCCCCAGCAGACAGTTATGGGCGATTCTGCCTGCAGAGGATGTTTCTTCCAAACTCTAGGCCGTTAGTGTTTCGTTTGATGTCTTGCTGCTCTATAGGGAAGATGCTTCAACTCTTTGTAAGGGTGCAGCGGGTGCTTCCCGTGCATCAGCCCCGTTCCACCTGCCTGGTCGGAAAGCTGCTTCATGTCCTATAGGTTGCTAGTGGCATTGTGTGTGGGAAGCAGGGCCAGTCCTTGCAGGCCAGAGGCACAAGGAACCATTGCACAACCATGCACAAGGGACCATTCTGCAATAAGGCTGGGTAGATTCTCTGTGCCCTGCCCTTTCCAAAGCTAGCCACACTCTGAGTCCTTTGCCTTTGTACTAAAGCTCTCAAAAACAGCTGAATTTGACTTCTTGGTTTTTTTAACTTCACTTTGTCCCTTTTAGCCCAAGACCCAGAATTTCACCGGACCTGCGACCAGTTCAACTTCCAGTGCCAGAACGGCGTGTGCATCAGTTTGGTGTGGAAATGTGACGGGATGGACGACTGTGGGGATTACTCTGATGAAGCAAACTGTGGTGAGCAGAGGGGACCATTAACCTTTCCAGCTCAGTCTTATTTTGAGTATTAACAGCATTGCCTTCCCCTAGGATACCACGTGGTCTCCATGGGAGGACTGTAATCACTTCATAGAGAGAGAGATGGAGAGTGTTTTTTGTTTGTAGATTCAGAGTGTTTTAACAAAGGAGATCAGTATTTTACCATTAGGGAAACTGGGGCACAGAAGCAGTGACCTAGCTTACTTAAGGCTACGCTGCAGTCCAGTGGAGCCAGAACACTCCACAGCCAACCACATGTTCAGACTGTGTGAGCCACGTTCTCCACTCCATTCCTCACTGCCTCATTTTTCGCCTTCCGGTGCGAGATCTGATTTTCAGTGGTAAGCTCCGTGGAGCAGAGGTTGCTTCTGTTACCTGTCCCTACGGCATCTAGGTCGCATTGAGGGCTGAGCAAATAACAATGACAAAACCACAGTGGATATTGTGAGGGATCGGGGTTTGCTTATCAGGAAAACAGCACTGCTTAGGTGAGCTATGGAGCACCGCTAATCGGGCTTCAGCCGTAGCATGGTCAGAGCCTGTGTCACCGAGGAGTCAGGAATGCTGGACCTCACAACAATCTCCTGTCGTTGTTAGAAAACCCAACGGAAACGCCAAACTGCTCCCGCTACTACCAGTTCCAGTGTGCGAATGGCCACTGCATCCCTAACCGGTGGAAATGCGACAAGGAGAATGACTGTGGCGATTGGTCGGACGAGAAGGAATGTGGGGGTAAGAGCGAGGGTGGCGCTGCTCAGTTATCTGTTCCGTAGATGATAAAGCCAGACGGGTTCACTGTGCGATCATCTAATCCAGGCCTGCACAACGTGCAGTAGAACAGTCTGCATCCTGCAGGGACTGAGGCTACAAAGCTCACTGCAATCACTGTGCACCGTCCAGCCCTTAAAGTGGTACTACCCTTTAAAAAACACATGAATAAGATGGATCCCTGTGTTTTCACCCTTGGGTTCCTGTCCTTTGACTGCAGCTTTGTTTTATGTCTAGGTCTGGCCCTGGGAGCCAGCTTTGTGTGTTAGAATAAAAATATTGCACTTACGACGTATTCCCCCCCCCCTCCCCTTTTCCATCTGATATCCTGGGATTTTGCCTTTCAGTCTCCTAAGAACACAAAAAGCTTTTAGCACATAATCAGACGTAGGAACATGTTCAGTAAGATCAACTCTCTCTGCTTTATTTTTAGGTTCACAGATCCTTCCCTTTACGACATCCGCCCCAGCGACGTGTTTACCTAACCACTTCCGATGCAACAGCGGCGCCTGCATCATGAACAGCTGGGTTTGCGATGGATATCAGGACTGCACAGATGGCTCAGACGAGGAAGCCTGCCCTACTTTATGTAAGGTTTTCTCCTCCCCGGCCGCTCAGTGGGGGTTATTCCCTGCAAATGTTTTCCTGAGAAATAAAGCCTCAAATGTAAATGTTAGAAGACTTGGGCCAAATTATAAGCTGGGTTAAAGGGTGCCACTCCATTCACTCACAGGAAGCTGCACCCACTTGTATCAGGAGAGAATTTGGCTCACTCACCCTGAGATCTGAGAATTAGTGGAAATATCTGCCATGGAGCAGTGGCTGCTAAGAAAACACATCTCTCTCACAGCTCAAACTAGGTTGTTACTGCAGCCATAAGACACTCTGGTTGTGTAGAGGAAGAGACACCTGAGACTTTCAGGTAGTCAGGTGGGAGCGTGCCGCGGTAGGTTGCTTCCCACACTTAGAATCCTGAGAATATGTCAGCATCCCCATTTGCAGGTTGCCTTTAGAGTAGCAGGCCAACTTTTGCACTGCATCCCATGAACCAGCGAGGAGAGCTGGCCCTGGTTAGGACCTGTGGGATTTGGATAAAGGAGGCAGCGGTGGATTTAGTTACTTTATACAGGAAGAAGCTGCCATCTTGTGGAGTGGGGAGATGCGAACCGATTCTGAACAACAGACAACTCAGTCCGTCAGTCCTTGCCAGTGAGGGGGGTTCTGCTATTGCTTGTGTAGTTTGCGGACTATTCTCTTGCTCCTCCTCTTGGTTCCCAGTAGTCAACGTAACTGCGACTTCCACCACCTCCTTCGGCCGGTGCAGCAGGTTTGAGTTTGAGTGTCAGCTGCTGAGAAAGTGCATCCCTAACTGGAAGCGATGTGATGGCTTGAGAGACTGCCAGGATGGCACGGATGAAACGAACTGTCGTAAGTGCTCATTTCCCACAGGCTGAGGAGCGGTGCTTTAGCTCTCTCCGAGCAAGGCTTTCTTTAAAGAAAAGAGCACAGAAAATCGCGTCTGTGCAAGCGGCATCTGTGCTAGTGCTATGCAATGAATAATGCATCGTCATGCATTGAGTGCTGTACTAATGTAAAAACAGACACACATTTATTAGCAGAATTACGGTAGCACCTAGGTTAGGGCATCACGGTACTAGATATTGCGAGAGATGGTCCTTGTCCCCATAGAGCTCATTATCTCTATAGACAAGACAGACAAAGAGCAGAAGTGGAAATGTGCACAGAGAGAGGAAGTGACTTGCGCAAATTCACACAGCAATCCAATGGCAGAAGAAGAAGTAGAGCCCAGTTGGTGTGACTCTTAGTCTAGTGCCCTAACCACTAGACAAGACTTCCCTCTTTATATGGCACTCACACCATTCACCTCAAAAGATCTAAGCAATGTGTTCTAATATGGAAGTAGTAACAATAACAATTACAAATTCTACACTGGGATCACTTTCCCCACCTCTACATCTCATTATGGCTACGGTTTAGCAGTATTCTTGACAGCACTGTGCAACATGATCCGGACAGGAAATTTGTAAATGAGCTCTTCTGCTTTGAATCATGCAATGCTTTTCCATCTTCCAGCCACTCACAGCACACTGTCATGCCCAAACGGTTATAAATGTGAAGATGGGGAAGCCTGTATCATGACAACAGAACGGTGTGATGGATTTCTGGACTGTTCAGATAGTAGCGATGAGAGAAACTGCACCGGTAAGTAAATGCGCTGTCACAGAAGTTCTCCCATTTTCCATAGCACAGACCACCTTAAAATAAAGACATTGTCTCGTGGGTGTCTGTCCTTCATTCACAATCACCTTGATCAACCCTCCTTTGTTCACAGTCCTGTGGTCCATCTCCCCTCCCGCTCACAATTGGACACCTCTCAACCTGCTTCCACACACACAATTTCCTTCAATGCAGCTACAGCATCTGCAGACGTAGGCAAATAACATTAGTCATTTAGTGTCACACAAATACAGGACGTTCCCTGATTAGCACAGGCAACAAGTGGGTGTATCTTTGCCAGCAGCTGCCCGCTGTGTCCACTGCTTGCATCCGACGAAGTGGGTATTAGCCCACGAAAGCTCATGCTTCAAAACTTTATAGTTAGTCTTTAAGGTGCCACAAGATTTTGTTTCCTCTGCTATTCCAGACTAACACGGCTACCTCTCTGTTCTGAAAACATATCCCTGAGACCACAGGCACGGAGCTAAGCTCCCTCGCTCCCCCATTTGCAATTCCTCCTGTGCCCTCCATCATTACCCCTGGAGCCAGACGCGTTACACTTCGATTGGAAGCCCTGGTCCGTTCTGGGTAGATAATAACAACATCGATCACTGCCTTTCCCAGGTGTGGGATTCAGCCATTTTCCCAGTAAAGCGCTCGAGGTACCAAACATCAATCAGTATGTAGTTCTTTAATTAAATATTGATTCGGAGAGGCGCCCAGACTGGGGGCCAAGGAGCCACTGAGACCCACAGCTGGGAAGGAATGCTGAAGTGAGGCAAGAAACCCTTGCTTTATCCTGCTAGATGTACTGGGGCTGGGAGATTTCATCTCCTCCCCTGAGGCCTGGCAGGCTCATTGGTTTAATTTTCAGCTGACTAGGAAACTTCATCAGGAGCAGCTCAGAGCTCTCGATTTAGTTCCCTTAATAAACTGGAAATGAAACCAGTGGGCCAAGTAGGGCCCTGGGAGCAGAGCGGGGCAGACTGCACATAAAGGGGAATAAGGTGGCCCGCAGATGTAGGGGAGGGTTGTCTTTGCAGGGGATCACATAGAGGAGCAGTGAGTGGAGAGTGTGGAACTGCCAGATAGTGGGTAGCTTTGATAATCCTTCTAGGGCTTCCCAGCTGAGGATCTCAAAGTATTTCATGAACAGCAGGTGATTAAGCCGCAGATGGAGAAAGTGAAGCACAGAGAACGGCGGGGCACTAGCTAGAATTAGAAACGATGTCTCCTGGTTGCAAGTCCCCTGCTAGAGCACGCTGCCTTCCACAGAGCCGAACTGTAGAACCGACTGGCAGCCAGGCTTGCTCGGAGAATGAGCCTCGCACCCATTCTCCAGTAAGGAGAAAGACTCAGGCGACCGAAAGGAATAAATGACACTTTCTGAACGCTGCTGGTTAGCACCAGGTATCTGTCTAGACGCTTACGCATCCCTCAGTGCTGTATTATCCAAGCATCTCACAAACATCAGTGAATGGATCCTTCCCAGCGTGCCTGTGCGATAACAAAGCACAATTTCCCTCATTTTTACAAGTGGAGAAACTGGGGCACGGAGACACTAAATGACTGGCCCAAGGTCACAGAGGGAGACTGCAGCCACGTGAGCTATAGAACCCAGATCACCTGAGTTCCTCTGCCTTGATCCCAAGACCAGCCTTCATCGCCATCCTCCGTGTTCTAGGCATTATAAAGAGACGCATGCAGAAAAGGTCCATGCCCCAGCCAGTTCACAAGCTTCATAGAGACTCATGACCTAGAGGTGTTCCACAAGTAGAGAAGTGACTTAGAGCAGATTGGTGAGAAGGGCCACTCCAAGACCATTAATGTTCTTCCTTCCAGATGCTGCTTTGTCTCTGGGCCTTGATAATTTAAGTGCATGCTTCAGTTTACAGCATATGCGCTGATTGTGCCACCTAACCCTTTGCCCCCTGTTCTGTAATAAGCTCTGCTTTTATTTTTCTCTCTCAAATAATATTTTCTAATATCTACTTAGATGACACAATTGTGTACAAAGTCCAGAATCTCCAGTGGACAGCTGATTTCTCTGGTGATGTCACTTTAACGTGGGCCCGACCTAAAAAAATGTCCACTGCATCCTGTGTGTATAATGTGTATTACAGGTAAATTCCCTGATTCTTGATTATTTTTTTATCAGATGAAGCATGTGAGTAGCACGGAGTTCATTGTGGCTACTCTTGGTTCAAAGCAGGGTAGATAAAAATCCAAGATTCTTTAATTTAAATCAGATTTTTTTTAGATTTTGTTATTTAAATGATAAGTTATTTTTGTTTAAAATGAAATCTGAATTTAATACAAAATATCTTAAGGCCTAAATTTATTATAATCACTTAAAATATTTAAATACAATTTTAATACAGAAGAAATATGATGAATCCATGAGCCTCTATCAAAAACTTCTGAGTTAAAGGCTGCTTTTCTATACAAAGAAAATTGGGGAAAAACACCTAATTTTTGAGATCAGGCTTTATATATAAGGTAGAATAGCTCAGGCTAAGTAACATAGGAGACTGTCTCATTTTCAAGAGGCTCTGGTGAGAGACTAGGCACTTACGGGCCAGTCACTTTCACTTAGGCATATTTGAAAATTTTCCCAGGCTGACCAGAAATAATGTTTAATCAACTGACTACATAGCTAACCCCTCTGTTTAATAAATCATCTAGTTGTAAACATGAAACATGTTTTGATAAGGGAAGTTTATGTATCCAAAATTTGCAAGGTTGCTTGTTTAATAAAAATATTTGTATTTACCATTTTGTCTATTTAGTTAAATTGCAGTTACCATCCTCATTATAAGCAAAAAGTGAAGTATAAGTAAATAAGCAATATATCTATTACTATTTTCTAACATACAATAAATAAGAATCGGAAAATATTAAGCTATGTAATTGCTTAAATAAATGGATATAGTTATAATGTGCCCTTCTGGATAGCAAAAAGAAGTGCCAAATCCAATGCAAAGGCTCTCCCTAGTTGTAAATCAATGTTTTAATGGTTATATCAACCACTGAGAATGCACCGCTCTTTAGAAAATAAGTAATGTACAAATGGAAAAGTTGATTAAAACTGATGATTTAAATCACTTTGTTGTAAATCAGTCCCCCTGGTTTAAAGGTAGGCACTCTGAACTTAGAAATCAACTTAATCAACTTAAGTCACCCCGTGCAGTCAACGTAAAAACCTCATTTCTGTTTTACCTATTATTGTTACCAACAAGACTTGAAATGACTTTAGATAGAAGAGAGAACAGAAAAATTATTCGTCTGTATGTTTTTCAGATTGTTTACCTTGTGTGTTTGCCAGCATTTTCTAAATTCATACTTTCTAAGGCCAGAAGAGACCACTGTGATCGTCTAGTCAGACATCCTGTATAACACATCCCATAGAACTTCCCCAGAATAATTAATGTGTGAACTAGACCAGATCTGTTTTTTAAAAAGCCAGTTGTGACATTAAAAACTGCTGGTAATGTAGAATCCACTATGAGCCTTGAATTTCACTATATGCAAATGGCTGGAAGTTGAAGCTAGTCGGTTTCCCCTTTTTGTTTGTTTGGGCCAGGGATCGGCAACCTTTAGCACGCGGCCCATCAGGGAAAGCTGCTGGGGACCGGGATGGTTTGTTTGCCTGCAGTATCTGCAGGTTTGGCCAATCACAGCTCCCACTGGCTGCGGTTCACAGCTCCCACTAGCTGCAGTTCACAGTTCCAGGCACATCCTTCAGCCCACACCACTTCCCGCAGTCCCCACTGGCCTGGAACAGCGAACCACGGCCAGTTAAGACAGCGTTGTAAAAAAATTGAGAAAATGGCACGTGTAAAACGTTCAGTGACTTAACTCATATTTTGAAGTGGACTTGCATTAAGTTAATAGTGTCCCTCTAACAAATAAACAAACAAACAGTTTAAAGTGTCATTAGATAATGGCAGAAAGAACGAGGAGCACTTGTGGCACCTTAGAACAAACTAACATCTCGGCTACAGAAATACTTCCTGAGTTAATGGCTTTATTCTCTCCCACAGGATGGTTGGCGAAAGCATTTGGAAAACTTTAGAAACACACAGCAGCAAAACAAACAGTGTCTTAAAAGTCCTGAAGCCAGATTGCACCTATCAGGTCAAAGTTCAGGTCCAGTGCCTCAGCAAAGTGTACAACACCAATGACTTTATCACTCTGCGTACGCCGGAGGGATGTAAGTGGTCTTTGATGTTCTGTTCTAAGTTCCCGCATGTGTAATACTTCCAATCCGTCAAGTGCTTCCACATAGGAGAAGGTGGAGGGGTGTTTTCTGAATAGCATCCCACAACATTTTGCAGAAGGCAACAGAACCTCAGCTGGGGTAAATTCTCATAACTCCATTGATTCAAGGATCTGTCCCCATGTAATTCTGCATATCTACCCAAAACAAAGGTGTTCCTGGGACATTCATCTCCTCTTACAGGGCCATGAAGAGCTCTGTAGAGGGAATACAATGATATCCCTCCATTTTATCTGTGCTTTTTTTTTTTTTGGGGTGATGGTGGGAAAAGGTACAAAAGAAAGCTGACCACATTGGACAAAATCCTGGCTTCATTGCCGTCAACAGAATAACTCCCATTAACTCCACTGGGGCCAGATTGCACCCTCTAGTTCAGGGGTTCTCAAACTATTGAGAACCACGACCCCTTTTTAGTTTTTCCCTCGGCGCGGTGGACCCTTGTGTGTCCACCGAAAAGCCGCTGAATAAATTAACTTCGCATTCGGCGGCTATTTTCGGCGGACACGCCGAGCGCTTTCGGGAGCATGTCCGCCGAAAATAGCCACCAGAATGCGGAAGC
Organism: Sternotherus odoratus; assembly: GCA_032164245.1. Taxonomy (NCBI): domain Eukaryota; kingdom Metazoa; phylum Chordata; order Testudines; family Kinosternidae; genus Sternotherus; species Sternotherus odoratus. Next base: position 6,370,614 of record JAVMKO010000019.1, read on the forward strand.
GATCGCGGCGGCGGCTTTTCGGCGGCAGAAGCAGCTCGCGACCCCTCGGGAGGCGGCCGGCGACCCCCCGAGGGGTCGCGACCCACAGTTTGAGAACCCCGGCTCTAGTTTCAGCATCTCTAGGGGATGAATGGTACATATTCAGAGCAAGGATCCTCTCCCCACCGAAGGCAGCCTCCCACAAGTGTGTCTCCGACTTCCCATGAGCAATAGGTTGCTAGTTACCCCTTCCTCTTGATCTTGCCAAGGGCATTCTGCTGACCCCCCGGCACCCGCTGGGGCTCTATGGTGTGGAAGTGAAAAAGTAACCAAGCTCCAGTTGCTCACTAATATCTGGACACTTGTTCTTGACTTTTCCTCTTATGATTCTGATGAACAGACCCATGTGGCCGGTCTGTCACTAATTCGCTTGTTTCTTTGGTAGTACCTGATCCCCCCCTTCATCTTCAGCTGTCCCTAAAGAAAGAGCTGGAAGGTGTGGTGATCGCCCGCTGGGCTCCGCCCATGTCTGCCCACGGCCTGATCCGAGAGTACATCGTAAGTATTATTCTGCGACTCGTTCCTCAGTCAAGACCCAAAGTTGAAAGGGAGCCCGGCATGCGCAGCAGAAGGAAGAGTTCCTTCCTCACACCAAAGGGCCTCAGTGGTTTATGGCTCTGGGAATTTGACCCATCTGAACAAAACTCTCTGCAGCTGTTCACTCATGATGAAAGTCATGTCTGTGCAAGGTCTGGGCACCACCTTAAGTTCCACAGAGGCCAGGTTTTATGTACTGCAGTGAGACTGAAGTAGCCAGAGGTACGTTTCGCCCCCAGTGCATACATATCTGCAGGACGCTTCAGAACTACTCACACCATTAACATGGCCTGTGTGAGTCCCTTTGCACAGAGGTCCCAATTCAGCAAAGCTCTTAAGCACATGTTCAATTGTGACCATTGATTGAATCTCATTGAAATCAGTGGGATTTAAACATATGCTAAAATGTTTTCCTGAATTATTACAGTGAGTTATTGCTTGTATTAGTGTAGCACCTGGGACCCCTAGTCATGGCCAAGGATCCTGTTGTGCTAGGCACTGTACAAACACAGAGCAGAAAGATGATCCCTGCCCCACAGAGGTTACAATTTAAGATTACAATTGGAGATTAGAATGAATTTCAGCTCAGTTAATTTAGATTGTGAGCATGTTCTTTGACAATTAGCTACTTTCTCAATGATGAGAGACTGAGTCCAAACAGGAGCAGAAGATATAGTTCAGTTATTGCAACGATCATGTCAATGTTTTTTTCCAGGTCCCTTATGGTAATAATGAGGAAGATGAATAAGTGAGATTGAGCGGTGGATGGAAAATTGAGTTTTACTGGGGAGCTCAGGCAAAATTGCCACTATACATACAGTCACTGAAATTCCAGTTCAGATTTAAAGGTGTAAGAAAGCCTGTATTTATTAGAGACATGTGGGAGGACAGGGATTCCTTTTCTCTTTGAGTTAGACTGGGATAAAAAATAATAATAATAAAAAAAAAGTTCAAAAAACTTGGCAACTTTAAGATGCAACTGTCTCCTAAACACAGAATAAATCCAACCTTTATATTTCTCAGAGCCAGTGAGATGAAGCTTGTATTAGTTCTTTATTAAAGTATATTAAGGTTCTGTGTGCTTGATGTGGCCCCTGAATGAATAGCCTTGTTGATCATTGATAAAGACCAGGGTCTGCCTCTGGATGCACATGGTACAGTGGAACAGAGGGGAATCTTCCATACAGCCAGGGGACTCTTTACTCTACAGAAAGAGTTCCACATAGCAAATACTATAAAGACAGTCTTTTTCCATCTCTGGATTTAGACAAGACAAGGGGGAAAAGTTGCATGGTTTCGATTAGAAGTGTGCTGTGTGCCACCCCAAATCTGAGCATTCAGACTGAGGGTTTGAGTTCTGGCCCCTGTGTAATTGTAATGGTCCATGGTACTTTAAAGCTAGCTACCCATCCTTCCCACATCCCACCCTGTTGTATTGTTGATTGTGACCCTCTGATCTCGTTTTCACCCTGTTAGGTGGAATACAGTAGAAATGATTCCAAGGAGTGGTCCTCACTTAGAGCCAGTAAGAACTATACCAAGATTGAGAACTTGCAGGTCAACAAATTATACACACTAAGAGTGAGTATTTAAAAAGCTGGTGATTCTAAGTGTACTGCACACATTCTCAAGTAGGTTTTCTTTTACTGGACGATCTGAGCACTGCAAGTTAACTGACAGACTAGTTTCAGGGTGGTAAGTAAAGATACTGTATTGCTAAAAGTACATAAAAAGCCAGCACATTTGCTGACTGCTTCATTGTGTACTGACAAGAAAAGGCAAAACTGAAGGCTCAAATGCTGTCCTTAGATTTTTCACCCCACCCAAGAAACCCAGGTTGCAGTTTTAAAAGTCATCCACGGATGGCACAGTTCTTAAGTCACTTTGGTTGCACAGGATAGGTCAGAGACAGATTTGGCTGTAATTGTATCACGGGGGAAGAAACAGGAAAGGGGGGAACTGATATCAGTCTTTAGATATGTTAAGGGCTGTTGTAAAGAGGACTGTGATCAATTGTTTTCTGTCCACTGACGGTAGGACAGCAAGTAATGGGCTTAAGGGAGATTTATATTAGATATCAGAAAAAACTTTTTAACTCTAAGAGTAGTTAAACCCTGGAATAGGTTTCCGAGGGAGCTTGTGGAATCCCCATCAGCTGGATGTTTTTAAAAACAGGTTGGGGACACATCTGTCAGTGGTGGTCTAGGTTTACTTAGTCCTGCCTCAGCAGGTGGCTGGGCTTGATGACATCTCAAAGTCCCTTCCAGCCCTGTATTTCTGTATTTCTAGCTTGGGGATAGGGCAGGAGAGATGCTAGGGAGGGCTAAAGGCTAGATTAAAATCAGATAGGATTTGAATTTGAGAGGCAAGCCTGCAAAGCAAACATTGGCCTTAACTTGCCAATTTTCTACATGCTAAACTCTGGTTGACATTAATGGCGATTCAGATAGCAGGATACAACCCTCATCAATCAAAGTTATTCTTACTGTTACTTGTATAATCTCGTGTGTGCAAGAAGCGGGTACTTTTTAATATATGCACTATCCCTTCTGTATACAATTGTAAATTGTTGGGGCCAAACTTGCTGCCGTAATGGATTTCATGGGAGTTGTGCTAGGTTATACTGGGCAGAATTATTCCAGCCCCTCTTATTTGACATGTTTTTGTAAAGATTTCACCATGTACTGTTATCTACAATGTATCTCAATAGATTACTTTAATTAACTCTAAGCAGCTCTGCTTTATCTCTGTTCACAAACCTTATATTACCAAGTAATTAAACAAGCTATTGTGTTTTCTCTCAACGTCCATTTCGCATCAATTCCACTCCACCAGTAACCCTTTTCTAAACTCATTCTTTGTTCTCATTATAAAATTGTAACTCACCTTCTAATTTGAAAAAGGTTGCCGCAGTAACTAGTCGGGGCGTAGGAAACTGGAGTGATTCCAAATCCATAACCACCATGAAAGGCAAAGGTAAACATTTTTCTGGGTTTCAGCTTAAATGAACTCGGACAACACAGAAAAAAACCCCTGAACATAAGCATTAGCATGAATAGTAGTTTTCTTTCTTTTCCTTAGTGATTTAATATCTGTACTGAATTTGCTGTGTTTTGTATAAACAGGAGCTATAGCATTTACACCTTAAAAAACCAGACCGTCAAATTAAAAATTGTAGCTCTAGACAACAAAATTCCATACTCCCATTACTAATAAATCATTTGGTTATTTATACTGAAAGAACTTTTAAAATCTATTTTATTGGGTTTAGGTTCTGTTGATTTTGCCTGCTGCATTTCATGTAGCTTGTAAATGTGGCTAGTCAGTTTCACTGAGGTTCCCATGCATTAGAACAAGGTTGCAATGGTTACATTGTAGACATTGTAGGGTAATGTTTAAATTCAACAACAAAACCCTGTTTCTATAGCATTTTTTTAAATCATGAAATCATTTAAGTGATCAGATTTTATATCAACTTTTTTTGACACAAAAGATACGTTTTCATCCCTAAGTTGCTGACAGTGTCCTTTTTCAGCATTAACTTGTTAGATCTAAGTGCTCTCTCCTCATTAACAAAGATAGGGAAGAAGAGACTATGGTACTGAAAATGCAGTATCCTAGGTAACACGAAGAGCAACCAGTAACTAATCATTAGAACTAGTTGGGAAAACAGAGGAGGAATAAATTGCAACAATTTTCATCTGCATTTTGTTTCATCTGATTTTTTCAACCAGCTCTGCTTTCTGTAACCTCATTTTCCGCTCTTTACCCATTACTCTAAAGTATTGGCCCCATCATGTCTTATCTTAATACATTTGGAAGCAGAAGTCTATCGTTCCTTCCACAATTAAGCCTTTTTATAGCAGAGAGGACAGTTTGCCTATCATCTGTTGCAGGGAAGGGAGGTATATTTTACAACACCTAAGGGATACAATAGAAAACTGAACAGATACTGTAGGGCAGCAGACGGGAAAATGATAAGACTGAACAAAGGTGTTTGCCATGCATTCTGCCTTTATTAAACTTTCCTTCAAGGGAAGGACCAAGGTCTTGGGACCTCTTGGAAGAAATATGTTACTGGTACTTGTAGCTTTCTCAGTACTATCCTGATTCTCCTTCATTGAAGTCAGTGGGAGTTGCACCATTTGTTTCAGGAGCTGCAAGAGCAAACAATTGCTTGTTTGAATTCACAAGCAATAAAAAACCTACCATATATACTCGTTCATTAGCCCGTTCGTTTATAAGTTGACCACCCCCAATATGGTTAGAAATAGCAAAAACCGTATGACCCTTTCATAAGCCGACCCTGTATTTCAGGGATTGGCAAATTTTGGCTCCCGGCCGGTCAGGGTAAGCCACTGTGGCTGGGAACGCAAACCACAGCCACAGGGAGCTGAGGGACGCTGCAAGTAAACAAAATGACAATGTATTAGATAGTCAATTCTAGACCCATTTCTAAGCCGACCCCCGCTCTTTGATGCATCACTTTTTTACCAAAAATATTCAGCTTATAAACAAGTATATAAAGAGGATCTGATCCATTCTGTCTTCACCCTGTGGTTAGAAAGACAGGGAAGCATAGGGCTGTATTTTAGGATGGCTTGATGTATAGGATCCCTTGCATTTAAGCAAGCCCAGGTTAAAACAGTAACTTCCCTTTAAGATGCACCTTACAAGCGTCAGCACACTACTCCAATAGGTTCCTGTAGGAGCAGTGATGGGTGCTAGAAAGATTTTAGCAACTTTTATAGATGGGGAAATTCTGTGTTGGAAAAACCTTCAGGATAGTTAGTAACTGAAAATCTGCATTTATCCTGCCCCATAAAAACAGGATTGTGTTTTATATTTTTGGCGTTGAATTCACATCTGTTTCTTCCTTTCTTTTCAGTCATCCCACCGCCTACCATCCATATTGAGAGTTACAATGAAAACTCCATAAGTTTCACCCTGAAAGTGGACACTAACATTAAGGTAAAGTTTGAACTTCCTGGCTAGAACTGGAGCAGAGGGAGCTAGATCAAAGTCATAAATACTTGGCAGGATAAACGTTATCTAATATGGCTACAACAACACTGCAAACAAAAGAGAGAACGACAATAATAATCTCGTTCAGCCAAAAAAACCTGTCCTCAAGCAAATTACCTGGTTAGAAAACAGATATACTGTCATTGAGGAATTGGGGTTTTAAGAATTACTTGCTTCAGTCTGGTATTTACCATATAATGAAAGAGGTTCCCAGCTCCCATACAAAGGTAGAGGATGCTGATAGAACTACGTATTCCTTGTAATTTAGAGAATTAATGATGTTTCCTTATGCTCTGAGCTAACACAGTTCATCTCATGTGAGAAGGTGCGTCTACCTGAGATAGGTGTTTTCCTAGAGAGTTCCACAGGAGCCCTGGGGAAAGACAGAGAAGTGTGGCTTTTTTTCTATTTTGTATAATCAGTTTTCACTCAGAACACAACGAAGGCACCAGAATTTATTGCATGGGCTGTAAATTGTTTGACAGATTTTTGAATGTGCTGGGATTCTAAATAACAACAAGCCAGCAAAGGAAGAACAAAAAATAGCTTCCCCTTGCCATCACCATTAAAAACCAGAGGGAAAGCATTTTCCCAGCCTGCTAGAGTGAGATTGGGGGTGGAGGGGTGGGGGATTGTCCTGTTTTGGGATTGGGAAAAAAAGTCAAAATATCAAAAAAACGTATGAACTGATAATCTGAAAAACACATTTCAGATTGGGTCAATTGTTTTATTTCAGTATCAAGCTTTTGTTATTTTTTTAACTTAGAAGTATAAATCAACTAACATTTTCAAACAAAACTATTTCAAATCAAAAAGTGAAAACTTTTCAAAACTCTTTTTTTAAAATTTTGATTTGGGAGATTTGTCAAAACAGATGATTTCTTGCAGACAGTTTCGGTTTCAAGAAATCAACATTTTCTGACCAAAAATTCCCGACCAGCTCTATTAAAAATACTCAGCCTTTTTTCTGCTGTCTGGTTTCCCCGATGTTCCCCCATTACACTGCCTCTGAACCATAGGGCAGGAAAGATGAGGAATGGATTGAGAGACCTAGAGATAGTGGACTGGGGAGGGGAAATAAGTTTTGTCTACGCCAGTTCCCTTAGGTGTTACAGGGAATACAATCGGAAGACTTAAAACTTTCATTCAGCAACATATAAAACAGCTCATCCATTCTGTGCGCTGTCGCTCCTTGACAGGTGAATGGTTATATCGTGAACTTCTTCTGGACCTTCGATACCCACAGACAAGAAAAAAGGACTTTGTTCCTAGATGGCGAAAAGTCGGCACAAACAGGTAAAACCTGTAGCTGGAGCTATCTTGCCTTTGGACATCTCGATGAGCAGATTGGTATTGGGGGGTGCAGGGCTTGTCCCGCAGCTAGGGCTCAACTGAGCAGACCTTAGCTTAGGATGGTTACTCATGTAAGTAAGAATTACTCGCACGAGCAAGGGATTTCAGGGCTGGGTTGCAAATCCTTGACCTTTGTGAAAACCCCAGGTAAATTGGGAGGAAGCCACCAGCTTCAGAGCGATATTAGCACATGTAGCCCCTGTCCTTTCCCTTTACACGGGGTTATGGTCACTGGGGCCGGGTGGTCATGAATCCGCACCCTCTTTCCTCCATACACTGCTCTGCCCTGCCACCCATGGATGTGCAGAGTTCGGCACTGCTGGCTGTCTTCTCCCCTGCCAGTATACAACCAAATCACTCTGGGAATGAGGAAGGATTGCACACTAAGTGGAAATGAAAGAATAAAAGATCGGCAGAAAATGCCAGATGATGAGCCAAATTTCTAGACACTGGCTCCTGTTGCGGACACAAATTGTGAGCAGAGTAGGTGCAATTTTGCACCCCATGAGTATTTTCAGGTGTTTTTTAAGCAACTTAGATGCCTAAAAGCCAGATTGGTTAGATCAGGTTGAACATTTTACCTTCATATTAAGACTGCAGCTTAGAAATTTGGACCTTCTCAGCATTAGGTCAAAGCACCACTGAGGCTAATCAAATGTTTCCCTGCTAATCAGTTAAGGAGAAATCATTGCCATTTACTGCCATCCCAACAAAACAACTGTTTCGATTAAGTGACATGTTCCCAGGTTCAACTGTATTAAAAAATGACTCCTAATGAATGAGCGTACGAAACAAATGGCCGGGTCACTGTGTATTAGGGCTTAATATTTATTTAAGCATTCATCTACTGTCCAAGTGATTACAAATAATTCGCTTAACCAAATGGCTCAACTTTCTCTTCTTGTTCAGTGGGTAATTTGACAGCACACACACCATATGAAATTTCTGCTTGGGCCAGGACTGCTCTGGGTGACAGCCCTTTGTCTTTTGCACATGTTGTGACCAGCGGTACGAGACCTGCGTCGCCAAGCCTCAAAGCCAAAGCCATCAATCAGACAGCTGTGGAGTGTAACTGGACCGGACCGAGGAACGTCGTAAGGCTCCGTTCCTTTCTTACCAGTCACATCATGTCTTCAGTTTCGCCTTAGAACCTCAGGCCATAAGGCATGTGAAGAGAATTGGGACATTCAGTCCCGTCCCCTAGGAAAAGCATGGTGAACTTTGCACCATTCATAGTGATTTGCACCATGGATTCTGCAAAACACAAGTCTGAAAAATGATGCAAATCACATCACATATCCTCTTAGATTGTAAGCTCTTTGGGGAAAGGGCTGTCTTTGTTTCAGATATTTGTACGACACCTAACACCACAGACCTCATGCCTCTCAGTGATACTCAGACTGAGGATTGTGAGCTGCAAGTGGCTCCAGCAGCTCCTTGCAACACGATATTAAAACACTGTGTGATTTAATGGATGCTTTTTTCTATGTTATTAACCAATTGTAGTTGATAAAAATGATACTTGTTCTGTCATTTTGCTGTGAGAATAATATATATATTTAGCTTTTATTTTATATATATAAAAGCTAAATATTTCTCCTTTCTCACTGTTTAAATATGAACATCTAGTACTAGAGTAAATGAAACAGCAAATTCACGCGATGGTGGCTCTTGTGGGTAATGTTGATCCCTAATTTGGCTCTGGAATCACTGAGGTCTGAGCATCACTTCACTACTGGCTGTGATTAGGTTCACTGTACTATCACATGCAATCTCAAATATGATTAGCTAAAGTGGATGAGGTCTTTGTAAGACTATATGGCCATCGTTGGTAGATACCAGAGGCAGGACAGCACAGAGCAGTTAAGACAGAGAGTGAAGAAAGCAGCATCCGCCTAGGAAATTTAGGCAGACTGGATGCCCATGCTCTAATGTGGAGAACTTCAGTGTACACATTTAACTCCCCATGATGTATCAGAGGTTCCATGGGATCTTTCATGATCCTAGTTGGTTTGGACCAAAGTTTTTTGTCTCCTCAAAAGGACAGGAACACTCCTGTCCACCCCAAAATAACACCATGCTGTGACATCGGATCATTATAGATTCCAAGGGAGGGAGGCTGGGCCACATGCTAACTTTCCAGCACCTCTTTTGTCCTAGACAGTAATACTTGACCCTAGATTTAATCACACAGTCTGGATCATTTGGTAGGTTATATCCAGGATAGCTGCAGAGCCGCTGGATAGCCTCTTCTTTGTTCTCCTCTACAGGTCTATGGTGTTTTTTATGCCACATCATTCCTAGAACTATATAGAAACCCTCACAACATCACCACTACGTTACATAACATCACTGTCATCGTGAACAGAGACGAGCATTACCTGTTTCTGGTAGGATGCTTTTCTATTTACTCTTCACACATGTACAGCTTGGACTAGCGTTTGCTCCTCAGATCTGAAGACATGATATTAACCAGCATGCTGTCATTTTAAGGTCCGTGTGATGTCTCCATACCAAGGACCACCTTCCGACTACATTGTGGTGAAGATGATACCGGACAACAGGCTCCCCCCTCGGCATCTGCATTCTGTGCTCACCAGAAAGACATTTGCTGTCATCAAGTGGGAGTCGCCCTATGATTCGCCTGACCAGGACATGGTAATACCCTTGCGCGCGTGGCTAAGGCTATTCAGCCAGAAAAGGATATTCAACTCGGTGAAGTGCTTTTGGATCCATTTGGGAGATACCTACTCTAACTGCAAGATCAGTGCTCTGCTGACAGAGAGCATTCAGCATCTTAGTGTTTCTTATTTTGATCTCACTTGCTTTGGGGTAACTCAGGACTACCTCCATTAAAGTCAGTGCATTTGCAAAGGGGCATTCAGATCAGAAACAGGCCCTGGGCTGTTGGCCTTCTGGGTCAGTGATGTCACCTCCCCGAGCCTCAGTTTCCCCATCCATGATGAGATAATGATGCCAACCTCCTTTGTAAAACTCTCTGAGATAATGCCAATTTGCTGATGAAAAGTGCTATGAAAGAGCTGGGATATTACTATTGTATATCTAATAATACAAGAGTTATAAATCCTCCTTGTAAAACTGGTATCTTAAATGTAATGTAAACATTGCAAAAGATTGTATTTTACACTGAACTGCAACACAAAGTGCAGATATGAAAAAAAGAAAAATTATCTTATTCCCCAACTGCTAGATTTAGTGTGTCAGTAAATAGCTTTCTGGGGTGTTAGTCCATCTGCTGCTAATAATGTGCCATAGGAAGTCTGAAATCCCACTTGGCTTCACAGGTTTCCAACACATAGATGACTTTGTTAAATTTGGTTCTTGCCCTGAGTCTCCTGCTAACTGGCATTTTATATCACCAGCCACTGGATGGGAAGTAGATGCTTCTGCCATTCACTGTGTGTTTCTTTCCTCCCTGCAGCTGTATGCTGTGGCAGTAAAAGATTTAATTAAAAAAACAGATAAAATCTACAAGGTGAAAACCCGGAACAGCACAGTGGAATACACCATTAAAAAGCTGGAGCCGGGAGGAAAATATCATATAATTGTTCAACTCGGAAACATGAGCAAAGAATCCAGTATGAAAATTACCACAGGTAAGGAAAGAGTATTAACATTGGATAGTGTGGCAGGTGATTGCATGGTTGTCCACTATGGGAACCTAGCACCTTTCACCAAAACACCCAATACTGCCCATAGTTGGAAGCAGAATATAGGGCTAGCTGGGCCACTGATCTGATCTGTGTTCCTATGTCATCCAGTGCATCTTCCATACTTGAGGCCTGATCCTGAGAGATACTGAGCATCTGCAACTCCCAGGGAAAGCAATAAAAAAAGAAACCTTTAATAGAGGACAGTCAGTAAAAGTGGCAGGCAGGGAATTTTCCACCTGCTTCAATGGAGGAATTAAAAATACCTTTTTTGTCACAGTGAGGAAGCAGAATACCTGCTAGGGGACTGCTCCTCCCATTAATACCAGTTGCAAAACTCTCGTTGATTTCAGTGGTGCAGGTCGTGGGTGCCATGTCAGCGTATACAGAATACTGTGTTGGATAGAAGATAGATAGATAGATACAAACTCTCAGTAATGAGCTTGTTTATTGCAGTTTCTAAAAATAGAGCCATTATTGATAAGTAATGTGTTTGCCCCATTTCCCCCTTGCAGTTTCACTCTCTGCACCAGATGCCTTAAAAATTATAACGGAAAACGATCATATTCTGCTTTTTTGGAAGAGTTTAGCCTTGAAAGAAAGGAATTTTAATGAAAGCCGGGTAAGTCCCAAACTTTGCTTTGGTTTTATTTATTTATTTTTTAAACTAAGAAGCTGGTTTGGATAGAGGTGAAATGAGCAACGTTTTACAGAATGGTTTGCAAACACAATACACTGATGTGCTTGTCTGTGTGTGCATATACATGCTTCTCTGCCTGTGGATAGATAGGTATCTCCCTTATTTCCCAGCATGCCTTGCCCCACACTAGCACTACTGTACAGCTGTTCCAGTAAACTTCATTACCCAGCCTGCCTTGCTGTCCTATTGTTGGAGGTGAGACACCTAGAACAACCAGGACAGACTGAAGGGAGAGGCAAATTCCAGCCCACCCTCCCTGCTCATGGAATGCCACACTCAGGATACAGAGCGAGGATCAGCATTCTGGTGTTTTTAATGAACTCTAGATTGCTTCCCTGCCAGTTCTTCCCCCTCACTGACCCAGATCCCCATCCTACAGGTATTGTTCAAGGAAAACCTTGAATGGAGTAGCAGTAGCCTAGGAGCGGTGTCTGCATAAAAAAATCATTAAAAGGGCAGTACACCCTATTCCACAAAGTTTTCCTGGTACTCCTGCATGCAGGTAGCTTTGTTTATTCATTAAGCCATTCCACTGGCTTTTGAAGACATCGCCTTCCTGAAAATCTCACACGATTTGATTGCCCCATGTAGTAAAGGGAATGGGAGTAGGACATGGAACTTTCACATATAGGTCACCACAGCAGTAGTGCCTGAAAAGTGTTATAAAGACTGATAGAAGATCTATGGGATGTGAATTACTGGTGCTCTCAGTCCAGTTCCTAGTGGATTGGGGTCCATGTCACAAACCATCATTCCCTCTTTGGCAGTTTCAGGGAGATGCTAAGCACTGAGTAAACCATGGAGGCTGAAATTTCTCAGCTCTATGCTGTGTATTATGTGTGTATGTGTATTGTGTATTATGTGTGTATGTGTGTATTGTGTGTGTATTTCTCAGCTCTATGCTAGTGTATTAACAGGGCTAAATACACTAGCAAAAAAAGTCTAAAAGCGTGTCAGAAGTAGCAAATCCTGAACTGCAGGGCTCATTCAGCTGAAGAACTGAGTGATCTGGGTTTTATTCTCTGCGGGTTATTTTCCCCCTGTACAGGGCTACGAGATACATATGTTTGACAGCACGATGAATATCACAGCCTATCTCGGGAACACCACAGAGAACTTCTTCAAAATTTCCAACCTGAAGATAGGCCACAACTATTCATTCACTGTTCAGGCCAGATGTCTTTATAGCGGACAGATGTGTGGGGAGCCTGCTACTCTTCTGTACGATGAACTAGGAACTGGTACGTTTTCATTCATTGTGTTTCTGCCTTCACCTAGACATGATGAAAGTCTAACTTTTAAAGACGAAAACAAAAGCGATTTTGTTGGGTTTTTTTACTGTGCGCTCTTCAGGCCAAGGACTTAATGAAATATTATATTAATAAAATCTCTGTTTGGGTTCTGCTAGAGGGCATCTAGAGGAGAGCACCACAGTTAGCAGGATTTAAATGTTGTTGTGATTTTACACCATGCGGATTCATTATTCCACTGGCAAATCTTCAGGAAACCGAATGAGCAGTTACCTGAACACTCTAAAGCAGCAGTTGCAAATGGCAGTTTTTTCCCCTCCTTCCTAGGTGAAGATGCCTCTGCATCCAAAACTGGTAAATCCACAGATGTAGCTGCCATCGTGGTCCCGATATTATTCCTATTGCTTGTGACCGTGGGGATAGGGTTTATTGTATTATACACGAGACACAGAAGACTGCAAAACAGCTTCACTGCCTTTGCAAATAGCCACTACAGCTCCCGCCTTGGGTCAGCCATATTCTCTTCCGGCGACGATTTAGGTAAGTAGCGCTATTCCATGTCCTGGAATTTTGAGAGTTTTTGGGTTTATAAGAGCTTGAGTTTTATGAGAGTTTGTGGGTCTGTGTTGGGGTTTCTGCCCTATGCCCACTGGAGACAAGATTCCTGTGCACGTCCAAGGTTTAGGACCTCTGGGCCAAATTCTCTGCTAGTATAACTCCACTGAATGCAGTTGAAGCCAGCAGAGAATCTAGTCTCATGCAATGTTCCCTCTAATTTTTAACAGGCCGTGTGTGCAAAAAATTTCTCCTGTGGAAATTTTTGTGCTTCTGTGAAAATGTTTGTACGCACAGTGTTTCGCCGTGTGTGGGGGGTTTAGGATCTGTGTGCACACATACATGCGCACAGCTTAGAGGGAACAGTGGTCTCATGTCTATAGTGAGAGGATACTACAGATCACATTGTAAGAATCTGAGTTTACTCTAGTGTCCTCAGCCAAAATTGTCCCAGTTCCACCTCCACCCCCGAGGTGGCTTATTTTCAATGGCAAATAAATTCTTGTGTGTGTGTATTAGGCTTTATCCAACTCTTTAGAACTTCCATTGACTTAAATGGGAGAAGAATAGGCACCTAACTTCTATTTTGAGTTCTGGAGGTGCTTTGGGAGGATTTGTTCTTGTTGAAAGCTATTGATAGGGTTTGATCCCGTGTGGTGGTGGATCAGGCGCTACATAAATATAAGATACTTTTTATTATTGTTACTCCAAGGTCTGCCATTAATGCAAAACTGCTGTGTTTGAACCGAAATCTACAACATGAAGCAACTTGTCCTCTGATACTTCAAGTAGGGTGGGGAAATTGGTTCAAATGGTCAAGCAAGCACTTGCTTTACCTGCCCTGCTACATTTTTCCTGGTTTATGCAGGAGGTCAGACGAGATGACATAACGGTCCCTCTGGTCTTAGAATGCATGAAACTACTGTAGCTATGTGATGAAGTGTTGTGTTTACTTTCCAGGAGACGACGATGACGAAGCCCCTATGATAACTGGATTTTCAGATGACGTTCCCATGGTCATTGCATGAAGCGTATTTCTGACTGTAAACCAAATGGTGTAAATATTTCATTTGATAAAAATAGTCGATGGTTTATTTTAAAAATGCACTTTGAGTTGCAAGACATTATTTTTATATGGGCCAAAAAATAATAAAAAAATACACTTTGTAGTAATCAACTGTGAACTGCAGACCAGGTTGATTTAGAAAAAAAATTGCTTTGTTTTAACATTAATTTAGTCTTACAAGGCTATGCTTGCTGGGCATGCTTTTAAGTCTGTGAGATGTTTTTCTGTTGACTAAATTGGCTACCCTTTTTATTTTTCTAAGACAATAAGAAATTTATTTTAAAAAATTCAGGAGATTATACGTAGAGAGAGAGAGAGAGGGAGACAAGTAATATAGTCCCTGAAGGTTTTACATTTACTTAAAAAAATTCCTTTGGACTTTGTTTTATATGAAAGTATTTTTGTTGTGTTAATTTATTGGGAAATATGCTTTAGATCAGATTTTCAAAGGAGTCAGACATTGTACACATTGTGTAGAATGTGCACCACTTCATCTTGCCCGGCAGTAGATTTTTGGTATCACAATCCATTGTTACTGCAATAATAATTAAAAAATGGTTAATTTTAATTCCCTCCCATTATTAAAAAACTGGGTCAAAATTTTAAAATTTTGGGGCCCAATTCAGCAAAGCACTTCAGCACTTTCTTACCTTGAAGCATGTACTTAAATCCCACTGATTTCATTGGGACTTATATGTGTGCTTCGGTGCTTTCCTGAATCAGACCTGGGGGCCTAAAGTGAGGTCTACTTAAAGACCGAAAAATGTAGGTGGCCTGATTTTCAGAAAGGGGACCCACTGGCTTCAGGAACAGAGTCAATCAGGCCACTTTCTGATACTAATTCAGTCAAAGTACGCAGGTATGTGCCTACCAGTATTCACGTAAATAGTCCCCATGGAATTCACTACTCATGTACATAGAGTTATGCGCATACTTAAGTATGTTGCGGAGTCAGTGTCTAATTTAGGTGATTAATTAGATTAATCCAGATTGTGCAAATACTTATGCACATGGGTAATTTTACACGTTAGTACCACTGACTTCCATAGTACTAGTCCCATGAGTGAAGTTACTTGTGTGTAACTGTTCAGAGATCTGGCCCTAAACATGGATTTAGATAACTAATCCTAAACCCCAAAGTTTTCAGTTCTGGCCCTTTCTGCCTATCTGCATCACCAGCATTATCCTGTATGCTTTAGGGTTACATACAGTAGTGGATTTAGTAACCTTGCCCTTCATTTGTAGCCTGATCCTTTAGTTAAATATATTATTGACAAAAATAACAGGGAAAAGTGGCCACTAACTGTCTTTAAAAACACATTTCAATACATGCTGTCAAATGCAATTAGACAAACATGTTTCCTCTATTGATCTTCTTTAAGATGCTAATATATTGATGGGCAGCTGGGGTGGGGACATGCTATCCAAAACTAGAGAAAGTGCTTTGATTGCAGGTTTTATGAAGCTATATTTATCTGAAAATCTGAATTCCATTTCCGGTTACAAAAGGATACTATATTCCTTCATTACTGTTTCCTAAAAGTAGCTGTGGTTTCAACTTCAGAAGTAACATATATATGCAGATCACTATCTGTTATGCACTTACTGTAGACACACCATTGGCTACAAAGCTAAACGTTAGCAGTTTAAAAAAATTGTCTTGCTTTTTTGTGACAGTAGAGTTTGAATCCCACCATAGAGTCAAAAGTACTTGCCAGCCGGAGAGAAAATGATGTGAGTGTTCACGGATCACATCTACACATACTTCGAATATGCAAAGCCTATCGGCTCTACACCAGTAAAATACAATGTGTCAACTTGTCATGATATAAATATTTTATTTTCATCAACAGTACCTTTGTTGTGTCACTTGAAAATATAATTACAGTCTTCCTGTGGATAGAGTGAGAACAGAAGGGTCAACTATGTTTAGAATCACAAGTGATTCATTTAATTTCAAATAAGAAAATGTATAAACTGTAGAAGTTCTGTATGGTTCAGTACACTAAAGAAGTACTAAATATATTTCCAGCTACTGACAGAGTGTCATTCCCAAGTGACAAATTGGTTCTTTTTCTTTTTTTATGGGGGACCAGAATTGAATGGGATTTTGTGGACACTGCTTCTTTATTTTAAGCTTGTTGAATTCTGACTGGCTTTTTTTACTTGGTTTGAGGGCCAGATGCTATTCTGAGATACAAATTTTGAGTAACTCCAGCAAACTTTGATGTAAATGAAATCACTCTTGGATTACACTAGTCCCAACATCAAAAATCTGACTCTGAGTGACAAATTACTAGATTTATTGGAAGATTCAAATACTTGAAAAGCGGGGAAACGGCCAAAAGAAAGAGAGCCCAGGGATGTGATTATTATTTCTTATTAAACAGATATCTCTGCACAATCACTAAAAAAATTAGCATAACAGTATCTCAAAAGGGGTGTGTGTGTCTATCGAATATTGATATTGGTCAAATCCTGTATGCTTTACTCACCTAAGCAGTCCTATTGACTTCAGTGGAACTACTGACCTGAGTAAGGCAAGCAGAATTTGGCCTATTGCCTTTTGTTCCAATATAGGGAAACACACACTAAGGACCAACTCCAATAACTAACCTCATGGCTGCTTTAAATACGCTATGACGATTCCTCAGAACGATGTTTTCAAACTTTGGAAGGTAAGATCTACTTCAGCTTGGGTGACTGATCAGTGCTGGTTACTTAGACCAGTTTCACTGCATTCATTTCTCAGCTGTACAAAACATAGACTGTTTCCAGTTCGAAACACTTGGTTGCAAATGAAAAAAACTCCTGGTTAACAGTGCCTCAGATAATGCAATGGGGGTGGAATACAGCTCAGTATATGGGGTCTGCACATTTGCCTGAACATTGCTTTTGCTCGCTGAAGGGTTTAAAGGGCACTTAAGCAGGTCATAGACCTTGTGCAAGCTTCTCCTGGGGGTGAATTTCCCCTTGTATGAATAGTGCTGTAATGGGGTGACATCCTCAACCCTCAAAACTTTCCCTTACGGCAAAAATAACCACTGTGCTGTTGGCAAAGGAGCCTTACAGGGCTAGTGTATTTTATATAAATAGAAAATTATAAGCTCCAGGGAGCATGAGCAAGATCAATGCAGTTATGGATAAACTGTACAGTAAAACCTCGATTTAACGGACCTCGATTTAACGGACTTCGGATGCAACGGACAAAATTTCTGAGCAAGTCTGATGCATCCCAAATCCATTTCTCGCGGGCTGGCTGCCGGCTCCCGGCTGCCGCCCGGGTCCAGGCAGCAGGTGGGCTGGCTGCCGGCTCCCGGCTGCCGCCCGGGTCACAGCAGCGGGCAGGCTGCCTGCCAGCTCCCGGCTGCCGCCCAGGTCACGGCAACGGGCGGGCTGGCTGCCGGGTCCCGGAAGCCGGGACCCCTGCGGGCTGGCTGCCGGGTCCCGGCTGCCGCCTGGGTCCCATCAGCCGGGACCCGGGCGGGCTGGCTGACAGCTCCCGGCTGCCGCCCGGGTCCCAGCAGCGGGCGGGCTGCGGAGCTGCCGCCCCGATCCTGTGGCGGTCGGGCTGCTGCTCCGACAGCTCAGTTTTTTAAAAATTATTAAATAACGGACTTTTTCATTTAATGGACACCCCCTCGCCCGAATTAGTCCATTAAATGGAGGTTTCACTGTATATTTTTAATGAACTTTTGAAGCACTGAATCTTGTTCACAGATACGGGCAGGGGTTGTTGTAAATACGATACACAAAGATCCCAGATTTTGTTCTTGTTTTGTTTCAGTAGCTTTATGAAACGTGAAGAGAATTGTTACCCTAAATGTTGGGAGGTGACGGAGTTCTTCCTTACTGTAGCAAAACAAAACTATCAAATACTTCAGGCTGTCAGTGGTACCTGATTATGGTGACTCTTCCAGTTATTTAACCCTGATTGAATATTTGAGTCTGTTTTATTGTTCATGACACACATTAGACACAAGCTGGCACTCAAGTCTGTTTGAACTAAAGACAACAACTTTTAACTGTGTTGGCTCTTTGGTTTTTGACTTTATATGGGGAAGTATCTACATGGAGGTACCATTTCCTAAACTTGAAATCTGAGGGCCCATTCAGGAAAATGAAACCAGGTCCAGTTTTTCCCTTCACCGTGAACAAATTACTTCAGTTTGCTGTATGGCAACAGCCTCGTCCATAAAATGGTGATCTGCACTCAGATCTCTACTGAAAATGCTACACTTATTTCATACGTAGCATCTCTACTAAGTGTAGTGTGCATTCGGCATGTAGAACTGGCACATGATTAGCAGTAAAGAGATTTCGATCTCGCAGTCACAGATCAAAACTATATTATATGTGTAGGATCATGAAAATCCTGACTACCAAAACTCATATTTACTCTTTTTGGCTTTCTAGCAGAATGGTACTACCGGTCAATGGAATTTTCACTTCCAGGTCACCAGACTGAATCCAGCACAAATCAGTATTTGATAAATGAGTTGGAAGATCTCTGTCCATTTCTCAGTAGACAGATAGCCACAAAATTAAAAACTATCCACACAACACAGTGCTATTTAGTAAAGTTGTTTCCAGACTCAGAGAATCCAAAACTATATGGCCAGGAATCATGGAGACTGAACTTTCTTCTCAGACCTAGAGATGGTCTCTCCATCACTGATCACACTTTGTGGACAAAGGGGCTTCAGTCTCTAGGATGCTAAACATTCTCCTCCCAAAACAGTACAGCCTTGTGCCACAGATCAGCATGTTTTTCTCTGTTTACAGGGACCTCAAAAGATTTAATGAAAGATTTGGCTGATTTGTCAGTACCACTTTAAAAACTGTATTCAAGAAAGATGAGAATAATATTTTCCCATACAAATTCCACATCTCTTTCAGATGGGCTTCAGAATGTGACTGGCGTAATTGAATTAGTAACCTTGGATCCAGAGAGCTTCTTCACTTATAGTGCCAACTTCAAGGGTGTTATATATATAAACAGTGATCATTCTAAACTTGCAGGTCCTAATATAGGCAACCAGTCTCAACTATTCTCATCAGCATTAGCTTCACCTCTGTAAGCTCTTAAAGTGATGTTTAGACATTTATCATTTCAATTGCTTTTCTATGTTTTTTCAGTCAACTGATTTCTGCTGCAGATTTTCGTATCTTATTGCACAATTTTGAAGGATTTTTTTTGTCTTTCAATGTCAAACTTTTTTCACGGAATAAATAAAAATGAACTGAGTCAAGAAAATAAATCTATTCTACATGTGTCTTGGGTTATTTTTTTGGAGTACAATAAAAAAGTGTCTGATGCTATTTCTGAACACTTTTTAAAAAAATGTAAAGCTTGTATTTTGTCATCATTGACAGAGTCTGAAATTGACCCACTGGGGGTCAGTTCTCACAGGATGCCTGCTCTCATAGGTTTAATCACAAGGCTCCTTAATTGTTTTCCTTAAAGTCTCAATTCCTGGAGTCATGTGTTTATATAAGATTGTCAGCTTTCCTTTAAAAAATAAGTTTCTAGCCATTGTGTTTATAGATAGAAGCTTGTAAACATGGCCTCTAAAGAACATAATATTATTTTCTCAAAAACGCGTGATTTTCAAGGCAATCTCTCAAGATTTTGGGGAACCTGACTTACGGGTTTTAAACTCTTGGGTTTGACAACGCTACTGCACTGAATTTCACTCATAATGAGCTATGATACAGTAATACGTGCACGTTTGTGTGATGCATGTACCCCATAGTGCCAAGTGCAGTACAAAGAGAGATGTGTTCCCACACTACCATCTCTCTCTTCCCCACCCCCCAAGGCCATGGCACCCTAATATCTGAAAAAATGGAAGGTGAGCATCTGTAGTAGGAGGACATGAGAAGGTGAAACAGCACATGCATAATGGCAGAAAGCCTCACAGCTGGAGGTCTGACTTTGTTTAACTTCCAGACTATTTACATTGAATTTTTATGATGATCATACATGTATTACCCTTCTCTTTTCATCAGGAGATCTACAAGTCAGTCTTGTTATCCCATTTCACAGATGAGGATACTAAAGTACAGAGTGTCTTGTTATTTCCTTCTGCTCCCATGTGACTGTCTCCACTTTTGACTCATCTTATGGTTACACCGTAAGGTCTCTGGAGCAGGCACTGCCTTTTTGTGCTGTGTTTATACAGCACTAAATACAATAGGGTCCTGGCCCACAGCCGGGACCTCCCACCACAATAAACATAAATAATAATAATCTCAGTATGCCCACCCAGAGCCCGGCACAGCAAACTAAACACGATAATTATCGCACCAGGGACTGTGAGCGGAGTAAAGCCAGAATTGCAAAAGTATTTCCTGATTGGCATGAAGCGTTTCAAGAAATAGTTCAACTCTGCCAGCAAGACAACAGCTGAAGAACTGGGTCACGTGTTCCTTCCCTCTGTGACCCAAGCTTCTTTTGCCCTGGCACCAGTGTTTGTGTTAACCCCTCTTGGCAGGAAATATGCAGGGGAAAATAGCTCCAGAGCAGGATTAGAGCTTGGTTTTAAGATTAAGAGAACGCAGCTTCCAACTGTCTCAGTTGTCACTGTCAGTGGGAAGAAAAGGGTCTGCGAGAAAAACAGATCGGTTCTAAAAATCTAAATCCTGGCTCTGGGGATACGCCTCGCAACCCGGCAAACGTGAGACATCAGAAAAACGGCACAGGGCTCTTCTAGGATGTGAAGTTTATTTCTTTCCCACAAACTCAAGCCTGCATCCCCAAAATGTCCAGTCCAGCTGAGGCTCCACTGAGTTGCACTCACATACCAAGGTGCTTAGGACTGCCCATGTGGTGCTAAAAAGATTGTGCTACTTGGGCCTGCAGTGGGAGCCACTGTACCAGAGTCACGCTGAAGGTGGTGGTAAGTAGACACACCACAGGCCTGATGAGGCCACATCAGCCACAAGGAAAGGACCTGGAGCACAGAGCCAGAGAGGAGCAAGGAGAGAGGGCTGGTAGCTCACACCTGGAGGGAAGCAGGTCTGGGCAGGGTTGCTGGTTACTGTTACAAAATGTACCTGGGCTAACTTCAGAGGCAGCACCTTCCAGCCAAAGATCTCAGTGTGCTTCATGATCATTGATAAGAGGAGCCTCCTGAAGTTTTGATGAGTTTGACAGCCCTGGCTGGGATGATTTAGTTGGGGTTGGTCCTGCTTTGAGCAATGGCTTGGACTAGATGACCTCCTGAGGTCCCTTCCAACCCTGAGATTCTATGATTCTATGACACTCAGAGGCAGATAGTGTATATCAGAGATGGGAAGCTGAGGCTGCAAAATGGCTTTCTCAAGGGCAAACAGAGGCATTGGCAGAACTACAAAAAGAACCCGGGAACCCCAGTCCCACTCCTGTTCCTTAATCTCAAAGTCGGCCTTTTTTAGCAGAGGCCCGTTTGTGTGAGTAATTCCTGGCTCAGCAACAGTTTCCACAGATCATGGCTGATCAGTCTAGATATTCAGGTACAATGGCCTCTTCGACCTAGTGTCTGAGTTGATAGGATGACAGGGTAGTTCGGCTCATCTAGCTGAATCCACAGCCTTGCTTTCCCCATACACTTATGTAACCTTGCCCTGAGCACTAGCAATGGCTGCAAGCTATGTGTTGCAAGCGCAGGTCTTCTGGGAGAATAAGCACGAAGAATATAAGGCAACCAAGGGTGATGAAAGTGAAAAAAAAAAATTGTAAAAGGGACTCAAATGCCTTGACCTTGGATAATATGCCAAGGACTTGTTATGTTCTAGTCACCGTAAATAAATAGACCACATTTATTGTCTGGTTTGGCAGACGAGCACTGGAATGTCTGAGCCAACTCCAGCAGGTGGGGCTAACAAGTGGGACTAGTCCCTTGTTCTGAGACGAAAGAGATGTCTTCGGTGTCTTCAGGTCTGGTGGTGTCGTGTGATTTGTGCTGCTGCCATTTGCAGACAATAGCCCTGTGCTTTGGTAACATTTCAACAAATTAAAGGCAAATCTCGTTCCATGGGGGTGAATCCTAAGCAAGTGGCAGAACTACAAAACTGAGCTAAGATGGAATCGTGGGTCTATTCCCTTTGCAGCAGACCCCCTGGATGCTCAACAATGGAGTTGGAATCAAGCAAGCTTGACTCCAACTATGCTTATACAAAGCTGGTGACTGGGCATAGCATATAGAGCTCTGTGTGGGCTACTTCCAAAACAAAACAGCCTAGAGAGTGAATAATCAGTGTATGATCCAGACCAAATGGAAATATTAGATGGAGAATTAGTTCTCTGCACAGTAATGCACATGTCCGGTAGATGGCAGCATAAGCCTTATTTTACAGACAACTGAACTGAAACTAGGTACCTTTCCCCTCTCCCCCTTCCCTTCTCGCTCCTCTTCTTCACTTTTGGTGGCCTCAAAAATTATTAGTTCCAGATGAGCTCTTGGCATTGTAATACTCCATTTAACCCAATCCACTCTGGGACGAGTCAGTGCAAGTTCAAATGCAGCACTGTCACATGTAAACTCTACATCAGAGGCATGTTGCTCAGGGGGTTTGGATACTCTTTATGCAAGTGGAAGGGAAAATATAAAAGGTTGATACCCACACACACATACAGAGTCAATCCATGGTCATCAGTAACAATGGCACTTTGCAGAAACGAATCTTGCTAAAGTGGAACTGAATTTATGTACTGAACGAGGAACTGCTGGACTGGGCGTCTCTGAAGATTAGTGTTAATAAGTCATACCAGTGGGCATTTTGGTTTTATAAGGAAAGAGCATTTCAAGTCACCAATGCTGCTATTGTTGGACACGAAACATGCCTGTTGTGATTCTACTGCTACATGCTTGCCTTTTGCCGGGGTTACTGTTTGTTTTAACTTTACCTCCCCAGTATTCTGTTCCATTACAATCAGTGCCACATTTCCTGGAGATCAGGAGAAAAATCTTGAAAAAATTATATAGAGATTATCTAGATTTATAGCACGTTTGAGCGACGTTATTGATTTATTTGAGATTTTTATGCCTTACGTAGATTTCAGATATCAAAATGATCATTAAAGCTAGTGGAATTCACCCCGACAGAAGAATGTGTATAACAAGTTACATTTTAGGGTTCTATTAACTGACTTGAGTCTTGCAAATAAGTGAAATCCTAGCAAATATACTAGAAATTGTACATTTTCTTGCCTGTATAGCCCTCTGTACACATAATCTATAATCTAAGGATCTCAAAGCACTTGCAGATTTCAATTAAGCCCCACAACTGCTATTTTGGTTTAGTCGATTGCATATTATTTTACTGATTCTTTGCAGATGGGTAAATGCAGAGAAAGTTTTATGCACCAAACAACTTGCATGTCCCCATTCAAGTGATTCCTTAATGTTCTTCCTCATGGCCTCTTCCATAATTAAAGATATAAAGAATAAAAAACCCCGAGCAGGCCTAAACTTGGTCCTTCGGATGACATGGTATGTATCTGAACTCTATTGCCTAAGTCTGATTTTATTCCTTGGGGCAGGAACTGTATCTTCCTCTATATTTGGACTGTGCAGAGCCTACAGTTGGCTCTCGATCAAAGATACTAAGAGGCAGAGACAAGCTTAGTCTGAATATCCCTTTTCTTGTGTGGGAATTCCCATACATTTCACCTCTCCGACTATATACATGGGTCAAACAAAAGCATGGAGCAACATGACCCCATGCTTTGGATCCAGATCCAGACTCAGCTTTAGCAGTCGTTTAAGTGACAGGCCCAGACCAAAGCCCAAGTGAGTAGTAGAGCTGGGAGCAAGACCACAATCTTGGCTCCCAGATCCCCACTAGCCAAGATTCCCACTTGACTAAGCTGTATGGAAACCATATACACAGCGCACCCATAGGTCAAAATAGGAGCTCATACTGCCAACAGCCTACCACTCAACATTCAACTTCTAACAATCTAGGGCACATTCGGGTCTGACCATCAATACATTGACAATACCCAACTGATTCAGTGTCAGGTGATTTAAATGACTCTGTTGAGGGATTAAATGGTGCATACACCTTTTGCGCAGGCGTGAATTTCACTGGACTACAGAGCACACCAGCCACAAAGCTGGTATTAGAACGGAGGAGTCCCAGCGCCTGCTCTTATGCCTAAATCTCCTAAACCACACAGCTTCCTTAACGGCCTTGGGAATATGCTAGTCGCTAGCTTTGGCGGAGGTCTGAATAGGGGCTGAGCTAATTCAGCTTTTCCCAACATTGTTTTAGCCTTCGCTGCTTATCAGATTTCCATTGCTCCCTTTTCCTTGTTCCTTCCCCCTCTTCTTTGTAAGCTCCTTTGTTCTAGTGTTTACAGTAGCATCGATTTGCTGTGAGGCAGCAACATGGTCTTGGAGGTTCTGTATGTACAGTAGGAGTGCAGCCAGCTGGAACCTGCCCCTCTGGCATTTATATCCCGGCTCGATGAAATGTGTCCTGTTAAACTGCTTCAGGTGTGGATGCTACTTCCCTTCCCCCAGCCTCCCCCAAGCATGAACGGGTAAATCCTGCCTCCCTTCCCAGGGGCTGGGCAGGGCAGCATAGGGGAGTGGCTGGCTGGAACCCCATGCAAGAGATCTCCCAGTTATCCTCTGCGTGTGGGCTTGGGGACAGGCAGAGGGAAGCTGAAGATGGGGTTAGTGAGGCTGAAGAGTCAGCAGGGATCCAGAAGCTGCTGGGGCCACTGCAGCCCCATAGAGATGGCCACAGGTGCTGTGTCTGAGGAGAGGGTTCCTTGGCTTTATGCCTCCTTCCCCCGCCCTAGTGGAACGTTCCCAGTTTGTCCTGGAATGTGGGATTTTCCCCTGGCAGTGCCGTCGACCCACGTTCTGACACCCCAGAACATTGTTCAGCACATCTCTTAGAAAAGCCTCCAACCTTGATTTTAAAATAGCCAGTGATGGAGAATCCACCCCCCCCCCTTGGTAAATGGTTAATTACTCTCACTTTCCAAAATGGACACCATATTTCCAGTCTGAATTGGTCTGGCTTCAAAGTCCAGCCACTGGATTGTGTTTTACCTTTCTCTGCTAGATTGAAGAGTATTAAATATTTGTTCCCCATAAGCAGATACTTGTAGACTGTAATCAAGTCACCCCCTAGCCTTATGTTTGTTAAGCTACATAGTTTGAGCTTTTTAAGTCTATCCCCATAATCTTTTAATCATTCTCGTGGCTCTGCTCTGAACTCTCTTGCATCCGACGAAGTGGGTATTAGCCCACGAAAGCTTATGCTTCAATACTTTAGTTAGTCTTTAAGGTGCCACAGGACTCTTTGTTACCTCTGCTATTCCAGACTAATACGGCTACCTCTCTGATTCTCTCCAATTTATCAACATCCTTTTTGAACTGTGGGCACCAGAACTGGAGACAGTATTCCAACAGTGGTAGCACCAGTGCCAAATACCGAGGTACAATAACCTCTCTCCTCCCACTCAAGATTCCCCTGGTTATGCATCCCAGGATCACATTAGCTTTTTTGGCCCCGGTGTCACACGGGGAGCTCATTTTCAGCTGATTAGCCACCAGAACCCCTACATCTTTTTCAGAGCCACTGTGTCCCAGGATAGACCTTTAACCACCTGACCATCCTTCCTCTCCTGTACTGATGGGCCCTGAAATGAGGACCCGACACAAATGCCACAGTAAACAGACATCTGTCCGTAGCATGTGCATACACTTTACTCAGTCCCACTGTGCAGTTCTCGTGCACCAGACACACTGCACACTATAAATGTGACAATGACTGAAGTCTGTGGCTTTTACATTTTTTTTTACAATAGCCATTAAAGGTGTGAAGTATTCGCCGTGTATATACATCTGTGGATAAGATAATAGGCTAAAATGTGCGAATTCTTCTCATATTAAATGAACCAGAAAATGGCACTAATTTCAGCTGTGCATATTTCATAGTTCACTATATATATGGCTGCGTATTTTAACAGTCTAATTAATTGCTTTGCGAGATTCCAACTTAGTTTTCTTAATTATCGTGCAGTCACTGTATGTAATAAAAAAGTAGGTATTTAATAACTTCGCCCAGGTATTGCGGTATTACACAGACCTCATCTTTTCTGCCTCGAGTTTTGCATTATGGGGACACGGAGAACTGAATTAAGGAGGGTGTCATTTAGAACTGATGAACAAGTCACACTTTTCCTGGTGAGGCAGTACAGAGGCACTACCCCAGCACACTGTACTGTTGGAGGTGCCATCTATCATCTGAGATGAAAAGCCAAGGCCCTGACTATGGGACAGGAGCATATCTCCCTGTCAACAGAAGAACTCCTGTTGGCATAGGCTGCATCTGCACTGGGGGGTTATGTTGGCATACCTATGCCAGTGAAGACACTGCCTTTGTTTGAGTTTGGCCTGCCACAAGCAGTGACAGCCTTGGCCAGGAGAATATCAGAACTGGCTGCTATCCTCCACAGATGAAATCCATCCCTGTGGAGGGAGCTCACGCAGGGTCTGACCCCTATGCTGAGGCCTAAGGCCTTTTGCTCAGCCTCTGCACAGGAGTGAATTTCACCTCGTATGACAACCACTCAGTTTCTTCTACAGAGAACATAGACTGTAGGCAGTGTAGGGCACAGACCATTTTTTTCTTGTGTGTGTACAGCACCTAATGCACTGGGGATCCTGCTCCATGATGGGCTCCTAGGTGCTACCACAGTAATAAAATAGTAATTGTTCTACAGTCCCTAGAAACTGAGATACCAAGTTTCTAGGCATCAGAGATCCTCTAGAAAGAGAAATATTCTCAACTGTCCTTTTAAACTCACGGGTGGAAACCATCTTCCCCTCTTACTACTCTAACCTAAAACCAGGAGGAGGGGGGAACCACTCTGGCTTGACCTGGATGTCTGCAGGGCAGTCTCAATGTATCTCAAAAGTACTGAACCATTCAGAAAGTCATCGCCGTTATTTGTTCCTTTCATCTGAATGCCTGGGAGTGAAATCCTCCAATTCATCTCTAGCCAGATGGATCAAATGCTGAATCCATAGCGTTTTACACACCAGTTCCTTCACATCCCTCCCGCTTCCTGTCTGCATCCGGGGCCCAAATGTGAAACAACCAAGAAGAAATGCAAAGCAGCTACACGGTCGCCCGTCAGCAGGTGCAACCGAGGGGGCCAAATTCTGTTCTAGTACACAGCTGCAACTCTCAACCCTCAGAATAACACTAGAGGAGATGTCATCACACAGAACGGAGAATTTGTTAGCGGATTATTCCCTTTCTGAGAATAAAATCTTCCCGTGAGCAGCCCCTCTGACGGAGGGCTCAGTTCTGCCACTCTTACTCACATTAAGTGATCCCTTACTATGCAAGCTGTCCCGCTGAAATTAGCGGAGTGACTCACATAGGGAAGGAACCTCTCAAAGTGAGCCAAAGGAACGGGGTAGCAATAAGGCCCAAAGTCAATAAGAAGAGTCCTGCAGAATTTAATAGCAAATGAACCCATTTCTATTTTTCTGAACCATCCTGTATGATTTCACAGTCACGTCTTTGCTATAGAATTCCACAGGATTGGTGTTTTATTTTTTTTAAACTATAACATCTCATTCTCTATTAAACACTACAGTGTTTAGCGTAATTTCAAACAAAGCCTATTCAGTTGATCCAGAACGACATTGGTATAATCCCCATTACATTCTAAAGGATTTTGCCGTAATGTAGAACTAATCACGCGGGCAAAACACATCCCTGTACAGAGGGTATCTATGCACTGCTTAATTCCAATTTAAGCTCTCGTCTAGTCTAGTCTATTCTGGTCCTTTTACTGCATCGATAAGTACAGTACCTACATAGCTTAAAATTTTGCAGGATTGGGCCCTTTGAGTTTAGTATTATTTTGTGGAATTAAAAACTAATTAATTAAAAGACCTTTTACATGATCTTAAAGCCTGTTCCTGTCCAGCAAGAGCCTGCTAACAATCAATTCCCTGCTCCCTGGTTCTCCCTCCAGATGCAGCCTCTGGAGTTAATAGGGCTGTCTGGTCATGTGTGGCGTGGACAGTCTGGCACCTTACTCTGTGAGTAGCCTCATCTAAGTTAACAGGACCATTCATGGAGTAAGATACTATTCAGCATGAGTAAAGCTAATCAAATCTGATCTATACCTAACATAGGGAGATGATAATGGTTTATTTTCTGAAGCTTTGCTATTGGACAAAACAAGCTTGATTTCTCGTGGTCATAAATTTCTTTCCTCTTTGCTCTTCCAGGAATAGAAGCCAAGTTCAAAGTTTTGTAGGAAAAATGAAAAGTATCCCTGAGGAATTACCCACAGTCTGATAGCTTTTAAGTGCGGCAGAAGTGGCACTGATTGTTTCTTTCAGGACCAAAAGTTCTCCAGGTCCTTCATTCTTCTGTCATTTCTCTCTGGCCATGGCACATGTTGCGAGCCACTTTCCATGATTCACCTATAAAAATATTAGTCTCTTGAGTAGCCAGTAACTATTTCTGTTTAGACAACTTTGGGCTGCTTTAGTATGAAACAAGACCAAGGGCCACATTTCTCTCACAATTATACCACAGGGGATCTGTAGAGTCAGGATGGTTTTGTGGTGAATGCACTACAGTGGGACTCAGGAGAAGAGTTTTCAATCCTCAACCTGGACACAAAGTTCCTATATGACCCGAGTATGCCATTTAATCTCTCTGTGCCTCAGTCGCCATCTATAAAATGGGGATGATGCTAATTCCTATTTCTATCTAGATCACAGGCTGTTCGGGGCAGAGATTGTTAGTAAGTGTCCACAATAGTGTCATGATCTCAGTTCACACTGCTGTAATACAAATAAGTAAAGACAGAGTTGCACCTATGCTTACAATGACGCAACAACCTAGAGAGTGTCTGAGTTCCATGGAGTTACTCGTCATTTACCCCAGTGTAAATGAGTCCAGAATTTGGCCTGACCTTGGAGGAAAGACTCCAGATTAAGTCCTGGGCCAGCAGTCCCTCCTATATTTTCCTTTCTCTTCAAAGGATGTTCTTTTATTCTGAAATGGTAACTTGCAAAACAAGGTTTTCAGAACTCAAGCAGTTCTGAGAGCCCTGTTTCAAATAAGGAACATCGCTTCATGAAATATGGAAAAGCAACCAAAGATGGTGGACTCCCAGTGCTTTCAGTCCGATAGGGAACCTTATATAAACTCACCAAAAATGTAATATTTCTTTGGTTGGAACAGAGAATCTTAAATGGTTATCCTGTCTGTGCTTTGAGGGTGTGCTTGGGTTAAATGAACTTGTTCTTTTACATTTTGGATGTGGGCCACAAATGCTTTAAAGCTGGAATCTGTAAAAGTTAGAGCCGAGGCTCCCTGTCTAGTGCAAATAAAACAGCTGGTTTTATAACCGGTGTAAATAATTGTATTGATTTTTTTCATTACAGAGCTAAATACTTTCCCAGTGTGTTACTGGAAGGTGCATGTAGGACAGTGTACAGAAGAGCATGCTTTCTATTATGGTAGCACCTAGAGGCCTCAACCAAGACAATACCCCACTGTGACAGGCACTGGAGGTAGTTAGAGCATGCTCTGAAGACCTTAACATTTAAATAGACAAGACAAAAGAAACACGGACACAGGAAGATGAAGTGACTTGCCCAAGGTCACAGAACTAGGCAGTGGCAAAGCCAGGATTAGACCCCAAATCTCTTGATTCACCATCCACTGCCCTAATACACTACAGCACACTGCCCTCAATGGTTACCCTGATTTGTGTGCTATTGTAGATCCAAACATTGAAACCCAGATTGTGAAAAGCACCTTGCAGAGAGAGGCTACATAGGAAACACACCCCTTCTTCTGATGTATTGCAGAAGAGTCTTGATATCAAACAGTTAAGGACAACGGACAGGCAAAACTGCCTACTAGGCTATTCCTCTGTCAAGCAAGCACTTTTATAACAACTTAAATGGGAACGCTTTTTATAGCGAGGGTCTGAAATAACAAACACACTCAATTACACTTTATAAATGTATACTTTCTACACAAAGATCTTTACAGGGAGAAGATTCCATTCGCCTTTTTTTTGTTTTGTTTTTCATCCTGAAATCACAAATTGCTGCAAAGCAAACTATGCCAACTAACTGCTTTCTCAGAGATGTTTCAAATAATTGGTGTAATCAATCATTTTCAATCGCCCATTAGTGTTTTCAATTATTTTCCAGTGGTGGCCTTGCATAATAAATAATAATAAATACAGGAAATCAGAATCTACCTAATCTACTTCTGCAGGCAAAAGATAATAAAAATGTTATATAATCTGCTGTGCTATATAAGTAAAAAATGTCTTCTTTCTACACTGTCATCTACTCTGATCTGTAAGCTCAAACAGATCACAGTATGTCTTTTAATTGCTTTAGACCATTAGGGCAGAATCACCAACCTACATTGGTTAAGATTTTTTTTATTATTATTTTAAATGTACAGTACTTTGCTCTACAATTTGCTTTGACACTGCAAACACATTAACTGTCCCAGCCAGAAGCCTTTCTGCTTCTCATTTCTATTCCTATTTCTCCCCTTTGATTGGTTTGCAAAGAAATCCCAGAGAACCAATCAGAAGCAGCTTTTCCATTCATGTCCTAGCAACAAGCCCTGTTCCAATCTTCCTCCAGCAAACTGACACCTGAAAAATTACATCATGAATAATAGCGAAGCAACAAGGGCCAAGAAATTTTTTTTCATCTGTCTGCTGCAGAGTTCATTTAAGGTATTTCAGTCTAGATTCTTAAAGCTACACTGTTCTAAATTTCTGCTGCACTTTTTACATTTCTTTTCTTTTTTTCTTAATCAAATATGTTGGTTAATGGTTTACAGAAAATGAATTTAATTCCCCCCATCCAAAAAATGTCCATGACATTTATCACCTTTGCTGCAGGGCTCTTTAATGACAGAAGATTGAAAGAAAAGCTGATCGAATGCTATACAAAATAAACATGTCTTGCTTTGCAATAAATAAATAAAATAGAGCAGCACAGATATCAATAACTCTGTGTGCTGGGAAGAAAAACATATTTCTGTGATAGTTCCTTTACTTATAGCCCATGCAAATTTTTGCCTAGAGCGTTGCATTTTCCGAAACAGACATTTCATAAAGGTTGCAAAATATGTATGAAATATGTAAACCTATTGTTTAAAGGTTTAACATAGGCTGCACATTGTTTTTCTATACAAAGATCAAAACCTTTTGCTTGCTTTCCTTGCTATCATTTTTAATTAATGAAGGCAGAAATGCCTGCAGATATGGTGCAACAGAGAACTACCTCCCTCTTTCGTATTCTATTTTCTTAAAAGAAAATTGGCAGGAAAAAATTACGATCAGCAAAGATTTTAAATAATACAACAGATTGATAAGATTAGCAACAATGAAGAAATTATACTTTTTAGCATGCCAGAAAAATACAGCACAGAACATACAATTCCAGCTGATTCAAGAGGCACAAAGACAATGGGAGAAGGGGACTAAATTCATTTAATTTAAATGTTAATTGTTCATTCCAATAGTGAGACAGTTTCTTCTGCAAGTAGGAGAATAATCTTTTTTTTTTATTATCACTGCACTAAGACTCATTCACTGAATAGTATTTGCCATTTTATGGAGGGAGAGAAGAAAAAGAAGAGAAAAAAAATCTGCAGATAGCATAATACTGGTACAAAGAACTGTAGCGGTAGTTGGAAGTGTTTGCAATATCCTCAGAGACCTCTTGGAGGTCTCTAATACCACTCTGCTTTTCGGTTGGGGAAAAAAACCCACATGCATTTCAGCAACAAAGTTTCATTTATTGCTCTCCGGTGAAGGCTGAAATGGGGTGGGTTGTACCTCGACTTACAGATTCATATTATGCTCTGAGTGTCCACCACTTTATTTATTTATTTATCTGGGCGTTTGCATAAACAGTATCTCATGATGCAGCAAATAGTTACATTAGTGTCTGAGTTCTGAGTGAATTTTCAGCTCTTGAGAGCAATCAGGGCTGGCAGCAGGGTGAGGTTGGAGACTCTGGCATGCTGCCTTGCTACTTGAATAACCGCATGACTATATAAGGCCAGAGGAGGAAGAAGAAGGAGAGCGTAGAGGAGAAATATTGGGAGTATAAATATGAAAATTTAGCAAAGAGAGAAACTAATCTAAATCTTTCTGTCACTTACACTTTGAATCGTGGGCTCAGGTTACAGAACTGGCTTCCTACCTTGTGCAACTGAATTGCAGAGACTACCTGAACAACAACACTTTGCACTTAACTTTGGAGCATGTTACAGATTAATTAACTCCCTCAATCCTTCATCCCTTCAGCTGTAAGAATTATGACCCTCTGCTTTACAGCGGGGAAAACTGAGGCAAAGAGGAAAGAGGACTTTGTGTGTTCAAGGACTCAGGAGATCTAGATGCAGTTCCCGGCTCTGTGGCAAGGGCGGCAGAACTGGGGAGGGAGGGAGGGGGGGAACCTAGTGTCCCTGCAGTGGAAATACTGCGGCAGTTCCATCCCTTCATAAACTTGCTCATGCCTGGGGGGAGGCAGGAGTGTGGAGACAAGAAGGGGGGGGGGGGTTGGATGGGACGGGACAGGGGTACGCTGTAGGGTGTTGAGGTTCTTAGGGATTGGCTTGTTTTGAAATGGGATTTACTTGATTTTTGGCTTATTGTGAAAGTCGGGGTGCTTATTTACTGTGTGAAAGTTGACAACTGTGGTAGGAAGCCCTGGGCCCTCCTCCCCAGCTGAGTGCCAGCTGCTCCCCCCTCCCCAGTCTCAGTAGCTCCCCTCACTCCCTTTCCTATTCTCCCCATCCCCATCACAAGGAGCATTGCCCTCCCCCCATCCCCAGTGTGAATTTGGGCAAACTATTTAATTCCTGTCTGTCAAATGGGGATAATAATCCTTCCTCTCTCCCCATTCCTTGGTCTATCATGTTCAGATTGTAAACTCCTTGGGACAGAAACTCTCACGCTGGCTGTGTACAGTGTCTAGCACAATGGGGTTCTCATCTCAGTACTATTATAATACAAACAGTTATCAGAAGAGAGGGTAAGTGACTTGCCCAAGGCCACAGAAGGATTCCAAGCAAGTTGGGAAATTCCAACGAAAAACAAGCTACACTTCACTATCCATCCCTGGCCTTACATTTGCTCATCAGCCCGAATGAGAATCTCTCAGTTTCAGTGCCTGCGCGTAGCCCTCTAACTGACACCTCTCTACTGTGGTCAGAGTTTGTAGAGCTGCTGCCACATAGAGAATATGAGCTGGAGTGTCTCACAATTGGTCCATTGCTGACAGTCCAGATATGGGTTGGGAGTGTTGCTAAAGCAACACGTTTCAGCCCTTGTAAGTAGAACAACCCTCACCTCGCAGACCATCAACAAGATCTGATCCCATGAGGGCCTCTGCCCCCCAAGTTCAGCCCTGTACCCTTTAGCTAACGGTCTGCCTGTGTGAGCCAGTAGAAACAGGAGGCAGTTATCCTTGGGGGAATGGCCACAGAGGGAGGGACTTAAGAAACACGCCGAATGCACTTTGAAGCAACCTTTCTCTTAGGCTTAAGGAGAGCCGCTGGACATGGGGCCTTGAGGATGGGGTTAGGTAGAAAGCAGCTTCACTGGGGCATGGGGATTTAGGGTTTCTACAATTGGCATTCAGAGCGGCCGTAAAAAGAAAAGATCTTTCTTTTCTGCAGCAGGACAGTGTTAGGAGATGGCACTGTCTGGGATGGTAATATATTCAAACCTATTGACATTTCCCGAAGGTAAATGTTCTCAAACATCTAGGCTTTTTTCCCCCCCAAAGACAGGGGAGTGGTGCTCACTGTTAGAGCAGGAGACTGGGCATCAGGACACATGGGTTCCCCTTTGAGACGCTGGTCATATCAATTGGATACCATCAATTTAGGGTTAAACGGAGACCGGGAATGGCTGGGTCATTACACAAGCTGAATCTCTTTCCCCATGTGAAGTATTCTCAACTGTGTGATATGGGCCATCTTGATTATCACTACAGGAGTTTTTTTTTCTCCTCCTGCTGATAATAGCTCATCTTAATTAAATAGCCTCTTAGAATTGGTATGGCAGCTTCCATCTTTTCATGTTCTCGGTGTGTGTGTGTGTGTGTATATATATATATATACACCTTCCTACTGTGTATTCCATTCTATGCATCCGATGAAGTGGGCTGTAGCCTATGAAAGCTTATGCTTAAATAAATCTGTTAGTCTCTAAGGTGTCATAAGCACTCCTGTTCTTTTTTTGGTCATATCCTGTCACTTGATGTCACAGTGCCTCAGTTTCTCCTGGGGCAAAATAGGGATATTACCACCTCACTGGGCTGTTTTGGGACTTACTTAATATTTGCAAAGCCCCGTAAGATCCATAAGTGAAAAGTACAAGGAATTAACAATATTTCTGTATTATGGAATAAACACCAATTGTTATAATTAGAAGAAACAGTCTCTGGTAACACGGACACATGGCACATCATCACGTATATGTGACTAAGCATTTTTGTTCTGATCCAAAGCACATGGAAAGCAATAGGAGTCTTTTAATTGACTTCAGTCAGCTTTGCATCAGGCTCTTGATGCAATATGCATTTGTGCTCTACTAAACTTTCATCTAGTGCTAACAGAAGAGGATCTTGAATTAGACAAAATACCTAATCAACTGCATTTACTCCATGCTTCAGACACCCACCTGCATTAGTATTACATCTTATAGCATGCAAACAGCACCAAAGATTTCTCTATAGCCCAAATCATGCCATTATGAAGTTGTATTTTGCATTGGTTAGGGGAGTAATTTATCATTTGAGATGACTTCAAGTTAGGAAGCAACTGATTACGAATAAGAATTTCACAAGCCAACATATTACAAACTCACAACTATTAGATGAATCATGAGCTCTTGAGCGAAATTAAATGGCATGAAAGAGTAGCCATGTTCCGCCCCAGAAGTGGATGCATATTAGTGAGAGTCATAGGGAACTCTGATCTTTTTATGGCTGCATAACTCCTCCTAAGATCAACAGGGGATTTGCAAGGAATGCATGACCCCCCACGTTGTAAAATGATATGTGCTATTTAAATATGTTACAAATAATACAATACTTTCTGGAATTTGCCTTATTCAGGGTGATCTGCAACCTGGGCAGTAAAGCTAGGGTCACTCATGAATTTAGGAGTCCTTTTGGCTTGAGGTTTTCCTGGTATAAATCACATGTACCTAGTGCTAGTTACAGCCTATGCCACAGGTATTACCAGAAACTAGCAGCAAAGGATGATAGCTTCCAACAGATGGTTAAATTTCTGCTGTTAAATTACACGTAATGTAATTACGAGAACAGCAGTAGAATAAAGGAAAATAGACCAAATGCAGGTTAGGTAAATCCCTTAGGTCTATTACAAAATCCCACCCCTTAACAGATAATGGTTTGAGTAGCTCTTCCTAAGTGCCCAAGTCTCACTGGCTTGCAATTGGATTTATGCTCCTAAATCACTTTGGTGTTTTTGAAAATCCTGCCCAAGATTTGGTCAGTTTTTGTGCTCTGATAGAAACTAAGCATATCTGATATACTGAATTTGTGATTTTAAATCCTACCTCAAGCTGTTAAACTTGGCACAAGGAGAGTGGGGGGAACTAAGGATCATTTTAGAAATAAGGCTACCGCAGAGACAAATGAAGTGGAAGTCGAGATAACATTAGGTCTGTGGATCAAAAAGCTAGAAAGAGTCATGCAGGCTAATTCGGAGGAGGTTTATCTAGCACGTAATGAGACTGTGTGCTACCATCTGGGTTAGATAAAATTCTTCATTAAATAAAGGGATGTGCTTCTTTGTTTGTTTTACAGAACTGTGATACCAAAAAGCTAAGATTGCCAACTAGAGTTGAGACAGGACATTTAGGGGAACTGTTGCCCATAGCAGTCCATGTAAAGAGCAGTCCACTAGTTAGGGGGTTAACGTGGGAGCACTGAGTTCGAGTCTTTTCTCTCACATTATTCTCTCTGTGTGCCTCACTTCCACCTCTGTCAGATGGCAATAGCAGTTGCCTCACTGAGGAGAAATATGCTAAAGCTTGTGAGATGCTCAGATAATATAGTGTTTCAGGCCAGATTAGTATCTCTG
This sequence comes from Sternotherus odoratus, assembly GCA_032164245.1. NCBI lineage: Eukaryota > Metazoa > Chordata > Testudines > Kinosternidae > Sternotherus > Sternotherus odoratus. The sequence continues at coordinate 6,406,962 of JAVMKO010000019.1, forward strand.
ACACAAATAGATGTGTTGAGATAGAGTTGCCCATTGGTTAAGGTAGGGTCTAGGAGTTAGAGGACCTTGCTTTTCTTTCCCACTGTGCCAGTAATTCCCTGTGTGATCTTGGAGACAAGTTATGTAATTCTCCCATGCCTCAGTTTCCCCATCTTGTAAAAACAGATATAATAATACTGACCCATCACTGAGAGCACTTTGAGATCCTTGTATGAAAGATACTATATCAGTGCAAAGGATCATACCTCTTAATCCATAATCATCCTCCTTTTCTGCTAAATCATCTAGTGGTTGTATTTCCTTTTAAACATTAATCTTACAATGTGTAATGCCATGATGTTTCTCCTTGTACGTTTAGACATGAGTCCATAACTGACATTAGACCTATGATACAACTTGCCTGGCTACTGCTCTCAGATGGACATGCAATGTTTGGCTCTCTGTTTGTTTCTAAGAGAAACACACTCTACCTCTGTATTAGGATACTATACATATGAAGCCCAAAATGGTGGCTTTCAGATATACATAATAAAATACCCAAGCATAGTACCTGTTGTTCCATTGTTCAAAAGTATTTTTAAAGGCTCTAGGGGCCAAAATAATATGAGATCTTGTTTTTCTCCTGGCATGACTTCCTGATGTGTTAAAACAGCCAGTGAAAATTGGAAATGCACAAAAAAATACTAAATGCTGGTGCATTCCTTTATTATATCACGTAACACTTTCATTTATGCTGAGAGATGTTGTTTTATACCGAAATGCTAACCTATCACACAGCCATTCAAGTCACCTTAATTTTAAGGTCATATTGTTTCTTCCTCTGTGTCTGAGCGTAAAAAATGATTTTCAAAAGAACCTTTCCAAGTGCTACTCCAACCACCATTATCTTGGAAGATGGCTGGATCAAGCCCTTCAAGTTTTGGGGCTGATTTTCAGAGGTGCTAAGGATCCACAGCTCTCGCTGAGTCCCAGGAGAATTGTGGGTGATCAGCACTTCTAAAAATCAACCCCATCACCTTTAATCTGTCCCATGAGCAAAAGACCTTTGGTGAGGGCTTGGATCACTTGATGCTACAGAAGCCAAAAGAGTTCAGCTCTAGTGGCTGGAAACTAGATTGATTTTTGTTGCTGTCATGCTGAACCTCCGTGTTGGAACATTTAAACTAACAGGCTTGCAAAAAGAGGACTGTGTTTCCTTTGTTTTCAATTATAAATAGATTACACACTCAACCCTCCCTCCCACTTAAAAAATAATTATTAAAGTTACAAAATCAAGCACTCCAAAGTTAGGAAATGCCAAAATTGAGCTTGCCTTTTCGACCAGAATTTGGCTCCCCTGCACATATGCATTGTGCTAAAGTTTTTACAGTTCATCTACAGTCTTTATTCTTACCTTAATACTAGGGGGTGCTACCAGTCTTGCTGTAATATACACATGCTAACACATATGGACTGGTTTATTTGTTCTAAATGCACCATTACTGACCTGCTTTATATATAAACCTGGTGCAAGCAGAACGAAATGGATTAAACACGAGACTCACTTATGAGTCAAATCCTGCAGACCTGCCTCATGCAAATCTCCTGTTGACTTTAATAGGAGTCTTGCCTGAGCAAGGACTGCAGGATTTCTGCAGACAGTTACTCCCCAAGAAGAAGAGCACATTGAATTCTATGGCAGCATTTCCATCAGAGTCCATATAAAGAAAGCCAGGAGCTCGCCAGCCCAGGCAGCGCTCTCGGCAGCAAAGTATGCAAAGAAGCAGAGGAAAGGCGCTGTAATTTTTTCTCACAGAATTATAAAAGCCTGGCCTAGCTCTCCGTGCCAGAGCCTGCCTAGAGTTTCTGTCTCTCTCTACTATTCATTAGTGATTACATGCCCCCTGAACACCTGCAAGAGCAACTCATAAAGCAAGCATTCATGGGTCCTGGCAGCACCAGCATGGGAACTGCAGGCTACAGGGCGACAGTCATTGTATCCCCAGATAAAAACATTCTCTTACCAAGGCCTCTGAAAATAGAAGCTGGCTGCAGTTTCAGTTCGGCACCACAGGGTATTAGGGGGAAAAAAATAAAGAAGGGTTACTTCACCTCGGTCCTTTTTAAAGTCAATAAAGTGCATGACTGCGGTGCTCTTGGGAACCCTCTGGACAGTCAGTGGCAGCTTCTAGTACTATAGCAGGGGAAATTGCAGGGAGCTGAAGAAATGTTTGCTCACTGGAGCATCTGGCTACAGTGAAACCACTGCCCTACCACACTCCTAACCTGCAAGCTGCTCGGGCTTACTGTACGTTGGACAGGAGACGCCAGGCTTTGTGGTTCAACACCGTAACACAAAGGGGAAAGAGCACTACTCTGAAAAATCAGCCTAGAAATAACACGGCGAGGTCAAGGTGATAAGAACAAGAGTGCAAAAAATATGAGTGTATTTATAAGCATTTTAAGGCGTGTTTGTTTTCGCTTTAAGAAATACAGGCTCTTGTGCTATATTAACGACAAAGTAGTTGAAATACCAACGGTAAAAGTCTGAGTTAAAATGGCTCCCAGCATATAAGATTCATGCTGAAGTGTTGGACTGGCTGGCGGAAGTGCCACCTATTGCTGAAGTCATCTGAAAACTCACATACAGGTTTGGTCTGGAAAGGTGCTGAGCCTATTTGAAGTGCTTATATCACCCCCATGACCACAGTATCCGAGTGCCGCACAATCTTTGATCCTCACATTACCCTTGTGAGGTCGGAGAATGTTATTATCCCCATTCTACAGATGGGAACCTGAGGCACAGAGAGACTACATGACTTGCTAAAGGTCACACAGGAAGTCTGTGGTGGAGAAGGGATGTGAATCTAAGTCTCTAGAGTCCTGCTCTACTACTGGACCATCCTTTCCTGTCTGCTAAGTGCCTTCAACTCCAAAAAGCTTCTCAGGGCGTAGCAGGAATGAGCTGTCTGGTTCTAATCATTCAATGATGCCAATGGCAAAGCTCCCAATGACTTTAATAGTGCAGGATCAAGTCATTATTATTTGGTGTCTAGGAAGCACAATCAAGGATCAGAGTCCCATTGTGCCAGGCACTGTACAGACATGCAACAAAGGACAGTCCCTGGCCGTGAGAGCTCAAAATCTACACAAGTCCAAGGTGACTCTCCTACATTTCTGAATTATGCTCATGAAATGGGGCAGAAATTGAAAAACGCTTCACAGCAGGTTTGCCATAAATATTAATATCTAATACCTCACCATTCTATGGCACCCAAGACACTTTACAAATGCAGACTGATAAAAATATGTGTACTCTTTCACTTTACCCACCACTGCAATGCAGGCAACTCTAGGGTGAAACACAATAGCTGTCTAATGGCTCACACCGTCACTCAAATCTAGTTTAGGACAGGAAGTGAAGAGGAATACAACATCCAACTGAAACTGTGAGGCTCATTTAGGGACTGAACTAAAGTCAGCCTTGTCATTTTTTAATATTCAATGGCCACTGAAGAGCTAGATTGCAAGTACTCAAGTTAGAATTTAGGAATACGAAAAGTAAAATTGAGTCCTTTGAATTGGAAAGTCTAGTGGGTGATCTAGTCCATCAGATCCCTGCATCATGGCAGGACATATTAAACTATCCCTTGTCCAGTACAAGTAAGCAAGCTGCCAAGATTCAATGCCTGAAGAGAATTTATTCAGAACCTGGTTATTTAGTCATGTATATAAAATACAGCAAATACAAAACCATGTCAAAAAGCAGGAAGCAATAATCAAGGATTCCATGTACTCCATTGCCTTTGAAGGGCTGAGGGTGAAATGAGGAGTGAAGCTCGTTTTAAGACACAGGACTACTGAAAATCTTTTATTTTAAACCGATCTTTATTAATCGGTGAAAGGGTTCATTTGGACAAGACTATGACTTCACAAACAGCCAGTGATGTCATGGCTCTCGTGTATTGACCAGCCAATCCTAGTTTGATACGATACTGCAATATTTTTTAACATGATCTCCTTCGGCAGGACCTGAGCAAAGTGCAACAGGAGACTTTCCATTTATTCCAAAGGGTGTTGGATCTGCCCCTTAGAACTCTGGAAAACTGCATCATGTTCTAAACACATGTGACAATAAACACAACTGAGCAGTGAGTGTAGACAAAAACAACTGTGTTTAAAAGTCAAGTCAGTTGCTCACTGTTAACCATAGGCAGTTTTTGGTAGCAGAATATACTTACACAATGGAAGCATACCAGGACTATAATGTTTAACAACCTTGAGAAAAGTGCCCTGGGGCTCTTCAAAGGCTCTGTGTGGGCAGGAAGTTGATTTTATACCTTAACTGAAAGAGACAGGTCTCTAGTAGCACACCTGATCCCTAGCACTTGCTAGAGCACCGAGTTCCGAATTGAGTACATGGGAAGAATGCCATCTACAGCTCTAAGTCATCAGTACCATTGCTAGATGCTGCTATGCGTTCCTTGAAGGTCTCCTGTCCATGTGTTGACCTTGCACGGATTATGAGACCTCAGAGGATAACTGGACAGAGTGGCACGGATATTGCACACACAAGCAGTTACCAGTCCCTAGGAACTGCTTACTGATTAGACAAGGGCTTGAGCAAGATCTGAACTTCCCCGTATCTCAAGTGTGTTCAGACCCATCTCCCTTAATAATATCATAACATTCTGCTGTTTGGATGCTTAGGATACCATCAGCATATTTTCTCCATCATTCCTACAATTAACTCCCCACAGGGAATGAGAACTGTGCCTGAGGGGCAGAAGAAACCACACAGAGGCTGCCAAATTTCAAGCTTCTCTGATGTTAAGCATGGCCTATATCATCTGCCCTTGAATTTCCAATAGTTTTAAATCCTCTCCACAGGTGTTCCACCACTGAAGATAGCTCAAGGGACTCTGCTGGTTCTGCCCATCCTCCAGCCATGCCCCCTCTGTTGTCAATGCCACCCACCTTCCGCCATCCCTGGAGAATACTCCACCTGGGAGTTTGATACCATTACAGATCCAGGGCAAACATATTTGGGGGGGAAATAATTTGCCTAGTGTGATCTGGACTATCTCAAAAGTTTACAGTATCAGTTCCTTTTTCTTAAGAGAGTGAGTAAAATAACATCATCTTCAAAAGAAGAAGGAAAAAAGGAGGAAAATATGCAGGGAGCTCTGCTGTGTGTGTTTTTGACTTAGGAATATCTGTAGCAAATTTTCCCAGGAGACACAAACAAACACATGCCGAAACAGAATATCAATGAGGTCTTTTTTAGAACAGGCACATTAAAATGCAAAACAGGAGATAATGAGATAAAGCAGCAAGTTACAGGTTTCTTAATTCCAGATTTTTAAAAGCCACAAAGTAGTTCTAGGAGGAGAACTGAGTTAAACCTAGCGTAAGGTTTGGCTGCTGGGAAACTTTCCAAGGCTGCAAGCCTGAGAGAATGAACCAGGGTTAGGATGAGGGGGAAACACCAGTTATCCCAGAAAAACAAAACCAACACATTTCTTAATCATGATGCCAAGTGTCTCCATACAAGACGCTGCTCTGAATATGCAGGCCTAGATTCCAAAGGGCTGTTTTTTACCCCCTACAAACTGCTCCAGCGGCATGTAGGGACCATGCAGGAAAAAATTCCCCAGGTGCGTGGGGCTGACATAAGCAAGTCCTGGCACAGGGGACCTGCTGCAGGTGGGAGAGAATATGCCCATAGCACTCAGCATGACAAAGCTTTGTGCATAGGTTGCTGAAATTCAGAGCAACCTCCTAAATCATTGTAATAGGTGCTCAGGTCCCTCCTGGATCCTGCCGCAGCCGGGAATGCAGGCAGTGAAGTGCAGAGGTAGCCAAAAGCCACCGTTATCCTGGTGCTGTATGCCTCAGGGAGGAGGCATGGAACATGATTCCGTGCCCTCCCCTGAATGTGCCCTGTCTTCCTCCCAGCGCCTCCTGCACGCCGCTGAACAGCTGTTCCCGGGCGTGCAGGAAGTGCTCGGAGGAAGGGGAAGGAGTTGCGCAGGGAGGCCGGCAGCCCTAGACATGATTTTGTCCCCTCTCCCAAGCATGCCCCGTCTGCTCTAGATCAAACAGGAATTGATTCAGGGAAGTCTTCTGTCCTGCGTTATACAGGAGGTCAAACTAGATAACCACACTGGTGCCTTCTGGCCGTGGAATCTATGACTCCCACCTGCCTCCATGGTTTTTAAGACAGAAATGGAGATTCATATAAAATCACTTCACTTCAGGAGCTGAGGCTCTAGGCACAGGCCTAGAGTGCCTGTGTCTTTGTTATTATCTCTATTGTACCACTACCTAAGGAACCACAGTCACAGACCAGGACCCCACTATGCTAGGTGCTGTACAAACACAAAACAAAGATGGTCCCTGCTCCAGGTGGTTTACAGTCTAATCTGACCCTGGTTGAATTATTCCTTTTTTAATAGATAAAGAAAACAATGGACAAAGAGCTTAAAGGCCAGATTTTCAGAAGTGCTCAGCGACAAGACTTGGTCCAGACAGCACAGCGCCCAGCAGCTTGTACTGAGACAAATGGGACGTTTGAAGATCCGGTGCAAAGTCACACAAGGCATCTACAGGAGAGCCCCCACTCTTGATTCTCAGTGCAGTGTTTTCATCCCAAGGCCGGCCATCTTCTCTCTTCGGGAGAACAAATCAAGTGCAATTGAGCCAGATTGGGAGCTCCCTGTTACTGCAGAGGTGTGTGTGTGTGTGTGTGTGTGTGTGTGTGTGTGTGTGTGTGTGTGTGTGTGTGTGTGTGTGTGTGTGTGTGTGTGTGTGTGTGTGTGTGTGTGTGTGTGTGTGTGTGTGTGTGTGTGTGTGTGTGTGTGTTACCCTGTGCCCTTGGCCCAATAAATGACATTGTAAAATGACAAGGTCACCTTGAATAAGTGGCATTTTGGATACTGGTGCCAAAGAAATCATGAAAGGAAAATTGAAAGAATGAATGGGAGGAAATGGAGAGAGGGGGAAAGTATATATAAAAAAGAGCCATTATTTAACCAGACCTGGTCAGGGGTAAAGGTTTTAATTCTTTCCAACTGCCATATGTGGTTGCCTGTGGGGGGAAAGGCAAAGTCATATTTATCTGACTGAACCAATAATTCATATCTGTTTCAGAAGCCGACTTTGGTGGACTGTAGCTCTACAGCTGTTCTTACTCTAGGTCCAGACTCTCCCAGTGGGAATTATTGTAGCAACACGTCTCACTTATAGGATTCATATGTGGGGGGACAGGAGACGCAGAACTGTAAATTAAAACCTTGTGTCTATTACTTCAATGTATTCCATTCAAAAGTATTTAGGGCTTCTCAAAACGGTCCTTTCACTATAGAAAAAACCAACCCCCTCGCCCCAATTGAAAGGAAACAGATCTTTCATGTTTCCCCTTCCTGTTTCTTGTAGGAGGTCTTGAAACAAAGGTAAGAATCCTAAGCCCTTTTCCAATAAAATCAAGAGCTCTTGGCCTGCTAGGGGGCGTGAATATATGTCTGTGCGGAGGGGAATATCACATAGCTGAGGAACAAAGATGAAAGAAGTAAATGCAAAGGTTGAAACACAGACCTGAATGCTGTTGATACCTCCATTATTTTGCTGGAAATTGCTCAGCTGATTATAGATGGTGGGTTTTTTGCAAATGAATTTTCCAGATACAGTTTACAGTTCGATTTACGTACAGCCAAACAAGCAGTATGCCGTTCAACACAAATTTATATATTACGGGCTAGATCCATGAAAGTCAACGGAACTAGGTCAGTTTGCACCAGCTGAGGATCAGGCTCATTCTTACACAGTAGATTGTGTTGGAAGCATTCATATCATTGTAGCTGTCCAAAGATTTGTCTTGATGATGCTCACACCCATGTATTATAGCCCTTTTATAGCTGACTAGTGTAACAGCCCGTGTACACGGGCCAAAGTGCTTAATGCTGTTTGTCCGGGCCGTCTCTACGGCTCGCGGCGGCGCATGCGCGGCGGCCATTTTGTGCCACCCAACTACAACTCCCAGCATGCTGTTTGTCCGGGACGTCTGTACGGCTTGCGGCAGCGCACGCGTGGTGGCCATTTTGTGCCGCCGAACTACAACTCCCAGCATGCTGTTTGTCCGGGCCGTCTCTACTGAGCATGACGGCTTCGGACAAACATCCTCTGGCCTTTTATTATATAGGATAGGATGGTTACCTGCAACTTTACTATGTCATGATCACTAGCCATATTTAGGGAAACTGATGCTCAGAAAGACCCAAAGTTAACACAGCCAGTCAGTGGCAGAGCTAGGGAGAAAATTCATGTCCCCTGAGTCCCAGTCCTGTGCCTCATCAACTAGACCGCACTGAAACTGGCATTCAGTGTTCCCAGGAACACTGAACGTGTAGGAAAGTTGTAGATTGCTATCTTGAATCCAACCCCCTCCCCCAGCCTGGAGCCAACTCCTGCACCCTGAACTCATTTCTAGCCGCACTCCAGAGCCTGCACCCCCAGCCAGAACCCTCACTCCCCTGAACCCCAACTCCAATTTTGTGAGCATTCACAGCCCGCAATATAATTTCCATACCCAGATGTGGCCCTCGGGCCAAAAAGTTTGCCTACCCCTGTTCTAGTCCCAGATCATAGTGTGTTATTTATTATTGATCCTGTTTATTGTGGTGGTGCCTGAGGTCAACTGAGAATGGGGCCTTCATGTGCTAAGCACTGAAGGGACAGAAAAAGAGAGTCATTCATGTAAGTGTGTCAGTGTCATGTAGGTTCTTTGCATCCTCAACACCTGAGATTTGGGGTTTTTCATGTGCAATCAGTTATGGTTCTTTTATGTCCTGGGCCAACACTTACAAGAAATAGAGACGAGACCATCACATCTATTTTCACTTGTGACCTAACATTGTTTACAGTCTCCGAAGACAGATTAAGGACGGGCCTGGTCAAGGCAACCCAACTGGTTGATACACAGTGGCAGAGCACCACGGGGGAAGCTTGGGCTTCTGGGACCTTACTGTTCCTCTACGTGGGTGATGAGAAGACATCAGTCCCCAGGACTGTCAGGCTGATACCTTTCATTAGCACTCAGGTGCTGATCCAATAAAGTTCCAAGTTCCATTCCACGCACTTAAGCATGTAATTAGCATTACAGGAGTGTTCTATAACTTTCTATTGGCAAATAGTTATTTAATAGATAAGATGCCAGTAGAAGGCACTCAAGAACATGCAGCGTAGTTCCCCGGTATTGTAGGACCAATGCAATTTGTCAGGTTCTTCAAAAGGCTTACTCTAGTGGCTCTTCACATCAGAGCTTAACAGTTATCCCTGTTGAAGTTAATGGGACTATGTTAATGCTTCAAATTTAGCATATGCTAAATGACAACAAGTGCTTTGCTGGATTGGGGCCTAATTTCACACAAAAATTTAAGGGGAAAAAACAAATAAAACAAAAAATAATGGTGCCTGTGAGGAAAATCATGTTTTTCATCACACTCTTGGCCCAATGTTCTTCACTGATAAATTGTCCCTTTATGTTTTCAAAGAGATTTTCATAGAGAAATATAAAGATTGAATGCCGTGTTTTCAAAGTATTTCCATCTTTTTATTGGTAAATCGAAGCAGACAGAAAACGGCTTCTTTTGAATTTGCCCAGCTGACGTGTCACGTTGTGCTGTGTGACGCATGGGACTGGGTCTGACAAGCTGTGGCAGTTACTGGGTCAGTTGTGACTGATTCTGAAGGAAGCAGCTCTCTGCTGCATGTGGTTAACACAAAAAAACAACAATCCAATACTCCAGCAATTCACAGTTGTTAATAATAAGCCTTACCACCAACATTATGCTCCACAGATTCATAACACTCTGCACACATCAACCCCTTCGTACACGGAACCCTCCCATGAGGCCGGTGTTACTGATTCTATTTTACAGACACAATGGAGAATTTTTCCGTCCTACTATGGCACCTGTAGCATAACTGTCCAGGGGAGAATTCCCCAAGCAGCTCTATGCTTACCCCAGCATGTACCCAAGAAGAGGGGAATGCTGGGGGTGAGAGGAAAAACTTTTCTGTAATCTACCGCTGCTATGGGTTGCATGAGGTCTCCCATGAAACAGAGCAGCTCCTGGCGCCTATATTTACATCAGAGGCCACCCACGGCAACCCAGGAAGGTGGGCACAAAGGTAAATTCAAGCACCTTTTGCCCGTCCTCCCCCTGGGCTGCGGTGCTACACCACCACGACTGTGCAGCACAGAATCTCAGCCAGAGAGGTTAAGGCCAACGTGAACAGGCAGCTGTGCCATGAGTCCAGGTCGGATAAGTTGGACGGTGTGGCGCTATGTGTGGCTTTGTAGGCATTCACAAAGGATTTAAAGAGCCAGACCCTCTGCTGGTGGATTTCCATGAAGCAACAATTTACACCAGCTGAAGACCTGATTCAATGGCAGAGTCATCGTCTGTGTCAAAGACCTTCCCCGATCCAGTCTATCTCAGCATTTATACTGCACTAAGCACTATGGCCAATCCTCTGGCTATAAACTTGCAATAACTTCCCAACCAGGAGATGTATTCCCCCCCCCCCATCCTCTCTCTGTTTTTCTATGATCTCTATTATCATTTGCTAAATATATTACTGCAGTATGTTATTTACTTTGGATTCAGAGTTTTGAGACGTCGGGGGGCCTCCTCCTTTTCTAGGAATTTAAAGAACAAATCCCTGGCGAAGAGCTAGGAAAAACATGTTTCCGTTCTCCATATGGTAGGTGATTGCCTATGGATCCTGGGCTGGGCGTATGGCTCTCCATCACATGGGTCATAGAGGGATTTCATCACAGTGCCTCTAGTACTGCAGCTTGTGTCTGCCTTCCACGTCAGAGTCTGGGGCATCCTTGGAAAGCGGAGCAAATCTTGATGAATTTCAGGAAAATCACATCAGCTCAGCTATAAAAGGTTTCAAGTTCTGGATCGCCCACTTCCCTTGAATGCTGGAACTCGCCAGAATGCAAAAGCTGTTTGAATCAGTTTGGTCTCTTAGGTGTTACAGTTGTGACTTGGTGACTAGCTTTGTCGTTAGTAGCACGGTAGGATGAACAGATGGCAACGAAACAGTCACCCAGTGGTTCTGATTTGCTACCTCGGCCTTCTATCAAAGGCAGCGTGACCTAGTGGCTCAGCAGACCTGGGTTCTATTCCCAGCTGGGCCACTGGCCTTCTGGGTGACCCTGGGCCAGTCATTTCACTTCTTTGGCCCTCATTTTCCCTATCTCTGAAACAGATGTACTGAAAGCGACCTCCTTTGTAACACACTTGGAGCTGTGCTGCTGAAAAGCACTGTAGAAAAGCTAGGTGTTATCATCACTCCAATGGTGTTGCATTTGGGCTTCCATGTCGGTCAACTACACTGCAATACCTCAGCATTCATTTCTTGCAGTGTTCAACTGCGCAAGCCATTGAGCCTTTGGATATCAGGGTGGAGAGGCAATAATTCAGGGTTTTAATGTGCTGGAGAGACATTAGAGACAGATCTTATATGGACTATAAGCTCTTGGGGCAGGGACTGGCTTTTTGCTCTGTGTTTGTAGCTCCTAGTAATTGCCTAGTACAATGGGGTGCTGGTCCCAGATGCGGGGCTCCTAGGAACTATAGCAATACAAAGAATAAATAACGATAGATTCTGAGCCAAAACCCGAGATCCAAACATTCTCAGACTTCGGGCTTTGACCTAGATCCAAATTCTGCGAACGGACCAGATCATATTCCCGAAGGCAGACCACTCCCATTAATTTGATTCCAAAATGTGCAGCTAGTGTCCATATCAAGCAGGCACTACATTTATAGTTCTGCATTCTGGTCTTTTCTAAGGATACCAAAAATAGGCTACAAGGTGGCCTTTACCTGTTCGGGGCCAGGTCCTGCTATAGAGGGGAATCAGAAAGCAGAATCTGGCCTTCTGTACTTATGTTCCTTTAAAAAAATAAATAAATAAAACTCAGGACTGATTTGTCAAATAACGGCAAAGGATTGCTCAGGGCATTAAACTGTTTCCATTCCACAGCCATGCTCTGCTACCTCTCCCACCACTGCCCCCTGCCATTGCCTTTTCTCAGGTGATAGGAAAAAATCAGTCAATGGACCCTGAGGCCCTAAACCCTTCACTGACGCTCTGCCTTAAGCACAGATCTCTTAGAAAATGCAGATGAAAGGGAAGCCGGGGGAGGGCTTCTGGCTGGAAGAAACAGCCGTCCTGGCAGGTCCTTTGGCAGGAGTCAGACTATAGGACACAGATGAGATATATTAAAAGGAGGAAAACCGAGGAATCTAAATAATCAGGCTCCCCACTGGATAATGCCTTGACAAGAGGAGACTCGGCAAGAGCCAACGAAAACTGACTTGCACAGAGGGACAGAAAAGTAAGACGCCTTCTTGGAGGGGACAAGAGGGTAGCAGTGGGGGGGATGAAATCTGGAAGGAAATTAAATAATAGCCTTTAATTCCCAGGTGAGAAACAATGGAATTAGAAGCTGAAAGGCCCCCAGGAGATAAACAAATCAAAGCTGGGAGGTGAAATGGAGGCGGGGGGAAAGCGGGAGGCTATGAATGCAATCCTGCAGCATTCTGTGATCCATTTTTTGTGTTACAGTAGAGCTTAGAGATCCCAGGTGAAATCAGGGTCCCACTGTGCTAGGACTCCACAAGATTTAGTGAGACAAACTAGTCTCTGACCTGAAGAGCTTACAGTCTAAGCAACAGACAGAAAGAGTGAGACAAAAGGAACATTATTATCCCCAATTTACAGATAGGCAACGAGGCACAGAGGCTAAAGGCCTGATTTCACTTGCTCTAGAGCCTCTTCATGCTGCTCTAGCTGTGTAAAGAGGCCTTAGTGTGTATGATGTATAAATGACTTGCCCAAAGTCAGCGAAGGACTCCGTGGCAGAGCCCAGAATGAGGTCCACATTTCCTGAGTGCCAGGAAAAAATCCTGAATGGAAAGACCATTAAAAAGGCTGATTTCCTGGTATATGCTTTGGGTATTTTCCTGCAAATGTGGGGAAACAACAAGATTTTGGGCCAAATTAGTAGAATCAGGAAATTTTAATAAACTTCAGATAAATGACTGGCAGCAGCTAGCTAGTTAACTGGTATAAACTAATGTAGCTCCATTGACTTCAATAGACCTATACTGATTTACATCTGCTGAGGATGTCATCCTTTAGATTTTGGAACTGATTAACTAGGAACCAAATAACATTTGGCAGTTCTATTTGCTCTCTAAACACATTAGCTTGTGAATCAATCATTACAGCACCCCACACTATTATTCCCATTTCACAGTTGGAGAAACTGAGGCACAGAGCAGGGAAGTAACTTGATCAGACAGTGTGCCAGTGGAGAAACAGAAATAGAACCCAAGCAACAGCATGCATCGCATTGCTCCCTGTGTTTTGCTTATTCATCTGGACCACAGACCCAGATTTGACCCAAGAAATAATAATCTGGGAGCCAGGTCTCACAACTGTCCCCTGCAATATCTCTGCAATGGGCTGAACCAATATTTGATGTGGCGTTTGCAATTCAGGCTGCTGTTTAATATTTTATTCAGCCTCCTCTTTGTGGCACTCAGCAGGGCTGTCAGCAAACCCCTGTGTTTTTCTGAACCGAGTATAGTTTGCGTTCAAGAGCCTTTTCGATTTCCTTTTCTAGTGCCACATGCTGCTGTGTCAACATAATACGGGGTCCTCCTAAACAAAGGAATGTGTGTGTAGAAACTATCCACACAGAAGTGATGGACAGATCCCCGCTAGAATAAAATGAGGAGGTCCCACACAATCTTTTTTTCATTACTCAGTTTAAACAGGGTAAGCTGAACTCTAGGGAGGTAGAACTGTGTGTGTGTGTGTGTTTCCGGTATGTAGCCTGAAACACAAGACTGAACACAGAAGAAACAGTCTCGGGCAAACTGGTATGGTTTTCAAACTGCATGAAAATATGCTGTTTAAAGACCATTTCCTCTTGGAACGGTGTGAGGGAGGGAGCAGATATTGTCTACAGCTGCTGACATGTTTCCGATAGGAGATCAATGAGAGTGCACATCTGGGAAAGCCCTGCACCCCTCAGATGCATCTTCAGGCGAGCTGAAGGATTATCACTGTAATATACAACAGAGCAGTAATTGCATCAGGATTAGTTATTGCCGCACTCTCTGCTCATTAAAGAAGAATGAGGCAGGTGAAGGTGTGTGTAGCTTAACTAGCATTTTGCTCCGGAACTAGGTTGAGAAGCAGTGTGGTTTAGTGAAAAGCTACAACCCTGGGAGCCAAGAGACCTGGGACCTGGATGGGAGATTTCCAAGTCAAAACCAGGGGGCTTCTGGAATTTATTACTATGATTATGGTGGCACAGTGAGGACTAGGGCATGCTAGGTGCTGTACAAACGCATTAAAAGATGCTCCCTGCTGGAAAGAGCTTACATCTTGGTGATTCGAGAGGAGCCCTTCTTTCCAGCTATTGGGTCCTGGATCAAAACCATCCTAGCATGTGGGCTCATCAGGCAGATGGTCAGGGAAAAGCACCTTGGCACAGTCTTTCCTGGCATCTTTCCCCCAAAAGGCTGGTGCCGGGGCAGGGAGGGGCGAGGGGAAGCTGCATCATTTTATTCTTCATCCCAAATTTTAAAGCGCTGGCTTGTGCAGGCTGCAAAGCTTCGCCTGTAAATTGTTGCCAGTCCCCAGCGCCGAGTGGTTTCCTCCTCACAGTCTGAGTGGAGTGGAATAATGGCCTTTTGGCAAACATGCAGATCCAGAAGATTTGGGTGCTATTGCTGGATCTGCCTGTGTGACTATGACCAAGCCACCTCACCGGTCTGTGCCTCATGTTCCCATCTTGCCTTCTCAGGGTTTTCTGTTGCCTCCAACAATGTAGTAGCTGTGCCCAGCGCATGTCAATGACAACTGGAGGGGTGGAGTGCTCAGTGTTGGTCTAACTCTGCTCCCACTAGGCGTCATTGAGTCCTGCTTCTGAAAATCCCACCCCAAATCTATAGGATCCTTAGCTGAGTTTGGGGAGTTTTCTGATTTTCATTTTGCCCTGGACGAGTGTGCCCAGAAGGAGATTGGATCCTGGATTAGCGTGACCTCCTCTGCAATCTCATTCCACAGCTGAATCCCACTGACCGAAGAGGCACTCTCTTTTGTCTGGGAAAAGGAATTGACTTGGTATTTTTAGTTGCACTATGGAAGCAAAGAGAGGCCACTGTCCGCCATCACAGCCTGACTGCCCGAGGTGCTGCACACAAATATTTCCCTGGCTCACAGGGAAGTTTATGAAACTTAATGAACAAGTGTAAATGAAATGTTTGGAGGTATTTAAATGTTACAGGCGTTAGAAGTACAGAGTGTTACTGTGCCACTGTCGAATCGTATACACCGATGTACAGCAAGCCCAACCCCTTATACCTTAGAACGTCCTAAAACTGAGCGTCACGGAGCCAGCAGATTCACCCTCAAATAACTATAGATTTGATGCCCTCATTCTCCCACCCTTAGCCCTCCTTTAGCCAAATGAGATGTAGATATAGATAGGCCTGAGTCTCCACCCTGTTACAACAGTTTTACACTGGTGAACTCCAGTTAACTACTGGGTAATTACCCTGTTGTAAAAACAGGTGAGTGGAGAATCACACTTAGTCCTTTAAAATATTCCCCAATAATCAATCTCCTTAGTCCTTTAATCCTCTCTAAAGTCCCTCTACTTTCTCGCCAGCTAGTAAGGTAGGGTGAGCCAATGGATAGGACAATGGGGACTGTGAGTCTATGAAGGTTCTGTTCCTGATTCTGCCACTGATTTCCTGGATGAACTTAGGCAACTCTCCCTGTCTTTGAGATCTATGGCTAGAAAAGCACTATCAAAGCACTATGTGATTATGTAAGTCATCATATCTTTCTGGTACTAAGGTGCTCAGAGGTGACTTCAGTAATTCCAAGCATGCCAGTCTCTAGGGAAGGGTCAGGTACTTGGTGGAAAAGTGGGAAATCTGATTTCTGAGCTAGAAAAGAAACATTTATGCCCTGTAGCTCAGACATGGCGCAGCAATCTCAAAGTGGGGCATCTACGTCTTAAGTGCAAGTTGGCGGTATACAGTTTCTATCTGGCTCAAAGTGATAACACAGTTTAGTAGGAGGTGAAAATAAGTCAGCTAACAGATTGTCACGAGATCTCTAGCTTCATGGGGGAAGAGATCTCATACGGATAAGCACCTGACATACTGAGAATGAGCTGAAGTTTTAAGAGGCAATCATTGTCAACAGGTAACAGCAAGCAGAAGAGCTACTAGGAAGCTCACATGTTTTGCCTGCCAGGTCCTGCTCATTTCATGTGTGATTTGTGCAGCATTCTAGGGATTTCACAGATGGTGGGCCAACTTCTGAAGACAATGGAGCAACATTGATTCACACCAGCTGAGGATCCGGTTTTCTGTTGTGCATGATTTTCCTATGCAGCATGGCGAGCCTTCTCCCTTGTTAGCAGTTACTAGAGCTGAATGAGTAAATGGACAACAAATCTTTTTATGTAGCTAAAGGAGCCTCGTTTCTGCAAACAGACTGTGTTTTCTCAGGGATTTATTCATTATTTGAATGTATTAAATTATTACTTTTCATTTTTCTTTTCCATGCAGATTGATTTCAAACAGTATTTGATAAAGTATATTAAGCAATCATGCCATGCTGCTCAGTTGTCATTGGTCAGATAAGCTACATGTTCAGGTCTTTTTTTGGTATGTCCTGCAATGCAGAAGGTTCTGGTATTGATATATGCTGTTAGGTCATTACAGTAGCCGGTGATCGTGAACACAACACCGGAGCTTGCATTAATGTGGGAATATTGTGGTGTACTTATAGATGTCCCACTGAAAATCTATCCCCCATAGTATGGGGCCCATACAATGCCGAGTGCAAGTATATTTAAGAAGTATGTTAAAATTAGGGCTGTCGATTAATCGCAGATTAACTCAAAAAATTAATTGTGATTATTTTTTTAAATCATGATTAATCACAATTTTAATCACTTTAAACATTAGAATACCAATTTACATTTATTAAATATTTTGGATGTTTTTCTACATTTTCATATATATTGTATTCTGTGTTGTAATTGAAATCAAAATGTATACAATTTTTTATGACAAATATTTGCAGTGTAAAAATGATCAATAAGAGAGATAGTATTTTTCTATTCAACTCATACAAGTACTGTAGTGCAATCTCTTGGTCATGAAAGTGCTACTTAGAAATGTAGATTTTGTTGTTGTTACACAACTGCACTCAAAAACAAAACAATGCAAAACCTCAGAGCCTACAAGTCCACTCAACCCTACTTGTTTGTCTTAGCAACTGACTAAACAAGAAGTAGGACTGAGTGGATTTGCAAGCTCTTAAAATTTTACATTGTTTTATTTCTGAATGCAGTTTTTTGTACATAATTCTACATTTGTAAGTTCAACTTTCATGCTAAAGCAGTTGCACTACAGTACTTGTATTAGGTGAATTGAAAAATACTATTTCTTTTGTTTATCATTTTTACACTGCAAATACTTGTAATAACAAATAAATATAAAGTGGATTTGTATTCTGTCTTGTAATTGAAATCAATATATTTAAAAATGCAGAAACCATCCAAAATATTTAAATAAATGGCATTCTATTATTAACAGTGTGATTAATTGTGCGATTAATTGCAATACATTTTTAAATCACTTAACAGCCCTAGTTAAAATTCAATTAGACTGATTGTGTGTCTAATATCTAGGCCTATATACACTTCACCATTAGTAGATAAAATTCTTACTTTTTGTGGGATTGATTTTAAAAGGGCTAGTTGAAAAAGGCTGCAGTACTACTCTTCTTCAAAACTATTATAACTCAAACATGAAATTTTTAGCCTTGTATCAGAAACATTAATTGTTTTCACAACACACCTGTAAAGTGGATAAATCATATTCTACCCACTTTGCAGATGGGAAACTGAGGCAAGACATTAAGTGACTTGCTCAAAGCCACATCAAAAATGCAGCAGGACAAAGAATAAAAGCCATGAGTCTTGACTTGCAGTCCTCCGCTCTAACCAACTAACAATATCCTTTCACCCTAACTGATTGATATTGGTGATTCATAGAGTTTAAGGCTGGAAGAGACCATTATGGTCAACTAGCCTGAACTCCTGCATAACACAGGCCTGAGAATCTCACCCGGTAATTCATAAAGCCCATAACTTCTGGCTGACCTAGAGAACGTCTTTCAGAAAGACATCCAGTTTCAATTCGGAGACGTCAAGGGATGGAGATGACACACTTATATTGACAAGAAGGGTGTATTTGAATGAATGCAAGTTATGCAAGTTATGCTCCTCTCTTCTAATATCTGTTTAGGTGAACTAATTGAATTGCAAGAACATGATGTCTCTGAGTAAGGGTTTATCTACATGGGGAACTATGCAAGTTTATCCTTCCCCTTTGGATGTGGATTAAGCTAATATGAAATAAAGCACTTGTTCTGGACTAAGAACATCCACACACAGAGTTAATCAGGAATAGCTAATCCATTTTAAATTCACACCCTACTTTATTCCAGATACATTTTCATGTGTAGACAAGCCCTAATTCAAGGTGATTTGGGAAACTTCTTTGTGCTTTCCTATGACTTTGTGATCAGTTTAACCCACTTTAAAGATCTAGTACAAGAAATTTCACAATGCTGGCAAAGGCTGTTAAAACATTAGCTTGCAGAGTATTCATTCAGCCAAGAGTATTAAGCTTACAGATCTTTCTGCCAATTATTTTAGATAATTGCAACTACAACTACAAACAGTTTGAGATGCACAGGATCTGCAATTATCTGTATTTTATCCCCCTACCCCTATATATGAAAGGGATAATAGATAAAACTGCCAGAGAAGAACTGAAAAGCTTCTACATGCATAGGAGGAAAGCATCCAAGCTGTGAGTTACATCGGAAAATTGATTGTCTAAGGGAAAGGGGATAGATGGTGGCAAATTTATTTGCAAACAGCCTGATAATGGAGGCCTAGAAATAAGAAAAAGTGCTGACTGACATCCTAAGAATGAAAACAACACAGAGATAACACAATAATAGTAGAAACAATTTGGTATGGAATGTAGCTTAGACAGACTCTCTGAGCCCTGTGTGGTTATTACATTATATAATGGCCTCAGCATGGTCTAGGCAGAGCACACTTTAGCAGGAATGAGTTCTCACACAGTAGCTAGGAGGACATCATCATGTTGAAAGTGTCACATAAAAGCGATGGGAAAACCTCGGTGATGCTGTCAAAGCCAGGCGAATGCCTGACATGGCTATCACAGGACCACAATACTCGAAACAGTGTATCAAACTCGAGGGGTCCGGTGCGCTCAAATGCTCCTTAACGTACTCTTGAGGGATTCCTGAAATGACATGGATGTGATGGAGAGTGCAGCGTTAACACACCGGCCGCTGCTCCCACTTTACAATGGGCAGGAGGGCGGTGGTGGTGATGGGGTTACACTCCTTTCCGTTAATAATTCCCATGTAGATAGCACCTTTCAGACTGAATTCACAGCATTACTGCTCTGGAGGTGACTCACTCAGTGACAGAGGATGCTCCAGGGACAATTTCTCTTCCAGAGGCCATGGTGCCAGCAGGATCGGGTGATGTAGGGTCATGTCTTCACCGCCTTGCTATCCCTTTTAGGTTGGCTCTCACCAGGATTAGTTGTTGAGCATATTTGGCTGGACTCTGCATTTTATCTAAATTTTGAAGCCATAATCAAAATCATAAAGCAGGGTGCTTCCCCGAACTATACATATTTCAGGAGTGAACAGAGTCTCCAGTCCACCACAGCTTGCAGCTGGCTCCTTCTTTGACCACTTCTCTCTTTCTGCCATAAGAATGGTAGATTTCAGAATCACAACAGTTGCAGGTAACCTGAAAGGTCATCTGGGATCATTAAGGATCTAGTGGAAAGAAGGGCAGCTGCAGGAACACACACGGAGCAGCAAGTGTGCAAGAAGGAATAACAAGACAATGGAAGTGTCTTTTCCGGTCATGGTGCAATGCTGTTTAGTACAAAGAGATGCTGTAAGCACGAGCTTTCCTGACATTTGCCCCGGATAAGGATTATACTATGAAGAAGACTAAAATGAGCAAGCTAGGAATGAATCCGACCAAAAAATGCTGGTTTTGTATAAGAGCTACCAGCCTCCCAGACATCAAGCATTCGCTCACAGCACATTTAGCGCAGCTGGCATTGTGTCAGACTGAAGACTCCTGCTTCGTGCAGGAAATACTGAACACTTGGATTCTCGATGAGAGAACTGGGAAAACATCCAAGATTAAAGCTTCACATCTGCTATGTGCAAACCCCGTTTTAGCATACAGCGTAAACAACAAGATCACTAGTGAAACATGTGCACAAGTGTGTATATGGTATAGGGCCTAATCCTGAGCCTGGCAACTATGTAACCAGGCTGGGTGATGGAAGATGCACAGGGGGATGGGAGAATCCTCTTTGCTCCAGGATACGGAACCACCTCCTGGAGACTAGTCCAGCCTCCGGTTCAAGGCATATGGGGCAACTGGAGTATCTGCATAGCAGTAGATTCCTACAGCCTCTGTGCATGAATGCACATGCATATATCCAGCCCCCTAGCAGTCCACATTTCCTCCGTGGAACAACACTGGTTATCCAGTGGGTCCATTGCAAGAAAGGTGCAGACAGGATTTCTTCCTGACTGATTAGAGATGGGCCAAAGCCATGATTTCTGGATAGGCAGCATCTGAACAGAGAGTCTTGTCTTGAGCCTCCCTTTAAGAGTGAACTGTGAATTTATCTAGGTTGGATTCAGGGAAGTGGCATTTTCAAGTTCAACGCTTAGTCGACTGCTTAACTTGTACCATCTCCCTTGCGACAGGATATTGGAACTCTGATCAGCACTACCCCACCCGTTTCTCAAGGATTTTGGATCTTTAAAACCCGTGTCTTATCACTGCAATCGGATTTCATACTTTTTATTCCCCCCCCCCCCCCCCCCGTCCCACCATAATTCCACCTGCCATTGCGGCTAGCCTCTCGACTTGCCTTCCTTATCATCAGCGGCACCTTCATGGAACACAAGCCTATTAAATGGCGTCCATTTCTAGTTCTGACACCCAATAAATCTAAATTTTCAAGCTTGGGAAACCAGGCTAAACAACTGGCATAGAGATAAATGATTCTTCCCAGACAAATGTACAACTATCATTACTCAAGGGCTTCTTCAAACCGCTCCCTCTCCTCTCTCCCCCGAGAAAAAGCAGGATTTCAAGTTATAGAAAGACTGGGTCTCTCTCCCCCCCAAAACTAAATGCACAAACTTAATATGGTAGGTCCCTTCCTGCAGTGTGGTAATAGATTCTTAGCCCCTTCCATAGGAGATTACTCATGGTGTGCGCACACTCCCAGACACGAAGCAAATTGCATTTTTCAGACTTACAATCTCCCAAGTCAGCCTTTAGAAGAAAATCTTTGAAACAAGACTTAATACCCAGCACACGCTCAGGCAGTCTAATGCATAGTGCTCAACTCACACTCTCCAGCATTGCAAGCAAACAGGAGAACAAAGGGTTTTGAAGCATGGATTAGATCATTTCAAATGGTCACATCATCAGGTTGTTGGGGTTTTTTTTTTCCCTCCGTGATGGCAAGGGCTGAATTTGAACCTTAACGGACAATGTTTTGACACAAATATTTAAGCTGTTTAAAATAAGCACCCTTCAAGAGTATTATATTAAAAACAGAGAATGGGATTAAAACAGATTAGTTTCCACTGTTTCTTAATGTGGCAACCAGTGTTCATCAGATCATATCAATGAATGCTGACAATTCAGTCAAAACTAAAAGGCCAGATTCTTCCCAGGAAAAATGAAAGATATTTGGACAATTTTGTAAAAAAAACAACACAAATTATTTAGGTTTAAATACCTATTGATTTATATATATAAATATAAATAAATATATATTATATAAATAAACAAATCTATATTTATAAATATAAATAAATGTATACATAAATAATAAATATATTATTATATTTATTTATATTATATAAATAAATGTATATAAATATATCGATCAATTAGCCCTTAACATTTGCCATCTTGACAATGCTCATGAAGTGTTAAACTAATTAATCCTTACAACAGGTCATGAAATAGTGAAACAAATATTCATGTCCATTTATTGTCCAAACAGTATCGGCCAACATTTTAGACTTGGTGAAACAAGTGAAGTCACTTGCTTGAGAATGAAACTCTGATGCTGCAATTCCATGCATGGAGGCTAAATGGTAAAGAGCCCCACTGAAGTCGGTCCACCCATCATGCACGATGAAGCCCAAGGTAATAAATATCGGAGCCAAAGTTTAGAACTCAGTTCCTTGTTCCCAATCCCTTTTTCTTTCCACAACTATAGTATTACTGCTCTCTCCATTGTATTGACCTACAAATGTACCCTGCCTCCTACTGGACAGATTTGGAAGTGCTCAGCTGTGCATCATAGAAAGAGCCGGGTAAAAGCTGCCTATTTTTCCCCCTCAGGAATATTTGCTGTAGTTTGTAATACATTCACTTTAGCCATTCTTGCATCCCTCTCGTAAGCTGTTGGAGAAATCACGTTTCACTGATATGAATGCTCACGCAATGGGAGTTTCAGTGTTGCAAAGTCAAATTTAAAATTTATGCAGGGAGTGCATGTTCATTCATCCAATCAGGGAACAAAAAAAATACCAGCGACCCAATCAGTAAACAGACAGTAAGCCACGTAGCTCCAGAGAGGGAGAAATTCCACCCCAGCGCACAGGACCTGTCTTACACATACACTGTGGAAAAAACTGAAGACTTAACTCTCTCATGCTATCAAATCTAGTGTAATTTTATAAGAGCAAACTGCTTACAACTGGGATTTTCAAAGGGTGTTAAAGTGCCTAAACACTGAAGGCTGTTAGACTCATTTGGAAATCTCAATCTAAACATTTTAAAAAAATTCTACAGATGCCTTAGCTAAAAAGTCCTGATCTTCCAGCACCTGTATGTCAGCCCTGTTTTATTCCCCCCACCTCCTTCTTTTTTTAAGGCCTGGATAAAAGAGATAGAGAGGAAGAGAATGTGTGTGTCTGGAGAAGCTAAAGAGACAATTATCTTCATCTGAAAATAAACATCATAAAACCATAGACGTCTAATTTTCACACCTGGAGGATCCTCTTACAGCTATTCACTTCTAATCACTCTCAGCTAATAAATGAATAGAATAGCTAATGTGATTAGAGTAATTTACCTATTCATCAAGAATATTAAACGAATGGAATATTTTTGCATTTGAGTATTCACACAGCCTAAGTATTTCCCTGATATCGTAATTAGCCATGCATTGCATGTTTGTGCCTCGTGTGGAAACAGTTTCTGGCCCTCGGAATATACATACAACTAATTTAATCTGCTGGTGGATGCAGTGATTTATAAGCACGGTAGGCAGGGACATTGTAGACCAAATCCACACAGGAAGTGGCTGCCCCAATCGTTCACATGAAGAAGCTGGTTTCATTGTGGAGACTGAGATGGAACACAGGGAAAAACTTCCTTAAACAGAAGCCACACATCCAGCAGAAGCAGAGGACAGTGATCATCCTGCATTTGCAGAGGTGGTCTCTCCGGGAGATGGGGCTGTCACTGTGAGATAGAGACTTGTGGTGCTAGGAGATTTGTTCATTAATAATATAGACAGTTGGGTATGTGGTGACCATGTGAATACTCAATGGCTTGCAGTCTAGGTGTGAAGATGAGTCCTCTCAAAAGACAACTAGACAAGCTTCTAAAGAATGTCAAGGCAACAGACAGGCAAGGAGACAGTAGCAGTTCTCTTAATATGATCCAACAGGTCCATCAGATTGAAGCTGAACCCCTCAAACTATAATACAAAGTATCTATCAATTAATACTATATGTACTCCAAGATAAAATGATTTGAGATGGACAGAACTTCTGAAAAGGATGCTTTGGGTTTTATAAAGCCAGGGATAGTTTGGATCTAACTTATCCAAGACCATAAAATATTTTTTGGGGAGTGGGAAGGAGAATAAGAATATTTAGATAAATAATTGTGGTTCTGGTCGATCCCTAGAAAATAAGGGAAAATATCTAATGCAATACAGAAAAGATTTGTTTCATAAAATTGCCAAAGGTGATTGTCTATCATTTCCTGCTGGTCGGAAGCCAAAGCATTTTATAAAATGCACTCATGCTTAGCCAGAATATCTCAATTTTCCTTAGTCACTGCTTTTATGCTTTACTTATGCTTCACAAAAGAGACATCAAGCTTTTTCAGTCTGCACCCTTAAAACACAGCATTAAAATTAAAAAGGGAAGAGGCCATGTTTTAAAACTGCATAAACAGAATCACCTTTAGTGAAACCTTGAGCATAAAGTAAATGGCAGTCTGCATGTTCGTATCAGGAGAGGAAATTAAGATGAGAAACAATGAATTATTGAAGGCTTCAGGGTTCTATAGATTATGGCTGGATAGATCTAAAATCAAGATGTCACACTATAATCTCTTTTTAGGGGCTCTTGCCTTCTTTGATTGGAAGGTTGTAGGATGTGTGGCTGAGGGTTTTATTCACTGAGAATGGACACAGACAAAATTATAGTTTCCATGGGGCTTCCCCTTCCCCCTTCATGTTTAGCAGCTGATAGTATTAATTTCACACTGCACCAAATCTTTTCTCTTCCTTTGCTTACAAAGCTGTTAGGTGGTTCCGAAGCAAAACTGCAGAGCTGGACACCTTGGAACTTGAAAAAAAGCTTAGATCTGGATCCAAACATCATAGCAGGCCCTTAGTGCTACCCTGGACCAAGCTCACCCCCTAGATCTGCCTATTTCCAACAAGATCTGGATCCCGACTTTGAAGCTTGGGTGTAAAGGATTGCTGGTCTAGAGGCGTGAGGAGAGGGGGATGGTGGGGGCATTAGACCCCAGAGGCAATGAAGTAAAGTTACAAGGTACCCTAGTATGGAGTGGTAGTCGCACCAATTCGCAGCAGCCCATGAATAAGGTAAATGCAAATTGCTTGCCTCTCTTCCGTTCCTAACTCGGTACATGGGGTAAAACCTGGCTCATCAAGCCGGATTCTCCAATCATGTACACCAGTTGTACTAAATTTAGTTGTGCTAAATCCACTGACTCCCTTGGAGTTATTCCTGGTTTATGCTGGTGTAAATGAAAGGAAAATCAGTATGAGTACTCAGGAGAGCATACAGAAAGAGCGCCCATTACTGTACAAGGTATTTTGCATATCTAATTACTGTCATACCCTTATCCAACTTAAATATTTCTCTAGCCCCACTTTCAAGTCAATGTGATGATTGGTGGAGTAGAGTACTATTTATTATGAGTAAAGGCATCATAACCTGTCCCTATATATGATTTTCTGGAAAAAATAAAAAACAATGACCCCTCTGAGGTCCTTTTCTACCAAAGCCCAGCACCAAATCAACTGTTGCTCTAATTCTCCTTGATCCAAAGGCTACTTTTGACATGACTGATCATACAGGTTTCTCCCCATACCCTGACTGACTTCTCCACTTGGTCTCTATGGATCTAGGTAGTTTTCACTGCAAGCCTTGAATCAATCTCACTGGCTAATTTATGTATTTTGTAACCCATCTCTCTTTTCTTTCCTATTGCTTCATGTAAAACACTTTGATTCTTGTGTGTGTTTGGGGGGTGGGGGTGGGGAGGAATGCCATATGAATGAATAAGTTACAATAATAATAATAAATTATAGTGATAATGATGGAGATGTTTTAAACAAAGCCTCTGGCTGCCTGTGTGGAGAAGCTATGGAAAAATCAAAGATAAACTTGCGTGAGAAGAATTGTAATGAGAAAGTCTTGGAATTTGTTCTCTCTGAATTGCTCCAAGTTAGTCCGAGAACAGAGTGCCCTAGTTTGACTTGGAAAGTGTCAGGTTTTTACAGGGCCGGCTCTACCTTTTTTGCCAGGAAAAAGGAAGGAAGAGGGGCGGAGCTGCCACAGGCGTGCCACCAAAGAGAGAAGGTTGGGGGGCAACTGCCGCAGGCGCCTGACAAACACATCAGAAGGGACCTAATTCTTAGTTGCCATTTGGATGTGGTCAAGAATCTATCAACAATTTGTGGTCATTGAAATTAAACCCTAACTTAGATTCAGACCTGTTCATTAATTATTTTTTTTTGCCAACAGGGCTAAAATTTGTCTGACAACCTATACACAAAAATATTTCAACCATATCTTAGTCATATTTCTTGATGTGCAAAGACATTGCCTATTATTGATTTATTTAATTTAAAAAGCATAATACACATGCAAAATTATATATATATAAAATTTTGCATGTGTATTATGCTTTTTAAATTAAATAAATCAATAATAGGCAACGTCTTATATATATATAAGCTTAACCAGGATTAGGTTTGTGGTTATATATGCATGTGTATCGTGTCTCAGCTAGCAACGGGTCTGAGTCAAAGTCCCAGATCCAAACATCCCCTGAACTTTGGCTCATTCGGATCTGGATCAAAACCTAACACTTTGGGTCCACATCTAGTGTATCTCTATCTACCTATCCACTCTGCCATGTGTTATTCCTCACCCACACTTGTAGCGTTTTACAGGATGAGGCATGCATGTTAAATTTACTGTTTATTTACACGTTTCATCTTATTTCTGCATCTCTCTCTGGTCGTGACAAGGAGGTAAGAAGTTGATTAAATTTATTCCTGCTCGTCTACTACCTGTAAAAACAAAGGAGAAGAAATAAAATATTTCTCCAAGTAGTAGTATGAATGTTTTAACGCTTTGTTTAAATATGCAGTTGAGAAACTGTATTTGTCATGCAATATCTTCTGCATGTTAGACTCTCCCTCTAAAAAATAAAGTATCTGATTCTGATAACACATTGGTTTTACACCTGTGTCACTCACTGAATTTAGTGGAGTTACCCTTGATTTGCACTTGTAAACCTGGATAGGAATCAGGCCCAAGGTATCACAGATTAACACATCCCCTTTTATATATGTTTCTCAGGTACTGGGAACTCTTGGTGGCAAGCTGTGTTTCCCAAGAATAATTGGAGTATACACATACAGTGTGAGATTTATATTCTATGGGTCCGAGACTAGATACAATAAGATTTAGATGGTGCAGGCTGTAGAGAAAGTGGATGGTAGAGCAGACACTATTAGAAAATAAATATAAAGCAAAATGGTTTGACATCACTTTCACTTAAAATGTAAATGTTGAGTATTCCGTGTGTGATTTACAGCTTTTTTAAAAGCACGAAATGTTTTTCTTTTAGGCCCCTAAATCAGATGCTACAAATCAGAAAAAAAAATCTCCAGTGTTTTGCTGATTTTGTCTCCTCTTTTGTTGCTTTCCAAAGAAACTGACATGAATCCCAGGGATCTGTTTTCTTGACTTTTTCGTTTGGTAAAACATCCATTTACCCCAAAACAAGAAAAGTAGAGATAACACCAGAGAAACAAACACAAAAGAAGTCCATCACCAGCCATCATGCCATTACAGACCAGAGAGGATACCTGGGCCTTTCATTATGGCATCTTCACAAGAACTTACCACGGTTCTAAAGCAAACACACAGAAACCAACATCAAGCGGACACCACCATAGACCATCACCTACGTTGCCCTCTAACTGTTCAGTATTTTGCTTCATAGCAGATAGTATTGGGGAGAGGAAGGAGTGGCCACAGGATGAATCTTTAACTCAACACCACCTTATTTGGATAAACTGTCTAATAATATCTATAAAGTATCTGTCTCTAGCAGTGGTGACTGTGGGCTCTGTTTGCAATTAAACTAGCTCATTTTATGCTATTTTGGCAGTGTAAAGGGGCCTTAAACTAGGCAGAACCAGCATCCTCGGGATAGTCCCAGGATCTCCAAGTTGACACTGCACTGGTGGAAGGAGCTGCATGTCTGCTCTGAGCTCACAGTAAGGGATGTGTCAGGGAAATAACCAGAATGCACTGCTTGACAGCTATTCTCTGCTTCCTAAAACCCTGCTCTAACTCACACCCCAGGCTAAGCATAAGCAGGGCATTGCATAATCTGAGACTATGAAGGCAAAGGTGACTTGAAGCTACCCGTGCACCCCTTCCATCCAAATGGAGTATTGGAGAGACGGTACTCCATTCTCCAGGAGTCACATCCAGCCCTTTAATCTTTAATAACCTCCCCCCCACCACCACCGTATTCCGAGTGAAGAAACATGAACATACATCTTAAGAGATCAAACTGAATCCCTAAATTAACCAGCTGTTAATAAGGATTAAATCTGCAGGCTGCGATGGCCCTTTTGTCTCTTTCTCTCTCTCTCACATACACACAAAATCAATGGAGCGGGAAGCCTGAGGGGCGTCCATTTTGAGAAGCCGTAATGAATCATTTTTCCTTAGCAAATCTGGCAAACTTCAGTCCTGGTTCCTGCAGCCTCCCTTTCACATGTCCAAGCCCTCTGTGACACATCAAATTTAATGAGACTGCACAGACCTCAAATAAGGCACCGTAGTGGTGCTGGGATACTTTATTAAGGAGGATCAGACAGAATGTGTTTGTTGTTTAAGAGCCTTTAAAGGCAAATTACACTTATTTGTGTGGGAGAGGGAGAGAAGTAGGTGGAGGGAGGCCGTACACTTTTGTTCAGTCATTTGCCCACCTCACAGAGCATTTGCTGCACCCCACTTCAAACAAAGCATTAAGGCTTCTACGAATAGTGACAGCAGCAGATTTGACAATAAACACTGGGAGACCTGTAGCACTTTACTGAATTCTGTGGATTAAAGAGTGGACAAAGAAACATGTTATTTAACAAAAACAATCATCTGGCGGTACAAAGCTGGCAGGGAAACACCCCACCCTGTTAGCAGATGTTGCTCCTGCTGGAGCATGTTAAGGGGCAGGTAGCTTATTAACCCCATCTGGATATAAGGTAGAATGTAGAGAGAGAATCAGAGGATCTAGTGTGTGGACTGAGCAGTACTGAGGGAGGAACCCTTGGAGCAGCTCAACCGTGGGAGAAGTGGCAAATTGAACTTATTTGTTATTGTTAATATCTATGTTAATAAAAAATCAAATCCCAGGACTCTATACACTGGATGGACTGAGTTTGTAGAGCAGGTTCAGAAAGATACCTGCCCTTATTTGGGTACTGCAATACAAAATATATTTTGCCAATTTATTTTGATGAGTTTAGTTTGACTTTAGTTATTCATTGCAATCTGCTAGTAAAGTTAATGGGATTATTTATAGCAACATACTGGCAAGCATGTTTGTTCACCTTTGCTCTTCTAATGAATGGAATTAAAAAATTTTAAACCATGTGTGTCATAGGCCTTATATTCTTAACAGATACTTGAGATGCTCTGCTAGTTTAGCTGTTAAGACCCTGTGCATTTGTAGTAGTGGATCTGAGTTCCTAACCCATGTTGCCATGAAGATCTAACCATGCTATAACATAGTAGTGATATTCAAATCCTATGTGGGCCACAGCTTTGTTACTATATGACAGATTGCACATAGATCTTTGTCAAACTATGAACTCCGTTTTGTTCTGTGAGCCCCATTTTGCTTCTGGGGCTCTAATTTGTATTGTAACCTTCATTTTGGAGTGTGACCTTCATGTTGCATTACAAAACTCCTTTGTGAATTAAAGCATACATTTTGTACTCGGGGCTTGACATCTAGTGGAAAGACAATGTCTGAGAAGCTAGGACAAAGTCATCAAAGGCTTCTAGCACTGAAAGATTCTCCCCTACTGGAACAACAGGGTTTTCTATCAGTAGGGCCACTGAATTTAAAGGTCTCTCTATGCAGAGGGGCCCAGAACTCCCCTGGCTGAAGCACATGGGAGAAAAAGGAGCATAGACTGTTTTAAAAGAGGGGTATTTCTCTAAGCAAAGGGCCAGACCACAGCAATATGTAAAAAGACCAGGCTAAGGAAGGCAGGAAGGGCTGCCTAACCTAAGGATGCTGACCAAACCCAGGGCTCATTGGAGGTACGACAGTGGACTTGTGTGCGGACGTTTTCAGGATTTAGTTCCTTTTCGAGATCTGGAACTCTCATGCCTGCTTTATTAAGAGTAAAGTCTGCATGGTAAAGAAATTCCTTTGCTAAGACAGTGATTCTTGCTTTCCTGTCCCATTGTCCCTGAAGGAGTTAATCAAGAAATCAGAGCTTCCACAGCCAGATGGACTCTAGGGGAACATATCTAAGCAACTAGGGGCTTGGGAAGTCTGGGACGCTGCTTCCAGGATCTCAGGCAGCTGGAATATGGAGAGAATGACTACATTTTCAGATCAGCAAAGTGAAAATTCACAGCTTATACAGTAGGATAACAAATGACAAAAGAAAGCAGCTATTAAAACCAGAGATGGGCTAAGAAGGCAACATTTCTGTTTTGCAGAGCAAAACTAGAGATGGTTTGCATACAAGGCCCATTTTTGCTGAACCCACAAAATCCCATGGGATCATTGGATACAATGAATTTTCATTCACCATAACAAGCAATCTTGGGTGGTTTGGGCTTTGTACAATGAAATGAATGGTGGTTTGGATCCATTTTATCTGAACCATCAACATTTGGAGGGCAGGAAGGGGGCAGTAAATGGATCAGATAAATGATTTTAGTTCTAGTCCATCTCTAATTAAAATGCATTTCAGTTTAAGTGAAAAGACTGCCAGGAACACAGTCAAGCAATAGCATTGGCCTGGAGGAAAGATTGTAAAGACAGGTAATGAAATTTGCTTATTAGACCAAATGGGAAGGAAGGATGTGGGGGGGAAAGAAATCAATACGGAAAAGCAGGCCAATAGAATTTAGAAAATAATGTACACACTGTACATAGAAAGATGAATGCCTGATAGAGATCTCTGCTGAGAAATGTAATATTGATACTGTATTTTGTACTTATTCAAGATGTTCATTCTGAAGGGATCCTGTGCAGCTTTCCACAAGTTCTTTATAGGAATCACTTCACCCATCACTGAAATGAAGTCACCTCTGGAAGGAAACATGTTTGCCAGCAACAACTACGAGGTAGTTTTGGACAAGAAGTAGTGACCAGAATTTCTGCTGGACTTTTGATAGGTAAACTGGAATATGGTCAGTTACATGGAGTGAACACCTCTAAGCAACGGCAAATTGTCTTATGAGATTTTTTAAATGCCAACATGGCCACGACACTGGCTTTTGGCTTCCTCC
Source organism: Sternotherus odoratus (assembly GCA_032164245.1). NCBI lineage: Eukaryota > Metazoa > Chordata > Testudines > Kinosternidae > Sternotherus > Sternotherus odoratus. The sequence goes on from JAVMKO010000019.1 coordinate 6,438,291, forward strand.
AAAAGATAGTGCCATTAGCACCCGACTAACAAAGACAAGTAGTGCTGCTACTAAATTAACAAACATACTCCGTAGGTGTCTCCTTTCCAAAGACTGATTGGATCTGTCTCCACCTAACCCTTGAGATCTGAGGAGGCCACAGGTATGTTGACAAAACTGAAGAAAAGGAACTATTCTGTCAGTGGATGAGCAGGGGAAAGATTTCAGGTTAGGGTTCTTTCAGCACAGGTCTTCAGTCAAAGGGTGCACAGGAAAGCAAGGCAGCATACCAAAAACTTGTTGTAAGCTGTTAACTTTTTCATATCAAGTTTATAAGCATTAAGCTTTGGAGTGGAGCCTCCTCTGTCTAGCAAACCCACACATCTGCCCTCCCCCCTCGGCTCACCCAGTGGCAAAGGAATGTAGGTGGAATGCCTTTACAGACAGAGAGCAGCTCATGCAGGGACGACACAATACGGGGAAGAAACAGACGCAAATCTAACTGAAGGATCAGGCAAGCATTAGAAGGAAAATAATATTGGGCTGTCTGCTATGACATCTAACTGCAAAATGCCTACACAGACCCCGAACTCCCTTCTGTCTTAAAATATTGTCCTCCTTTTCAGAGCTTTAATGCTCTATATTCTATGTCATTCTCCCTTTCAACGCCTAGCTTTTCCTTTTTAATGGCCTTTCTTTCAGTCTGCTGCTGCATGTACATTTACTGGCAACAGAGAAAAATCAATAAAGCAGAAGGAAATGACTTGGCAGTGTTCTGAAGTGTTAAAATAATTCCAGTTTAATTGAACCCCATTGTTTTAAACATTATTGCCAGTGGAACAGCTAAGTGACTCAGCCTGAATTTTCAAAAGCAACCAGTGATTTCAGATGGCTCAGATTTAGGTAACCAACTTAGACTCTTTAAAGGGATCAGATATTCCAGAAATGTTGGGCACCTGCTCCCAGAATAGTAGGTCTCTCTAAGCTGTGGCATGTTGGAGGCTCAAAATGTGAACCATCCAACGTCACTTAGCATGTGGGAAAGTTTTGCTCTGTGATCCTGTGAGGTCCACCTAGCATAGATAAACCTACAGCAATAAAAGGATTAAGTGCAACCAAAAATGTAGATAAAATATTTCATTAAAATTTTAACAGCAAAGATTCCAAGTGAGATTAACAGCAAACAGAATTAACCGAGTGCATTTCAAGCAGTCTCAGTGTAAATTACTACTAGTTAATATTAATTTTGCAGTAGCATCAAGGGGCCTCAGTTTGTATTGGGACCACATAGAGACAGTCTTTTTGACTTTCATGGAACACTCCATTCCAGTTATTGGGAAATGTATTGATTTTGATGAAAAGGTGTTTTCCAATGAAAAATTTCTGACCAGCTCTACTGTGTACAAGTATCCCCGTCCTCTATTTATATATATATATTTTTAGGTGAGGGTGTGTGTGAAAGGAATGAAAAGTAATCTCATAGAATATTGTGCTGCTTCTGGTCCTGATGATGCAATCTGTTTGGAGAATGTTTAAGGTTCTGCCTGTGTGGCTCAGGCTTGCAGGACTGGGTCTTCAACAGGAGCATAAGACACCTGCTACAGGTACCAGCTAACAGAGCTCTCCTGTTGTCTTGGAAATGAAGGTCAATGGTATTATGGTAAGTCAAGGGCAAGTTCAGAACTGCCAGGAGCAGAGCTCTACCTATAAAACCGGACTACACATTCCAAGGATTTACAGTGGTTGTAGTTGTTAAGGGCAACATTTTGAAGTGTCCACTGATTATTTTTTTTAGTGCCTGACTTTTCAGGATCCCCACTTGAGATGCCTAAAGCCTGATTTGAAAGGCTCCAAGCCACCACTGCTCCAGCTGACTTCGGAACGTTTTTACTGACTCCACTGTTCCCACTGACTTCCGGGTGCCCAGAACCACTGAACCTCGGGGCTCAGATCTCTCAGTCAAGTCAGAGGCACGTAAAATTAGGTAGAACTTTTGAAAATCCTCCCCCCGCCCCCCTCCGATTTCTACAAAAGAAAATCAACTTGAATATAAAGAATGGGGCAAGTTCTGGCTGGTTGCAAAAAATACCCCTTAAAAGTACAATAATGCTGCAGAAGCAACCTCTGTGTACTCCCATATTCTGGGTGGTGGCACCCCATCCTCCACAGACTTTCCCTCAGCCTGCATGCATTATTTATGCCGGGAGTGTGAATAACATGCACAGGAGGAAGTAATTAATTGCTACTGGAGGTTGAAGGGACATATGCCCACAGATATGCAAGCCCATGCCGTTCCTAATGCTTATGCACCTCTGTTCCTTCTGCTGCAGAGATCCTGGGAAACACACGCACGGTCTCTGTTTTAAGGCAACCACAATCAGGGTGGGAAAACATCTGCCCTCAGAATCTCTTGTGTGGGGTTCTTGGGTTTATTGGCAGGAGCATAGATCCACATGGCAGTCACAATGTAGCCCATTGTGTGTGTTACTGCAAATAGGTTAAATCAATAAAACAGTAAAACTCTTCAGTTCTTGTATCAAATACCACCCATATCTAATGCTTCCAGGATGCCTTCTGATCCCAGAAAGTCCTGCCTATTTGATGCCTTCACTTCCTGGGTATCCAAAAATGCTTCCCCAAGGAAAAAGGGCCAAGATATTAGTTTTCTTTTTATAAAATATTTGTGGGAATTTAGTAGTCGTGAAAGATGCCAGATTGACCAACCTCAGCGTCCGGAGTTCTCACCCCACACAAGAGAATCTACACAGGCAAGCTTCTTCCTCAGCATATCTCAGCCCTGACCGCATGAGGTCATTGGTAGGGAGGCAGGAGGAATTCTGCTTAGCTTCAGTGATGAGAGTGCCAACAAGAAGGCCAATTCATGCTGACTATGTTGGCAAGCTGGAGTGAGACCACCAGACTGTTCACACAACAGCCATCAGATGGAAACAATTTCAAGGCCAGATCTTCAGCTGGTGTAAACTGGCATAATTCCACAGAAGTCAAGGAGAGCTACACTGATTTACAACAATGGTCTGGATTCAGACCAACCACCAAGACTTGTAAGGCCCTATTTTCCACGCCAGCCCCTGCCCTCCCAATATTCCAGTTGTTTTTTATTTTCTGCAAGTCGGCACAGGAGAGCCTGCTGGATTTTAAGTCAATACCAAAGCCAGCGTTGGCAAGAACTTGAAGAATAATGATGGGCTAACGAGAAAAGCACCCATAAAAACTAAATTAAAAAATCCCACCTCACTTAGCATTAGACATGGACCTGGAGTTCTGTTCAGAGAAAAACAGCCATTTTAAGGCAGTTCTTTATGTAGTAAAGTTCTCCTGGGATTTCATACACATGCTTACTCAAAGCCAGGAGGACCTTCAAGTTTTGTGCCAGTACAATAGAGTTAGAGTATGTCAGAAAGGAAAACATACTAGAATGTGCCATATTGGTATATATCTGTGTATATAGACATACGTATGGAGGACCAGCTGGGATGAAGTCAGAGCTGAGTATGACCTGTAATGCAGCAGACAACTCATCCCACCTCTGCTTAGTAGAACTGACTGAAAAGGGGATAATTATTTTTCCATTAACAATTCTGAATTTCCCCCCTAAAAATTTTACATGAAAATGCCTCATATTTTAGACAAGAAAACCAATCCAAACCAAATAATAATTTTCAGTCTTTTGGTTCTCCCCTTTTCTCTCTCCATCTCTCTTTCCCCCACTCAGGGAAAAGAGAAAAGGGGCAGAGGGTGGGGGAAAGAGGTGGAGGGAGAGGCAAAAAAGAATGTGCCAGGCAAAATGGAAAAAAAGTTTTGGTTTTCAAAAACCAAACATTTTTCAGTTTTTAACTGAAAAATCCAAGCCATTAAAAAAAATGTTCTCAATAACAAAAAATTCAACCGTCTTTACTCCTAGCAGTGTGGTATACAAACTGAATGGGAAAGGGACAGAATGCAACTCGGTTGTATCTTATATTAAATAAACCCCTCTGTTCTGATTAATTAGACCACACGCCCTCAAGAGCAAGGGACTGTCTTTATCATTGTCTTTTGTACTGGACACATGAATAATAATTGATGACAGGTGGACCATTCCCAATTCACTATCTGAGCTCCCTGCCTCAAGTTTAGGGAGGTAGATGTAACATTAGAATCCAGGGGGATGGGGAAGGTCTATAATTTGTATGTTATTTGGATTGCAGTTGCAGCCCGTCCCCATATTGCTAAGTGCTGTACAAACACAACAGGTGTCTAGAGGCCAGAGTGTCTAGAAAAGTGTAGGTTTCCATTGTGTTACTCAGCACACATGCATCGCAGGACAGGGCTCTGTAGAGTTACAATTCGATCTGTACACTCAGATTTTCAAGGGTTTAATCTGGATCATTAAGCAAGAGGACTGTTTTTTAAAGAAAGAAATGGAATTTGGAAAAAGCATTCCTAAGAGAAATAAAGGTTCGTGGGGGGAGGAAGGGGCCCCCTCCTTGAGAAACACTCAGGTAAAAGTGGTGTCAAATTATTTGCCAATAATTCCTCTCGTTTGGGGTACAAAAGTCTCCCCGCCCCCTCCGAAAAAAAGGACCACACAATAAAAGGAAAGCCTGTCTGAAGTACTGTGTTTTGCACATTGTTAAACTGAAGCAATCTGTTCTAGTGAACCCTTTTCAAAGAGGCCATTTCTGTGTGAAAAAGCCAGTTGTGTGGAGCTGGAAGGCATACAGCTGTAGACAGCTGTGGAGCTGGTACTGTTACAGAATCGTTTTAAGAGGGAATTCTGGCATGCCGACGGGAGGCCCGAGAAGGGTTGCTTGGCTGGAAAGTACAGTTTGCTTCTGTATTAGCTAAGATGCTTTCACCTTCCTTCGCTGCTCAATTTAACAAATAGGGAGCTTGTTGAAGCTAAATTAGTCAGATTTGGAGCTTTTTTCCCCCCAAATAATAATAATTATATTTTTTTTTTGTGCGTGCAAAAAATTCCCTCTGATGACCTCTTTCTCCTGGCAAGCTTCCAAATCATTCCAAGGATTCTATTGCACTGTCGGTATCACCCTGTGCATGGTATGAATAAATCCACCACTCCCCAGTGCTTAAGGAGAATTCTGCTGCTCCATGTGTTTCTAAATCGTTCCACACTTTCCTCTGAGGACAAGCCAATACCAAAACGGTGCATCTGTTCTGTACTCTTGCTCTTTCCAACAATGCAAAACCACACACATTGCTATTATTAATTATTTCTATTACGGTAGTGGCGAGGACCCCATTTGAAATCGGGGCCCCCCTCAGAGCAGCAAAATGAAGACGGAGCCAGGAGCGGGTCCAGGATGTCAAAAACGCTTATTTGTATAAAATATATAAGGGTTCTTTAACCACCTAATGCCAGTGAGGAATATCACTGGGTGCCTGGCTAATTAAGGTGGATTGGGGCAGTAGCAGCGCTATGTTGAACGATGGCTATGTGTGGTTGTCGGAACAGATGTAAATTATCGTGAGGCGCAAACACCAAGCCCAATCACATTCCCCATGCTGAGGGCAACTAGTCTTCACGTGCTCTGTAGTGCCAATGTAATGCCATTCTCCTGGTGGGTCATTGGCACAAGGATCAAACCTGATACTCAGAATCTAAACTAAAAGCGGATGCCTCTACTTGAGCTAAAAGACCCAGTGTTGTAGTCTACTTGGCCCCCTAAAAGACCCAAGTGAGTTAGACACAGATGTAGGAGACATATCTATATCTAAATGTGGTCCAGAGGGGGAGACAAAGTGTGACTTATAGCAACATGACCCACTTCACTTCATTGCTGGTTTCTGAACTGTCTGTGAGGTTCAGGGCAAGAAAGAACCAACATGGAGCTGGTAGCCATGTGTGTGAACACCATCCACTTGGGGTTGGGGCGTTTTCAGTGATGTGGGCGGGAGAGACAACTGGAGAGCTTACCCAGCGGGGAAGGGAAGGAAGCAGGAGTGGGGAAAGAGTTTGGTCCATGTTACAGATAGTGCTGGAAGGACAATTATGGAAGCTAAATTATTTTCCCTGCATTTGGAGGGTTAATGGGATTTAAGCTTTCTTCCTCCCAGAAAACATGCTGAAAACTTAGCCAAACACATATTTAAACAGTTTGCTAGTAAAACAATGCAATTTGGCTTTTGTTGCGTTGTTGTTGAGAGGAACCTCATAGGAATTCAGAAAAATTCTACCCAAAAAAGCAATTTGTGTAATTTTAATGCTGCTTCTGAATTAGAAATACGTTTGTTTTTAAATGTACTTTTATTGTTTTCCTTGATTCCACATTAAATGCAAGATCAAAAGCAATTCATGAAGCTGGGCATCAAAAAGTCAAGCACCATTCTCTAAAGAAGTTGCAGCAAACATGGAAGTGTAGGAAAAAACCAGGATTCCTTCGCTCAGAGGGTAAAAATAATGGCCCTGATTCTTCACTACTTTGAACCTTGGGTAGTTATTTATAGCAATGCAAAGGGAAGGTAAAACTCTACCAATGTTGTGAGTACATAGAGAATTCTGCGTCAACAGCATATCTCATCCACTTTGCACATGTGTATATGTCAACTAGACCTGGCTGAACTTTTTCAAATGAAAGTTTTTTCCCCATCCAACAGCCTTCTTGGAAAAAACTAAATATTGCATGAAAACATATGAACATTAATTACAATTATTTGTTCCTCCACAACATATCCTATGTTATTTTTAAACAGTAATTTTAATGAAACTCTTATTCAAAATAGCATGGGCTATTGGACATTTTCATTTGCGGAAAAGCTTGCTCTCTTATTTTTGGTAAATGGAAGATTCAGAAAATGATTTCAATAAAAACTTGGTGAATAAATTACAAAACATTGAATGAAAGACAGAAAATGGATCTGTTCTGAATCCTGAGAAATAGAAACAACATCAATATTTAAAAAATGTCCAGAACCCACTTTTTAAAGATTCTCTCTGCTGACGACACAAGTGACAAAGTAATGGAGCATCAGGTCCCAAGGCTTATTTCATGCTTTAGGTATTGGATTGCAACATGGAAAATGTGCAAAGCTATAACAGAAAGCAGACCAAAGATAAATCTTGTAGCTAGCACTACTCCCAGCTCCCCCACTAGCTTGACTGTTCCATTTCATACAAGTCTCTTCACCTCTCTATGCGTCAGTTTTCTCATCTATAAAATGGGAATAACAATAGATGGGGGGGGGCAAGGGGCTGAAGCTTAGTTATTTGATGTTTGAAATATGTTTTGCAGTCCTACAATGAAAGGCAGCAGAGAACTACCAAGAATTTTTATTATTACATTTGTATAGCCTTATTATGATGACAAGTATCATGGCAAAAAGTCAAGATCTCAGTTTCAACTGAGAAATGACACTTCAGATGGCTGCGCCAGTGTGAACAGTGCCACCTACTGAATCACAATCCTTCATGTGGTGGTAAAGAATAATTTAATGGTAACTGTGCCCTTTACAAGAAAGCATCACCACCAAATGGGACCAGCTGTTTGTGGTGTGAAAACAAAGCTGGCTACTAAGAAACCAACGCCGCAATTCAGAGTAATAGCAAAAATTATAAAACCTCTGGATTTTGAATTCATGTATCCATCTGTACATGTTATGTAATAAGTTCAACACATTAAATAAAAGTCAGAGTTACTGGGGTGGGGGGGGGGAATAGCACAAAATATGGCCCTGAATTCCTTCACACATAATGAAATCCTGTCTCCAAATGGTAAAACAAACGAGGAAAGCAGCAAGCTGCCTACTGCAACAATTCTAGAGCAGCTATAAATGTTTTATTGCATAAGTGCATGCAACTGCAATTTGAGGAAATGCAGTGCAGGGAGCGCAGTGCAGAAAGCGGACTTGCAGACCTCCTTTTAAGACGGATAAACTTATTTGGTTGGGCAAACGTTTCTAATGGAAATCAGAACTGCACTGAGGAGCTGACGTTTGTACAGCACATTGGAGTAAAGCACTATAGGTGAAATTCCCAACAAAGGCCTATGCAGTTGGATCTCTTAAATCCCCGACTAAGCTCTGGTTATATGGGACTTGAATATGAACATAGGCACTCCTCTTATTATTTATAATGATGAAATCCACCACCTCCACTGCTATGGCATGACGCCGCTTTTCTCATGCTTCAGCTGCTACAAACTAAAGCAAGATTAATCCCATGGTTAGGGTGCTACCCTGGGGAGTCTGGAGACCGCGATTTAATACCCTGCTCCACCACTGATTTTGTGCAGGACCTCAACCAAGTCCCTCAGAGGTGCTCTGTGCCTCAGGTCTCCACCTGCAAAAGGAAAACAGCACTTCCCTACTTTACACTGGGGTCATGAGAATAAATACATTAAAGATGCTGAGGTGTTCAGGCAATATGTTACTAGGGGGTCATTAACATAGATATCAATAGATATCAATGCAGCTATGTTGATTCTTATCAGCTGAAGATCTAGGCCAGAATGTAACTATTGAAAGCATTTGCATGGTCCCAGTGCTCTCATATTTAACTCTAATTCAGTCATCTTGAAGCCTGAAGTTAAGATTTCCATGATGTTGAAGACCCGCAATGGCATAAGTTTACATGTGTTGGTGTCAAAACGTGAAATGTACCGGACGGAATCTTACCTGCAGTCCTTGCAGAAGGTCTAATCTCCACTGGGAGTCCCACGTGCATAGGGATGTAACAAGTCCTTTGGGTATAAAATCTGTATCCTAAAAAGAACCATTTATATTAAATTTACCAAAAGGCTAAGTAAGACTTGAGAAGAGTTACTACTAATTTAGACCTTGAACTTACAAAACTATCCACATGCTTCATAGATTTTAAGGACAGAAGGACCCATTAGATTCATCTAGTCCTGTATAACACAGACCATAGATTGTCACTCAGTTACCCGCTGTACTGAGCCAGGTAACTGGTGTTTGACTAAAGAGCACACATTCCAGAAAGGAATCTAATCATGAAGAGATGGAGATTCCACCACTTTCCTTGGTAGTTTGTTCCAATGGTTCCCCACCCTCATAATTAAAACAAACGCTGATTTTTTTCTAATTTGAGTTTTTCTGGCTTTAACTTCCAGCCATTGGTCCTTGTTACAACTTTCTCAACTAGGTTAAACAGTCCTTTATTAGAGCCTGGTATTTTCTCCCCATGAGGGTACTTATACACTGTAATCAAATCACCCTCAGTGTTCTTTTTCATAAGATAAACTGATTTGAGTTTCTTAGGTCTCTCACTGCAAGGCACTTTTTCCAGACCTCAAATAATTTTTCTGCCTCTTCCGTGCATGCTCTCCAGTTTTTCAATATCTTTTTTAAAGTATATACCCCAGAACTAGATGCTGTGCTTGAAATTAAACATGGATACAAGTCTTTGCAAGATCAGTGTCTTAATCTGACATTCCAATGAAGCTAAATTTTCCAGGTTGGATTCACCTTATTAAATCATAAACGTTACTCAATCTAGAGAGGATCATCACTGGATCATCACAAATAATGCAAAAGAACTTCCTTGTGAGAAAGTTTTTCTTTTCCTTTAATGCTTTTTATTGAAATACATTTATTTAATAGTAGAGCTACCAAGTGATTACAAAAATTACTCATGATTAAAAAAAATAATTGTGATCAATAGCACTGTTAAACAATAAGAGAATCCAATTAATGTAAATATTTTGTGATGTTTTCTACATTTTCAAATATATTGATTTCAATTACAACATAATACAAAGTGTATAGTCCTCACTTTATATTAATTTTTATTACAAATATTTGCAGTATAAAAAACAAAACAGTATTTTGAATTCACCTAATACAAGGACTGTAGTGCAAAATCTTTATCATGAAACTTGAATTTACAACTGTAGAATTATGTACAAAAATAACTGCATTCAAAAATAAAACAAAGTAAAACTTTAGACCCTGCAAATCCGCTCAGTCCTACTTCTGGTTCAGCCTTGTTTGTTTACATTTGCAGAAGATAATGCTGCCTGCTTCGTTAACAATGCCACTTGAAAGTGAGAAGAGGCGTTTGCATGGCACTGATGTAGCTGGCATTGCAAGATGTTTACCTGCCAGAAACACAAAAGATTCATATGTCCCTTCATGGTTCCATTCCAGAGGACGTGTCCATGCCGATGATGGGTTCTGCCTGATAACGATCTAGAGCAGAGTGGACCAATGTATGCTCATTTTCATCAATGCATGTTCATTTTCATCATCTGAGTTAGATACTACCAACAGAAGGCTGATTTTCTTTTTTGGTGGTTCGGGTTCTATAATTTCCTCATCGGATTGTTGCTCTTTTAAGGCTTCTGAAAGCATGCTCCACGCCTCGTCCCTCTCAGATTTTGGACAGTACTTCAGATTCTTAAACCTTGGGTCGAGATTTTAGAAATCTCTCCATGGTACCCAGAACGCTGGTAAAACAGAACAGGAGACATACAATTCTCCCCCCAGGCAGTTCAGTCACAAATTTAATTAACACATTATTTTTTTAACGTGAATCATCAGCATGGAAGCCTGTCCTCAGGAATGGTGCCGGAGCATGAAGAGGCATATGCATGTTTAGCTTATCTGGCACGTAAATACCTTGTGACGCCAGCTACAAAAGTGCCATGCGAATCCCTGTCCTCACTTTCACGGGACAATGTAAATAAGAAGCAGGCAGCAGTATCTCCCATAAATGTAAAAAAACCTTGTTTGTCTTAGTTGGCTGAACAAGAAGTAGGACTGAGTGGATTTGTAGGCTCTAAAGTTTTAGATTGTTTTTGTGTGCAGTTATGTAATTAAAAATATCTACATTTGTAAGTTACACTTTCACGATAAAGAGATTGCAGTACAGTACTTGTATGAGGCAAATTGAAAAATACTATTTCTTTTGTTTATCATTTTTACAGTGCAAATATTTATAATAAAAATAATAAAGTGAGCACTGTATGTTTTGTATTCTCTGTTGTAATAGAAATCAATATACTTGAAAATGTAGAAAAACATCCAAAAAATGTAATAAATTTCAATTGGGTATTCTACAGTGTGATTAATCACGATTAATTTTTTAACTCGCATGAGTTAACTGCGATTAATTGACAGCCCTACTGAATATCTATTGTTTTACTCTGAGGATTTTGAATAGTACAAATTTCAGCTGTTTTGCTCAGTTGCTAAAATAAGCTATAGTCTATTGTTTCTCTTCTCTTACTGGATGAAGATGCAGGTGTGTATCACCCTTTACAAGTCCTCCTAAAATGGCTGGTCTACAGCAGATAATAGCCTACCACTAATGCTAGTCCATGGAGTTATTCCTTTAGCACAAATGTAAGTGGTCCTGGGTTCAAACCCCACTGATTACGCAGTGTAGTATGGTCTTTACACAAGCATGTCAGTTGAGAATACTATAATGAGTGTTTTAAATCTGACTTGTGCATGCAACTTTGGCATTCTGTTTTCCCTGAACATTTTTGCCAGTAAAGCATAATCAGGGTGAATAGTCACAGAAAAACTAAGACAAAAAAGTCACAGAAGCGGCCAAAGCAAATGCATTGCAAAATTTGCAGTAAGTTGTGTGAGCTATTCACCACGTATTAAGTTTGTTGTCTTTCTGGCACCAAAGAGCTAATATTTTCTGTCTGTACGTGTTACATTTGTATTCATTTCCTTGCAGGAACATTCAATACCAAGCTCAGACTATAAATTATATTCTGTTTGGACATTTTTCATACGTTGTATATTTTACCAGTAAATATTTAATTTATCATACAGTATAGAATGCCACCCCACTTCTTAAGTGACAAATTGGTTCTTTAATTAAAAAAAGGTCTAGAATTTTCCAAATTCAGAGTCAAAGCTTAGGCTATGTTTTAGGTTTCTGTCAGCACTCCAAGAGTGACTACAAAGTCAATGATGAAAAAACCCAACACAGATCAGCATCTACATTGATTCATAGATTCCGAAGGCCAGAAGGGACCACTGTAATTACCTAGTCTGACTCCCTGCAGGACACAGAGCCCAGATCTTCCCCAAAGTAATTCTTGCCTGAATGAGAGGAGATCTTTTAGAAAAACTTCCCATCTTGATTTAATAGTCACCAGTGATGGAGAATACAACACAACCATGGATAAGCTGTTCTGATGGTTAATTACCCCCAGGGCCAGCGACAGAAATTTTGGGGCCCCCTACTCTGATCGTTTGTGGGGCCCCCCACCGCCACGCCCGGCCCACCCAACCCCAACCTAATCTCCTCCCCCAGCCTAACCTCCTTCCCTCCCCACCCATCCCTGCTTGGCCCACCCCGCTGTTGGGGGTGATCTTCCTTTACCTCCGCCCAGACTCCCACCATCTCTAACCGCCTTCCCTCCCCCACCCGCCTGGCCCGGCCCATCCCACCAAACCTAACCTCCTCCCCCCTCCCACTCCCAGCCCAGCCTCCTTGCCCTCCATGCCTGACCCGCCCGCCCAGCCCAGCCTCCCCCCCACCAAACCTCCTTCCCTCCCACCAAACCTCCTTCCCTCCCGCACCCACCCAGATTCCAGCCTAGTCTCCTGCCCCCCTCCCCGCCCACCCAGCCTGGCCTCCCCCCCCACCCCCTTGCCTGCCCCCCAGCCACGCTGATGAATGAACCTCCCGAGGCAGGGGTGAACTCACCGCAGAGCCCACCTGCCTGCCCAAAGCCCCCCCTCCCGGAGCCACCGCCCCCCGAGTGGGACCGGGCCCCCTGCCCCCTTACCTTGGCTAGGCCAGCTCCCCTTGACCCCTTTTCGGCACCTCCGCTCCGCCACCGTCAGCGCCGCACACCACCAGGGTGGCCGGGTGTGCTTCCCCGGGCCCCCGCTGTGGTCGGAGTCTGCCGTCAGCCGTGCGGTGCGTGCGGGTGCTTGCCGCGCTACAGCGCAGCGCTGGGGTGGCCGGCGGCGCCCGGGATTGCATGCGGTCAGCTGCGGCCGCGCGGCGCATGCGCCACGCCTCTGCAGAGGTCCGAGCATCCGCACTACATCGGGGGCCCCCCTTAAGTCCAGGGCCCGGTACAGTTGTCCCCCTTGTCTCCCCCTGTCGCCGGCCCTGATTACCCCCACTGTTAAAAATTTACATCACATCTTCACTGATGGATGATATTAGTAGAAGATTTGGCTGGATAAATTGTCATTTGTTGCTCTCCACCAATGGCTATGATATTCCTCTGACTTGTATGGTACCAAATATTATGAGATTGTTCTTTATTATTTTCACCTCCCTTGTCTCCCTCAGGATTTCATCGCCATCTGCCACAATGTGTCAGAGTGAATCTTAAGCCGATTTTAGGTGCTCGCTTTTAAAAAAAATGTTTTTGAATTCCTATACTTGACATGAGGATTAAGAAGAGTTTTTACATTGTACACACACTGCAATCGGCTCACCTCTTGACTTTTCTGCCTGCATCTCAATTCCCCCCACTCTCCTCCAGACTTTCATTTCATTCGTACTTTGGAAATGATAAATCTTCGTGTTTAATAATATTTTCTACAAACATCTCATCAGCCACTTTGGCCTTCATAGTACCAACCAGAGACAACTCCAACTTTCTAGATGCTTTAGCATTTAGCTACCCGTAATATATCTAGGGCTATAGACTTCAGCATTCAACAATGCTTGTGTTGGGTTGTTTTCTTTGTTTTATGAACAAAGAATCCTGTTCCTTACTAATTTACACTTACCTTCTCCCTACATGGGTTCTCTGATCTCCTTTCATCTCTACCTTATTGCTACCAAACTTGTCATTTTCCAGAGTGTGTTCAACAGCTTTTATTTTTTTATATCCAGACAAATCATCTACTAATATCACCCGTTAGTTTACAATCAACTGTGTTACATTTTTCTTCCATCCACCTTCAAGTTGCTCCTCTTAGTTTCTATGCTAGACACGGTTGCCTCACAATAGACAGGACGATTCTTCAGTATTTGCATTTCCTTTATATGTTCTGATTTTTAGAGGGTCCAAAAAACAGGGATGTAATCCTATACAGCATAATTGGGAACCTGGTTAAAATTTTTGACCAAAATAGAAGCAGGAATTGCCATACTGGGCCTGACCAGTGTTCCATCTAAAACCGTCCCAGCATAGCCAGCAGCAATTGCTTTAGAGAAAAAACCAAGAAAGCCTGCAGTTATGGGATAACCTGCCCATTCAGTTTCTAAAGTTGAATGTCTAAACTTTGGGACCTAGGACTCCATTCAAGAAAGCACATAAACACATGCTAAGTGCTCTCCTAAACACAGATGCTATCCTGAATCAAGGGCAAAATTCAGTTCAACCAGGTCTTCAGGAGGGCTGACCATCCTCAGATCTATTTAAAGTCACATATACTCAGAACCACTGAAAATCAGATCAAGATTATTTTGGTCTCTACATATGAATGTAAGTGCCTGGCTGTAAGGAAGATTGGGTTGAACTGAATTTTACCCTTATCCTTCACTAAAGTTTCTAGGCACCACTAGCCTTCCTGAAGGATCAGGTGCTGTACAAACATACTAAAATGCAGAGCGGGATGGAAACTGTCTAAAAGTGGTACCATGAAATACAGAAAACTGTTGTAAAAAATCTATATCAAATAATAACCTGCCACAACAATAGAGCAGCATACTACACTTCCATATGGATTCTTTTCACTGAAGAGCATCCAAAGCAATGACCCTATAACAACTGACCAGCAGTAACACTTGTGATGCAAGGACTTCTAACTTTGAAAGAGTTGTGTGTTACTCACAGGCGGTGTTTTGACATCAGAGCCATCAGAAATGTGGTAAAGAATTATTTATCTTTGGCATGCCTGCCGCTAAGTATTGGCTTCCATTCAATCAATGGAAATGTTAGTTCTTAGTGCTTTGCATACCTTACATTCTTGGAGTAATACAATTCTGTATCAAAATCTATCCCTACTGCTTGATTTATGAAAATTGCTACAATGTGCTGTATTCATGCTAGGCTTATTGGATCAAAAAGAGAGAAAAAATAAATATAGAAAATGTTTAAGCCAAGAGAGGGCGGTTATTGCCATCTAACATGTCAAGCTGCAGTTCTTACAGAAGTTGTTTGCCTCCTAAATGTGACAATTTTATTTCAGAAGGTGATGATGTTTTGAGAATCTGTTGCAACCTGTGGACAAAGTCATGGTTGATTTGCTCTCCAACATTCTTTGGATTTTGTAATATGTCAATACATCATGTTAATGCAAGCTTTTTTAAAAATGAGAAAAGAAAGCAAAAGCTCCCTTCCTTTTTAAGTATGAGTAATCTATCCAAATCCTACTGAGACACACAAAGGAACGCCAGCAATTTTCCTTTTCATAAAATGCGGACTTTCTTTAAACACTTCCTCCCTGCGTTTTCAAAGCACGATTCTATGAAATGAAGGGGAAATGACACCCTTAGCTATTGAAAAGGAGATTATGTAAAACTGGTTGGAGAAGCCAGCCGTGCTAATGCAAATACAAGTATGATCTTATTCATAAGTAGCTATTGTGTGAGAACTACATGTGTTTCCTGGATGTGTGGTCTACTTGAAATTTTGCATCGTGTGAATGTTGGGCCTTTTTAAGGAGACATTATCCAGTTTATTAAATTTTTGTTTTTCATATGGTTTTAATTTTTTTTTAAGAAGTCATGGGTCTGACTTTCCATTGTGCTGAGCACTCAACTCCAACTGAAGTCAATGGGAGTGCTGGGCAGCTCTTAAAATCTGACCGGGAATCAATTTTGTGCTCCCAAAGATAATGCCTACTGTTTTTGACAGGAGTCTGCACTTCCCAGACATCTTACAGGATTGAATCCTTCTACTGTTTTTGCAATAGTATAAACTCCATTGAGTTCTATGAACATAAAGCCCCAATTCAGCAAACCCGCTTAGCGTGTTTTTAAGCATATGTTTTAGTCCCATTTTGAAATCAAGAGACTTAAGCACTTGCTGAATTGGAGCCTTAATTCGGTTTTACACCATTTCAGGTGAGATCAGAATCACAACCTAGTTGCAAAGAACCAGGTAGTTATTTCAAGCACTAAGACTGAATTACACACCAAACCCTTTTTAGTGCCTCAGAGGCCATGAACAAAAAAAGCAGATTACAGTAGCAAAACCGGTGTCCAAACAAACTAGTTAATATCCTCAACCAAAGCTGAAGAATTGAGTCTTTTTTTGGTGGATAACCTGGACTTTTGCTGGAGAAGGAGTAGATACTGTACACTTCTGTCTCACACTTTATATACACTGTTTATGCTACGACGGACACTGTGCATGTGCTAAGTATGTTTTCAAAAGTCACCTTCTAGGGCAACTGGCACTCCTTTTAGCTCTAGGACTTGTTAATCTTCTTGGCTTTCAATGGAACTTCCCCAGGGGCGGAAGGAAATGTGTGGTCCTGAACATGTGTTTTACTTTTGATAGGTGGAGAAACCCTAATTAATCTTCATTATGTGGGGCCTTTTGAAAGCAGTGCCTCTACTGAATCCCCATCCTGTTCAGGTCTGCTCCAGATGAGTTCTCAGCTCATTCTACAAGACCCCAAGGTTCTTATCATCTGAAGGCTGCTCAGCATTTTGATGAGGAAATGATTATACATTCTTTATACTCAGGTCTACTTACTCATTTAGCAGCTGTTGCGAGTCATAACATTTTTCTTTTTAAGGCTGGTCATTGGATTTTTTCTTTTTCTGACTAGCATGCTCTATGCATTTGTATTTGGTAAGCTCAAGTTAAAGAGGGAAAATTTCATTTCACGAAACTGAGCTCTCGGGCATGGCCATGAACAGGAAACACCTTAAAATTTTATTTTTGAATATGATCTTCAAAGTTGTAAGTAGGAGACTCTACGTCCCTAGCATGAGTTCCCATATCATGGCTAGCCCCAATAACAGGACCGTAGCATCATACGTTTTAAAGACAAAAGGGAATATAATGCTAATCTAGTCTGATATGCTGCATAACACAGGCCATAGTGCCAGTTATGCCCATATTGTTAATAGAGATTCTTCTTGGCATTGGTTAGAAAGTGAAGGCTCATGAGAATTAGTGAAACTTTCGTAACTCCCTGCCACTGCAAATTTTCATCAACATTTCTTCTGTGTTGAAATTATCCAGCCACCCCAAGTTTAGTTCTTTGAACATTCAGAGCTATAGTCTCAATGGAGCTATACTTGGCATACCAGTTGCCCTGATTTTATAGGGACAGTCCTGATAGAGCTTTTTTTTATATTAGCCCGATTATTCCCCACCCTCATTCCAATTTTTCACAGTTTCTATCTGGTCACCCTAGATGTCCCAAGGCAGCTAATCACAGAATCATAGAATAACAGGGTTGGAAGGAACTTCAGGAGGTCATCTGGCCCAACCCCCTGCTCAAAGCAGGACCAATCCCCAACTAAGTCATCCCAGCCAGGACTTTGTCAAGCCTGACCTTAAAAACCTCTAAGGATGGAGATTCCACCACCGCCCTATGGTAACCCATTCCAGGGCTTCACCACCCTCCTAGTGAAAACATTTTTCCTAATATCCAACCTAAACCTCCCCCACGGCAACTTGAGACTATTACTCCTTGTTCTGTCATCTGGTACCACTGACAACAGTCTAGAATAGATCCATCCTCTTTGGAACCCCCTTTCAGGTAGCTGAAAGCAGCTATCAAATCTCCCCTCAATCTGCTCTTCTGCAGACGAAATAATCCCAGTTCCCATAGCTTCTCCTCATAAGTCATGTGCTCTAGCCTCTTAATCATTTTTGTTGCCCTCCACTGGACTCTAAGATGCTCTCTCTATTCATCCACCCTCCCTGGCACACACACTATTCTGGAGAGGGAAGGAACAAATAGTGCAGAGCTGGCTTTACCACCTTTATCCCACCTGGGAATCTCCAGATGCTAGATTAGATGCTCAGGTATCAGAATAATGGGTGTGGTACAGAGCCTAAACCAGGGGTCTCAAACTCAAATGACCATGAGGGCCAAATGAGGACTAGTGCACTGACCCGAGGGCCGTATCACTGACATGCCCCCCCTCGCTGACCCCGCCCCCCACTCAACCTCTTCCCACCCCTGCTCCGCCTCCTCCTCTGAGCATGCAGCTCCCTGCTCCTTCCTGGAAAGCGCCAGTCAACGCCAACAGCTGTTTGGCAAACAAAGCAGAGCAATATAGGAAGTCACAATATAGCTTGTTCATTGAAGCTGCAGCAGCAGCACCTGGAAGCCGGGGCTCGGCAGCAGCCCAGCCAGGGCACTTCGCGGAAGCCCTCTGCAGCGGCAGCCAGGAGCGGTAAGTCTCCTGCAGAGGGAGGCGGGAGGGTGGCGGAGAGCCCGGCTTACTGCTCCTGGCCACCGCTGCAGAGGGCTCCTGGGAAGCACTGCCCCGGTTCATTCCTTGAAGCCACAGCAGCAGCGCCTGGTAGCTGGGAATCGGCAGCGGCCCAGCCAGGCAGCAGAGAAGCTTCCGCTTCTGACCCCTCCCTCCCGGAACTGCTATGGGGGGGCGGTGCACCAGGGAGCTTCGCGGGCCGCAGGGAAGGGCTTCGCAGGCTGCAGGTTTGAGACCCCTGGCCTAAACAGAATTAGGACAACACAAAATGGATTTACCAGGGCTGAGTATCTGGTCCTACGATGACACACCTGGTTTCATAAAAACCTAGGCGGTGGAAATACAGATTTGCAAACAGTGAATTACTTTGCTTAGGAGATCGATTTCCCATTGGGCAAGACTTCATTAGATCTTTGTCTAAAACCTTTGTTCTAAAGGGTCACATTACTGACTGTTTCCCTAATGCTCTGAATATAACTCGATATGCATCCTATACGGGGAAAAAAGGAGCTTGCTAAATATAGAGATTCACTTATTTTAAAAAAATATATTTACTAGTTTGATGGAATTGTGGCAAGAAAGTTAACTTCCTTCCCCCCAGTTCATTCTTTAATCTATTGGAAGAATAATGAAATCTTTTCAAACATCAAACGCTGAGATTCTTCACAAAGGTTGTCACAATGAATTCATTTGCAGATCTTTTATCCCTTCTTCCCCACTGTGCTGAAGTAACGTTGACTTTATTTCTCTCTCTCTCTCTCTCTCTCTCAAGATCCAGTTGAAAATGTTGTTGCAAGGACTCATTCTCCCACTCTCTTCCCACCTGGCACCTACATATACTGGAAACTAAAAGGCAGGTGTTGATACCTGAGTGTTCTTCCATTGTCCAAATGTGATCTCATAAAATAAGTCTTTGAAAAGGTGGCATATAATATAGTAGAGCGGAGAGAAAGGAACAGCATGCTGCCCAAATTCCTCTCTTTCACTAACAGCACTGTCTCTGTTCTTGGAGATCAGATACTTTTTATTGTTTGGATGTCTGACTAGTACCAATCAACACATTTCTTAAACACCCTTAAACAGCTGTTTAAAAATGCTACAAGGTTCTAACTCCTTTGGATTAATTAAGAGGTTTTGATATGAACAAAAACCTCACTGTGTACTATCAGTGCACAGAGAGAATTAATTGAAAAAATATTTCTTGCTACTGTTTCCCCCATTACATGATACATTCCGTCCCTCTGTAACTTATAAAGCAACAAAAGAATGTTTTAGGGTCAGCACTCAGTTAAGAGTTTTACCTTCCTTACAATTAGGTGTGCTTTATTCGGCTGTTAATTGTAACAAAGAAACAAGTCCCAGCTTTTGAGAATCTTGCTGAGTTTTGCCACATATCCAATGAAGAGTGAAATATGTAAAATCATATTACATAACCATCTTCTTGACGTGAAGTGAATATCAGACTATTTTTGGACAGAAAATTTCCTTCCCCTTCTCAAGCATTTTTTTGGGTGCTTGAAAAGGGGAAGGAAGTTTTGGCAACACCAGAATATTTTGCAAATTCATACCAATTTTGAGGAATTGTTTTGGTTGGGAAAAAAATTCTAAAAAAATTCCCCAACTTTGAAATGTTTAGCTTTGACATTTTCAGAAGAAATATATTTTTTTTAATTTAAAACCACTTTTTTGTTTTAAATGTCCTTTGCTTTTATTTTAAAAACTTATGGAGTTAAAAGAGGCTCAAAATCAAATTAGATGCTTCATTTCAGATTAAACAAATCATTCCATTCTACCCATGAGAAATGTTTCAATGTTTTCAATTTCTCAAAAATTTAGTTTTCAATTTGACCCAAATGATTTTTTTTCAGATTTTTTTTGTACTTGCCAGTGAACCAGAAAAATCCATTATTTGCCCAGCTCTACTCCTGATAACATTTCATATCTATTAGTTATAATATTTATTACAAAATCAGTGGGGAAAGTTAAAATGTGGGGGTCTGAGTATTGATAATTAAAAAATTACTGCCAAGAGGAAGGATAGTTAATTTTTTAGCGTGCTATTCTGCGACCCCGGAAACATGAGTTTAAGTTCTTGCTCCACCACAGAATTCCCATAAAACCTTGTGCTACTCACTTAGGGCTAGATTTTTAAAGGTAGTTAGGTGACCAAGAGGGGGTTAGGTGCCTACTATGATTTTCAATTCCCAGTCTGTTTTTCAACTTTGAATCAACTAGCTGAATAAACTGAAATGAAGAAAATAACATCCCTGCACTTGCACAACAGACTTTTGCTGTCAAAAGCTGCTTTAACATTTTTTTAAAAACTCTTGTTTCCAGTGTTTCAGCAGTGACTTCCACCAGTTCAGTGGTCTATATTTCTTTAAAACTTCAGCAACAAACAGAGGGCTCAAATATTTATTATAGTAAATTTAGGCCTTAACATCAGTTGTCATAATTTCAAATTTAATTTCAAATAGGTTTTTAAAAGAAAGATGCATGCATTAAATTTAAACACAAACAATCCTAACTGGGGAGAAACTTGCACATCGGGTACTCATGGTATATTCCTATCTGTGGGTAAACAGAGGTTGTCAGTCTCCATAGCTGTAAGTTTTCTTTGGCACTAAAATTCCCATTCAAATTAAATAAAATTCTAATAAATTTTCCTTTAAGGTGCATATAAAAAACTCACTAGCGTACAGTGGTTGTAAAGTCATGTGATGATATTACAGTGTCATAATGGTAAGAAAAATTCTTCTTTGACAGATTAATTTTAAATATTAGAATGAAACAAATAATCATGCAAAGGAGAAAGGGTGAAATGACTGAATGAGCAAGGAAACATGAGGCAGGTGGAAAATGTGACACAATAGCTACAAGGATAAGTAAAGTTCACTTAAAACAGAATGACCATCAGCTTGGTTAACTACAGAAAGGTGTGCAATGCAAGGTACATTTTATCAGACTTGCCATGTGAGAATTTCACATGAAATATCTTCTTGGCATACAGATTCTGTAAGACCTTAAAAAGTCCACCTGGCACACACTGTGAATTCCATTGACTAACACAGAGTTCCTCTATTAAAGACATTCCATTTCTGCAGCACAAGTGGAATTTACAGGCCACATTTTTTTGAAAGTATTACCAGATCTGGTCCCACAGAAGCAATTTGTTGCAGTAAGCCACCTTTTCAAATGTAGCTGTTTACAACATGGAGTTTCCCCATAGCTCAAAGCTGGACATCAAATTGGCCTTCCAGAATTCCAGTAGGAGTCTTTAACTAATACTTTGGCACTGTCTTCGTAGCATAACAACTCCACTCTTGGTAACTGGAGCACATGGCTGAGACAGTCAGTGGAAATCGAGGGATTTCTATCTGATGTCAGCTGCAAATTCACTCTCAGCAGTATCTTTGACCAGAAAGAGCAGCCAATGGAATGGTACACATGCTTAAATTTAAGCATTCACTAAAATACTTTCATGAATTGGAAGACTGCCCAAATACAGAAGATCACTACCTAGAGCCTCATTATTTTAAAGGAAAAGAACTGCCCTGTGGTACTTCCAATATTGTAAAACAGGTCCAGGCAACACACAAATTAGATATGATGCTATATAAATGTAACTTCATGTTATAGTTCCTATTCATTTAGAGGACTGATTCAAACTTCACTGCATTATTTTATCTCTTGTTTAAAATGCTGATACCATAGCCAATCTGGAATAGCACATATAATATATAAATATAAATTAATAACCGAGGTCCCATAAATCATCGAGACAGCTCTAAAGTTAATAAAATGGCTGCAGAAGAGGAAAATTGTAAAATACGCCACAGAATGTGATTTGTATAATTAAAAGATTAAATGATTAAAGAATCTTCTAGTGACAGATATACTTATTCAGAATTTCTTAATTTGTCACTTTAGGACCCAATCCTATACAGCTCACGTCCAATAAAATGGTAACTTTACCATTAACTTATTGACAAAAGGAATTAGGGTTCTAGATTTGCTCTTTTCTCTGTATACCCGAGAAATTCAGTTGCTACTCCTTACATGTTCTGTTGGCTAACCATGACGAATTAGTGGCTGAAATTTTGGCTTCACTGAAATCAATGGCAAAATTCCCATTGACTTCAATGCAGCAAGGAATTCAATCAATTTATGGCGTCAGAGCTACTATCCTGTTATTTGGCAGTTTTCCCTCCTACTAACCATAACATCAACAAAATGTCTGATTCACAAAAATATTGTACATGTTATTTACAGAAAAAAAATACACGCTGATTCATTCACCAGTGAATAAATCATTGACTGTATTAGCTAATCTATTTATCAATATAAAGTCAATTATTCTGAATCATCATGGTCGGTTGGTACTTGTGCAATGTAAACATAAATAATAGAATCAGTTGGGTAATAAATGTATTCATAACCCAAAATATTGAAAAACTCTCATAACTGCACCATAAAACCTAGTCCACCTTAAAGGGACAGTATAACTTTAATCCCAACATGTAATAAAGTAATTTTTTAAAACACTGATATTAATATACATGTTTTACTGATTCAAATGAATGAAAAATTTTTAGTTTTATATACAGGTAAATGTATACAGTGCTTAAAACAAATAAGAGCATCAGTGACCTGAAAAGTTGATCATCTAAAAGCCTTGAACTTGCAAACATGAGTAATCCCCTTGAATTCATGTGCAAGTGTTTACATGGGTGGGGCCTAACAGTGCAAAACATTATTCTTCAGAACTAATCACCAAAACAATGAGCTAATGACTTGAGGATCAAAAAATGAACTTGTCCAGAAATAAAGTCAATATGACCATCCTGCATTGTCCAAGGATGTTAGCAGAAAAAATAATGAAAAGTAAATTTGAATCATTCTTTCCATTTTAATAATCTCAAGTAACCACACAAGAAAGGAAGTTTTGCTATGAAATCTATTTGGCTCGATCTAAGGATTTAAGGATTCTTAAAAGGATCTACTAATTTCCATCCTCTTCCTGGTCTGTTTATAAGTATCCAATCAATCAGGGCAGTTTTGCTACTTTTAACATCTGAGTCTAATCAGGTTCATTTATTAATTTAGTTGAATGTATACCTTTCAAATTAGATTGCAATTCTTGGAACCTCATATTGATTGGTTAAATAAATAATCTGCTAAATGGCAATCTCCTTACTTCCAATAATGTGTAGTGTCTTATTGAGGTCACCTATTCCATTCCACGTTAGAATCAGAAGCTCCGCAACGGGGAGCAAATTTATTGGACTTAACCTTTTTAAGAGTTACCAGCACTAAGAATAGCTCTACATTACTGGGCATTCAATTTTTAATGGAGTTATAGCAGAAGAATCTAATCTATTCATAGCATATATTGCTTCAGCACTCACATTCTTCTTTCCTTATCCTCTATGCCATACATAATGCATAATTAGGTGATACTCTACATCCACCGTATAAGAAAATATTGTAGCACTTAGCCAGGAATTTGCTACTTGAGTTAGAAGTTTTTCCAAGCTTCCTTTCCATAGTGGCCAGATCCACAGCTCCTGGATATTTCCTTCCCTCCTTTTAACCATTGCCTCACTGTGCTTCTCTATTGATCATAGAAGACCTGATGTCCAAAGTGCTATGGGTACTTCATCGGCCAATTTGCTAGTCACCGAATCTGTACAGTGACAAATTTCCATGTTTTTCTTTCAAGAGCTGCTAACTACTTACAGGAACATTGTGTTCTGAATTGGAGAGGGTGGATGCCTTCCATCGGACCTGCCAATATGTTGGTGACTAGTTGTAATTGGAGACCCACAGAATATAGGATAGAAGCC
The DNA here is from genome assembly GCA_032164245.1 of Sternotherus odoratus. Lineage (NCBI taxonomy): Eukaryota > Metazoa > Chordata > Testudines > Kinosternidae > Sternotherus > Sternotherus odoratus. The sequence goes on from JAVMKO010000019.1 coordinate 6,462,432, forward strand.
CTGATATTGATAGTTGAGGTACTCTCCTCTGACTCTAAGATAGTGGCAAATACTGTAGGAGCAAAAGGTCCTCAGCTCTGACTCTGCAGACCTTTGTGAAGCCCATACAACCTCAGCGTAAAGAATAAAAAACATGAAGTCTGTTCTATCATGCAAATAATAAGTGGTACCTGGAGGTCCCATTGAGATTTGTGCCCCATTGTGCGAGTGCTAGACTGGAATTCTGGGGCAAGAACTATATTTGTGTTATTTATTTTGTACGAAGCCCAGGACAATGGGTCCCTGATCCCAGTTTGGGCTCCTTAATCACTCCCACGAAGGAAAAAACACAATAACTTTTCTTCACTAGGGACAAAAGTAAAATTAGACTCTTTCAACCACAACCCGTATCCATCTTTAAAACATAGGAATAGCCATAACAGATCCGCAGTAATGGACTAATCTAGTCTAGTCATCTGTCACCAACAGTGGCCATTGCCAGATGCTTCATAGGAAGCTGCAAGAAAACCTTTAGTTACAGGATAACCTGCCTTGGACAAAGTTTCCACCAAACTCTAAATATTAGAGGTTGGCTTATGCCCTGACATATATACGTTTATTTCATCCCCTCAACTTAATTTTTTAAATATTTATCATTATAACTCTTACTATTCTTATAAATTTCAAATCCCCTTTCGAATCCTGCTATGTTCTTAGCCTTGATGATATCATGTGGTAAGGAGTTCTACTGGCTAATGGTGGGATAAAGTATTTCACTTTTGAGTTTGCCACCTTTCAACCTCATTGGCCCCAAAACAACATGAAGATTCCAAAATGTTCTTGAAGTATAGTGGTGTTTTGTCTCCTCCTTGAGTTTGGATTGGAAATGTACCAATCAAACTTTTATCATGTACACACATCTAGATATTTTTATAATTGGTTCTTGAGACAGAGTGCACTGATAATAAAGTATAGCATTTAACTTGTGTAATATGAAACAGGAGGGAGGTGAAGAATTTAAGGGAGCGACAAAGGGGTCACATGCTAGGGAATTATTTTTAAATGCCCAACACCTGGTCCATTCAGTAGGTGAAATATTTGTACTTCAGACGTGTTTTAGGTATAAAATGGTTATTTCCTGGCAAGGATGATTTAGCAGCATCCGGAGAGAGGGGTAAAAGACCACTCAAGGCAGGGAAATCACGTCCACCATTGTTCAGATTGATGGTGGATTTCTTATGATTGCTCCTGTTGGCTCCAGTAGATGATGGTAATAATTTCTATCAACACTGGAATTTAAACAAAGAGTGTCTTCTAAGCCACTTTACATTTTTTTACTTTTTGGTTGGTTTTAATAGTGTCCTAACTTGGAAATGAATTTAAACATAGAAGCTGAGACTACAGACTTTGCTAAAGAAAGAAATGACAGAGCCCCTCACTCCTCCCACTTCACCAACTCAGCAGGAATTTTCTGAAGTGACACCCTGAACATTTCTCAGAGGGGAAAAATTGGCAGCAGAGAATGAAAATCACAATCCTTCTCTCCAAAAAGCGGAAATTGTGGGGTTAAGAAAATAAAGTTCTCTCCCACTAAAGCTGCCACATTGCAAATATGGCGTTATTATGCAGGAGGCCTCTTGAGAGGACGACCTAAAAATTCCACTTAAAAAGGAAACACCTGTTGGAATATTAACTAGGGCAAAGTCAAACAAGGAGAAAGAGGGTAGGTGGCCAAATGGTTGGGAAAGTATTGAGGAGATGCTGAAGTTACTATTTTAAACACAGCACTCCTAATATTGGCGCTCCCAAAGCAGCAAGCTCCTTTATTCATACAAATACCTTTTGGCAATGGAATAGAAAAGATAGGAAGGCAGCTGAAGGCAGGGACTTTAAATATGATCTAGTTTCTAGAAGCAGTAGTTTTGGACATCTTCAAATGGAGTGCCTAAATTTAGGCATCCATCGATGGGGATTATTATTTGGATACCAGAAGAGAACTCTGTGGAGATCTGGAACCCATTTCACAAGGGAGATAAGAAGACAAGGTCTCTGTCCTAGAGAGTTTACAATATAGGGCAGAACAAAGGATGTATTTGTACCCCCATTTACAGAAGTGGAATTTAAGCATTGAAGTGACTCGCTCAAAGTCGCATGAAAAGTGTGTGAAAGACTTCCGTTGACTTCAGTGTGCTATGGATTAGATCCTCAGCCCACAGAAATGTAAGTGGTCACTGAACTATACAGAAATGAAACATCCTCAATGAACTCTTAGCTACTCAGAAAAATTTTCAAGTGCCTCATCTAGCAAGAATTTAAATAAAATTTTCCAGCAAAATTAATTTCCTCAAAGACCTCTTTTGTGGGTGTGCAACTACTGGGATTTTTAAGTTTGGAAACAATTAATAAACAGGAAAAGAATAAAAAGCTAATTGCATAATTGTAAACCTATCACTGAAAAATATTTGCATTTAAGCTGACCACTGTCCTGTACCTAATATAAATTACAATTATCCAAGCACTGCTTTTATAGCTTTTTCCTCAACATCATTAAAATCAAATGCAATTCTACAGATCAAACAGTATTTTGAGAACACACCTTTTTTCTTTTCTATTTAAGAGAAATAAATCTTCAGCTACCTCATATTTCTGGGCATCAGATTGCTGTGAACTCGTCAAGTGCATTTTTATTAATAACAAAGATCGGGGGGGGGAGGTTTAGAAGTAAAATCAAATTTGGTGAAAATAATTGAGTTGATCCAAAGGAAATTTAGGGTTAGCTAGCAGGATTCGTTTTATTTACAAACTGAAGTGACTTAATTTTACTATGTGTCAAATGACTGGGGAAAACCCTATACATCTCCAGAATGCTGCATTCTTGAGATAGAAGCACTAATTTCTGTAGGTTGGGAAACTAGCTAGTTTATTGCATACCCGCAACAAGAACAAGACGGGATTCTTAAATTTTAGGGATGGGCAAACTAATATGAAATTAAAAATCTCAGCTTGTGTGTGTCCATTTTTAGATCAGAATGACTCTAAACGAAGCTTGTTACAGCCAGGCAAGAATACCCAAGGAGTTCATCAAGTTCAGTGGAGAATTCTTTAAGCCACTCTAGTTAACATGGCAGGTATAATACAACACACTAAGAATTTTCTCAAGGTTTTGACGTGGTCATTTTCTCTCTATTCTCATGAGTTAACAGTTTCATGCATCCCTGCAATTTCCACATGTTTATCAGGATGCAAAGACCCTATGCCGATGCCACTGAAGTCAGTGATACAAGCTCAGCCTCCACCAGTGTCAAATACTATGAGGAAGGATGTTCTACTTTTATTTTTGGCCTAGGCTGGAAGCACCATTTGATCATTACCTGTTAGGTTCACTCACTCTAGGGCACCTGTCAGCAGACAGGATACTGGGCTGGATAGATCTTTGGTCTGACCAAGTATGGCCATTCTTATGTTCACCAAAAGTTTTACAAGAGAGCCTCTTCCCAGGAGATTTACCATTTGCAGTGTTTAAGAAGTTGCTTTCCAAACTTGACTGAACTAAATAATTTAAAGCCAAATAAAACTCAAATGTCATTACTAATTATATCTTGATTATGGAAAATTTCATATTAAGTTAAAATGTTTAATCCCTCCCTCCCTCCTAAAAGTGTGCAGAGATCTCATCAAAATTCAGCAAAAATACTAATGGGTTTGGATTGCCAATTTTTCAAAAAAAATGGCTGATAATTCAAAGGACTTACACAACATTTCACATGCTCTAAGCTCTTTAAAAATATTAACTAATTATTCAGGCATAGTGCAGTTAAGTGATTTGCCCAAGACCAAATCACCAGCACAAATAGGAATAGAACGGAAGTGTTCTTAGCTCTTTATTTGTGCTTAGACCTCTAGACTGCCTCTCTCTCTCAGGACCAGACCGCGGCTTTGCAAAAGTGATGGAAGTGAAATTTATGGCAAACCAGCTTTGAGGTTGAAAATCTCTAAGCTGAGTTTTAGCTTTGGGGGGACCAGTGTAGAAGAGTTTTCCCCGCAGAACTTCAATAAATTAATGTGTGCCTAATATGAACGGCAATCTACAAGAGAGAACTTTGGTGACCTCAGGGACTCTCATCTCAACCATATCAAGAGCTATGACATACGTTCTGTGAGCTAATGCCTACTATTTCCTATTCAACTGTGCATAAAAGACTAGGGTTTAGGGAAACCCAAGCTACTCTATGGTTGATTCAGGGGATGTAGTAACTAAAATGGGATATAGGGTCGATGTTAGAGGGCCATACTCAATTCATTCAGAAGTCAACAGGAGCTAGAAGAGGCTTGAGTGTGTACTATAAGAAAGGGAAGGTTGGAGTAGCAGTCACAGCAGCCTTACATGCTGTGTTGGGAAACACTACACTACAATATATAGTGCACTTGTAAGTTTTTCCACTCCAAATGCCTTCACATTAGAGGGCATAAAGATTTCTTTGCACATAATGCATCACAGAAGTATCTTAACTCCTCTTGAGGAGTGCGAGAACAATGTAGCTCAAAGGTCTAAGCTTGACATATTGAGGAGGCTAAACAGCCCAATCCGTGTGCACGCGCACTTGTGTATTTATCTTCACAAACATTCAGTGACTCTGTGCTAGGATAATGACGTGGGCTCCTAGCAGCTTGCCCAGTTGACTTGTTAAAATGCAGAGCATTTTCCCCCTGCACTGCCGCAAGAGTCATCTATAGGGGCTTTTCTTGGTGGCTTAAGGATGATGGACATTGCATCAGAGCCCTGGTTTCAGGTTAACCCAAGTTACCACATCCAAGATGCAGAAACACTCTCAAAAATCCCAGTTTTAGTGTATTCCTTACCCAGTGTCTCCCAGCTAGTGAAATAAGTGAACAAGCAGCTAGTTTTGACCCTGTTGATTCCTAAAGTAATGTTCCCTCTAGCCTGATTTCAGCAGTCAGAAACCTCTCCCCTCCCAGCTCCCACTGAGCAGAGAGCGCCTGTTTGTTGTGCTTCTATAGATAAAGTTTAAGCCACACCTTTCTCTTAGGTCAGTGGTTCTCAAACTTTTTGAGACCGCGACCCCTTTTTGTACTCCGGCGGCCCGGCGCGACCCCTCCGCCGAATTACAAAAAAAAAAAAGAAAAAAACCACAACCGTGCCGGACGCCCCGTCCCCCAGTCCCCGCCGCGGGCGGGGTCCCAGCTGGGCCCCGGCCACCGCTGGCGAACAGGGCTCGGGGCTCGAGCAGCCGCCGGGGCTCACCGGCGGCCCCAGAGATCGCGGCCGCTCGGGCAGCCGCCGGCGGCCGGGGATCCCGCAGCAGGGAGTTACTGGGGTAGGGTCTGGCGACCCCCACAAAAGTGGCCCGCGACCCCTTTGAGAACCCCTGTCTTAGGTGTTTGTGTTTTACTGAGTGATCAAAGCTGAGCCAGCTCATCCCTTTTATAATGAGCTCCAGCTGATCCTGATTACCTGGCAAGCACATCAATCTTGTATCCCCAAGCCTTTTCTCTCTTAATCTTTAACCCTTTCTATACCACTGCCCAACATTAATAATATAACATGAGAAGGGCTGCCCCCAATGATCCTTTGTGGCCTCTGCTGTGACGCTCAGAACCAGAGTGATGTAATGAAGACTGAATTAGGACAGACACCTAATTGCCTTGAGCTTTTTTTTTTTTTAAGTCCTACTTGCTAGCAACAGTGTCATTCTGAATTTTAAAATAGGAACACAATTTTTAATAACATGCAAAGAAGTTTCCTTATAAAAAACAGATTTTCTCACACTTCAAGGGAATATTTTAGCAGTTGTGTGTGTGATGCACATAGATCCTCTTTCTCTCTCAATGTGTATGTGAGTGAGAGAAAACACAGTATGTGTTTGTGTCTGTATAACAGAGATGGAGTGCCGCTGCATGATCTAGTGGTTAGGGCACTTCCAAAGTGAATTAAGGCCACTTTAATGTGGAGTAAGAGCATCCACACAGGGGTTTAATGCAATTTAACAAATCCATTAAAAAAAATCAAACCTTTAGTTAAATTGGATTACCTAGGCTGAGAATCCCTGTGAAGACAAGCCCATAGCTTTCAGTATACAGCTATCTACTCTGCACCTGCCCCAAATTCCTCTGAACAGGGATCACAATGGACAAATTTTGAACCAGTGAGTTTGTAGGAGGTAAAAGAATGGTGGATGGAGGTTTCCTGTTACACAAGAAAATAGAAGGAATCTGTAGGGTGTCTGTACAAAAGGCATAATAAACAGGGGGCATTCCTGATTCCCCACGTGGGGTTGCCCAGAGAGTGCTCAACAAACATCACGGGCATTCTAGCCTGTTCCTAGTGGACTGGACCAGAGCCAGTCAAAATGTTTTCCATTATTTTATTTTTTTACATGGGGGGGTTGAGTCAAAACAGAATGAAGCATTTTGGACCCTCACTGAATTCCATTTTAAATATTTTGTTTTGAGCCTGTGGAAAAATTCCCACCTTCTCTAACTTCTTTAATCTCCCCAACCTTTTTCTACTAAGCAAGTGGCTGCAATCAAGAGAAAGGAGGAAGAGGTAGAATTTAAAAAAAGGGGGGGAAGGCGGGGGAGGAGAGAAAATAATACTGTCTCTTGCTCTTTGACTTTCATGCTCTTCACGTGAGAGAAATTAATACTTTGACCTTAATCTATCACTATGGTCGACTTCCAATATAGCCACTGATTTTGTGTGCTCAACACCTGAGCTGCCTAATCTGCAACGCTGTGGGTGCTCTAAACTCCATTTAAAGTTAGTGGAAGCAGCTAGCACCTCTCATAAACAAGCCCAGAGGGGGGTCACAAAAATGAAACCATTCAAGAGGCAACTTTTGAAAATGTGACTATGTATCCTCGACAGTTCAGCCATGCAGAGTCCAACCAATGGGGGTGACTAGATGGTAAGTAGTTCACAAGCCTATACAAGGGGAAAATCAATTTTGATAAAAGATGAAATACTGTTGATCCATCTCCCTGGGTGCAAGTGAGTCTTTCGTTTAAAAGACGACCCTCAAAGATTTTATAGGGTCATTACACTGCTGTTCTTTATACATCTTTCTTGGAAGGTAAATCACATGCAGTATCACCCTTGTTCAGTTTCTATGCCAAAGATGAGCAAGTCCCCGATCACCATTTGTTAACCTAAATAAATGGTGCTAACTTTCCGATGGCAGCATTCTGACAGAGTCAGCTGTCTGTCTGCTGCAACCTCACCGTGATTTGATAGGCCTCAAGACATGTCTAGGTAATGGCCAAATGTCCAATGAGCAGTTGCAAGAAGCCCTGTCAACTCATTAGCACCAATGCCATCATTATCCAATGTGTTTCTATAACACCTTGTCTCAAAGGGCTTTACAAATGATTAGTAATGTATATCACAAAGCACCATACTGAAACACAGTAGCACACATCCTCTTTGTAGGATAGCTGAAAATTGGAAGTGAAGAATACCTAATCCAAAATACAGGGGGAATTTTAGGTGAATAGAATATAATTTCCTAGGTTGAAATTAGGCCATATGATCTTGTAAAAAGTACCATGACACCATTAATAATCACAGGTAGCCAGGACCTTGATTTTTATATCTCCTGCAAAAACAGACACCCCACAGTGTAGTGTTGCCAATGCTAGCCCAGACAATTCATCATAACTGACTCAGAGGGGTGAGTCCCCCCTCCTGCAGGGAACAAGACACCACATGGGAGTTCAACGATGGTTTATATTCTTGTGTGACCATGAGCAAATTATTCAGTCACTCTGTGCAAGGGTGACCAGACAGCAAGCATGAAAACTTGGGACAGGTGGTGGGGGGTAATAGGAGCCTATATAAGGCCATGGTTACACTGGCACTTTATAACACTATAAAGCCTCCAGGAGCGCTATAACTTTGCCCCCGAACACACTGGCAAGGCACATATTGCGCTAAAAGTCCAGGTTTATCGCGCAACTGGAAAACCACCTTTTCCATCAGAATAAGGGCTTTTGCGCTACTGTTGTAGTGCAACGGCGCGAATGTGAACACCCATTGCGCGTTAATGAGCCTCCAGCCTCCTCCAGCCTGGCCCATAATTCCCATTCGAGCCACTCTGGGCATCAGTTTCAAACTCTTCCGTCACGTCCTCAGGTGACCACACGTCAGACCCGCCCTTTAAATTCCCAGGGAAATTTGAAAATCCCCTTCCTGTTTGCTCCAGCCAGGCGTGGAGTGCTCCTCAGGTAACCATTTTGCTTGGCCATGACTCCACGTGCCATGCCTCCTCGCAATAAGCGATCTCCACCATGGTCCGATCATGAGTTGCTGGACCTCATCAGTTGTTGGGGGGAAGAGGCTGTCCAGTCTCAGCTGCGGTCTAGCCGGCGGAATTACGATACGTATGGCCTGATATCACGGGCCATGAGGGACAGAGGCCATGACCGGGACACTCTGCAATGCCGGGCAAAAGTAAAGGAGCTTAGGATTGCATATCGCAAAGCCCGCGACGCAAACAGCCGCTCTGGGGCAGCCCCTGTGTTTTGCAAGTTCTACAAGGATCTGGATGCGATACTTGGTGGTGATCCAACGTGCACTCCATCGACCACCCAGGACACTTCTTCCCAGCCCAACGCTGAAGGGGGGGGGGGGGGAAAGGAGGCTGGAGAGGAGCAGGACGGCGAGGAGCAGGAGGACGTGGAGGAGCAGGAGGCGGAGGAGGAGGCGGCCGCGGCAGCGAGCCAGGGCACGGAGGAGTCATTGGAGACATGCAGCCAGGAACTCTTCTCAAGCCCAGAGTGCAGCCAGAGCGAGCCACAGCGTCCGGCGGTTGCGGGGGCCACGGCAGCAGCACCGGTTTGCGCAGGTACAGATACTTTTCTATTGGGAAGGCAGGCAGCTTGGGAGAGTGTGGAAAGGGATGCTTGCATGCTTGCCTACATGTGGAATAGTGCGTTTATGTACTCTATCCCCTCGCGGTGATTTCTACAAAGGTCTCAATAAGAGCTCTTGCAATGTGCCTGCGTGTTCGCTGTCCCAGCCACGGTCACGAGGTCCCGCCACTCTTCTAAGAGCGGGGGGGGCGGGGGGACAGCATCGCTGCACAGATGCAAGCCGCGTATGGCCCTGGGCGGAAGCCACATCTCCTTAAAATCCCCGCCCTGTCCTGTTCAGTCACCCGCAGCAGCGAGATATCTTCCAGCACGAAAAGCTACACAGAATGTTGGGAGAATGCTTATCAGACTGCAGTTCCCACAAATGCTCTCCGCTCCTGCAAAACAATAGTATAGAAAGGCAGGGAAACAGTGCTTGTCCCCGTGACTCACCATGCCCGGGGATCCGTGGGTACCTCTGTGTGTGATATGGCTTATTTGGACAGGGAAACTGCACAGAGATTCATGGAATGCGTGGGACTCCCTAATACTGTCTGTTGCAAACAATGGGATCTTGTGTTTTAACTGTGAACTTGTAAAGTCCCCAAGCTTTGTCCTTGACATCAACGTCACCAGTGTTATCTGTGGCTCAAAAACTAAGTCGAATTCAAAGCAGACCGAGGAAGAGCAAAGAAGAGCTTCTGAAGCAAGTTCTGGAACAGGCATCAATGGACAACCACGCTGACAGTGACGGGAGGGAGGAGGAGAGGAAGCGTAGGGAACAGCGGAGAAAGGAGCAGATGCAGCTCAGGGAGATAGCTCACGAACAGCGTGCTGAGAAGCGCGCTGACAAGCTGCTTAGAATATTAGAGCTGCAAGCAGAGACTCTGCAGCGGATCGCTGCCATTCAGGAGCAGCAGCCCCCTGCTTACCACCCCCATTGTCACTTGCCCCCTAACCTTTCCCCTTCTGGCCCTCTGTCCCCTTCAGGCCACTATCAACAGCTGCCTGGTTATTACCACCCACAGCTGCCTCCAACCCCCCTCTCTTCACCGACCAACCCACAGACCCAGCACCCTTATCCACTGCACTCAACCCCTACTAACAATCATCATCACCCTCCGCAAATGGGGTTGGGGGAACACTGCAATTCGGAGGGCATTGGAGGTTATGAGTCCAGAACATACGCCAATCTCTGATTGACCCCTTCCCACCCCAATTGCACACCCCCTCCTCACACCCCAATTGCACACCCCCTCCTCCCTCACACATTTTACTGTTTTTCAACATTTATTTCAAGTTATGAGAAAGCTGTTCAATAAATAAATTCTTTTTAATAAATGGGTTTCTGTATTCGGTGCACAAATGTATGTAATAGGTACAGAAAAGCAAAAGCTTGATCCTATTAAGAGACTGCTCTCTCCCTCCCTCTGCAATTCCCATTAGAACTCGCTTTCAGCCTCAAACTGCTCCCTCAAGACTTCCCTGATCCTTGTACCCTCACGCTGGGCCCCTCTAAAAGCCCTGCTCTCTGGCTGTGCATACGTGGCCTCCAGCTGTTGAACCTCTGAGGTCCGTGCCATAGTGAAGCCTTCGCCCTTCCGCTCACAGAGATTATGTAGGGCACAGCACGCGGAAATAACCGCGGGGATACTTCCCTCTGCCAAGTCTAGCTTGCCATAAAGGCATCTCCAGCGGGCTTTAAGACGCCCAAAAGCACACTCCACCGTCATTCGACAGCGGCTCAGCCTGTAGTTGAACCTTTCCTGGCTGGTGTCCAGGCTCCCCGTGTAGGGTTTCATGAGCCAGGGCATTAGAGGGTAAGTGGGGTCGCCAAGAATCACAATGGGCATTTCCACTTCCCCCACGGGGATCCTCTGGTCTGGGAAAATAGTGCCTTCCTGCAGCTTCCTGAACAGGCCACTGTTGCGGAAGATGTGTGCGTCATGCACCTTTCCCGACCAGCCTGCATTAATGTCAGTAAAACGCCCATGGTGATCCACAAGCGCCTGAAGAACCATGGAGAAGTACCCCTTTCGGTTAATGTACTGGTCTGCTAGGTGGTCGGGGGCCAGAATAGGTATATGGGTCCCATCGATCGCCCCTCCACAGTTAGGGAACCCCATCTGCTCAAAGCCAGCCACGATGTCACGCACGTCACCAAGAGTCACGATTTTTCGTAGCAGGAGGCGATTAATGGCCTTGCACACTTCCATCAACACGACTCCAACGGTCGACTTCCCCACCCCAAAGTGGTTGGCCACCGATCGGTAGTTGTCTGGGGTGGCCAGCTTCCAGAGTGCTATAGCCACCCGCTTCTCCACCGGGATGGCAGCTCTCAGTCTGGTGTCCTGGCGCTGCAGGACAGGGGCGAGTTCAGCACACAGTCCCATGAAAGTGGCTTTTCTCATGCGAAAGTTTTGCAGCCACTGCTCATCGTCCCACACTTGCAAGACGATGCGATCCCACCAGTCAGTGCTCATTTCCCGTGCCCAGAAGCGGCGTCCCACGGTCATGAGCATGTCCGTTAAAGCGATGATCAGTTTAGTGTCCAATTTGTTCCTCGGGTCGAGCTCGTCTTCTTCACCAGACTCATCACTACTGTCACGGTCCATTTCAAGAATGAACTCCGCCGCGCGGAGAGTTGTGCTGGTGACACTCGCCAGCATGCTCCGCGGCAGTTCGCGATCCATTAGGGCACAGGAAAACGGACGACGGAGCACGCGTGCCTTGCTGAAACTGTGGAGAGATGGCACCCGAGGTGGCGGAAAACATAGGGATTGCTGGGATATGACACAAAGCATCACGGGGAGTTGGAACCGGATGAAGAATGGCCGCTAGTGACGCCCCTTTCCCACAAGGCATTGTGCCAGATTGGGAAGAGGTGCTCTGTGGGATACCTGCCCTATTGCGCTACTCTCAGTGCCACCAGAAGCGCCGTCAATGTGGCCATGCTTCAGCGCTGCCGGGTCTGAGTGTGTACACGCTGTAGTGCAATACCTATTGCGCAATATGGGACGCGCTATAACCAAATGCGCTATAATCCTGTAGTGTAACCTAACGCTAAGAAAAAGACCTAAAATCAGGACTGTCCCTATAAAAGCAGGACATCTGGTCACCCTACTCTGTGCCTCAGTTTCCCCCTCTGCAATATGGAAGGAAAATGCTTCATTTCTCCAAAACTAGAGCAGCATCAGCTAGGAATAGATGAGATTAAAAGCTACATTCTTCAAGGATCGCACCTTCAACGTGTGTTTCACACTGGACGGCATTCTGCCTCAGTGTCTAAGCACCACATTACAAGTCAGGTTTCCGGTGTTCTAATCCCATCTCTGTCACTGATTTACTACCCACCTACTTCACAGAGGTGCAGTGATGTTTAAATTAAATAATATTTGTGATGGCCTTTGAAATTCTCATTTAAAAGGCTCTGCATAAATGGAAAGTTATTAATTATTATTAACAGCTCTAAAATGAGGTCATAGAGTTCAGATTTCCATCATCATCTGAATATCTCAGAGTTTGGGGATGTTTTTGGATCCCTACTAGTAATAACTAATACATGAAACCGCAAACATTGCTCTTCCTACTGACCTATTATCTTTGCTTGAAGAGCCTGAAATCTCTTCAAAAGGTAAAATTTAAGTTGTAAATATGACAACGCGCGCTGACAAGCATGTAGATTTTAATCTCCCAAATTGTGCACCACACTTAATTTTTCCTTGTACAGCTCTTATTATTATAATCTTGATAAGGCACTTGAAGGTGAGAAGCCGGGTTTAATAATTCACACCTAGTTGCAAAAAAGCAGCACTCAGACAAAGTGCTAGCTGTGAATTATTACACCTGAAGTCACACCCTGGAGTGTCTTAACATCAAATTCTAGTGTAGTTGGAGGGGAAGACGTGAATAGCAAAAGGTGAGGGCTCGGCACTTATGTAAATATCAAATAAAATTCACCAATAGTCTCAGGTGTCCTACTGGCAGGAAGTAAATTGGAAAAAAAATGCAGGTGTAAGTCATACAAGGAGCATTCAGCAGCAAACTGCTCTTGGTTACACCAGCCTAACAACTGTTTATGCAAACAATCTGGCTTACTCATTAAAGCGCTGCTCTGATCGGCTATTAACTGTAACTGACAGATTAAGAGGAGAACAGCATGAGACAGATACTTCAGCACTGAGAGCAAAACATGCCGGTAGCTTAATCAAGGTTTTAATTCCAGCACCCACTTTCCCTCCCCACCCCTTTCCCCAGTACTTCACATGCATATTTCATATTGTCCAATGCAGATCTTGGTGCCCACCCAGATATTTTGATATTCTCTGCTGGTACCTTGTAGCACCCCCCATATTCATTTTGCATTCCAAATACCCACTGCAGAGGCCACACATTCTGCTTTGCAATTTGGAGCACTCCTAAGATCGCAGATGCTTCTGGTATCACCCACTGTGCTTCAGTACTTCAAGTCCTATGCACATTCTTTAAGGTCTAATCCTCTCAAATAATAGTGCTTTCCCTAAAATGTTGCTGTGGTTCTAGTGGAGAGAGGTATAAGATAGCTTAAGAAACTGAAAAAGAGTAAGTACTAACAAGGAGAACAGCTTAACAATAACTGCTCCTAAATAAATGCTCCTTTATATCATTCATGCTGCCTGCATCTTATGTATAATAGGGAAGAAGGTTTGGTCCCTATCCTAAGGAGTTTACATTCTGAAGTAGGCACCAATCTCACAAGTCCCTAGTGGGCAGACCCATATACCAGTGTGGTGCTCCTCTAGAATCAATGCAGCTTTGCACGGATGTAGGGATCCATCTATGGAGCATTCGTGGTGGTACATGAAAGATAGTGTGATCTACTGGGCATCCTACTGGCTTGGGGACTAAGCTTGCGCCAATTGCTTTGCCTTTCTTTCCTCGTCTGCCGCGTCTATTTAGGCAGCAAGTGCTTCATAGCAGGAACTATCTTCTAACTATATGTAGAGTACCTGGCACATTGGGGGCCGGATCTTGGTTTTGAGCCACTTGGTGCTGCCATAAACAAAGAGAATAATCCACTCTTCACTATGGACTCAGATACTTCTGGGGTGAATCCAGGCTCCATTAAGCTCCAGCTCGCTGTGTGGCCTGGGGTATGTTACTTCCCCTCTCTTTGCCTCGGCTTCCCTAGCTAAGCATTTGTGCTGTTTCTAAAACAGCATTTTCTGTACTTACCCACTGCATAAGGGTGGCGGGGTGGTTAATTATTAATATCAGCACAGTATATTGCACATGTAACGCACAATAACACGCACTGACTGCATGCTATTATTAACAGTGCAATATCCCATTTTAAATTCAAAGAAGGCCACTGAAGAAGGGTTAATCCACTAACCATTTATTTTATTCAATAAAAGCTACTTTCTTGCTTGTCTCCAGTGCAGGCAGGCTCTGTGCTCCAGCATTTGGCTTTACCCACTGGTTCTAATCAAACTCCACTGTGGATGTGATTCTGTAATCCGTGAGACTCAAGTCACTATGGGTCAGGCTTTTCAAAACATCTCAGCTACCATTTTGGACCAAAATAAGTGGCTAGCATTTTCAGAGCGCTGTGCTCAGCACTGCTTGGGGAAAAAACAACCCCATGAACAACAAGCTTCATGAAAATCTGGCCTCAAATAACATTAGCCAAAGCAGATAATACCTGCATTTTACCTTCAATAGAACACGTTTCAGTTCAATATGCTTTACAAAATACAGCCACTTCACAAACAGCACAGCACACAGCTAATCTAGATACAGCACAGTGCAGTGAACAGCAGAGTGGAGAGGAGTCATTCTGGATGGCCACACTGTGGGAAATCTTTAGTCATGTCCACGGCACCTCATTTTTTGTAGGTTTTGCCCAAGAGACCTTTCCCCTAGTTCACAACCCTGCTATTCTACACGGCACCGAAGTCAGTTAAAAACTCAGGAAGGTGGCAAGAGAATCTTCAGGGAGCTGCACCTGTAACTCTCCAAAGTCCAGGGGTTCTAAACAGAGCTAGGTGAGATTATATAAATGTCCATAACATTTCAAAATTAAATATATAAATCTTGATATTGATGGGTTTAAATACAGAGCTTGCTGGTTCTAATGTGGAATATACAAAGATGAAAGATATTCTTATCTGTGCAGGAATATAAGAACTGCCAGACTGGGTCAGACCAAAGGTCCATCTAGCCCAGTATCTTGTCTTCCGACAGTGGCCAATGCTAGGTGCCCCATAGGGAATGAACAGAACAGGTGATTATCAAATGATCCATCCCCTGTCACCCATTCCCAGCTTCTGGCAAACAGAAGCTAGGGACACCATCCCTGTCCATCCTGGCTAATAGCCATTGATGGACCTTTCCTCTATGAACTTATCTAGTTATTTTTTGAACCCCAGGAAAAATAGGAGTTTATCTTATATTTATGGGTGAGATTATGACCCACTTACTCACACAAGTAATCTTACTGAAGCAAGGAGAGCTACTCACTTTTGAAAAAAGGGGATCACAGTCTGTCCCTACATGCAGCACAATGTGCACATGTGACAGCTGTTACGTTGGTTAACACACCAAAGACGGACACCTACAGTTTGACCTAACGAACCAACCGTCCCGAACTGTGGCTGTACAGATTTGTATAGATCAGCACAAAGAGGATTCTGTACCACACACTCACCGGTAAGTTACACATATATACATTGGCTCAGTTTAAAAAGGAAACAACCTAAAAATAGGTCCCGACCATGCCCATGCTCATGGATAGAACAAGGTTCAGTGGGATACATGCAGGGGGAAAGGGGTGCGGAACTAGCAAAGCCAGGAGAGGTGAGTGAGGACAGCACACTGGATGGAGGCAGGGCCAAGAAGATGCACCTCCCAACACACACAAACCTCTGACTTTGCTGGGATTCGGTGGAAAATGTAATCGAGGCTGGAGATGTAACAGGACAATCTAAAGCCAAGGGGAGACACTGGTAGCACGGCCTCTGGAGCCTGGCAATTGTCTGGGAGGGTCTATGTGCTTAAGGCGGATGGTGGGGAACAGAAAACATTTCAGTGGAAATGTAGCCCACTGACATTTTCTACAGGAAAATTTCCAGCCTGTGCTCATAGAAATGTACATCCTGTTGTAGGACTGAAACCTTCTGACTCGCAGGCAAGAAATTAACTGACTACAGAGTCCTATTGACACCTGCAGCAAAACAAAACCCACTGGTTAATAATAGAAGCACTCATGCCTCCAGCAAAAGCTGCACAGTCTCTAGTGCATATATCAATCCATTTTTGAAGAAGCTATCTTCTTTCTTGTTATTGTGTCCAATAGCCTTCTCTATATGCTAACCCTCCTTTAAGAAAAATCGGGGCCTGATTCTCTAACTGCAATGCAAAACAGAAAAAACTCTATTAGGTCTATGGACCAGATCCCCAGCTAATGTATTTGGCATAGCTCCAGTGACATCAATAGAGCAAGGCTGGTTTACAGCAACCAAGAATCTGGCAAAATGTACACATCCGAGTAAAACTGTGGCAAGGGCCCAAACCTGCAAGGTGCAGAAGTTCCTTGTCTTCAATTGTATTGAAAACTCTGAGCATCTGGCTAGAGCAGACCCTAGTTGAACTGAGAATCAGAGCCACACTGCTTCTTTCTTCATCTTTTCACCCCGTGATGGCAGCCCAGATTAACACTACTTTATTCAGGCTATGGGGCCACAAGATCTAGTTGCATAGGTTGCTGTATTCTTAAAGGCTTGTCAACACACACAAATTGCGCTTCTTTAGCTATTCCTGTATAGTTAAAGCGGTAGACCCCTTCTGATGTGGATGCAGCTTGAATGGTAGAATTGTTGAAGTATAGGAAGGAGAATAAACTATTGTGAAATAACACACAGTTATACTGGTGTGAATGGGCCACAGTAGGAATTGTGCTTGGATAACTTTTTCAGTATAAAAAAACCCCAAACCTAACTGAAATATACCGGTATAACAACTGTGTTTAGATCCAGCTATAAAGTAAAAACAATCAGTTTTATGCAGAGTCACTGTTGGATTATATGTATTCATTGTTGAACTGGTGGGGCATTTGGTAATAATACAAATGCACGCTTAAAAATAAAATAACTTGAAAGAAGTTGAATCAACCTGAGGAAAAAAAAAGATCACCCGATGAAATGCTTGATATATTGTTACTTTGATAAGTTCAAACAAGTGTGACTCACTATACAACTATTCTATCAATTCTGAACAAAAAACTGCATGGGATTATTATGCTTTTAATCCAAAGAGCTGGGTGTTTGGAATTCCTCAAGCCCTTTGTGGTGTCATATTAGCTAGGCCAGTCTCTCATGAAAAGAATGTATTGTTGAATAGAGTTGAGTCCGGATCTCTGCTCCATTGGGTTGATAAAATGGCAGTTGATTTAAAAAGAACCAGCTTGTCTGGAGAAAGGATTAGCAGATTAAGAACCTGCATGTAATTTTTTTTATGTAATGTAAAGTTACATTTCATAACTAAAAGGGATTAATTAAAACGTTAATAGAAGGAGAGATGTTATTTTTTTCCAGGGACAAATGCCTCTGCACACATATGAACATTCGTTTTAGTTGCTGTTGCCTCAACAGTGGGGAATGAATTGCTGTTCTCTGCCAGCAACAGTTGACACAGAAAGGAAAAAAGGAGAGGTTTGTATCATGGCTCAGCATTTTACTTTCTGGTTGCACTGATCTGGGTTTAAAAAAAAAATCGAGTGGACTTTTACATCACAATCCTTTATGGGGAGTGTGAAAAATATATTGGCCCCGAAAGCAGAACACTGTCTGAACTTGGATGATTCTTTCCTTCTTTGGGCCTGATTCTGATCGCACTTTTATACTTACGTAGCTCTACTGGGATAGACTCCAGCGGGTGAAAATCAATATCGCTACATTAACTTCAGTGGGGCTGTGCCAGTTTACATCAGCTGAGGATCTGGTCTATTCACATTAGCGAAATTTCACCTAATTTACATGGCTGCAAAAGGAGAGGTCATCCTAGAGTATTTTTGGAGGGCCCCCCTCAAGTAGCATAGTACCTTATTCCATTAGCAGCGGCGGCAAGGTTGCAGAATTGGGCCCTAACAATGAAAAAGTAAACGTGCCATCTCCCTCTACCTCAGCCCTGCTTCAAAAACTTCTGCACTGAAAAGTTCAAAGTCAGTCACACCAGGAGGGGTGGCAGCGAGACATTGTCAGTTTATTGCCGGTGTCACCAAGTTTCAGATAATTTTAAAAATCCTGTCTTTCATTTTTAATTCCCAGAGATTGAGTTTTGGCTTGTGAGTTTTAAACTTCGCAAGGTTTCTTTGATCCTTTTGTTAAGTGCTCCCAGGCAGGCTAAGCAAGTTTGGACGGGGTTAGTGCTTTGATAGGAAGCACCAGAGAAATAATTAGGAGCTGCTGATGAAATTGGTGTTGGCGGTTCAGTAGGTGGAGCTCTTCCCTTTGATTCATTAGCCTGCTAATTCTGCTGTTGGAAACGCCATCTTTCATCTGAGTCATACCTCTGAGATCCCACAGCTCCCCTGCTGCCTAAGAGGACAGGTATTCACTCTGGTCCCATTCTAACTCAGCTGATTATATTGAGTTCACTAGAACTGGCCAACTACTACTCATCAAATAATTTTTGAGATATATTTTTAATCCTGTAAATTATCCATATTATTTACAGCATTCTCACCACCAAGCAAATAATTTGCTAATTTTGCAAGATGTTTCTAATGAATGTATTCATAGTCCACCTCCCAATCTTTCACCTATCCCCAGTACTTGAAGTACACCCATATAAATTTCACTATCTATTATATTATTCTTTAGTTGCTGTCTTAAAGCATTGTATATCAGAGGTGTGGGGTATTACTGCCACACTGCACCCCAGAGTTGGCTGCATCCCACTGTTGGTTGATATGGTCTCTGTTTGCAAAGCACTTTGGGATGAACAATAGCATATCACATAAGCACAGAGGAATTCACATAGTTCAGTATCTTGTCTTTGACATTCATCACTTCCAAATTCTTCAATGGGGGATAAAAAAAATCATACAGTGCTTAATAATGAAGAACCTACTCATAAGGGCCTTGTCACATAGGCCTAAATCCTCGAAGTTATTAGGGCTCCTAATTTCCATTAATTTAAATCCAAGTTATCAGTCTAAATTCCTCTGAGGAATGATTAGCTTATGCCTTGCAGCATGAAGCTTTATATTTCATATTTTCTAAATATATATCCTATACAATATAGCTGTGGATGTGCTCATTCTCTATTAGACCGTCCAATCCATTCTTCCCTCTTGCTAAACTTTTGGCCTTGATGACAGCATGTGGCAATGAGCTCCACGGGTCTACTGTACATTGAATACCGTACATTATTTCCTCTCAGGAGGAACTTCGATGCAGATCCTCAAAGGTATTTAGGTGCCTAACTCCCACTAGGAGTCAGGCACCTAAATACCTTTGAATATCTGGCCTCTGCCCAAAAGATTACTATTTAAATCCAAATAAATTATATCAACACATTCTATTATAGTCACCACTTTCCTGACCTGCTCAGAGAGGCCTTAATTAAGACTTATTGGTGTGTGATTTCCAGGATCAGCCCTAGTGCCTTTTTAAAAGGATAGATACATTTGCTATTCTCCCATATGGTAGCTGATTTTAGTAAGAGGTTTTTTATTTTTATTATTATTTTTTATTTTTATTATTATTTATTTGTATTAGCAGGTCAATCACTTCCTTCACTACCCTTAGGTGTATGCTACTTGGGACTGGTGGCTTCTTGTTCTTCATTTATTATTTGTCTTGTGGTATCATAGACCAGGACCCTACTTTGCGATACACTACACACAAGAACAATCCCTACCCAAAGAGCTTAACATCTAAGCTTTCCATCACACCTTGATCACTGTGTTCCAGCACCTCCTCTCTTCGTGTTTCACTAGTGGACAGTATCTTTACCTTCCACTATCCTTGATGTTGAAGATTAATGCATACAATTTTTTCCAGTCTCTGCAATGTCCTTATTCTCCTTAACTGACTCCTTTACTGTCTGGCAGTCTAGCAGCCCACTGATTCCCCAGCAGACCTCTTGCTTCTGTTATCACTAAGGAATTCTCTATTATTTGTTTTCACCTCTTTGGCTGTTTAACCTTCAAATTCTCTCTTTGCCCTCCAAACTTCCATATTACATTTTATGTGCCACAGAGGTTATGCTTCTTTCATTGGCTTCACTAAGGTCAGATTTCCATTTTCTGAAGATATTCTACTCTGTTCAAGTTATTACTACAGTGCTGACCATAGGAATACATTTTCATAACATTTTAAGAGGTAAGGTAGGATGTGAATGGATGGCTATGATAATACTGCTTTCTAGTTCTGTAGCACCTTCCTTCTAAGGAAGAGAATAAAGAACTGCAAACTATTAACACTAATTATTGTATTCTTATTCTTATTTTTATTATTTTGTTAGACCAACATTCCTGAAATCACAGAATCTGCAGGAGTCAGATTTGCACCTTCATGTGGGCGAAAGAACAGCAGTAACCCCAGGGTTAAAGCATTCATCAACTCAGCATCATGATCCAACTGTCGTTATATATCATTTTATGCAAGCCAGACAACTGATTTATAAGTTATTCTCCCCAAGTCTCAATTAATTTCACTTAGGACATTTTCACAGTTGTACAATAAATGTTTAAATTAAGACATTTCTCTTCTTTCTTTCCCCCCCATGGAAATTGAATTTAATATTAACTGGTTCTTGGGTGCCACTCATGGCCTGCACAATTACAGATAAGAACATCGATCTGTCAGGAAAACAAATTGGCTCTTAAAAGAGGGCAGTTTGGATCTGACAGGATAAGATGATTAGGCGTCTCTCTAATGGCTACAGTATATTACTCCTGGCTATATGCAGGAAGGGACCTTCCCATTCCACTCATGGGTACCAAACAATTATCTGTTCCATACAGGAAACCCAACTTGCAAATTACCTACTGAGGTTCAGGTCAGTTGTTTGCAACATAAATTAATCGCCGGGAACTAAAACAGCATGGCAGAGCAGTGCAATAGGATATTATCACACTAGGTGTATTTAGGGTTGCCAACCCTCCCAGTTTTGCCAGCAGACTCCTGGAATCAGGCTCTATCTTCTGGAGGCTACTGAGCCCAATCTGGGAGATTTTAGGCTGTTAACAGCCCTGAGCCCACACCCACTCCCCACATCCCAACTCCCTGTCCCAACCCGGTGAAGGTGGGGGAGAGTGAGCGACGGAGGAAGGGGTGGGATGGAGGGCGTGGGGTGGGGCTTCGGAGAAGGGGTGGGGCCTCAGAGAATGGTGGGGAAGAGGATGAGACAAGGGTGTTGGGGTTTCTGTGATTAGACAGTTGGCAACCCTGGGTGGATTAGGAAATGCATTCGGAGGTATTTGGAGGATGTGCAGAACAGGGAAGCTGGCTGCTTAAATGAAATCGGACCCAGCTCTCCTGTTCCAGTCCAGATGTGCCCTAGTTTTAGTGTAATGAGGAGTGGTGGCGGACTCCCCCAGGAGTTTTAAAATGCAAGACAGCCCAAAGGTATGGGGAGAGTCCAGAATCAGAATGGAGCTGCAGGGAGGCGATGTCCATGAAGGATCTGCAAAGAGAATTCCTGAGCTGTGGGGTTAGGATGATGGAGGTGAGGAAGAGAGAATAAAAGCAAGATGGAGGAGATTACCTTAATAACTTCATTTTGCTTTACGTCTTCCAGAAAGATGTCCAGTTACCAAATAAATGGCAGTATCAATCCTACGTTCACAATTTATTCAGGAAAAACCTCCATGATTAGAATGTTGTTGACTGTTCTCCTAGGGGAGGCGAGCCAAACAAAGACACCAGGTGCAAACTTTGGGAAAGTTTTGACCTAGATTTGAATGCAAACTTTATGGCTTGGATCCAATCCCATGTGACTGAACAAGGCCCTAGAAAATATACTGACGGATATTCCTATTTTGGGTCACAGATGAACTGGGGGTGGGGGGGAATTTAATTGTTCTTTTTTGCATGCAACTCCTACGGATCTGGGAATCCTATGCTCCCATTCTCCTCGCCTCTAAATCTGTGAATTAATCTTTTTAAAAGTTCAGAAGGTATTTTTCAGAAAAAAAAGGCAAAAGCAACACTCATGTCTCTGAAATGGTGCTTGCCAGCACACACATAATATATAGAGAGGTACTAGAATTGGTAAAAGGGTTTTAATAGGGACTATGGTCTAATAATTATAATATATTATTTTCTATATAATGCATTTTATTGTGAAAGATCCTTAAATTGTAAAGGTTAGTAATGGGATGGTAAGTAGGTATATATTCCGATTTCAAACATAGACATAGTGGGAGGGGAGAGGGGAGTTTGGATTCAAACAACATGGGCCCTCAAATATCATTGGAAACCAAACATTGACCTTGCAGGACCTACCTTATCTCATGGGGGGAAATAATCAAATTAAGGGAATATTTTTTCCCATAGGCATTACTGTAATAAGCACCATTCCTAATTAATAATATAGCATCCTAATATTATTTGCAAATTGGAATATTGTGCTTCCTTTTTTTTAATTTTTAACTTCTTCTATTATGATGTTTTGGAGCTGGTTGGAATCTTCCTATGTTTTTGAATTTTTCATCAAAATTTTAAACACTTTATTTTGGTGAAAAAAAGTTAAACATTTCACAATTGTTCACTGCCCTTTTGCAATCAACTATGGGGCCACTTGAATTTTTTCAAAAATTTCAAGGAAATTTCAAACAAAAAACCTGAATTTTTCAAACATTTCCTCTCCCGTGTCAGCTCTCAGTATAATAAAATACATTTCCCACTCAGTTCATCCTGAGGTTAAGCCTTCCAAATCCCTTTCTGGATTTTATGAGATCTTGTTATCAGTGCAGTCTCAGATATTACAGTGACATGAACCTAGTGGCTCATGTTTGTAGATAATATAAGCCAAACTGCACTTAGAAGGTACCTCATTAAGCCAACAGAGGTTCTAAAAATCAATTTTTAAAAACTAAATAACTTCTACATCTCTTCCCATACCCAACCACATTTCTTGACATTTTAGAAGCAACTGGGAAACTTTCAATTTACTTCAATGAGCTTAAGATCAGGCCTTCAAAATATAAAAGAACCCAAATAAAAACTGAAGGTTTGTGGCCTTACTTATATAGGTGCAAATGCTCACTGAACTAACTAGTAATGTGGTGCCCTAGTAAGTGGGTACAGAATTTGACCTCAAATCACTAGCTCCTCCATTCAGATCAGGTACAACATAGCAGCAATAGCACAAAACTTGCATCAGGCTGAACCAGAAATAAGCCTTGCTACCCAGACACCTGGAGGAACCGCCTCAAGAGGTCAGAAGATAGAACCCATCTTTTAAAAAGGGAAGAAAGAGAATACAGGGAACTACAGACCGGTCAGCCTCAGCTCAGGCCTTGAAAAAATCATGGAGCAGGTCCTCAAGGAATCCATTTTGAAGCACTTGGAGAAGAGGAGTGATCAGGAACAGTTAATATGGATTCACCAAGGGCAAGTCATGCCTGACCAACCTAACTGCCTTCTATGATGAGATAACTAGCTCTGTGGATATGGGGAAAGCAGTGGATGTGATATACCTGACTTGAGCAAAGCTTTTGATACCGTCTCCCACAGTATTCTTGCCAGCAAGTTAAAAAAGTATGGACTGGATGAATGGACTATAAGGTGGATAGAAAGCTGGCTAGGTTGTTGAGTTCAATGGGTAGTTATCACCGGCTCAATGTCTACTTGGCAGCCAGTAACAAGCAGAGTGCCCCCAGGGATCAGTGCACTAACACTATGCTGGGGGGAGAGGTAGAAATGCTGGAGAGTAGGGATAAAGTGACCTAAACAAATTGGAGGATTGGGCCAAAAGAAATCTGATGAGGTTCAACAAGGACAAGTGAGGAGTCCTGCACTTAGGATCGAAGAATCCCATGCACCACTACAGGCTGGGGACTGACTGGCTAAGTAAGTGGTAGGAACCTTTGGGTCACTTCTTGATCTGAGCTGGATTCACACCACCCATGTAGAGGTGAAATGTAGGGACTGCTATAAGCCTACTATAAAATACATAATAGATTTATAGGCTTTCCAGTGGTGTTTATCACCTCTGGAAGCACCTCACAGATGCTAAATAATTTAGCCTCATAAGAGGTTATGAGGCATAGAAGGACTGTTACTCCCTTTGTACAGAAAAGGCACCGCAGGTCACAAAAAAGCCCGTGGCAGATCTGCTAAACCCCAAATCACTGCCCTAATATTCCTCTGCTATTTTGCTCACCCTACTTATTAGAAAGAAAACTTTGGGGAATCCAGGGCTGTTCTGTACTTGTACAGCTCCCTACCCCATTGCGCATCCTCTCAGCCATCCAAACCCCCTTCCCAAATTCCTATACCGAAAACCCAGCATCTACGTCCTGTATGGCGAAAGTCAATATTCTACAAGACACTTCTTGCTTTCAAAATAACATCGCAGCGGTTCTGTAATTATCAGACAAGATTAATTGAAGCCCAACAGTACAGTACATCAAATAAAGGAACAGGGACACCAGTTATCTGTTAAAGTTCTGAATGTGAAAAACATCTAATTATTCATGCCCTTTGATGAAAGCTTCATTGTTCAACTCTATGGAGAGGTGCATTTTATGTGGGAGAGGCAGTACAGGTATTTTTGTAAGTTCACTAAGGATTTTAACTATGATTATATTCGTACCCGGATGGAAATTACAAGTGACTATGATACCATGGGGCATTTTTTGTGTGTTTTTTAAAAAAAAAAAAATATATTTGTTCCTAAGGAGGAGCAATTGGAAACTAATACAATTAAATTCTTTACTTTGCCTGCCAAGGACATTTGACTGCTACTGTGCTACATCAGGTATGTAATGAAAGGCAAATGACAGCGAATCTTAATGCAGTAGAGAGCGTGGGTAACTGTAGTTTTATGTCAGCGATAGCCTGCTAGAGAAAAGCTGCATTGTATCTAGGATTAGCAGAACTGCAGGATTTCATTAACAACTGACTAGCTTTTTAGCAAAACAAAGATAGTTAGGGAGTAAAAGAACATGGCTAGAATGTGTTCTGCTAATTGGAAATGTATATTATCTTCACTTTGTGAGGGAGGAGGTGCCGGGTGTTCCATATTGTCTTTTGAAGAATGTCAACTCGTACAAGAGTTTTCCCAGATTGGAATGTTGAACTACCAGGCAGCTACAGTCAGGCAGGCCTCTGTTTAAAACTATACCTACTAAAAACAAGCCTGTATTTATTCATATGGGACTTGATGAGGCCTATGAATATCAGAGGGCGTCTTTGCATCGACTTCAGTGGGCTTTGGCTCAGGCTCCTGCTGCTCAAGTCTGGTAAACTCCTACTGAATTTAGTGCAACATTGCCCAAGTAAGAACTGAGTAATGATACACTTGGTCAAATCCTGCAGCCCCTTAGTCAGGGCAGTAGTGAGGGCGGCAAGAAAGCCCCTTTACACCACTCACGGAGTGTAATTTACATCAATTCTGTATGTGGCCCAAGTGGTTTAAAAGAGCTGGGTGTAAATGAGAACTAATCTCGTCACTTGAGGCTTTTCATTTTTTTCTAAATGCATGCCCTTGACCACCAGGCAAAGAAACACTAAGGCAGTTTTGAAACATTCCAGTACTTTTCTGATCATTTTGCAAAGCTGAAATATGATTGCAGCCTTTTTGCATACAGAGGAAAAGAATCCATTTAAATGAAAAATTAGCTGCCTTAACAGGTCAAGCACATAGTTACATTAACGTTGTGTAGAACAATAAATCAACTTCGATCTCCAATTGAAAAAATGCTAATTTAGCTCAGCGATTCACTGATTGTACTTCCCGTGTGCCCTGGCGATAGAAATCTTTTATTTAATGCGAGACAGTGATTTGACGGCCCTCCTAATGGCGCTTGCAGACTATCAGCATTTCAGTGGAATTCTGATCATGGTTTTAATATTCCATGCAGCTTTGCCCCCTCTGATTTCACGCTGAAACATTAACAAGAGCTGACACTGGAGATTAGAAGCAGACAGCTGGAATGCCAGGTCTTTGTTGCAGCATGGACATGGGCCAACATCGTTCAAGCGCAGCCAAGAGGGACCTGGGAAAGTCGTCTTAAGAAGAAGGGGAGGTAGAGAGGGGGAGACAAGGTAGTTTACTGAAGGGCATATACAAGAAGATAATTGCAGAGTCCTTTCATCTTTTAAATCCAAATTCTAATCAATATTGGTTTATTACAGAGAAAGAGGGTTATTAAAAGGTAAATTTTGCATTGGAGAAACAAATCTTCATTGGAACTTTGCAAGCATAAAAGTTTTGCATATAAAGTAACTGCATGCCCATAACCACTACTAATTTTGTCTAAGAATTGTGATTACTTGAGGTGCTTCCATCTGTAAATGCAGTGCTGGTCTCCTTAAAAAAAAATCCACTTAGTTCCAGGTGAATAAATTGAGAAATAAAACTGGATTTATGTGCTGTGCAGCTTGTGTCAACTGTAAACTCCCAGGCAAAAAGGAAGTACTATAACATAACATTCTTGTGCCTAATAAATTGTTTCCTGTGAACAGAAAACTAATAAAGATACATAATTTTATCCTACTTCTTACTCTGCACAATGTTCTGGACATAGAGAAAGCTTTGGAAGATTCTAGGCAGGCTCTGTGGCAAGGCCATGGAGCCTTTTCTTTTAAATAGAACTCTGGAAGGGTTAACTGTTGTAACTATTAAAGGACCAAGCAGATTCTCCTTGAAGGCAGTTGGAGTTCTGACTGAGTAATAAGGGGCGGATCCAAAGCCAACTGAAGACAACAGACAGTCCCCCCACTGACTTCCTTGGACTCTGGAGCAGGCATTAATTGAATAGGGACTCAAGGGTTTGGACCTATCTTTGGAAATCATCAGGGGAAAACAGGGTGCTCTAGAGAATGGGGGACACCTCAAAAGACATGGGTAAGTACTTTCCCAGTCTTGCCGTCGATCTTGGACAAGTTACTTTATGTCTCTGTGCCACTGTTTCCCCTCCCACACTTCCTCATCTATTTAGACTGTAGGCTCTTCAAAGGCGGGGTCTGTCTCAAAAATGTTTGTACAGCACCGAGCACAATGGGGCCCTGATCTGTTGGGGGTCTCTAGGCATAAATAATTAAGATAATAATTATTCCCCCAAGGGAATTTAAATGGGGCAGGATCCCTTCCATGCTTGGTACTGTACACCCACACATAGCAAGACATCATGGTCCTTCACCTGAAGAGCTCACAGAGTAAAATGAACTAGACAGGTTGTGGGAGAGGGGTAAATCTTACAAGCAAGCTCCAATCCTGCAATAAGATCCATGCCAGAGAACATACGCATCCAAGCACAGCCGTGTGGACATCCATGGGACTATGTAAAGGGGCAGTGTTTCAGCAGCTGGGAGATCCTTACAGCATGGGGTGTGAAAATGATTAATGTGGCAATTGGCACATGGATTATATGATTCCATGGTTTTTATTTTATTTAATAGTCCCCATCTTCCCCTCCAGCTAGCCAGTGCTATTTCCTCCTTTCTTTTAATTCTTCGCTAGAATAGTAATAAATAGAGAGCAAATATTTGTACTAATAATCAAAAGGTGACCTATGAACCCAAAAGTATTATTAACGAGTAGTGTGAATGCAAAGTATTGTTTTCATTACATTGCATTTATGTTTTTCTTTCTTCCAAAAGTATGAAAGTACTTCCAAAAAACGACGTAGAGTTAAAATCTGCTCTCTTTTACACCATTGTAAATCTGGAGTAAATCCACTGAAACCTTTTGTTACTGCAGATTTACAGAAGGCTGAATTTAACTGTTAATTAACCCTTACAACATCTCCTGTGAGGTAAGTAATCCCAGTGTAATTAGGCCTAACAGATGGGTAAACTAAGGCACAGAACGGTAGTGGCTTACTGAAAGTCACAATGGAGGCAAAGCCAAGAACAGAACCCAAGAATTCTGGTTCTCAATTCCCTGTTCCAAACAGACCACAGCTCTCCCTTAGTTTTCATATTGTGGCATGAAAACCAAAACAAACCACAATCCCCTTCAGATAACCCCTTTGCTACCATAGAGCTGCCAGCATTCGGGATAGTAGTACTCTTTGGTTTCACTTGTGGACCTGTTCTCTCTGCTATAAGGCACTGATTCAAAGCCCACTGAAATCAATCAGAGCTCTTCCATGGCTTCAGAGGGCTTTAGATTAGGCCCCAAGAGTCCTGTCTGCGGTCAGAGCTACAATAGAAACTTCTGCTGGCATAGTAAACATCAGTTAGGGGTGTGGTTTTTGGTGACCTCTCTATACTGGCTAACGCCCTAATGTAGATATAGTTATAGGGCATAAAAGTGCTTTTACTGGTATAGATTATTTTGCTCAGGTACCTAGTATAAGATATACTGGTAAACCTTTTCTAGTGTAAGCCAGTCCTGCTTCTCTCTTCCAAGACCTTTTCTTGCCTTTGAGATAGGAACTGGAAGATAGAGGTCTTTTCTACTGCCATACAGTTCTCACTGCAGCACTTACAGGCACTGCTTTGAGATCTCTGGAGGCTAGGTGCTATATAACCGCAAAGCATGTTAAATTAAGTACCTCTTGCTCTATCTGAAACTGCTTCCTTTCCCTTAATTACCTAGTTGTTGTCTAGACTTAAATTCATTACACTAGTTCTATTGCTCAGCATCATTTACTTTGCAGCTCAGCCAATCTGTGAGTCAACTGGTAGACTCCAGAGTAGTTGAGGAACATGTTCTTGTGGCCATAAACGTGCTCAAAAGGGAAAAGAAGAGCTGAAATAGGCAATGAACAGAAATGCAATGGCTGTCAATAAATCTGCTAATACTTTTGACCTTTCCCACATTTGCATCATTATCCAAAGTTCACTAGAGATCTTCCATGCGTGTTATCATTATCCCTCATTAGAAGTCACTCTAGAAACATTAGCCAAGCATTTCAGTAGCTTGTTAATTGCTTTAACAAAGCAATGTCAATACCAAGCAGTGGTTCCTGTCATGAGTTATGAGTCCGTGCCTTTAAGGCTAAATTTTCTTGGGCTTCATGTGCAATGTTTGAGGCATGAGAAAAAGTTCTTCCCTCCCCACCCTCCTGCCCATAGGAAAATCCCACTTTTGGGGGTCCAGATCCTCTGTTGGTATAAATTGTTTTAGCTCCATTAAAGTCAGTGGAGCTACACCAACTGAGGATCTAGCTTTGGGTTTGTAAGATAGCTATGTTGGCCTGTGTGAATTTGTGCATAGTCTTGAAACGGAGCTGTTAAGTTTAGATTTGGAACTGAACTTTCCCCAACTTTGCAGAGAGCAGGAAGGGAAGATTCTAATGCAACCCACCGCTAGCACAACTATACACTGACTTATGTACAAAACGTTGGGCCAGGGCAAACTGGTATAATTCAGTTTTATTTCAATAGAGCTACTCTGATCGACATCAGCTGATGGTCTGATCCTTTAGGTCAATGCTTATGTGATCTGAAATGGCTTACCTATCCTTAATCAGCACCTCCTCTATATTTTTGGGCAGTACCTCAAGATGTATGGTAACTGGTAGGTCCCATTAATTCTGACAGAGGTAGTCTAAGTTATTTGATGGGTAACTGTTGCTTACCAGAACTTTTCTTCATCCCTTGACTTCTTACACACCATTAATTTAGTACCAGCTCATAAAATTTATATCTGCATGACTTAGTCATTGGAAAAGGGAGATAGTAGGTTAGGTCCATTAGTTTCTAATCCTGCTTCTACCTGTGGCTTGGTATGTGCCCTTAGACAAGCAACTTTCCCCATTAGTAAAACAAAGATAATACCACCTTAATAAAGTTGCAGATGAAAGTTGCTATGTAACTGGATGTTATATTTTTCCTTGGAAGCATTCCTGTTATGTGACATCACCTCATCTGTCATAGCGACAAACAGTCTTGTAGCACCTTATAGACTAACAGATCTAATCTGTTAGTCTATAAGGTGCTACAAGACACTGTCGCTTTTGCAGATCCAGATTAACACGGCTAGCCCTCTGATACTACTCATCTGTCATGTGATCTCACCTCCATTTTACTAAGTCAAACAAAAGTCCAATTTCTACTGTTCCTTTCTTTGTGGTTGTTTAAACCACACCAGTGTTTCTCTTATTTCCAGACTGAAGGGGGAGGAGGTAAAGGAGGAGTAAGTGGGACTACCACATACATTACATATATATTTATGATCTTGGAGATGCACAGCTCCCCCAGCAATAATGTATTTCTATCTACTCTGTGCCATTTTTTGTTCTCTGGGGTATTGTATTTATAGTTCAGTGATCATATTGGCCTGTGAATTTCAGTCAGAATTTTTCCTTTTGCCCACTGATATGTATACATTAGGAAAACTAAAGACACTTCTGGGAATGGTGGCCTAGTGGGAACAAATCAGTGTTTCAAATCCTGTAGCATAATTCTAGTGAATAAGGTACCTCCAGAAAGGATATTGTATATATATATATAGGTTGGTGGATCTAACCCCATGTTTGTTGGCCACTGATACTTAGCATGGGTTCATAGATGAGCAAGCTCTTAAGTGAACAACCAAAGATGTGAACTTTAGGGCTGGACTTCTTTTGATGGCTGAGCAGTTTCCTGCTGTGTAGAGTCATTATCCAGTTGAGTGAGGAATCTAGTTTTTTACATACAGTGCATATCATCATGACATCTAAGCTCACACAGTTGCTATAAGGCAGAGTAATTTCAATGCTGTTGATTCCCATTTTGTTTGATCTTTCCTACTAAGCCTGTTGGGCAAACTTAAAGGCAAACTCCTGAAGCAATCACTCGGGGCTGGATCCCACTCCACCTGAAGTTAATTGCAAGGTGCCCTTTGACTTTAGTGGGACCAGCTACATACCAGACCTTTGTTGTGATTGGCCAACATTTTCAAGTATGACTGGCCATTTTGGGGTGCCCAACATGAGACACCCTAAAAGAGCCCAGTTTTCATAATATGGGTGCTCAGCTGTTTCTGAAAATCAGGGACCTGGTCCAAGCCCTTTGACATTAGTGGGCTTCAGAACAGACCCAAGGTGTCTCAGGTTGGGTACTCAAACTTGGTCACTTTTTAAAATATTTTCTCCACTCAACCTTTCCATTGGCAAATTCTCATTGGGCCAAATCCTGCGAGGTTGTGAACACCAAAAGCTCCCCACTAACATGGTTTAGGTCCATCTGGTCTCCCTGGCAGACATGTTCCAATTGCTGACAATAATCTTTTTGCAGGAAAAGTCTGTTTATTGATGGTTGTATCTGATCTATTGCTCTTAAATTCATGATCACCTCAACTCCACTTAAGGATAAAATAACTTCACAGTGGTGACTGGCATGAGGAGAGGACTGGTAATGAGGGGGGAAACATGAAGCCTGTTGGTAGCTGGCTGGAATTCAGCCTAGACTTGTATTGACTCCAAGGCATTACCATCTGTGATATGAGATCAGCAGGTCTCAGCCCAGTTTCCGGTGAACAAGTGTCCATGTCACAAGTTGTCATGTGTTTACATAGGCAAAGAGCAATCTGGATTGCTTTTATGTGAGATGAAAAGAAAGCTCAAATGTAAGTCTCCATGAGAGTGTGTGACTCACACCTTAACAGCTGCAATTTTGAACCAACTTACAGGGAGTGTCTGGACAGGTTAGGGTAGGGTGACCAGATGTCCCGATTTCATAGGGACAGTCCCAATTTTTGAGTCCTTTTCCTACATCGTCTCCTATTACACCCAACCCCCTGACCTGACTTTTCACAACTGCAGTCTGGTCACCCTAGGCTAGGGTTCTGCCTTCCCCTGACAGGTGCAGCAGGCAGGTCTTGCAGTTGTACAAGGACATCCAAGCACAAATCCACCATCATAATTGAAACTACTTGGCAGGTTCCTTCAGAGGCCATGGACTGACTAAACCTGAAAACTGAAGTGTCTTACTCCCAAGAGGGGATTGCCAGAGGTACACTGATGGGACAGTGCCAAAGGAAGTTTACATCGCCACCAACCATGCTGGGCCTGTTTTATGGGCAAAGAGAGGACTTGGATCTCCAGGGGCTGTCAATCTGGCACCTTTCCCTTGCATTAAGTATAAACATAAAAAATTTATAATGAATATAATTTCTTTACGAGTCACCTCTATCCTCTTCAACGTACGTACTTAATTCCTATTAACACGAGCGTGCTACTTCAAGGGGAAGACAAAGTCCTTAGATGATGTCCCATGACTACACACATTAACCATTTCCATGCTGTGTGCTGCTTACTCCTTCCTATGCAAAAAGAAGGATAAAGCACATATGAAGAATAGATGCATTAGCTCTATTGTCTCTAAAGCTTCCTCATCGGCAGTCAGTACTAATATGCATTCAGTACACCAACTCAGAATGATTTTAAACAGGGAAGAATAAAACTAAGTAATACATATTTAATGAGGTTCGATAGCTCCAAATTTACTAGTATTGATCACGGCAGAGAAAACCTGACTGTTCAACTGTAACTTGAGTAATACTTCTTGAAGCAGCACAAACAAGTTTCTTTGTACTACAGCCGACTCAGGGCCCAAACCACCTCTCTACCTGCAGTGAAACTGTCATAAATGCAACGCCATCTCTGCTGAAACTGGAAACCAACACAAAGAGCCAAACTGTAAATCCAACCGCAAATGAGTGGGAATTTTGCTTCTAAGTTCTGAGGGCTTCATCAAGACTAAAGGAAGACAGTGGGAGGCTTTCCAGAGACTTCAAATGGACTCCAGCCAGGGAGCAGTGTCGGGGGCCGCGCGGTGTGGCTCCCGGAAGCAGCGGCATGTCTCCCTCCGGCTCCTACGCATAGGGGAAGTCAGAGAGCTCTGCTCCACATGCTGCCCCTGCTCCAAGTGCTGCCCTGGCTGCTCCCATTGGTTGGGAACCGTGGCCAATGGGAGCTGCAGGGATGGCACCTGCAGACAAGGAAGCATGCAGCAGAACTGTCTGGCCATGCCTCTGCATGGGAGTCAGAGGGGAGACATGCTGCTGCTTCTGGGAGCTGCCTGAAGTAAGCGTCACAGGGAGCCTGCACCCCTGAGCCACCCCCTACCCCCCAACATGTTTAAAAATGCACAGCAAATGAACAGAAGATTTTAAAAAGACAGGAAGTGAGGAACTGCATCCAATAAAAACTGCTTGGGGAACTTAGGCAAAGCACAGAAAAAAGAAAAGCAAAATTAATCTGTGAACGGTTTTTATGTCATATGCCTTGAGCACCTTCATGGGTTGTGTGCATGTTAAAATCATATGGTACTTCCATCCAAATATTTCAGAGCACTGCACAAATGTTGGTATCATCCGAGCCTGACAGATGGGGATACTGAGGCACAGAGCAATGAACTGGCTAGCCTAAAGCCTCAGAGTGAGTCAGCAGATTACAAAATGGAATCCATGTGGCATATGCCCTGTTCTAACCACTAGACCCTGCTGCAGACTAAAGAAATTAGGAAAGGGAAAACACCCCCTTTCCTCTTTTTAACATGCTCCAGCTCCCACACAATCCCTGCCACTCTTCCATTGGGTTTCCCCTCTCTGGAGAAACAGGTCTGTTGTTGTGCCCAACTGCTTCATGTGAAAAAGAAAATGAGTGTATCATTAGGCCATTGAGCTACCTGACATTATTTAACGAAGCAGCACAGTATGAGAAGTGGCAGTTCGGAACGGAACTGGTCCTGATTTTCCTATCAGCTACACTGCAGTAGAACAGGAGTCGCTCCAGACTGAATCAGTGGATTTATACTGGCATGAGATCAGAATCGGGCCCAGCAGCATTTAGCTGCTGCTAGGCAGATGGGGTATTGACACACTCAGGAAAACAGGTCCTCTTGCAATAAAGAGGCAAGGCAAAGGAAGTGCCCTATACTGCATTAAAACTATATTGAGAAAAGCGTTCAATTCCACACTGTAATTGTCTCTCACTAAGGATTCTATTTTCCTTGGTGAAATTAACCATTAGAGGAGAATTGGGGGCAGCGGGTGTGAGAGAGAGACAGCGCCTGAGTCCCCTCTCACTTAGACTTGTGCCACTTCATTCACTTCGGCAGAGTGACTCCCCAATGACAGTGGTGTAAGGGAGAAAAGAATCAGGCCGTGAGGGAGCGGAATAGTTACAGCAGCCCATCCTCTTTAATAGCCACACTGAGTCAGATTCATTAGAGGGATAAAAATGTCTAAAGCAGGAAAAGAATGAAAAGTGCTAAAGGCCGGATCTCTATATTTATTAGCAGAAGAATCACAGCCCTGATATTTATAGACAACAGAGACATATGTATAAACAGAATAATTTCCATTACATTATGCCCATATAGGTATGATTTACTACTCTTTAAATATACTGGGCGGACAGTCCTGGACTCCTTGGATTATCCACAAGATCTCAGGCAGTAACACAAACACACACATTGTCGTCCCCCCCCCATAAAAAAAAAGGATTAATTTACACTACTAAGGAATAGCGGAAGTACTAGAATATGAAAGAAAACATGTCTCCATGACATACAATTTGTGCATAATTGTACCCCAGAATCTAAGTTTTCATTTAAAGTGTCCAGCCCTGATGGTTGTGAGGACGACCCTGAAAAAGCAAGCCATTTAAAGGAAGCTTTGTTATCTTCCTGAGTTTCCACCAAGCCTGAAACAATACCCTTGGGAAATGTAGTCTCTCCTCTACGTCTCCCGGATTGTTAATTCGGAAACCTCAATGTTACACATTGGGAACAAATATTTAACAATGAGCTCTTCAATCTAGCAAAGAAAAGTATAACACAATCCAATGGCTGGAAGTTGAAGCTAGACAAATTCAGAAAAGACAGATAACGAGCAGGGGACTAGGAGTCAGTATTCTTGGATGCTTTTCTATTCCTGACTCTGCTACTGACTCATTGTTAATCCGTGGTTAAATCACTTAGGGATGGATTTTTAAAAAAAACAACTGTGTATGTGTCATTTGAAAGTGAAAATCTATACATTGCACACCTATTTTGCATGCACAGTTACACTCTAACTGCAGATCCCCAACTACTGGCTCTGTTTGCTTGCGTATGGTATGTTCGACAGAGCACTTGCCAGTTGCAAGGGCAAATATCCAATATTGGCACCAGATCCAAAGCCCAATGAAGTCAATGGGCGTCTACAGCCCTATAATTACAAATTATTGGAAGAACTCAATACAGAAGAACCTTTATTTAACTTACCATGATGTCACATGTGCACCTAGCTAATCCCTGGCCAAAACTGCAACCATTGACAACAAAATTTCCATGACCTTTTTGTTCTCCGATTATGTAAGCCCACGATATAAGGAACGAATCCTTTTATAAGTTTCATGTGTTGCCATGCCCTTATGGAAGTGAAATAGTTACTAAACTATTTAAAATACTGTGGTGGGTGGGAGACAGAAAAAAAATATCAAACCAGCATTTTTGTTCATCAATTCCGATTAAAAAATTAATTTCATGGTACAATGAACCCATACAGAGTTATATCTATTAAGGTCACCTACTTCTAGGACTTCAGCTTACCCTAGGTATTGATGACTGTAAAATTCTTTGGGAGATAAGAATCACAGTTTCAGACTTCTCAACTCTCACGGTTTTAATGTGAGACAATTTTCCTGCCTCCTAACTATCTTGATTTTTGCCAGTGAGAAAAAAAAATGTCTCTCAATTGCTGCATGGAGTTTTTAAATATCTGGCTTGAATTGAGGCTTTCATTGTCTGTAGAGGAGATACAAGTCGTTCTAAACTAAAATATTTGCTTAATTTGTCTCTCCCTCTACTATGTCTTGAGAGGTGCTGAAAATCTCCCAGAATTGTCCCCATACAGAGGAGACAATTGCTACCCTGTTGGCAAAACAGAAAACCTTTGAGGAATACATATTTTGCAGCTAAATGTTTTTCTTGCTGTCCTTGGGCCCAGTCCTTATTCAGTTCCTACTCAGACAAAACTCCCATTCATGTCAACGAAAAGACAGCCCTTCATTAGCTCAGGAATTCTGAAAATCTGTGGTTCATATATCCAGAAATTGGTAACACGGAATTGATCAAATAATAAAAAGATTTTCACCATTGAACCAAAGCTGCCTGGCCACTTCGAAACAATTTGGAATAAACTGACTGTCTTAGTTGATGTATTTCTTTCTTTCTTTTTTTTAATCATCTCTGGCTCTTAAGTGCTTATCCCTGGGTACTGTCCTATGCATTGCCTCAGAGGAACAGAGGGCAATGCGTCTCAGTGGGTCATGAACTGAGACATGAACGTTGGTGTAGCTGGCCTAAAACACACGGAGGGCCATAAAGATCAGAGGTTCGTATTAGCCTCAGTAAGTGACCTGAAATCCAGCAACCCATTGGAGAGTACGTGTCACAGGTTACTTTACCTCACTGGCAGTAGCCCTCAGGGAAAGTACCCCTTCTTCTTCTTCTTCTTCTTCCATTGCTCACTTGACTACCCCCAAAGACAAGACCATTGGTGGTAGTGGGAGTTTTGGCTGAACAGTATGTTAATGGTTCCCACTGTGCCAATTCACTGAGGATACCAGTCTGGACTTGTTTAGACCAGCAGTCAGCGGGTGGCAATCTGGGTGTAAACCTACAGCACACTCGCTTGTAGTACAGTAACTGTCCGTGTGGACCCTGCTGCCAGGCACAAAAATCGCCCTCATGCTCACTGACCTACTCCCATTTCAAAATGGAATAGATCACAGCACATGCGGGAACTTGTAGTGCGCAGCACCAAAATGCACATGGATAGTTAGTGCACTGCACACTAGGGGGCTGTAGCTTTACACCCCAGCTTGCAGCATGCTATTGGTTTAGGCAAGATCTTTGTTACTGCCCTGTCTAGAACATTCATCTTTTTAGCTCAAGCTGTAGCATCTTGTATATGCAGTTCTGCCGGTCATTGGGTCAAGCCCTGTGGTGTGGCCCTCTGAAGATAACTTACACAAGCACTGGTGTGAGGTGTTCTCAGTGACTTGCTTTATGGAGGATGGGTGCTGCATTCTGAACAGACTGGAGTTTCTATGTTATCTCCACCTCAGATACAGCAAGCTTGCAATAGTCTAGTCTGGAAATAACAACAAAACATATGGATTGCTATGGCCACGTCCCTCTCTAGAAAGAAGGAGCACAGTTTCTAGAGCTGGTTGGAATTTTTTTTTTTTTTTTTGCAGAACATTTCCCATGAGAAACCCCCCACCTCCAAATGTTTAGTTTTCAGAAACTGTTTTCAGGAACAATTTTTTGGTTTCTGGTAAGAGTTTTCAATGTCCAATGTTACACACACACACACACACACACACACACACACACACACACACACACAGTTATATGCAACTTTGGCCAAGATTAAAATTTTCCACAACTTTTTTCATTGTAGTTGAATAGTCATTTTCTCCTTATAAAGTTTTTTTTGGGGGGAGGAGGATGGCGGAAGGGAGAAATAATTTCCCAGCTCTAGAAGTTTCCTTATAAGACACAGGTGATGGAACTCCTTGCTCAGCACCATTTCTGTTTGTGATTAGTGAGGAGTTCAATATCATTCCAAGACTTCATTTGGTATCAGTGAACCTTTTCCTTAGTCCCATTCATGCATTAAGCTTAACCACCAATGCAGAATTTATGGAGAAGAGTGAGTGATGAGAGACCCTTAAATATGTAGAGAATTTGGATCCAATTTAGATAGTTCAGTGTTCTAGCCAAAACATAACTGAACTAGCCAACCTTTTATTTCTGCTAAATTGGGTTTGAAATGTTGTGATTCCAAGAATTTCCTGTTCTGGACAAATAGGAAATAGAGCAAGAAGAGCCTTCCCTGTTGTATGTTAAAATTTCCACTTCTTGTCCTGACTGGCATTTAAAAGTGCAGAGGAGGTAGAACAACAAAAACCCAAACCAACCTACTATCAAGTCTTTCATGAGGGTTAGCATGCAGAGAGGAAGGGTCTTATCTTATTTGAACCTATTTGGTTTTCCCCACCCCAAAATTAAATTTTGCAATAATTCCACTTACAATTTGCTGTTAATGCAAAAACTCCACAAAAGCCTGGTTTTATGCCCATTCATCTCAATGGAAGGACTCCTATGGGCATCAGTGGGTTTTCGATCAGGTCCCCCCAATAACATTTGAGGACTGAAATGTGTTTTGTGTGTAAACAATCCCCTTAAAATCAGGGAGTCGGTAGAGGGGAACAGAATCATTCAAGTTACAAATAGAACAGAATCATTCAGACTACAAATGGAATTCGCACCTCATGTCTCACAGAAAGCATTGAGGACCCTTTAATGACTACACCTATTCACTGCCTTAATTTTTATGTCTCAGCTGAGAGCTCATGGCTGGTATTTTCAGAAATGACAAATCTTTGGAAATGCCTCAATTTCTGAGTCCCCAAATTGAGACACTTTAAAGAAGCCTGATGTTCTTAAAATCAAGTCTCAAGACACCTGAAAATTGAGAGATCTGAAGCCACATACATTTTGAAAATCTTGACCATATCTCCAGCAGCACAGTGCCTACGGCAATCAATGGGACTGTTTGCAAGTAAGTGAACACTCTGTGTATGGACAAGTAGATCACACCCGGAAGTGAGAAGATGGTTCCAAGCTGCCAAATCAGGATTCTAATCTAAACTTCTTTAGAATTCGGAGATACTAAAGCTGCATGGGTCGGGTTTGGCTTTGCATAAACATAAAAGCCAGTTGGGAAATTACAAGCTGGATCCAAAATTCCTCAAAGTTTGGGGTTATTCAGATTTGCTATGGGCAGATTTGCTTTGGGGTTATTCAGGTTTGCTATGGGTCTACTTCTGTGTCTGAGACGGAGCAATCTCTAAAAAATCTAGAGATTTATTTTCCATACTGGAGTGCATGGAAACTGAAGGTAACTTGAACCACAGTGTGAAAGTATCTAAATGGTTTAAAACAGGGGTCCGCAACCTTTCAGAAGTGGTGGGCCGAGTCTTCATTTATTCACTCTAATTTAAGGTTTCACATGCCAGTAATACATTTTAACGTTTTTAGAAGGTCTCTTACTATAAGTCTATAATATAGAACTAGACATGCCATAGGTTGCCTACCCTTGGTTTAAAAAGTACTGGAGTGCACAAGCAATTGACAGACCAGTGGACAGTCAAAGCTGGTATTATTTTTAGTAACTGTAGCTGGGCTCTGTAACTTTGAAACCTTTATCTCTGGCGACAGTCAGCCTTCCTTGAACATAATGCATGTGGTCTGATAGATGGGCTTGATCCCAAGTCCACTGAAGTCAATGGTTGTCTTTTCATTGACTTCAGTGGGCTTTAGATCAGGCTCCTAATTTGGAAACTAACACTGGTCTTATCAGAGTCAATGCCATTTTAGGCTACCACGGGGGGGGGGGGGGGGAAGCAGGTACCTGTATATTCCCAGAAAACGTACTTGAGTGTCTGTGCTTGGAAGACAAAAAAGAGATAGCAATTTACAAAGACTTTGATGCACATTATTGTTTGCAAATGCGATCTATACCGGATATGTAAAGCTATGTACCACAGCTAAGCTATACAAATCACAACAGAAAATATGAAGCAGACTTCAGTGAGGTTTTTTAGTTGCTGCATCTGATTGTCCTCTTGCAAATCAGAAGTGACTCTACTAAAATTATGCTCTCATATATACCAAATGTTAATCTCCATCTCGATTTCCAATCATTCCATCCTGTCTGTTATTCAGTGCTCTAAGAAAGAGTAACTTTTGCCTAACTTTGGATAACCCCTGGGGATAGGCTCATGACTATTTATACAAGCGGAGTGGACTCTGCAATATATTCAGTGCAGAACCATATGCTTTCATTTCATATCTTATCTGTGAGAGCATATGTGTATTTTATCCACTGGCCCTCATGAACTTGAGTGCCATGCACAACACAGTTGGGCATTTTGTTCAAGAGTGTTTCTTAAAGAGTGCTCTTGTCTACAAATTGGTGAGATGTTTTCACTGCAGAACTGCAGCAGTCATCCTCCTCCTCCTCCTCCTCCTCTGTCTGACCAAGGGGCAATCTACAAAGAGGGTATTTTTAAGCAGCTGGGATGACTCATGGGGAGGCTGGAGCCATGTTGTCTCGGCATTGGAAGCTATTAATGGTCTTGCCTTGTAGTAGGGAACGTATTCAGTAACAGGATTATCCACACTACTGTATATCAAGTTTATCATGTGAATGGATAACCCAAGGATGAGTTCATGCATGGATGTCAAATGCAATAGACTAAAAACAAAATAGTCGGTGGTGACCAACAGTCTGGGCTTTGCAGCTGGGTTCGATTCATCTTCCCATATGTAAGACGTTAGTTTTCTTGTATAACGGCCAGGTAAACAGAGAGACAGGACAGTAACTAGGAATGCATTCAGGGAAGGATGTTTGACAAGAGCAGGTGGATGAGGGTTTTAAAAAAAAGAACTTGAAAACAAAATGCGGGATGGTACCACAGAGGTCACAGAAATGTCAGCATGACTCTACTTGTGACATTATTACTGGACTGTGGTAGTACTTAACAGCCCCAACTGAGATGGGGTCCCCAAAGTGATAGTGAGAGACCGTCCCTTCCAATCTAACTAGACAAGTAGGACAGAACATAGAAGTCAATTCAGGGTGAGTGGCTTGCACAAGATCACACTGCAGGGGAGTGATGGAGTTGAAAGAGACTGCAGGTTTTCTGGCTCCCAAACCAGTACTGTATCCACTGAGCCACATTCTCTCCCCAGAGTCTCGGTCTAGCAGACGTTTCATGAGATGAACAAAAAATAATGAACAGAAAGGAATATTTGAAGAGGCTGCCAGCTACTCAAAACAATGCCACTCAGGCATCAAGACCCTACAAGTCCATGTTCAATGCCCACCGCTGGCATAGAGGGCATTCTGCAGCCGAGGGGAGTCATATCAAGGTGGGTAAAGGTAAAGCAGGAGCCTGATATTATCCAGCAATCTCAGGCTGGCAGAATAGTGCCTGTAAAACTATTCCAGCCACTCTAAGAGAAGTCCTGTGATGGCTGCTCTAACTTGTGCTGGTGACCAGTTGCCCCCAGGCTTTCTCCCTGATCAGGGGAGAATTAAAAATGGCTTGGATCCCCTCCCAAGTATGAACTTGGCACAGCTTAGCATTTAACCCATTTAGTGTTTTCCCTTTCCCACCTGGCTTGTGGGGACAGTCCTATAGCACAAAGAAATGGAGTGGCTCAAGAGATCTTCCTGACCTGTGATAAATCAATTCCCTAAATGACATTTGTTTCTTTGCTCTGGGTATCTTCTTTCCAGTACCAAAGGTCTGGGTCCACAAGAGGACTTTTGCATTCTCCTCTTCACTTCCACTCCCGCTAGGCTGTTCCGTGTGGAATTAGGTAGCCACAGAGAACACCTGCAGGCCCTGCAGGCAAGGTAGGTGGAGGACTGCAATGGCACATAGGTGTTGTGTAGAGTGAGGCAACAGCACACAAGCTCAGGGGCAGAAACTTGGGCACCTAAGAAATTTTTACTAAGAAAATGTAGGCAATGAATGAGTTTAGGTGCCTACAGAGTTTGGCAGCAGCCAAGTCGGGGGGTGGGATTTGTGGATCACAGGGGTGCCTAACCTGGGACTTAAGCACCTAAATCCATGGGCGGAGCTGAGGCAAAGTGCCCAGGAAGTAACCCAGAACCCTTTAGTCCATTGATGAGCTGTTAAACCATTTAGAATGCATTCACTTTACCCCATGCATTGCCTGAGGCCGGACAAGGGAACAGACTGAGCACTTCTACACAGAAGGTTTAAAACTGTAAAAGGATATCGTCTGCACGCAAGTAGGAGCTGTTACACAAGCACTGTAGTGTTTCGTAATTGCTTTCTCAGAGTCAATTGTGTTTCAGCAATAACAACCATCACTCTACGTACATAGAATATTCACTTTGGATGTCTCAAAGAATATATTTTGACTCCAATTCCTGTTAAAAGGCACTGGAGGTTAAATTAAAAGTGTATTTAATTAGCTGCCATGTTTCTCACATTACTAATAAATGCACTACACTTATTCTGCTTCAATTCAGAAACAATTGCTCTGAAGGGATTAAAACCAGTAATGATTGTCACAAGGTTATGTTCAAAGTTTCAGGCAACTGGGTTATACTTGAAGTCCCATTTTACTTTCTCAAAGAGAAGCCGAACCTCAGATCTAAATACCCACAAACTCTGAGGATGTGCTAATCTAGAATGTTGATCTGAAGTCAAGTTTTGTGAATGATCCCCATCTTTATAGTGAGCCAAACTAAAACCGGGGATGTGTACACGCCTAAGCTCTGGGGGTGTTTGAAAGTTGAGGCGACGGATAGCCTTGTGGTTAAAACACAGTTCTGGAAGTCAAGATACCTGGGTTTAATTCTTGGCTCTGCCACAGACTCCATGCATGACCTTGGGCAAATCACTTGATCTCTCTACATTTCAGTTTTCCCCATCTGTAAAATGGAGATGACACTTCCCTACTTCTCATGGGTGTTATAAGATTCATTAATGTTTCTAAGGTGCCCAGGTACTACAGTGATGAGTTCCATATAAGGAGTCAAAGAACATCTGAAACATGCATCCACTTTTTTCAATTTAATCCCATCTCTATTTGAAAGAAGGGCAGATCTGTGTCACTTATATTTAAGGGCTACATTTAAGAGCAAGAGTTAACTAGTTTATCAATGAAAGAAGTAAGAGGACTATCTATGATGGAGAAGGGGAACCGTGTTCTACTTCTTCATTCACTGGAGAGCACTTAGTTTCCCTGGATCATATTAATTTCAGACTCCAATAAAATTACACCAGGGATGAATTTGGCCCTCTATCTTGAAGTTCTCACTCTTTCCGAGAGGAGCTTAACAGCACTGATGTATAAGCAAAGTTGGTTGCTTTCCACTGATATAGTAGAACCTCAGAGCTACGAACACCTTGGGAAAGGAGGTTGTTCGTGACTCTGAACAAAATGTTTGGTTGTTCTTTCAAAAGTTTACAACTGAACTTAATGTAGCTTAATTCAGCTTTGAAGCTTTACTCTGCAGAAGAAAAATGCTGCTTTTAACCATCTTCATTTAAATGAAACAAGCACAGAAACAGTTTCCATAGCTTGTCAAATCTTTTTTTAAAAAAAAACATTCCCCTTTTATTTAGGTAAGTTTATGTTTAACACAGTATGGTAGTACACTGGCTTTGGTTTGTTTGTTTCTGCTGCTGGCTGATTGTGTACTTCCATTTCCAAATGAGGTGTGTGGTCGACTGGTCAGTTTGCAACTCTGAGGTTCTACTGTACTCTTACTTTCAACCTGTTCTCTCTTGAGGTTTGGATCCAGAGTTAAAAAAGCCAGCAGGCTGAAGCATTCTTTGGAGATAGCATGGGTCTAACTGGATCCACTGGATTCATTCTATAAATTAAGGCACTGAGATAAATCTCTACTGTATCATCTATCTTGGTCAGAAAAGTGGTGGGAGAAAGAAATTGCAGTCAGAAAAAAAAATCAACAATGTGTAGGGATTATTAATCATTATTTTGCCCTGAGGACAGTAATTAATAGAGGGTCAGATACTCAGTTGGTGTCAATTGG
The DNA here is from genome assembly GCA_032164245.1 of Sternotherus odoratus. Lineage (NCBI taxonomy): Eukaryota > Metazoa > Chordata > Testudines > Kinosternidae > Sternotherus > Sternotherus odoratus. The sequence continues at coordinate 6,506,031 of JAVMKO010000019.1, forward strand.
CATAGTTACAATGAGCTCAGATGGGCTCTGCAGATTGGCACCAGTGGAGTGTCCGGACCATAGCATGAGCTCCTGAAGAGAAAGGTGAAAAGCAAAGTGATGTCCTAAAACGTTTGAGGCAGAGAGAACTGTAACCCCTGTGAGATGAGGAAACAGCCCACGAGATGCCTGCCTTAAGCTGAAGCAAGATTTTCACATGGACAAAATACCGAGAGTGCCCATACATAAATCAAGGACCTCATCTAAATGGAAAGACTCCCATTGACTTCAGTGGGCTTTGGATCAGACCCTAACTCCATTGAAAATTTAACTGCCTTTTTTGTGGGGCAAAACAGAATAAGTATCTACACAGCCAGGATGGCACGTGCACACGTCTTATTGATATGACAAATCAGAGCAGAACTAGGTGATTCAATAGGCAGCACTCTCCCCTTGAGTCATACTGAACCATAGCAGCATGCAGAAGATGGGGAGGGTAAGGAGGTGACAAGTTTGCTATATGTGCCATCCTTTGAAGGGCATCCCCTCCGAAATACGAAATGAAATTCTGACCACTTTTCCTAAGTTAAATCACAGCGTCTTGGTCAGATTCCAACTCCCATAATGATATTCGGCCTCCCTAAATTCCTCCCTGAAATATTTATCACTTCCTGTCCTAAGTGGACTGCGCAGAGCTGCTGTGTTCTGTTAAGATGCTATGATATGGTATACACCCGAAGTAGGTGCATTTCATGAATGAATGAAGTGAACACTCTGTCCTGCAGGATTGGGCCTTTAAGACATACAGCCGTAACAGTACAGAATGAGCAATCGGCCTTGATCGCAAGTTCTTCGGCACAGGGACCAGACTCTTACTGAATGCCTTGCCAGCGCTAGAACAATAATAAACTAAGCTAGTTCGATGCCTGCTTGTAAAAGTAGAAATTCACAAATAGGGCACATTCTTCCAAATATTGTCTGCTCTGCCCCACACCTAAGATCACAGCCTCCATAATGGGTAACAACATATTATGAAAGCAAGAAAATGGTAAATGGTAGTGAAAAATATATATTAAAATGCACTAAAAATAATTCAAAGACCAAATGAACAGTAACTGTTATCAAGCTATGATTATAAAGTATTTTTACTTGCCTAATTAACTGTTATATAACAGCAGCTAATCAGGCATGTAATAATACTTTATAATTATAGCTCAATAACAGTTAATCTTAACAACACCCCTTGCAAGGGAGGAAAGCTTTAGATGCATTCCACAGTTGGGTAAATTGAGGCACGGAAATAATCAATGGGAGTGAGGTGCCTAAATACTTTTGTGGATCTAGGCCTACAGACCTGGTCAAAGGTCACCCAGTTTCACAGCAGTGGAGAAAGGAAAAAAAGCCCATATCTTCTCTAACCCCCAGATAAAGTCCCTACCCAAACATATCCAATTTCAAGCCAGTCTGAATAAAAATTAGCCACATAGAAGAAGATTGCAAGATAGTTCCAACTGTAATTAATCATCTAGAAACATCAGATCCTGAAAATATATCCAATTTCAGAGACATCCATTTAGATGCAATTACTGAGCATCCAATAATTCCTTGAGTAAGAACAGAGAGAAGGGCTGGGAAATAAAAGCTTCACAAAATGCATTAGTGGCTTTCCATACAAATAAATGAGAAGTATTCTACCCTTGGCTGCTTGGCAAATCCATTGGCTGCACTCCTTTATGGTACACGATGGGTTAAACACCAGCCTTTGGTGACTGCTGTAGAAAACACCCAAGCCTTGGTTTATTCTCTCACAAACTGTCCAAGTCCAAAGCAAAACGTCTTAAGGTTCCAAGCAAACGAGGGTTCATTTGCCGAGTTCCCAAGGAGAGCAAAATGCCTGCAACCTGCTTTGAGAGCATAGCTGTGGAGGGTATGGATTAGGAAGAGAAGTCTGCAGCCTGAGGGCACAATTAACAAAGACCCTTCCACCTGCTCTCCTGAGCCTGCAGTTGAGAATAATTAGCAAGCAAACCAGTACCTGAGCATTGCAAGGTGCAAACTGGAATAGAAGCAGACAAAAGAGCAGGCCAGAAAAGCAAAGCTAAAGCCATGGAGATCCCTGTCAATTATGAATCAAATGTCTGATCCTTTGGCAGTGCAGTGTCCAAGGCATGAGTGAGCTATGCCCTAGAAAGAAGAATCAATGTTCAGCTGCAGATTCAGGTTAGGGGGCTGAGGCTTGAGGCTGTATCAGAACTGGGGTTTGAGTATCTTGCGGCCTAAATGCCAGGGCTCATCCCTTAAGATTTCACCTTCATACGGCAGAAGTTTCGTGAGATTATCATTTGTTTTACTGTTGCACCAGGGATCTGAGGCACAGAGAGACGAGGGCTCGTCTACACTGGCACTTTACTGTGCTGTGAAAAAACACCCCCCTGAGTACAGCAAGTTTCAGCGCTGCAAAGCGCCAGTCTAGACAGTGCAGCAGCGCTGGGAAGGTTTTTTTAGAGTGGTGGGAGAGTGATTTTGAAAAGTGCAGACAAGCCCTTAGACTCAGATTTTCAAAGGATTCTCACCTCCCACTGTCATTTCAAAGGGCCTAAGGGCTAGACTTTTAAAGCTAGTCAGGTACCTAAAGATGCAGACAGGCGCCTAGTGAAAAACAACCTAGGTGTGTAACTCCCATTGAATTTAAAATGCCTTTAAAAATCAAGCCCCAAGTTCCCTTTGAAAATCCTAGGCTATGTAATTTCTTCACATTCACACAGTCTGTGGCTGAGGCAGGAATTGAACCCGAATCTCTTAAAACCCAGGACAAGTATGTTAATTTGAGAGAGAGTTTGGTTTAGCGGATAGAGCACTGGACCGGAATTTAGAAGACCTAGGGTCTAAACGAGCTCTGCAACTGGTTTGCTGAGTGACCTTGGGTTGGTCACTTAATCTCTCTGTACCTCAGTTTCTCCATCTGTAAAATGGACACCACGATGCACTTTATCTAGTTATTTCCCTCGAGAATTTTTGGCTGTATCCCAGCTGGAATGGGAAAATAGGTCCCTTGTGGTTTTGTATGTGAACTAGTGGCAGAAAAAACACACGGATCCAAACCCTTCCTCCCACCTACATCAAAATTGGCAGAGATTTTTAGATGATATCTTCTGGTTATACCCCATCTCTTGACCTGACCAGCACATTTTGTGCTGAGGGCTGACCTTGCCGTGGTCTTACAAAAGAGCTGTGCAAGGCATATCCTGAAAGACAAAGTCATAAAGCAAAGTGGAGCAATCAATAGGAGAAATGATGAAGGCCTGAACAAGCCAAATGATATTGGCAGGACTCGGAGAGAGAGTCCTGAAGAAGAGCTCTGTGTCAGCTTGAAAGCTTGTCTCTCACCAGCAGAAGTTGGTCCAATAAAATATATTACCTCACCTACCTTGTCACTCTAGGAGAGAAGGCACAGACAATATTTCTTAGGTAATAAAGAGGAAATCTTTAATACTGTACTCTGATTCAAGAGAATCCAAGGTAATTTCCAGCAGCAGATATGGGACAGAGGTGACCATTGTCCAGGCAAACAATTAATGAGTCAGTATATGCTCACCCACCTGTCTTATCTAGGTATTTATGCAGTGCTGCTCAATGATGTGTTAGATCTGAGTGAAATTCAGTGGATTTAGTCCGCTGGAGGTACACACCATGTTTGAATTCAGTCCACTAGAACTACTCTCATGATTAAGGACAAGCGAAATTTGCTTCTCTGTGTTGCACAAATCCGGTTTCCCCTTGATAATATATTACTAAGGTCAGTATTTTTATTAGGCAACTATGAACCTGCTTTAAAGTGGTTAATGAAAGATCCCTGGAGCTTGAGATTGACCTGTCTGTGTATTCTTTAATTGGCTGTAATTATTTTCTACCCTTTGGGTTGCATTGAATCTTGCAGGGGAGTTGGAAATCAAAACCGATTCCCAGACTGATTAATGTAAACAAGGAAACTGGTTTGAAATCACACAGATTCTGCTTTTCCATATTATTTGGATCTTATTCTTCAGTTACTCTCCTCATTGCCATTAGGCACACAAATTAGAATTAGCACACTGATCTAAGTCTTCTGATGAGTTTAGTGACCTAGCTGTTCAATGTGGTGATATTGTATCGTAGTATCTCCTGAAACCTACGCAATTTTCACTGGGATAGAGTGAAATCTACGTTAGACCTGGTCAAATTTTGATGAGATCTTTTCATGAAAAATTTCAATTTTTTTTTTACTGTTTTCATTTCTTCAAAATTTCACTTTTTTTCTGTTCATCAATAAAAAAATTTCTTTTAAAACTTTTTCTATTTTTTCACGGGGAAAAAGGAAAAGAGTAAAAATGTGACAGAAATTAGGTTCTCTCCCACTTTCACCTTATGACTTTCCTTTGAAAAATATATATTTAACTTTTTTTTTAAATAGGGAGAGCAGTAAAAACGTGAGAGAAGGTAAGAATATAGCAACTTTGAAATGAAAAAAATTCAAAGACAAAAAAAAAATAATCTGTAATTAAGTTCTTTGTTTTCTTGCGGGGGGAAAAATTAGAGGAGGAATAAAAGTTTAATGGAAGGTTACAAAATATTCAGATCCTGATTCTACACGTATGGCACACATCTGTTATATACGCTGGATTATTCTGACCTTTTTTGATATTCTATATGCTTTATTATCCATCAATTTGTCCAATGATTACAGCTTTCCCAACCTGTGGGAAAGGGTTGGGATAGCCAGTCAATCAAGATGTAGATTAATGAAAAGGTCAGAGCAGTATAGCATACGACTATATTTCACAGGTTACATCAGGCATTAAATTCCAGCACCTCATGTTCATAAGAGAGATTGTAATGAGATCAAAAATTGGCACAAGGTTGCCAGCCTGGGAACAAGACTGTAACAAGAATGAAGAATTAGAGGAAGGTCCTGAAATCATTTGCGTGTGCAGAGGGTAGGGGAGGGGGGATTTTGAGAGCTAGATGGGAAAGGGATTCTGTTATCTCAGATTTAGATTTAAGATGCAATTCCTGGATAACAAAATAAGAAAAGAAACAAAGCAAACTTTACATGATTGTATCATTAGAAGCAATTAGTTGAATCCAAATGTGACTGTTCCTCACTCAGTGAAATCAAAAGAAAAGCAGGATTTGCTGGAGGCACTGATAATTAACCTGACTCAGTATACATTTTGGTTGTTTGGAGCAATAAAACAAACGTTTCCATGGTTCTGGAGGGGAAAAAAAAGATTTGCCCCTGTATAAATATTTGTATTATGGGATTAGTTGATTATTATTAGTCGTTTTATTATTTGTATTCTAACAAATCCTAGTGGTCCCACTCATGGAGTAGGGCCCGATTGTGTTAGGCACTGTACAAACAAGAACAAACACAGTCCTTGCCCTGAAGAGATTACAATCTAATGAATTAAATCTTCCACTGAACACCAAGAAATTGGCATGAATGCATCTATAGGAAACCAAATGTGTAATATTCAGTAAATGGAAATCTGATTCATCTTCAGCTTATTCAGAATGATTGACCAACCCGGCAATCAGCATTGATGGAAGAAATAGCAGCAGCAGCAGCAGCAATACAGGGTAAAGTACACTAGAGTGTTAGGTCATATGGGTGGATTAATGCAGTGATGAGATAACATGGCTCACACTTGGTACCTTTGTTAGAACACAATTTTTAGATTCCAGGTAGGTTTTTCAAATGGAAATTTGATTCACTCCACTTGCCTTGTCCTTCCTTTCCTTCTGCCCTGTCTTTCTCACAGTCCACTCGTCTATCTCCTCACACCCTTCTTTTGTTTTTCTGATTAGCCCATCCCTCTTCCAACATCCCTTCTCCAAAAAATATAAAAACAAAAGAAAAATGGACAGTAACCTGATGTTTGAATCCATCACTCCGTTCCCTTTACTTGTATGTCCTATCTCTATAGCCCTTTGTCTGTCTTGTCTATTTGGAATGTAAGCTTGTTAAGTAAGGGGCTGTCTATTGCTCTATGTTTGCAGTGTGGCTAGCACAACCAAATCTCAACCTTGGGTTGTCCTTAGGCTCCATTGTAATGCACATAAGTGTAATAATACACACAAATTACAACATGCACTGGCACTTTCCCATGTCCAAAATAAATACATAAAAAAGAAAGTGAAGCTAAAAGTATAAATGGGATTTCACCTAACTCCCATAGACTCCATCGAAAATCCCAGCCTACAGCAACAGATTTGTATTCTTGCATTTCTTTGTCCTGATGTCAGGAAAAGGATTGTTGAATTAGTTTAAATATCTTGCTTATTGCTCCAGGTTGTGTTTGTTCACTTGTATTCCACATTTTTTCTTGAAAAATTAATAAAGGAAAACTCTTTTTTTTTAAAACCCAGCAAAGATAAAATCAGAGAGAAATGAATAAACTTTCATCGTGCTTAAATCCACAGCTGCTAACTGAAAACAAAAGCTGTTTTAAATGAAGGATCCATAGGAGAGATTTGGCTTCTGTGCCCTCAACTGCATATGGTATCATCTAGCGATAGGCTCTAGGCAATGTTCTGGCAAAGCACTTTAATGCTTAACTTTAATATAAATCAATGAAATTTAAGTCTGTGCTTAAAGTGAAGCACATGCTAAAGTGCTCTGATGAATAGGATCTATTTAAGCAGGTGCTTAAAGTTAAGCAAGTGCTATGCTCAGTTGTGCCTCTATGGACGGAACTTCATTCAAAAGCACAGCAACCACAGCAGAGCTCTGAAAAGGACTCTCAGACACACCTTGAAATAAAAACCGTACTCTTAACAAGCTAATAAGTCCCCCTAAAATTCCAACCTAGGGCCACTACAAGGTAAGTCTGAACAAGGGCTATGAGTTGTACACTGAGTTGGATCCGAGTAAAACATTCAAGAACTGAATACGTCCACTTTTGTGGATGTTCTGGTTCAGAAGCAGGTCTGAGCCTCACAGCTATGCAATCATCTATGCGTCCATCTATCCATTGCTAACTTGCCCACCATCGTTTCTAGACTCCCATGGGTGCATATTTCAAGTTCCAGCTTCTGAAGAGACTGGAACAAGATATACCGTAAAACCATGAGCGATGCCAGTCACATGGTAACTTCAGACTCTGAGCAGTAGTAGAATGGTCAGAAATCTATCCAGGAAATCTGTCCCTGTGACATTTTTAGCCCAGCCTGGGAGACATAAGTGTTTGGAAAAATCAGAAAACAGAAGACGCACGTTCTAGCAGTTAAAAAACAGGTCTGGGCTCCGTGTCCGGTCTAATCTTTGTTCTTCCAAAGACTTGTAGTCTGTGACCGTGAGCAAATCACTTGTGACCAGAACTTTCACACTTGGATACCTAAATTTCTGCACCTAAATCCACATTTAAATGAGCGGCCTGATTTTCAATGATGCAAACTCAGTGTCCGCAGCTCCTACTCCGGTCAGTGGGAACCATTGGCACTTAATTACATATGAAGCTTTCAAAGGAAGATGCATGCTCTTCACATGGCACCATAATGTGAACACTCAAAAATGCAGACAGTGGTCCGAATAATATAAAAACTGAGTGTGTTATTAGTGCTGTCAATTGAGCCAAGAATGTTATGGCATGTGTGTCACTAAGAGAGACAGAAGCTATTATTGAAATGAGATTAGAATCGTTTTGGAACATCAACAGCAGCATTATAGTTGGTAACATTTCCATCTAAAATAGATGACATTGATGCTATACAATCAACAATGCCACTGGGAATAGGATACAGAACAGAAGACTAGATTGTTTTACTCTGTATTGATTTTCTCTTAGTAGTTTTTGATTAACTGTCAAATCAATTAGCTTACCCCACCCAAACACACTATAAGATTGCTATATTTTCCCCCATCTCCTTGCATTCCCCTCAATAACAAACAAACAAGAGAAACCCAGACCCAATGGCTCAAACTGTGTTCTGAGAGCGGGTATTACTGAGGAGATAAGCCTACATTGATAGCCTGCGTCTCTTCATAGTGCTGGAGTCCGGCCATGTTTTTATTGAATCGGGTTCTGAAGCTGTCTGGGACACTGAGAGACCTGATTGTAGCCTTGCTGTAACATCCTTTTAAAATGAAATACATAGCATTTCAGGGTGACAATGTTCTTTTGACTCAGGACAGGCAAGTGTGTCTCAGGGTTCTCAACTACGCTGATCTTCCCATGTTGCTGAACAGGAACAGAGTCCTGCTATCCATCTATTTTGGGTACTTCTATGGCCCCGTTACTGACGTAACTGAGTGCCTTAGAATCTTTAATGTGTTTATCCTCACAGTCCACCCTGTGAAGTGAGGAATTGCTATTACCCCTCTTGTAAAGATGCAGCACAGAGACGTGATGTGTCTTACCCAAGGTCACATCAGAAGTCTGTGGTGGAGCAGGAGACATCTTTGGTTTCACATCTCCCAGGCAACCTAACAGTGGGGCTGTCCTTCCTCTTGTACACTTTCCTCTCTGTTGGAGGGGAGGGTGGGGCTGGTATGGAAAAGAGGGTCTCAGCTTGGAAAAAAGTTGAGAACCCTTGTGATAAATAAATAGACTCCGTAGCACTAACCACAGCTTTGCCACCGACCATCTGTATGACCTTACCCATGTCACTGGATCACTTCTACCTCAAAGTAGTGTGAGGGCCCTTAAATATTGGCCCAGTCCTACAAGTCTTTGGCACACAGAAGTCACCAAAGGAAGATCTGTTTATGGCGTTTGTGGGATCAGCTTTGAGTTCTTTGAGAGCCTCGGATAAAGGGTACTGTAGAAGTGCTAGATATTTAGGCCAGATTTACACTAAAAGTTTTTGCCACAATAGCATTGTCAGTAAGGATGTGATTTCTATACAGGCTAAAGCTCTAGTTTAGACACGGTTATAATGGCATAAAAGTGTTTTTCTTGGTATACCTTATTTTGCTTGGGGAACCAGTATAATAATAATAATAATACCTAGTTCTTATACAGTACTTTTCACTCAGTAGATCTCAAAGCACTTTACCAAGGAAGGTCAGTATCATTATCCCAATTTTTTTTCCGGATGGGGAAACTGAGGCCCAGCGTGACATACCAAAGGTTATCCAGCAGGCCAAAGAAAGAAACAGGAATAGAACCTAGTTCTCTGGAGTCCCACTCCAGTGCCCTATCCCCTGCGTCCGTCTATGGCTTACACTAGCAAATCTTTCTAGGGCTGACCTAGTCTCAGAATTCTGCTCTCTCTCTTTTAATCTCCATTGCTGTCAATTAGCCTATGAACAGGGTATGTCAACATAGGTGGTCAGTTTCAGGCCCTCTTTTATTAATACTCTGAGGCAATTTACATTTTCAAAGCTGTCCATCAACGCTGAGTTCACATATGCAGCGTCTTCGCCATTCCTGCTAGATATTTCTGCTGCTGACTTTGTTTCTTTTCTTAGTTATGTTCTAGGCTACCAGCATGACATTCACCCCATGTGCAGAGAGCCATCACTAGGTCTAAGCACCACATAAGCCCTAATTCACCTTCACAGCACGGACATTAACCTGGCTCTCCTGACAATGCCAAAACTGCGATCAAAAGGCATTTTGTTTATAGAGGCAGAACTGAGCTGGAAAGTTGAAACTCAGGACTGAATCCAGATCTGCACTTTTCAGAAGTTCAGAAGTTTTTGGATCTTGTGTTTTGCTTCAGCTCATCTCTCTCTCTCTTTCTCCTTTTGTAAAAAAATTCAAGTTGTGGTTAGTTTTAGGAATTGAAAAATGCCTAGGGACACTGTACTATACATATCCAAAACCCTAGGATAGATACATTGGACAATATATATTATTTCTATAGTATATGCATACACCACCTGAGCTCAGGGTCCCTTTGTGTCACCCTGTATGTACGCATAGCAAGAGTTGCTGCGAAGTTCTGGTCATCTAAATGGCGAAGGCAAAAGGTGGAAGGTAAAACACAGGTGAAGTGACTTGCCCAAAATCATACAGCAGAGCTGAGAACAGATTCCAGGTCCCCTGATGCATACTCCCATACCCTGTACACACTCTCTCAATGCATGATGGTGATGAATGGCTTAGAGAGCTACAAGCAATAAACAAACTCTAATAACAAGTGCACGTAAAGTTCCACGAAAATAAGATGAACAAAACTATTTCATTTTTTTATCCACTCTCTAGTGCTTCCTGGTCTCATGGGGAGGGGAGAGGGGGAGAATCTTCATCTGTCAAAGTGAAATCTGCCCCAGTGTTAGGTGTAGGGAGGCATTGTCAAACCAGCTGCTGCTTCCAAATAGCCAGCCAAGATTCTCATTTGTTTTGGCTAGCACTGAAGAATCAGCTTCGGCATCTCTGAGAACAAAATGGTGCATGGGAACAAATCCAAGCTACAAAAGATAAGCAGCTCTAAGAGTCGCAACAGATTATTTGTCTGGTAAAACAGAAGGAGAATTCTACTGAGAAACTTGCAGGATTCTGGTCCAGTCCCACTAACATAAGTTGTGCTTGTTTAATGTCAGATGATAGCCTCTTGGGCTGTTTAACAAGTGTTCAACTGCAGCTCTTTCTGGTGAATAATGAATTGCTGCTGCAGAAAAGACTTGTGAAGGAAAGTGCTTTTTGCAGGACGTTTTCAAAGTGGGAGGCATCCTTTCCACATAGCAGCTTTGGCTAGTGATACAGAAATGTGAGAACATGAGGATTTAAATATTCAAGTAGCACAGAAAAAAGAAAATCTATATACATAAAAGTCAAATGTTGTATTCGTGTATGTACGTGTGCTTACTCCTTCCACACCGTTTGAGCTAGAGACTTGAAATTTGGTACAGTTAGAGGTCTTAGGGTCCTAATCAGGGTAAGAGTCGAAAATTTTTGAAATCTCACCTCTGACGCCCCCCAGGGGTGAAATTATTTAAAGGCCAATCACATCAGCTGGGCAGCTGCTGTTCTCTGTGACATAGTTATGATGTCATAATACCCCCTCCAACAGACCCCGCACTCGCTCAGCTCTCTGCCCCTCCCCCCTCCAACGGACCCGAGTTGGGTTTGGTCAGAGAATAAGTGAGGTAGGGGTGTCGGGTTTGGTCGGGGGGTGAGGTGGGGGTGTCGGGTTTGGTCAGGGGGTAAGTGAGCTGGGGGTGTTGGGTTTGGTCTGGGGGGGTGGGAAGGTGTCAGGGTGGGTGAGGGGTGGGTGTTGGGATTGGTCAGGGGGTGTTGGGTTTGGTTGGGGGGGTGAGGAGGGGGGTCAGGGTTGGTCGAGGGGTAAGTGAGGTGTGGGTGTCGGGTTTGTTTGTGATGGTAGGTAGGGGTGTCGGGTTTGGTTGGGGGGGAAAGTGAGGTGGGTGTGTCAGGTTTGGTCTACGGGGGATGAGATGTGGGTGTTGGTCAGGGGGTATTGGGGTTGGTAGGGGGAGACGTGGGGGTGTTGGGTTTGGGTGGAGGGGGTGAAAATGTGAGTTGGGGTTGGTCGAGGGGTAAGTGAGGTGGGGGTGTCTGGTTTGCTCTCTGCCCCCTCCCCCCTCCAACGGACCCCGCACTCGCTCAGCTCTCTGCCCCCTCCCCACATCCGACTGACCCGAGCAACGCCGGGTATTTTCGCTAGTATATAATAATAAACATGCTCTCCTGTAAATGTACGTAAGAAGTTTGGTTCATGGCTTAGCCACAGACTTCTTTGACTTAGGACAAGCCAGGTCACCTCTCTGTGCCTCAAGCTTTCAAAATTCAAACCAAACTGCAGATAGTATTACTAGCCTACCTCACAAACAAGTTACATCAGAGATGACCTTGGCCCATTCTCTCTATTTATTCTTCATAACTACGGTCCAAAGAGTAAGGCCCAGCAGCCAAACAGTACCCAACCCCAGACAGAAACTCCAATGGGAATTTGCCAGAGTAACAACTGAGTATACAAACTTAGTAAAGACTGAGTAAGGACATTTATAAATCTTGGTATAGACTCTCAGCTGATGTAAATCAGTCTCTCTCCAATGATTTCATTGGAGCACTGGTGACTTATATTAGCTGAGCATCTAGCTTCTCTGCTTCCATGCTTCATAAGCAGATGCGTGTGACCCTTTCCTTAACAAATCCCAAACCATCAGAAATTTGATGGTTGGCACCATTTGACTCCAAATCTGGCAAAACCTCGTGAATTTTGCTGTGACGTTCAGGTTTGTTCAAACTCAAATCTGAACCAGGAAGTGAAACACCTAGGAGAGATCCCAAAGCCAACCACACCAAATTAACCTCTAGTCAGAAATGACTGAACTTTAGATCTATCTGATGCTCAAAAAGCAATGCGATAGCTGTACTTGAAATTACTCCACAGGAAACATCCCAATTCAAGGGTCCATCTCTGAAATCTCGCTGGGCCAGCCCTGCACCTATTTTGCAATGAAGTCAGCAGAAGTTCCATGTCCAGAGCACACACAGAATTGGGCACACCCTAAAATATGTCCAAAAACATCACAACTCTCCTTTTTGCTCTGCATGACGTAATAGTATACAGCTCTGAAAAAACAAATCAGGATTTTGAGGCCTGAATGATAAACAGCTCTGTGGCCAAAGGGAAGTTTTAAAATATTCTTATCTCCATTGATGTACTGGCACTACATTCCTTCTGAGTATACCATATTTTAACAGCATGGTACAAACTGCAGTCGGGGCTAATTGCCGTAGCAAACGTTATTTATACTTCTGTGCATTTGGAGAGCAGTCTGAACCCTCGTAACCAGGGAACCAATATAGATTTTGCCATAAGATCAGCCAAATTCATACAGTTGCTTTCAGACACACAGGGACAGACCCTCAGCTTCTGTAAACTTCCATAGCTCCACTGAACTCAATGGAACTGGGATGATTTACACCAGGGAAGCATATTTCCCATAGTTAGAGTCTGATACTGCACAATATTCAGCATATTCAGTTTCCAATGGACTGGCAGGCAACAGGGGATGCTCTGAACAATGTAAGACTGGGCCTCTTGGGCAAAACTTGCTGCTTTCCATACTGCATTATTAGTGGATGCACAACGTGCCAATATGATAAACTGTTTGGGATTTTTAAGACTTGTAGTCATGGTCTTAAAGTAAACTGAAAACCCTTTGGACTCGACCAAATTTGACTTGCTCCAATTCCATCAGGCTATTTTGAATGTTTTTAACTCGCAGTCACGACCTAAAACTAATTTAAACCACATTGCTAGTTCAGCCGAACCTGCCTCTGGTTCACTCCCATTACTTGCCACAGTGAGATGGGGCTTGCAAGTCTGATTTCCCAACCTGGCCATGTTCACAGACATTGCAGGCTAATTTCTATTAAAATAAGAAGCAATAACAACACTGGGTCATTTTTAAAAAAGCTTGCAACAGAACTAAATGGTACTGTTGCACCTGATGACATCTACATGAGCATTGAGATCAGGTGCTTGGCTTTACAGAGCCCTGTTTGCCCTATTCAACAACACAGTTTAATTTTGCTGATGCTACTTTGTTTCTAATCTGCACCTCCCCAGGCTGTGAAATAAAATTGCACCTTTCTGAAAGGCCAGGGAAAATCTCTCTTGCCACCTCATCTTTTCAGAGCTAAAATGCCCCTTTAAAATAGAAATCCAGGGCCTGACTCCAATTTCCCTTACACCATGGTATCTTTATTGGCTTCAGTGTGATTATTTCTGACTTACAACAATGCAAGTGAGCTCAGATTCAAGCACAATAAAACATTAGGCGGATCAAGTTCAGAGTCAGTACAGTAGCTTTGGCATCCAACAATGGGTGAAATCCTGGTCCCACGTAAATGAATGGCCAAAGTCCCCTTCACTTTACTGGAGCCACGATTCTACCCAAAATGTACTGACCCAAAAGCACATCTAGCTGATGCATGAAGGTTGCAAAATACAAACAAGGAGTGCTTTTGACAAATATCCTAGTAACAAGCATCACAGACCTGTTGATGCAACTCATGGTCCAGATCCTTAGCTTACATCGCCTCACTGAATTCAGTGGAGCTCTTCCCATGTACACAAAATGAACGTTTTCACAAACACCATTTGGGGGGGGGGGAGGTTCCCTGGAAATTCAAAATTTGGAAAATATCAACTAGTTTTAAAGAAGGCTGAAAACAAATCAAATGGTTTGTAAAAAAAAAAATGCTGAAAAATTCATCCTCTCCTCCATCAGATTTTGAAAATGCAATGAAAAAATTACACCCAAAATTTGGAAAATTAGGATCAGCTCTACTTCTATGGCCTTCATCCCTCAGCTCCATTCGTAAGAGGGGTGGACAGCCATCACCAGGGATCTGTACAATGAGCCCCCTAAATTGCAAGACATGTGCATAAAGAATCCCCTGAATTCATTCTATAAAACCAACCTTATATTAGGATTCAAGAAGCAAAATAAAGAGCAGTTATTTAGCTATCAATAGGATCACATTATAAACACTACTTGATGCTGTAAACACTGTTATTCTTAGCCAAATGCAGAAGGATAAAGAAACTTCCACCTACCCCTACCTGGCATTATCTCCAGGTGGATGCATTCCTCTGAGTTTCCTTGCAGCTGCTAGTAGGATTAGCTGATTGCACTCCATCCCTGTTTTCTATGTCTATGTTTTACTAACCAAGTTAAAATGCCTGTTATCTCAGTGGCCCTGGTTCTCTCCTCACAGCAGGTAAATCACTCAAGTCTATGGAGCGACACTATTGTAAAGGTGGTCTATGTGAGAGGAGAATCAGACCCATTGTTTCTAGTGGTAAATCTCTGGTGATTCACTATTGTATCATCATCAGCACAGAGGCTACAGATCCAGAAGGGTTTAGAGCAGCAAACTGGGGAGCCCCCCTTTGGAATTTCTGCAGGGGGTTTCTTCTTATTTTCTAGTCTTCTTGACCTTGCTCATACTTCAATACCTGATATTGTTCAGTGCTGCCAAACGCACCCAGAGCGAGCGAAGGACCCGCCGCCGAAGACCCGGAGCGCTGCCGGGTGAGTAACAATTAAAACAGCGGCCGCCCTCCCCCCCACCCCCCCCAAGGCGCAGGGTGGCCGAGGCATCTCCCACCCCCTCCCCCCAGGCGCAGGGAGGCCAGCACCCCCCCCCAACACTCTGGGTGCAGGGCAGCCGGCGCACCCCTCCCCCAATATTTCCTATGGCTTGATTATCTGGGATTTTATTAACCGGGATTAAATTTTCCCCTATCATCCCGGATAATCGAGAATCTACTGTATCTCCTTATCTGACTGGTGACACCTCACCCCTCATAGCCCTGCAACGGCCTGGCTGACAACACTCTAGAAGGTTCAAGGAAAAGGTAGCTCTCAAAGTCTGGAAGGTTCCAGGAGATTCTGTAAAAGGGCTTGAACATTCTAGGAGGCTAGTGAAAAATGAATCCACCTACGGAATACCTGAAACATTTTACTACAAACCTTCTATAAGCAGCACCCTGAGCCTGGTGCCCTCCATGCCCGGCACCCAGGGCAGTCGTCTGGGTCACCTGCCCCTAAATCCAGTCCCGGATTTCTGCTAGAGTTACTAACTGAGCTATAGGAGCCTAAATCACATAAGCATTTTGAAGGTGGCCACTGAGAGTGTCTGAAATGGATATTCCATTAACACTATGTCACATGCACTGGCTTAATACATTCTTAATTTCTGCAACTATATTTTTCTCACATCACTTTAAAAAGGCCAAGCAATGACTGCAGGATAACGACACTTTTCAAGGAAGAGACATACGTTTAATCTTTATCATTGATTTAGTTTGCTGGGTCTAGATGCTGCCATGCTGGAGGGAAAGACTCTGTTGGCATTTCCATTAGATAAAATCCCATCATTCAGGGGGTTTAGCACTCAGGCATTTCAAATTACATCCGGCTAAATCTTGATTTCAATCAGAAAAGCCAAATTTTCATTAGCTAAGGAGTGACAAAGGGTGGGAGAGGAAAAGGAAATAAAGGAAGGAACAAATACTGGTGGGCTTTGGTATTTTCCTGAGCTGAAGTCTGGGCTAAACCACAATAACTTGCTCTTTTAAATAATTTCTTCAGGCAGTTTTTGCAAAATCTAAAAGAAACTCTCTAGGTAACAAGCATTCAAAGGGTGTTAGTTTCAAAAGCATTCAGGTGCTAGCCTGCCTTTGCTCCCATCTAAGTCAATGTCAGTGGAAATTGGAGAAATGCTCAGTTCTTTTGCAAATGCCTCCCAAAGTTCTGATTGTTTAAGAACCTGATCCAGCCAAGTGCTGGGTGCCTGCAGCTCCCATTTACTTCAGCTACTGAGGAGCTAAATATTATTGTTCCATTTTACAGATCTGAGAGTGAGGTGCAGAGGTTGAAAGGACTTGCCCCAATGAGCAGGGCCTGACTTACTCAGAATGCAGAATCCTGGGGCCCAGTCTTCCGCTCAGTCCACTCGACGGTGCTGTCTCTGTCTAGTGATAGATGAATAGAGTAACATTTCAGATCTGATACATAGTCAGTGCTGGAAAGCTAAGTTCAGTGCAAACTCCCTCTCCCCGCATCAAAGATCGGATCCTTCAAAGTGCTTATTGTCCGCTACTCCATTTGCAGTCAATGGAAGTGGAGGACAATTAGTCCCTGCTCTTCATGCTCACATAGCACTATCCTTCTTATGGGTGTTTAAGAAGTAGCAGGTAACATCTTGTGCTTTTATTGATAAATTCAACCCTCTTCCCACCCCCATAACAAGGAAGACACAACAGGGCAATATGTAGGGGAAAGAACCCCAGTTCCAGCTTACATGGAACTTATCCAGGGGGCCATAAATAACAAACAGTCCTGTGACTTCTGCCTGGCTGCAGCTTTTCACATGCAGCAGCAGCAACAACATACCAAGCATTTCATAACAAGAGAGAGCGTGATCAGGCCGTTGTATAAGGCACACCAACGGAATGAGTGTAGGAAGATGGTGCTGAAAGGAACTAGAGTGTAATAGGGCTTGGAAAATGCTGAGGGAAGAACTGGGCAATGGAAGGGAAGGCTGTGTGTCAGGTAGGCCAAGAGCAAGCAAAAAGGAGGAGTGAGCTAGGAGGATGTGCACTTTGGTTTTATAGTGTATTGGGTTAAAATTGCAAACTTTAAAGGGATTTCTTTGTCCTGCAGAAAGCCAGCCTACAACAAAGTAGGTTGGGTTGTGCATCTCTGTTTTGGGGAGCAGCCTGCTTTTCTGTTTGTTTGTTTGTTTGGGGGGGGGGAGGTCTTGTGTTAGCCTTCTGAGTTCTCAGAAATAAAACTTGTGGAACTGACTGCTCCACTACTTAGTTGGTGTCACAAAGGGACCATGCAAGGATCCTAGTAGCATTACTGTAAGTTTTGTACAAGAAACTAGCACTACTTACAGTTCTGCAGGCTGGGAACATGCTGCATGCTGAACAACAGAGACTGGGGAACAAACAGGAAGTAATGGGGGTTGGGCTTGGTCCCAACCCATAATACTCCGAGTAAACCAGTTAACCCCTTTATGACCTGAGAGGCCAAGAACATTTTTCCTCCATGAGCTTTAAACACAAATTTCATTTGGGGGCTAATTGGACACCTGCCCAATTTGTATTTTGGAGACTTTGTTTTGTTTTGTTTGTTTGTTTGTTTGAGCAAACATAAGTTTTGAAAGGAAATTTTGGGAATTGCAGGCCTTCATCTGCCTCCATGTGACAACAGACTGAAATTCACCCACATGGAATTGTGTAGTTTTCACACAAAAGCAGGAGTCTTTTTAGGTGGAAGATATAAATGCTGAGCCAATACTGTGAAATCTTTCCATGAAACAGGAATGAAATGTGGAACCCCCAAAGGCTGAGGTTTATGCCTGGCTCTGCTACCAAAATGCTGCACAGCCCTGAGTGAGTCCTGTCATTTTCTGTGCCCCTGTATCCCCTCCCACCCCTTGTCTGTTTTCTCTATTTAGACTAAGCTCTTTGGGTCAGGGATTGTCCCTTACTATGTGTGTATATAGTGCCTAGTACAATGGATCTCCTATCTTAGTTAGTAGGTGCTACTGAATTAAAGAGTGACAGTTATTATCTTCATACCCTTGGGTATGACCAGTGCTAAAGATCAATTTATATCTTATTATACTTTTTATTAATGTAATAAATTAGTAATGACAAGATATAAGTGTTACCACTAATCCTAAAGGAGCATGCTGAAAAAGCTGTATTTTATTCCCATCCCTTTACCCCTTTTTAAATAGGAGACTCAGGCCCCATAAACATAAAGCTAATACATTTGTTACTGCTTCTATGAAGCGGGCCAGCTGGTGCAAAAGCAGCATCGTTCCATTGACTCGAATGAGTGGAGCTACACTGATCTGCACCAGCAGAGGATCTAGGGCTTTGGTTGAAAGGGCCTCTCACTGATTTCCTCTATAATCATCTAAAATCTGGTTAAAAACATGCTAAAAAAAAAAAAAAAAAAAGAGTCCAGTGTCACTGTAGCAATAAATAAACTGAAAATAAATAACTGAAATAAACTAGTCTCTAAGGTGCTACAAGTATTCCTCGCTTTCTTTATGGATACAGACTAACACGGCTGCTATTCTTGAACCTGTAGCAATAAAGTATTTAAAAATATATATACATATATTTAAATCCTGTGTTTCCACCTGGCGGCCTTTCTTCTTGGTACTTTCTCTTTTGGGATTTGTAATAGTGGCAGGGGCACTTAAAGACCAGGCAGACTACAAAGCCATTTATTCCAAAGCCCAGCATTTTACTAACAAAAGGAACACATGAACCCCCCATATAAATGGTGTGGAGCATTTTCTTAAAATCAGTCAGACTCTATTATTTGGTTTAAGCCCAATCTCATTGTCTACGTCTTCCTCCAGAAGCTGATTTCTGCCAGGTAGAAAATTAAGTTTCCTTTACTTTTCTTCCCGACACAATCTTTCAGCATCTCGGCACTGTTGTTCGGTGTGGGAAACCGACTTCCTGTCTCAATAAGCAAATGCACACAAGGCTTTTCTGGTCACATAATGGGGTCTCTTTTTTTAATTTTATACAAAAATCATTCCACACTTAACACATCAATGAAGCCACTTAAGCTCTACTGCATCTGAATTAAAGGGGGAATTGTGTGATCAAAGAGTGTGAAAGAACCACACATGGAGTTGTTCAGACACTTTACTTTTGTTACATTTGATACATAACAAACCCAATAAATATGCTTATCCTAGTAGCCAGTTTCATTATCTTCTATGCTTATGTTTAAGAGCATTTCCTTCATACATCTCCTCTTTCTATGATTTACATACTTATTTTTTTCTGTACAGGCTATTTTGGGTTAAAAAAACAAAGAAGAAAAAAAAAAGTATGGGCATACATAGGGAAAAATGACTTCCCTGAGCTTTTTATTCAATGCTTCAGCTGAGCTGTAGGTTTAGGGACACTATCAGCACAGTAGCCTCAGTGAGCCTGATGATATCCAAGAATTTTAGGATGGGGAGAGTTCGGACTGTCTTATGAATCCACCAATAATTAATTGGCACGATTATAGGCAACTTTTGGCACTGTTCACATCATCTTCTTGACGCTTATTATACCAGTGTATAATATATCATAGGCCATGGACTGACAGCAGCATAACTACAATCAGAACCCGGACCCTTTTTAGTTTGATATGCAAGTGACCAATTTCTCCCTGGCACCACAGCTATTGTATGGGTTTTAGAATTGCTTAGTAACTTTGACTTTAGCTGGAGCATCGCTGAGATCAGACCCATTGACCAATTAGATATCCACAATGGGCCCTTACTCCACCCTTAGACAAACTTCAGCTGATTTCATTGGGCATTTTACCTGCCTAGCAATCATGTGTAGTATCTGTTCAATCTCTGATAGGTCCGGTCTGTGAGGACTGTGTATTAAATGGGTTTTTGGAACGGGGGGTCCAGCCCATGCATCGACCTGGTATTGCAGTGCCTCCAGGAAGTGGGGGGAAAAAAAAACCCTGGGTGCCTGCCTGATCCTGTTAGTTATGTGAGTAGACCCTATTTATGCAGATAATGCCAATGGGATTCCTGGTGAAACGGTGTGTGGCAATGGGGCAGTGCCTTTAAGGGCTGAGCTTCCCCAGACAGTGTGGACGGGGTGCTGTGAAGCTATTGTGCTACTCAGCCAGCTGGAAACAGCCCCAGAATAAAGCAAATCACAGAATAAAGCAAAGCACCTTATGCACTGAGTCAACACTGAACTGTGGGTGCTCAAAACCTCTTAGGATTTGGCCTATAATGAAAATAAATCTAAAGCCTTCCCAAGCCCTTCAGGGTAAATTCTTTCTTAATAAATCACATCTGCTTTTAATGAACAGGTATTTTTAAAGGAAAAATTAAAAAAAAGATGAAGTCAATGTTTTTCTAGACATGTCAGAGGTGAGCACCAATCCTGCATTCATTGCAATCAATAGGGACTTTGCCATGGGTACAGGATTTCTTTAGAGAAATCTGTTCATTCTACAGAATGTCCTTTTTTTCCTGAACTGGAAGGAGAAGTTATTCTGCCTGAGGGGTGGGCAATGTCAAAAATCTATCTGTGCTGTAACTATTCTGCTGTTGTACTTGCGTGTGGTAGGAGCAGTGGGGAAAACATACCTGTAATGTAGGAGAAAGGTATTTATTGTTCCATGTATTTTCCATTGTAAAACATCAAGCATGTGTAATGAGCTCTGGATTTGGTTTGGTTTGTTTTTTGCTTGGGACACTGTTTTGATAGTGGCTTTTGCCTCTCATTCACAAAATCTGAACTTGAGCATGGGCCAAATCTGGATGTCCTTGCTCAGACTAAATTCCCACTGAAGTCAATGGGAATTTTGCTTATGTCAGTCATCGGTATTTCACCTTATCTTTTTACAGTCTTGATACTGCAACACACTTCACATGGAAGGATTCCTGCAGCCATGCACTGGAGATCAATGAGGCTTATGTAGGCACATGCATCCCATCCCCCTTCCTTGCAGATAGACTGTAATTGCTTTAAGGCAGAAACTGTCTTTTACTTCATGTCTATATTATGCATATTGCAAGGGGGCTGTAATCTGTAGATGCTACCTTAATATAAATAGAATGTAAATGGCCAACCCAAAAACAAAAGCAAAGAGATCAGTGAAGGTAAACAAAACAGTTTTATTGTTTCTATATTTCAAGAATACCACCAAACATTTTGCAAAACAATTAACTTCTGATGTTACAAAAACATATGTCTATATTGCAAGAATATCCAATATCCTGATCATCAGATGGGCCTCAGCTTGGCCTCCTATTTAGCATCAGCACCGGGGCAACCACAAATAATTGTGGACTCAAGTCCTTGGATGTAATTCTGTAGATACATTTTATAGTCCCTAGATGCCTAACTATCTGATACCACAGACAGTGTTGCCAACTCTCTTGATCTTATCATGAGTCTGACAATATTTGGTGTTTTTCTTGAAATCCAGCAGCTTCTGGAATCATGTAATTATTTGAAAATCTAAACTTTTTTTTTTAAGTTTCTAGCTCTTATTGGTTGCAGAATACAGCTTGAAAATGTGACCCAAGTATAACCTAAATATTCTAAAAGTATAAGGCAAATAAAGCTAATCCAAAATATATATTTTTAAAAAATCATGAGTTTTAAGACAAATCTCACAATTTTGGAAGGCCCAAGGTTGGCAATAATGCATAGACATCTAAGTTGCACCTGTAGGTATCTGTGAGGGCAAAAGTACAGGAGGAAAAGCAGCAGCCCACTATGTTCTCAAAATTAAAACTGCAGACAGGACGAAACAAGGATATTTACAACACCAGATATGGCTACTCTTTCTTTGGGTTACAAAGAGAAACATTTATCAATGTCAAAAACCATACCAAACTTTAGCTGACTTTTTTCCAGATTTTCATTTAACTCCAAAATTGCAACAAAAATCAAAACTCAGAAAATTTACAGCAGTTGAAGTCTGGGATTTTAATATACACCCAAAGGAATTAGACACTCACCTCCCATTGGACCTAACTCCCAAAATAATGCAAAGGTGCTTAATATAGTCAGGTTGAAACAAACAAAGAGTATAGAAGACACTGAAGGCCTTTTCATTCTCTCGGCTGTTCACTTTTGAAGCCTCCAAGTTCTGTCTCTTGTGTGACTTTTTAAGCAGGATCTTTTTAAAGTGTATAGCGTGTGGTAATCCAGCAGTCGCTAGTGGGTCTAACCAGCTGCCTCTTTCTGATCAGACATCTTCTTTTTGGGAGCTAATGGAGTCCCTCTAGGAGGAATCAGATACAGGTTTTTAACACAACAAGAAAGTGAGAACAGGAATTTGAGGAAAAAATGGAGAATCTCTGAAATCCAGTTGGAATAGCTGCCAAAATGCTTTGATGATGAAATAAAAAAGGTACTTACTTTTTAACAGGTTAGACTGATGCCTATAAAACACAGAGAGAGAGCATGCACAACAATTCACGAGGGTGCCTCATTAAAATTTTGCAGAAAAGCCTCTCCTAGATTTGAACTGAGTTCACCCACCAACAAAATAGACACTAACCCCACAAATGCCTCCCTCTAGCACAAGTCTGAGGGTTTTTTTTTTTTGTTTTTAATGGCTATCATTTCAAGCCGGAAGTTCAATGGACTCAGGTTCTGGTGGAAGCGAATTGAGGGAGTCACACTGGCAATGTTCTCCATGGTGTCGGAGGTCAGCTGGGATGGTTCCTGAGTCAGCGAAGTGTCCCAGTTGACCTCAGCCACCATGGAGGGCCTATAGGGAGAGGCTCCCTCAAGCATCCAGGACCCAACTGAATACCCAGAGAAAGTCCTTTGATTTGGAATAACTATAGAGCCAGGACTGTCTTTAGGGAACTGGACAGAGGTGTGCCCTTTGGCTAACACCAGCAATCAAGTAGCCACATTCTGCATGCGCTGTAGCTGTTCGGTGGCCTTCAAGGTTAACCCCACGCGGAGCCATCGTTGCAATCCAGTTTTCAGATCACCAAGGCCTGGTGTGCACGTCAGAGAGAAATGGCCACATTCCCCTTACAAAAGAAAGCTAATTCTGGACACTAATGCAACCTAAGAATCTAGGAGCTTTTTGGAATCCAAAACCAGCCCTACATTCACAACTCTTTTGGCCGAAGGGGGCTGGTAGGTTACTTACTCGGTGGTGGAGGAGAGATCATTTCTGCAATGCCCTTGGCTGCAGATACCCTCCTTGGCCCGCCAGCTTCATCTCTGCCTTGTCTCCACCCAACTTGTGCTCATTTAAAAAAAAAATCATTTTATTAAAGTGCTTTGACATCCTGTCAGATTGGAAGTGCTATGTGCCTGTGAAATATTATTATTGGGCCAAATCCCAAAGTCCTTCCTGCAGCAAAATTCCCCTTAATGTCAATGGATCAATTCTTAAGACCCTGATTGTGAAACACTTAATTGAGATGAATCGTATTATACTCAGATCCAAATTCTGACACCCCTAACTCACTCTGAATAGTAGTTTATTCTACAAAGGTTCTGTATAGCATGATTAAGGGGCTCAGAATGGTATGACCCCCCCATGTGAGTAATCCTATAGTAGTACCTTATTCAGAGTGGCCTTGGGAATTTCAAAGTGATTACTCCAGGAGTAAGCTGTTACTCATCATGAGTAAAGGTCAGAATCGGGGCCACGACATTTTAATTTCAGTCATGCTCAAGGGTACCACTGTCACCTCCCATCTCCTTTGAACTTCAGTTAAGCTCACATCATGCTGTGGTTTTATATATAGTGTTTTAAGTTTACTAACAGCAGTCTTGAAATTTTCACTACAGCCGGGGGAAAAATAAATAAACAAACCCACCCCATTATGTAGAAAGGAAACCAACCAAAAAGTTTACAAGAGGTGTTTTATTGTGCCGACAGCGGCGGCTGGATACAGTAAAACTCACCCAGTGCAACCTCAGCTCAGCCTTCGTAATAGCTTTCCTTACCTGCAAAGTCAATTTTAGTTGCTTGCATGGCACTACCACACTGCCAGAACAGGACTGGCTTTTTACTGATATGCCTTAGAAGGCATATGTCCAATTGGAAGCATTTTCATAGATCAAGGCTGACTTCAAAGCTGAAAGAAAGGCCAAATGTGTTCTCAAACTTGGCTTCAGAGACTCACCCATTTCCCATATGTCAAAGTTCAAATAAAACTAAAGTGGCTGCCACGGCATTGGGATGGTAGGTGAGGTTCTCTGCCTGGGTTATGCAGGAGGTCAGACTATATAATCATAGTGGACCTTTCTGGCCTTAAAAACATCTGTGACTCTACGAATATTACCAGCTGCACAGTGAGGACACCTTTTCTGTAGACGTATCAAAAAGTGGGGTTAAAAATACTCTGTAACCTAGATAAGAGCACTAGACTTTGACTCGTCTCTCCCACTGGTTCACTGTGTGATCTTGGCCAAGTCATTTTTAACCATTTTTGTGCCTCAGTTTCTTCATCTGTAAAATGGGGACAATGGCACTGACCTTCTTTGTAAAGTGCTTGGAGATCTATGGATGAAAAATGTTATAACAGAGCTAGGTATGGACTTAAATGGAATTTCCCCCCAAGTGTTGCAGGAGTCGATCAACAGATACATAAATACTTGGGCAAAATAAATAAATAGTCTAAAGCAGTGATGGATAAAGGCTAGTTTTTGAGTGAATTAATTATTTCTTTGTTAATGCCCAATAGCCTCCCTCTCCTCCTGAAAGTGCTTTTATAGCTGGCATTTTGGCTGCCACTCGGTCTAATTGCACAGACACACAGACAGTAAAAAAAAAAAATCTTTCTTAACAGATAACACTTGTGTCTTGTTACAGACTTTTCAGGCTGTAAACCAACTTGAATCACTAATTTAAGGACAGCTAACTTGCACTGTGCAGGGCTGCATAAACATTCCAAATTCCAATTTTTCTTAAAGACATATGTGGACATTTAAAAAAGGGTTTAAGGAGCCATTTTGCAATTAAGAAGATCTAGATTTAGGACTTTTCTTCCCCAAGTTTATCATGCAATATTAATATACAGATAAAAATATTTTCAGTGCCTGTATGTATTTATGAGGTCCTAAGGGAAAACAGAATTCCTCTAGCCAAAAGGAAGGCTGGAAAAACCTGTAAGGATAAGACTGACTGCTAGAACATCAAATCCATCCATGACAGAGTTCGTTCATATGCTGCAATTTCTGTGAAAGTGCTGTGGTGTTGGTTTTCACTGTATCTGCTAGTTTAATTGTTTCTGCCTGTTCATTTCTTTGTCTGCTGAAACCACTAGCCTAAGGGAGATTTAAAAATCAAAAGGTAGGGCTGAAGCTGAACAGGAAATGAACACTGGTGTTGTGGCAATATTAAAGTAAAAAGTTCAGAAGTGGCTCTAGGAACTAACCATTTAAATGCATCTCTCTCCCTGCCTTTTTTTGTTTTGGGGCTGCAAGTAAATGTGAGATCCATGTCAAGTGTCCTAGGTTTGTGAATTTGAAATGGTAAGAATGTGTTCTCTGGAGAATTTCCCAGCTAGAATGCACTGAGACCCTCTCTAATGAAAAGATCTGCATTTGATTTTGTGCAATCACAACTGTATTTTTTCTTTGTATCCCTCACCCATGTGGGAGCTGGTGTAGGGAAAAGGCTTTAATATCAAAAGAGAGCAGCACACAGATTTCTTTTCTGGTGGGGAGCAGAAAGTGATCTTCAAAAGCTCATGGCACCTCAGACCCGAAGGCTGATTATAACACTTATTGAAAATAAACAGAGCTCACAGTAGAATCTGTGCAAGGATTTTTTTTAAGTGCACTCTTTCTTCCTCCTTTGCTATCTCTCTTTCCTCTTTTCTGATCTCAGGGACAAAAGATTCAACAATCCAAGATTCGAAACTCAAGCAAAGAGGATATGTACTTAAAATACCACATGGCCAATAAAAGTATTTTACAACATATCCCACCTTTAACAAGCAAATTGACCAATGTAAGGGAATGCTCTGGTTCAAAAATCTTTTTTAAAATAGCAAACCCTATTATAGATATTTAATCAACCACAGCGCTACTAGGAAAATATTCAGACTTAAAAATCATAATTCTAGGAGTATCAATATATAAGTGCATTCAGTAACAGAAAGAGTATTAGGCTACATATTTCAGGAATTAATTTGGGTTAATTCAAATGGCAAAGATGAGGTAGGCAAAACACCACATAATTACCTTTTCCTGCCTTTGAAGAACAATGAATTTGGGACTGGTCCAACTTTAGAAAGGGTGATTACAGATTTTATGCTCAGAGCAATCTCCACCTTCACATATATTATATATAAACACATGCACACACATTTTCTTTCTAAGCTCCTATATTCCACAGGCATCACACACTTGAAGAATTAAATCAATTAAAGATAAAATTCAATTGTGTCCTGCTAATTATTTTTGAAGTATTAGAAGGAGAGAAAGAAGGCTAACCAACACAAGGCATAATTAAGCAGAAAAGCCGCATTTGTGTGGTCACTCAGAGAATTCAACATGCAAAACAGGTATCATTTAACCATTTCCCTTTATATTCTGCATCAGTGTGGAGGGGAGACTTGAAAGAATGAAGTAAGACAGATCTATGAAATGTACTTAAATATATTTTTGAAGAGGAAAGATTATTTCTAGAAGTATTGACAATCACCACTGTGTGTAATAAGCAATGTTAAATATAACATGCAACTAAACCGGCATTAAAGGCCTTTTACATACTTGGAAGCAAAGAAAACAGTTTTTTTTCTCTCTCTTTTTTTTAAATGCTGCAGACTGCAAGCATTTTGGTCTATCTCTGTCAAGTGCAATTCTTTCTTGATGAATGACAAGGTACGATAATAGGCTGCCGTTGCTGTGGCAACCAGACAGCAGAGCTGTGTGCCTTGAATTTTGTCATCTGAAAATGAAACCAGAAGCAAAAGAAAAGCTGAGAATGTAGCCAACAGATTAACTCGCATGGGGCGGGGGGAGACAGGAGGGAAGGAAGAGAGAAGGGGGGGGGGAAGGAAGATGGGGGGAAAGGAGGTTAGCTTACAGGCAATTAAAATTACAGTAGTGTCGTATGTGTCTGTCTGTCTTATAATTCCAGATGCCATTTGCCAGGAGGTTTTATCTTTGTTTTCACGGCACCTCTTTGTTTCAGAAATATTCCAATAGCTTCAAAAATACATTTAACGTACAGAATTCAAGACTCTACCATGCTTTAAAATGGGTGGTGGAATTCTGCTCCCTGCTCCATATATATATATATATATATTCCTCTCTCCCAAGCCTCATGAGAACACCAGGACTGAAAGTGGGGACTCTGGAGAGCCAGTATGGACCTGTGGAGTCCATGTGGCAGAGCCATGCCCATGTTCGGTGTGAAGGCCACCTGAACAAGGTAGATTGGCGCAGGGTAAGCTAGGGACAGAGAAGAGTTAGTGCCACTGCTGCCTAGATCCACCAGTCACGGCTGAAGAAGCAAAGGCTATTGCTTGGGGCTGGAGATTCCTCCACCTTAGCCTGTGTGGAACTTACCCATGCAGTGGCGGATTTAGAGTTGGTGGGAACCTGTGCGCC
Source organism: Sternotherus odoratus (assembly GCA_032164245.1). Lineage (NCBI taxonomy): Eukaryota > Metazoa > Chordata > Testudines > Kinosternidae > Sternotherus > Sternotherus odoratus. Next base: position 6,533,589 of record JAVMKO010000019.1, read on the forward strand.
TCTTCATTTTTGCCCCCCCCCCCCGGGGGGGGACCCAGCCAAGAAAAAGAACATTCCCTTTTATCTCATTCCTCCTCCTCCTCCTGTATTATAAGTAATGGGAAGTACATGAAAATAAAGTGAAATAACTTGACTGGGGCAGAGGGTTGGGATGTGGGGGGGGGGTGGGTGGGCTCTGGGCTGGGGTATGGAAAGAGGAGTGCGGGGTGCAGGCTCTGGGAGGAAGTTTGGGTGTGGGGTGCAGGCTCTGGGCTGGGGCAGGAGATTGGGGTGTGGAAAGGGGACATGGGGCCACGTGGCTCCCAAAGCGACTGGCACACACGCCCTCCGGCAGCAGCTCCTAGGCAGGGGGGAGGCCGGGGCATCTTCATGCACCGCTGCCTTCAGGCGCCACCCCACAGTTCCCGGCCAATGAAAGCTGCAGAATCGGTGCTCCAGGGGGCAGCAGCACTTGGAGACACCCCTTCCTCCCAGGGGCCGCAGGGACATGCCAGACACTTCCAGAAGTGAAGCAGCACCGAGGGAGGGAGGAAGAGCAGGCAGGGAGCCACCTTAGCCCTGCTGCTGGCACGTCTCTGTGTGCCCCTTGGGATGAGGGGGTCAGCGGATCTCCACACACCGCTTGCGGCGGGGGGACAACACGTGGAGCCATCTCTCCTCCCGTCAGGGGCATGCAGAGACATGTCAGCAGCCGGCTACTTCTGGGAGCAGTGTGAGGCCGCCGGCAATGGCATGCAGACAGCCTGCCTGCTTGTACCCTGCTGTGCTGCTGGCCGGGACTCAGGGGCAGGTTGTCAGATATTTGTCCTGCATTTTGGGGGGCCTCGAGCCACCACCCTCTTTATTTCATGGTAAATCCGCTCCTGTACCCATGTATTACAATATCTGCTGAGATTGGCGTCCCGATTGTGCTAGGCGCTGTACATAGCAAGAGAAGATAGGCCAAAGGTGACCATAAGGGAATATTCTTCCACTTCACAGTGGTGGAACTGAGGCACAGAGAGGTAATGATTTTGCAAGGTCCTACTGAAGTCTGCCATAGAGTTGGGAACTGAAACAAGATCCTCTAAGTATCAGGCCCCTGTTTTTACCAGTTCCCCATCCTAGCCCTACTTCACGGTTTTCTCCCTGGGTGTGTCTGAGTTACCTCTGCTAGTGACCCAAGGAAGTTATTACTCCTGATAGCCCTGAAGAGTCAATGCAGCTATGGGAGTGCACACTGGAGTCTACTCTGCCTCATGCATCTATCAACAAAATCATCAACTACATTCAGATGGTGGAATTCCTACTACTGATGATAATGGAAGAGGCACACAAAAATGAGGGTTGGGGTTTCAGACCCCAGATTGAGTTTGCAGGGGCGGCAGTTTGACAAATCACCTTTAGATTTGTTAACTCAGCAGATTGTTTCTGGAAGTCATGGAGAGAAAATAAATATGGAAAACCACAATGTCATTTCTAAGAGTCAACTTTCAGAGCCTGACCGCACTTTAAGTATCTGCTAAGTGATGTCCTTTCTCATATCATGATTTCTTGCCAAACCCAAGCTTCTATTAATCTTCCAACAAAGACGACAAGTTTGACACTGGGATCCCAGAAACCAAAACAAAGAATGCCACCTCCAGTCTTTATGAGCTGCAAAACTCATGCAATGTTTATTTAAACTACTGGGACCCACTGAAAGAGCTCAAAAAGAAAACGATTCTGGTAGGTGGGTTTTTCATTTTTAGGAGATATTGGATCTGTTCTGTTTATGAAAGTGGAAATATTCATGACTGATCCTGTGTTCAAACGAGTGGGGTTGATACAGAGAAAAAGACATGGAAATATATTAGTTTCATATAAGAAAAGGGTCCAAACCCAAACGGCATATCTGAACTCCTATGAAATTCAGGTCTGGTCCGCATCCAGATATTATGATTTGTTCTCTCTTCCTCAAAAAGGGCTCATACCAGTCCAGAATGCACCAGGCCAAATTGACTGCTGGCATAAATGAGCACAGAACCATTTACTTCAATGGCGTTTTGACTACTCATTCCTGCAGAGAATTCTGCCCTTCATCTGACCACCTGTGATGGGGTGTCCACATAGGACTAGAAGGGATTAAGATGGCCAGGCCGGCCAATTAATTCCCCATGGTACACCTAGAGGAGCAGCCAGGGAGCAGGGAACAAACTGATTCGATGCAGGCTCGCCTATGCAGGAAGAGGTGGAGCCTATAAAGCCAGGAATCTGGCTACAGACTCTCTCTCTGTGTGTGTGTGTGTGTGCGCGCACGTGCGTGCACCAGGGTAGTAGCCTGCAGCCGCTCCCTGAGTGGAGTGAGTCAGCTGGGAGGCTGGCAAAGCCAGAGAGAGGGAAAGCCAGATAAGTAGAAAGAAGCCAGGGAAACAGCAGCAAGGGATAGGACTTTGGAGAGACTTTGGCTGCTTGTCATTGGGTCCCTGGGCTGGAACCCAGTGTAGAGGGTGGGCCTGGTTCCCCTACCAGCCACTGGCAAGTGGCAAGGGCACTGGAGTTGCTAGCCAGACAGCAAGGTGACCTGGCCAGAGTGCTAAGTGACAAAGAGGTGACTGCAGTCCCTTGAGTGTGAGGAGCCGCAGGGGGAGACAGCACAGGGAAAGATACTGCTGGAGTGGGAGTGCAATCTCTGGCAGAGCAAATTCCCAGGTGGCCCAGAGGAGGTGCCGCTAGCGGTCAGTGAGCCCTGGGACATCACCCTTGAAGATGGGGGAGACCACATTTAGATACAATGCCTGAGGTCCCAAACTTGGTGACTTGGGGCTCTCTTTAGCAAACGTGGAACTCTGGTACCATCGGATATAAAGAGCTAGAAGGGGAAGAGACCACGTCCAAAAATTACAGCTCATGACTAGAAAGCAAGTGGACACACTGTTTCTGGTATAAGAGTACAATATTTCTCTCGATTCAAGCTAAGGAAAATATATAAAAAAGGAGAGGATGTGGCGGAATAGGGACCTTCCCACATATATGGTGAAGATACCCGAAGATAATAGTATATTGGTGGAAAACAACAAATAGAATTTTCAAGTTAAGTAAAGTTAGGCTACACCATAGCAGTCCTGTAAGCTGATGGTCCAGAGGAGGTGACAGACGCATTAATAATACTTACTAGTAACAGCCAGGTTTGTAATAGCTCTGTTTTGGAAAAGGACAGATTCCTCCAACACTAGTGAGATGGAAAAATAAAGGATGGGAAATTCTCACAATCAGGGGGCAGGGCGGATGTAGATTTTATAACCTATGGTTACCAGTTGAGGAAATGGAACAAAATGAATACGCTGATAATGGTAAGAAGTTGCCTAAACATAAATAGACCTTTCAAAAGTAACAAATGTGGTTTACGAATAAGGTTTGTTAATACTTGCATGGAAAGTTCACCTGTATTAATAATGAAAACAATTAGGCTTTTTTTGGTTTAGCTTAAATTCCTTCCCAATTAACATAAGCTGAACCAAATAGTACTGGAATAGAGTGTTTACTGGGGGAGATGGATTGTATCCATATAGATATAATCAGATGAAATTCACACCTACGTTATACCAACAAAAACATTCACATGCAGACAAGACCTAATACAGCTCAACACATGAGGGCTGATAGAGCCCAGAGAGAAATACACAGAGTCAGGGGAACTAGACATTCTTGGTGTCAGGCTCTTGGCTATGGATTTCCTCGCCACCAGAGTTCAGGCTAAATCTAACTCTTACTCCCCAGTTTCAGAGAGCAAGGTTAGATACACCTGTCTTGTACAAGCTGGCTGCAGGCTGTCCAACAGAACACGTGCTGGAGACAAGCGCACAAGAACTACCCCCTGGAAGAAAGCAGCACTGAAAATAAGAGGGGTAGAGAATATGGTTCTTTTAGAGAAAATAAATGCTGCTCTTTATATATATTATATGATACTTGTATACTATGGTGATGGGCACATTAAAAATGCATAGACAGGTAAAATGGATTTGATGGCTGGTATTAAATGAGAGTCTTTCTAGTGCTTTTTAGTCACTCATAGCACAGTTGTCCTATAATTTATTTTGGAAAGGGCTGTAGACTTGTGTAATAATAGATTTTTGGCAAGCCATCAGATTCTTAAAAGAACCACTTTATCATTATGGGAAGACCATACAAGAGAGTTAACTCCCAGATATGGTCATTCGCAAACCATTGAAGGTAATGACAACCTATGAGCCAGCTTTAAGTGGGCTGCCAGTGATGTAGCTATAGAAAATAAATCTACCTATCCAACAACTGATCAACAAATTCAGGCAAAATGAATGACACTGTATAATCCACCAGATCCACCTTTTTGTCTAAATTGTTTTTGCACAATTAGTTATTTTTTTGTTTTATGACATAACCTCAAGCATTTTCTCTTCCCAAGAGTTAAATAAAGCATTTGACAAAGCGTCAGATGACCTAGAGTTTCTTCTGCCACTGACTTTCTGTGTAATCTTTGGAAAATCACTTAACCCTTGTATCTATCAGTTGTCTGGTGTGCAAAAGTGGGATAACTTTCTACTTCTTGCCATGGAGGAGATTTGGGGAGAACTGGCTGTAAAGGGTATTGAGAATCTCAGCTGAAAGATGCTACAGAAATACAAAATACTATTATTATTCTTCCCAGAGCCTACTTTATGAGATGGTATGGTAGTCATGACAGCAATGACACAAAATAGCATAGTATCAGTGCAGCTTAGCTAAATACATCCAGAAAACACTTCCCTTTCCCCCAAACACACACAGTGCCTCTGGAGTTCTCACAGCCAGATAATAACCATAACATTGCAAGCCAGCCTAAATATCACCCCTTTAAAAGCCCAGCTCCCAATACGTCAATGTTAGAAGACATTTCTGATCCATATCTGAATGTTGAATTTTGTGGCTTTAGCCTCTCTCTTCATGTAACTAAGAAATAATATCAAGGGTGGAAATATGTTAAGATGAAATACGGTGATCCAATATCAAGGGTGAAAAACTGGAAGAGGGGATGGAGGGGGTAATAGATGCCTATACAAGACAAAGCCCCAAATATCAGGACTGTCCCAAGAATATTGGGACATCTGGCCAGCCTAAGCTGAAATGAAAGACACACATACATGGGAAGCGTCCAGATACTATGGAGACAGATGTGATATTGAAGAGAATTGAGCGTACCTATTAATCACGGAGAACACAAGCTTGGAATAAGACTAAAAGGACCAGTCTGCTCAGTTAGCTTGATCGGCTTTCAGGCCAGCAGGCAAATCTCCTGCGTCTGAGGTGGTGTTTTTAAAGATCGTCACCACACTTCGATAAGTAGGTTGCTAAGGGTACAGCTACACTGCAGTAAAAGATGCCTGGCATGGCCACAGCCGGCCCGGATCAGTGGACTTGGGCTTGAGCTGCAGGGCTGTAAAATTGCTGTGGAGATATTTGGGCTCAGGCTAGAACCCAGGCTCTGAAACCCTGCGTGGGGACTTGTTTCTCAGAGCCAGATTCTAGCCTGAGCCTGAAAGCTGACACCAACATTTTTAGCCCTGCAGTTTGAGACCTGTGAGCCAATTGTCCTGGGCTCTGAGACCCAATCGCTGTGTCTGTGTGCGCGTGTGATCACAGTGTAGACATTCCGTCAGTTACGAAAGAGGAAGTCCACTGCTGCAGAGATGCAGCTGCGTGTGAATGGGACTCTCGGTGCTATCAACATTTGAAAAATCTGGTGTGAAAAAATCAAAGCTCATACTGGGCTTTTAAGCACTGAAACACCTGCTCGTTTTCAACCTCAAAGCTAGAGGTTGAAAATTCAGCCCTTCAGTAGGTCAACCAACAATTCCACTAAGGATGCACTAGTCTGGTTTCAGTCACATCACTGTTAACTGTTACCACCACACTGAAGTCAATGGAGCTATATTGGGTTTACACCAGTATATTAATGCACTGGACCAGATTCACAACTGGTGTAAATCAGCATAGCTCCATTGACTTCGAAAGGTTTTACATCCCCAGAAGAGGCTCTCTCCCTCATGCCCTTTTCTAGAGAAAGCAGTCTTTAGCTAAGGGCACTAGTAGATTTCATCACTGAATTCAATGGGGCTACAATGACTTACATCCTCTGAGGATCGGGTCCAATCCTGTTTAAATATTTTTCTCCTGTTTAAAAAACAACAATGTTGGAAGCAATATGATTATGCTCATCCATTATGTACAAATATCTGATCCAAAACCAAGGAGGGAGAGAAAATATTTAAGGTGATTCAAAGGGAGGTACTGAAGAGACATGATAATGTCATTCCATTACTCTTGGTTAAGAACAGGAAAAAATAGGCTAAATACCAGGAGAATTTTCCTAATGGCAAGAGCTGTTAGATTGCAGAACAGTCTCCCCTAGGAAGTGTTGAGAGCCTCCTTGCATGAGTTCTGCTGTCCTAAGAACAGCTCTGTTGAGATTCTTTTATATTTTACTGAAAAATATCTCTATGGGTCTGATCGAAAGTCCACTGAAGTCAATGGGAGCCTTTCAACTGACGTCAATGGGCTTTTGAACAGTTCCTGTGGGCTCACTAATTAAAGCATAAGAAAGGACAAATATCAATGAAGTCAAAACATGACACCAGCAGGGATTTTAATAAAATCTCTCTAATTTTTAGAAAGGGCCATTTTATTTGAGGCTTTAGACGAAACAGTGCATGCACTGAATTTTCAATGCAATTATATCATGGCACATTGATTGCATCTGGTTACCACATGTTATTGGCTGCAGTGAACTTGATTCAACTCAATACAGCATGTGGCATACCGTGATTTATTGCAATTTAAATGATAAAGCACCCAAGAATGTTAAGTCAATTGGATTACTCCATTGACTGAATGTTCAGATGTCTATTTTTAGAAGAGACATGTCAGCTTGTGCAACGGAATATTTGATGGACTGATCCATTGGTACTGGAAGGGGAATTTTCCTCATCACATAATGCTGCTTGATATTACTTCCTGGGTTCATATCTTGTATTATATGCTGAGCTGGACATGGTAGAAAATCCTGTTCCACTGAAACCCAGTAAAATCCTGCATCTGAAGTATCAGCCCAGGTCACTCTAAGCCGTTTCCCAGGGGTATAGTAGTAAGTTTGGATGCAGATGTACCGTGTATTAGTTATGTAGGAGGTTTGAATGACTCACTGCCCACCCACCTTGTAATGTTTAGTAAGTAATCAAGAGTCAGGCTGGTCAGGAGAAGGCACAGATCTTTTAACAAAGGCCAGACCATGCAGCTCAGCCTGAGTTTGCTCAGGATCCTGGAAGTTGCCCTTAGAACACTCAATGATTTAATACAAGCATTAGCCCAGTCACGCTCACAGTAACACAACATTTTCTCTCTGCATTGTAGCTCCCCTGCTCATGATTCAATACCTATCCTTAATCACGCATGGTGGCCCAGGAGTGTTAAACACTCAATACATTTAAGAACCACTGTGAAGTACTGAAGATATTCTTGCTGTTTACAGTCTTTGCAGGACGCCATACCCCATCCGAAATCACCTGTTGAAAGTGTGACCCCATCTGTCCACGAGCCCCACAGATGGTTACCTGCTGCACTCAGACTCTTCATTCTGCTTCCACCAATGAGAGTCACGATGTGCAACGTCGAGGTGGAAAGTAGATTCGCTTCCCGCATTGGACAACCAACAAACAAGGAATTAGGAAAAGAGTGACATTGCCTTATACTTATCCTATTTTCCCCCAATAACCTCCAGTATCTGTGAGTGAAGAGCCAGCAAATCTGTGGAGCAAAGTTTGCATTGTATGGGATATATGTGGCAAAAGTCAGCCCCGCATTTGATCCATTATAAATTGGGTCTCGCTCTCTTTAGGCCAGACTGTGGCCTATGACTATAAGGGAAATTGGTCTATAGGACTGATCTCAGAAGTTCAGATCTAGATCTTCCCCTAAAGTTTAAAGGGAGTGGGAGCCTAAATTTTGTTTTAAATGCATTTTACAGAGACGGGCCAGTGATAAGTGTTATAGCCAGATTAAAACCAAATCCTGTCCAGTAATCAGAACATGCTGGGATTCCATATTCAGAGTTACGTCCATGGTACAGACATGGTCCTATGCCCATACATTATAATTTAGATCCCCAGCATGGGAAGTGATTTGGATCTGGTGTTCTAGATCTAGAAAGATGGATAGACAGGAAGTGGAAAACATTTTTCTTCTTGTTTTGTTTTTGGATTAGAATTATTTAAAAACTAGCCACAAAACAAAAATAACCATGAAACACTGAAACAATTAATGAGGAACACTGCAAACAATCAGTTCCGTACCAGGTGAAGAGGCTCCTTGCAGCGTGTGTATTTTCTTGAAGCCATTAATGTCCCCTAGTAATTTAGAATAGTCATTTTGCCTCTTGAAAAAGCCTACTCCTACTGCAGTTAATAGGAAAAGTCTAGAGTGTTTCTCTGACTAGAACATTACTCCATGGATAAACACACGGTTTTCTTTTCTCTGCTACCCCATTTCAGACATCACATGGCATCTGTAATGTGGTATTCAGCGGGAGGGAGCCAGATGCACTCTTACCAGCCACACACTGTAAAATACAGTCTGAGAAGGTAATGAAACTTTCAGCCTGGCTTTTTGCTTTCAAACTTGGAAATATATCATCACTTGGCTCAAACATTGCCTTTTTTCACACAACTCCCTACGTGACATAGTGAGATTTCACTGTCAATATCACCTGACTCTTTTGCTCTCAGATGATCCTTGTTTATTTGCAATTTCAGCATTAAACATGGTCTTTGAGCTCATCTAGAACTCAGGGACAGCTGAGTATATTAACATATATACAGTATCATAAGAACATAAGAACAGCCATCCAACAGTCAGACCAATGGTCCATCTACCCCAGTATCTGGTCAACAGTGGTCAGCGCCAGATACTTCAGAGGGAATTAACAGAACAGGATAATAATTGAGTGATTCATCCTGTGTTATTCAGCCCCAGCGCGTGGCAATGAAAGGTTTAGGCACACTCAAAGCATGGGCTTCTATCCCTGACCATCTTGGCTATTAGCTGTTGATGGACCTATCTTCCCTGAATGTATCTTTTTTTAAACCCAGTTTACTTTTGGCTTTCACAACATCCTCTGGCAATGAGTTCCACAGGTTGACTGTCCAGGGATGTTTTACCACTCCCCAGGTAAACTAGGGATATCTACAAATACTGACACACATGCCATTGTCAGTTATCTTGCATTAAAGCTTATGAAACATTTTTTAAAAATTGATGAAAAATGCCTTTTTAAATCAACTGTATTTTTTTGAGGAAAATGCTGTTTTTGTTGAGAAAATTCAGGCTTTCATAAAAAAACAAAACAAAATGCAAAAATGTTCCAGTTTTCCAAAACTGCATTTCTGAGGGGGTTGGTTTTACAATGAAGACAAGGGGGGAGGGGGGAGAATGACAAAAAAATGAAAAAAAAACTTTTCCCTTTGAATTTTTTTTATGGAAAATAAAATGCATTTCCCAACCACCAATATATGGAATATACTTATATTTTATCTATCTAAAGTGCCTATCACTATGGTAAGTAAGCATAATTTAGATTAGGATAGTTCAGTTTTCAGATCATATTTCTATCCTAGGTAACATGAATCAGAGTACGGCATTAAAGAATAACAATGGGACTCTATTCAAGAACCACCAACAATTCTTCTTTCCAGCCCCAATCCCAAGGACCTGCTACTATCCCAGAAGAACTAGATTATTTTTGCCAAAATTATTGGCAGTAAAATATGTAATGTTGGCATTTAAATTGGTGTCATTAGGTTTCAGAGTTATTCACTGAGATGACTGAAGATATTTCACACCTGTCTGATCTATTGTTTGTCCGTTTATCTGCAGAAAACCATGCATCAGTTCCAGATTTTAAAAGTCATCTTTGCAACCATAACAGCTAAAAACATAATCAGATAAATGAAAGCTTAAAATCTGCAGAAACTGATACAACAAGAGGAATCCAGGGTGTTCCTGTGGACTGTCCCAATGTGACCCTTACTGGCAAACCCCAATATTGTTCCTAAGAGAAGAATGTCATAAAATAGATTAGCTGGCATGAATATTTGTCATTACACTTTCAAAGTAGTCAAAGCAAATAGAAATAATGTACAGTGGATACAAAAATAACCTTTTAATTTGATACTTAGCAGTTTCTAGAATTGCTTTCAAAATGTCTGACATCTTAATCACGTAGCTACATGCACAGAACTTAGTCCAATATCCCAGTGATCAATGTGAGGGATAAAGCCACACATTCTGAAATGGTCAAACTTTTCAATGCAGGCAAATGCTCAGCTGGTGTAAATCAGCCTAATACCACTGAAAGCAACAGAATTGTGACAGCTGATGATCTGATCCTTGGACTTCTGATGACGGTTTTGGGCTGAAGCTTTTGTCAGTGGCTTTGGAATCATACTAGTTACTAGGCTGGCTTGAGACCTTTTTAAGCCATTGTATGAAATGAAGTAACTTCAGTGGTGAACTGCAGTGAACTATTACTACGGCTTCAAAACCTTCATTGAGTCTTGGGCTGTGTTTCAAAGTAAGTTGTGTTGTCAATGCTACGCCTGGGGTGGGACAAAGGATGGGAAGCCTGCAGTGTTTGAGTTCCCATGCTGGCTCTGACAATGAAACTCCCAGCCTGAGACACCTGACTATTTTTACTTCTACAGCATCATGGGTGCACCTGGACCATTAGGGATAAATACCACCAGACACACTGCTAGTCCTGATGAGCTTCCAATCTTGGTAAAGGGTGAGGGTTAAAAATGTTCTAGAACCCAGGGGTTGCGTGATTGCTATGGTCAGGAGCTAAAAATTCACCGTTCTGCAGCGATCTTTGCAGCACTAAGTCCCAGCGTATGGGACGTGGGCCTTTTGAGGCGTATGGGCTTTGTGCTCTGCTCCGTGGGTGATTTTCACCTAGGTAGCATAGAACATAAACGAAAAAAGACATTTGATGGGGAAAAATTACAGAAACAAAGCATTCAACATATCTTGCATCAATTTATCAGATGCTCCAGGCAAAGGAAGGCTTATTGAACATCCAGCTAGTTGTTCTTGTCTTGACCAGCAAGCTTCTGGTTTTAGACCATCGCATCAGTGCTTTCTGGGAATTGGATTAAATCTAGCTCCAAACATTCTCTTAGCATGAAAAAAAAAGGTCCACTGGAACAGGATTAAAGTCAGTAGAATCAAAGCTGCCAGCAGATCAGTTCTTGTTTTACTGTCTTAACATCTGGTTTTACTATCACCAGGTCAAAATCATACCCTGATCCAATCCCATTGACTACAATAGTTACACCAGAGATGGATTTGGTCCATTGTATGCATGGCTTTCTACTGCAGTCATTGTCCATTTACCAGAGAAAAAATATGGGGCTAGGAAGATGGTGATATCTAATCTGATGAAAGGAGCATAAGCAAAACCTCAAGAAATAAGGAATGCATCAAGAAGAAAAAATAATTGAGTATATTTCAGTGATCAGTCTAGTTATTAGCCACATGCTCTTTTGCTATTACTTTAACAAGTGGAAAACCCATTTGCTCCCATAGATTGATCATGGCTGCACACACACAACATCCAAGCCTTCAAGAATAAATGGTCTGAAGATTGTTTTTACCACGGAGCTTTTCATTCCCCCCACCCCCTTCTGTTTTAATGGAAGAAGAGGACAATCAGAGACTGGGCAAAAGACATCTGAGCTGTGAAAATCAGGAGCTGAATCCTACAAAATGAAAAGGATGGGCAAGGTACCGACTGAATAAAAAATGGAGGAGGAAGAAAAAACAATCCCAGGAACAAAGCCCTCAGATATTACTCTGCTAATGGAGAGAGGGCCAGAATATACTATGAGTCACACCAATCAACTGTGGAATAACTCCATTGACTACAGTAGAGTAGAACCAAATTTAAAGCAGTGCAAGTTCAGGATGTGGCACAGGGTGCAGACTTCAGATACTAAAGCTTTTATTTTCCTCCTAGTTAGTCATCTCATTTCCCCCGACCCTTGGCCCATCACCTTACTGGAGAGAGATAGCAAAACAAATAAAAGGCCTGCATGTAGCCATATTATACAGGATTAATTTAAAGAATAGATTAGAATTTGTGCCTGAAAACCCAGCCCTATTGAAGTGAATGAGAGTTTTGGTTTTGAATAGAGCCAGGATTTCACTCAGCATGTATACAAATTTTCATACTCAAGAGAGCTCCATAGCTTTGCAGATCTGTGAGTTAGGCCTCGATTCTTACAAAAGTGCATTGCCCCATTGAGTTCAACTGAATGTTAAGCACAAAACACAAATCTTTGCAGGATCAGGACCTTGGATACGACTTCTTTAAGGAACAATCTCCACTGCAACTTTATCTGAAGTCAGGGGGGTCTGTGCTGGGTCACAACCAGTCCCCCTGGCTAGTGCAGACAGAACCTTAGTGACCATAAATATAATTCAGGCTCCCAGATGGAGCTCACCCAGCTTTGAGCACTAGAGGCTGTTTTACTGAGTGAGGTGATGCCAAATAGGAGATGGGAGTTATTCCCTTTCCTTGTCTCCACAAGTGCCACTAGGCATTATGAGTCGATGGAGGGACTGCTTATTTTCCAATCGCTGTTTTTGCCATACCTTAATGTGCTCTTCAGAGATGTGTAGGGAAATGTCTGCAAAGCAAAATATTCGAAACAAGGATACATTAGACAAATGATTGTCGCTTCTGTCGCATCCAGAGATGGCAGCATGAGCTAATGATTTAAGCAAAGTACCAGGTCTGAAGAGATTGGGTTCCAGCTCTGCTGAGCTAGTTACTTATGTCAAACTCTTCAAAAGTGTCATCTGCTTTTAGGTGCCCAGCTTGAGACACTAAGGGTCTGATTATCAGAGGTGCTGAGCACCCAAAGGTGCTTGGCCCTTCTGAAAAGAGTGTTGGGAGTCAGGCACCCCAAAGTAGAAGCACCCAAGGTCAGGGGACATTTACAACTAGATTCTGCCACCCTTGCTTGTTACAACAGTACTCCATGTTTAGAAAAGTCCCATTGGCTTCTGAAGTGGTAAGGTCTTCATGCTAGTGAGGGGATCAGAATCTTGAAATGTGGGCTTAATTTCTCTGTGCTAATTTTCCTCATTTGTAAGTAAGAGATAGGAACAGTTATTTACTGGCCCCTCTAGGGGTTTGGGCAGCTTAATTCAGTAAAGTTAATAAAGTGCCTTGAGATCCCTCGATGGAACATGCTGAAGAAGTGCAAAAGGTTATTACTAAATTATGATGTACTAGTGTAACAGCCCGTGTACACGGGCCAAAGTGCTTAATGCTGTTTATCCGGGCCGTCTCTACGGCTCGCGGTGGCGCACGTGCGGTGGCCATTTTGTGCCGCTGAACTACAACTCCCAGCATGCTGTTTGTCCGGGCCGTCTCTACTGCGCATGACGGCTTCGGACAAACATCCTCTGGCCTTTTATTATATAGGATGAGCCATGGTCTTCCATGAGTAATGCTCTTCTGTATTACCACTGGCTGGTTATTATACCATGTGGTGGTGTCCAGTGTACGTGCAAAGCCAAGCCTTGCTAGCTGGCTGCATGTGAGGACAGAATATGTTCCATAATATTTTGTCCTCACAAGCTGGAGTGATGAATTATTTCCCGCAGTATTGTTGTTTCTCTTTGATTGTTATTAAATCCAAAGAGAAACAAAAAAAAAGGCTTCACACACATTGTGCCAAAGGAACTTAACTTCTCCTTGGACATCTGTCCCTGAGCAGCAGAAAGGACCTTGGATTTAATAGCTCAACTGAAAGATGAATATGACAAACTCTTCTCCCTGAGTGACCTGCAGTGCCACTAGTTAAGTGTCTAAGCCCCAGAGAGTACATGGATAACTATCAGCTAAGTCTAGATAGTGGAATTGGCTCAATGTGACACCCCTTTTCTCTTCCCCTGACGACGTGCCCCATGATTCTGACGAGGCTCCATGCAAGCATAAATGAGCCACTCACATGGACTTACTGCAGTGTCAGTGCCTTATTTGGCATCTGGAATGTGGACAAAATTCATCTCTGGAACGGGGGAAATCTGGTGCAATCAATACAGTTCCTTGCCGATTCACGTTGTGTCTTTAGAAACACCATGGATTTGGCCTCTTTCAAAAGGGGCATTAGACATCCACCGAATGCTCTTGGAACAACAGCATAGTTGCATGGTTTTATTGGTTTTGATCTTGCTTTCTTTTTAACAAATCTATTTGTATGTTTAGAACAGACACTTTGACATAAAAATGCCAAACTAATAAAGAGCCAGAGTTGGCCTCCCTTTGTCTAAATGTGTTTTGAGCACAAAAATTCTATCCACAGGCCCAGGTGCCACTATACCCAAAAGGTGTGCACAGGTGCCTTGACACATGAGCAAATGGACAATGAACTCTGAGAATCCTGCCCAAAATGGACAGTATTTTCTGGAATGATCTACAGTATTGCATTCTCTAGAGCTGGCAGCTAATACAGATTCAAATAGACTAAACAAGCCTCAGTGAAGTGAAAATGGAATAGACAGGTGTAACTGAAGACAAGTTTAGACATGTCCATTTTTTCTGATGTGCATAGGTGAGGTTCCCCAAATATTAGCCTCTCTCCCCCATCCCTCTTTCATTTTAACTTTCCCACAGATCCCAAGACTGTAACAACCCATCCTCTTGTGGGGGACTAGATGCTGTGAAGGGCAAATGACCAAAAGAGACAAACACAAATAGATAACTGGTTTGCAGACCATTTACTGGATTCCTTGGGAATAAATAGTTGTATACTCAGCAAATTCAGACATGGAACAAGTGCGCACACAAGGCAGCCAAATATCCCTCCCCCGCCATATTTTGATCAAGCTCTTGTTCCTCGGGAAGAAGCCGGGGTTTAGGCAAGTCTCAAGCTTTATAGGAAAAGAGTTCACACGAGGGCTGCTTCTCCTGGTTGCCAGCTCAAGAATTTCTGCTGCTTCGTAGCACTTCCTCATTCCTGAGGGTGAGGTTACAGGCGGCGCACAGGTCAAACAAGCAGTATGCTGGACACTGTGATCATCAGAACACAACTCTCTGTGGTATGTAGACAATCAGGTCAGCTTCTTGTGGTCTCCAGAAGGAGCTGTTGTGACTACCCTTCTCCTCTGAGGAGGGTGACCTGAATTTTCCTCCTCTTGGGCATGTGGAATTTGTCCCATAGTCTAAGGTTATGGAGGAGCAATAAGTTGCAGCTAGTACAATAGCATTGGTATTGGTTGGCTGGCTATCTGGGGTTTTAATTTTTTTACATTAGCAGCCATGGCTTGAGAAGAGGCACCAAGAAGTTGCTTCTGCTGAGGTCAATCTACCACTTGTTGGGTCCAAGCAATTCTTGTTCTTTTGTTGTTGCTTGAGGCTCCCCCTTGGTTGCAGGATAGCACCAGAAGCTCTGATGGCACAGTACAGCCAGTGCTGATCCTTTATATGCCTATTTTTTAAAAAACATACAATTAAATTAAGTATGCCAGTGGTGCACTCTGTGAAGGCATTGCTGTAGCCTGTATACCTACGTTGGAGCGCTCTGAGCAGAGTACCGTCTATCATGGAGAGAACAGCCAACACAATAAAATGCTAGGGATGAAGTCAGTAGTCAAACCCATCTGATGAGAGCAGATGATACTGTACTGGAATAGCTATAGTCAAATAAAAGCAATTTTAATTTACTGTACATGCAGGGCCTTGGTCGCCCTTCATCACCTTCATGTTTTGAATCTCTTAAATCAGAGAGAGTAATTGTTCCCCTTGAATATAAATATATATATTTAAATCAGCATTTCACTCATCTTAGACCAAATACAATAGTCTGAACATGGAGTGAATAACAACAGTACGATGCAGAACATACAGGAAAGGAGTGTAACTTGCTCATGTAAGTAACATGTAGTCTTTCACAACTGCAGCCAAATGTGCATTAGAAATGCCACTTGCTATATTGAATTTACATTCCGGCATAGCAGTGACCATATTCAGAAGCTGTGGATGCCCAGAGATGTGGTGTGGCCCAGCGGATGGGACACTGGCCTGGGAGTCAGGCCAGATGGGTTTCTATGCCCTGCCCTTCCAGTGACCTGCTATGTATCCTTGAGCATGTCACTTCACCTTTTGGTGCCTCTTTTTCCTCACCCACCTTTTGGGTATCTTGTCTATTTGGACCGTCAGCCCTTTAGGGCAGGGGCTCTCTCATGCTGTATGTGTGGACAGTGCCTGGAATAATGGGGCCTCAATCTCAGTTTGTGTCTTTAAGCACTACCTTGTTACATATAACACAAAGAATTACCAAATGTAGAGCCTGACCCTACAACTCTGCCTCATTTCAGTAATCCATGGAGCCTGTGGGAGTTAGGTCTGCTCATACATGTAAAGGTTTGGGCTTATAGTAAGAAAAGAAGGCAACGCTGCATCTAAACCCCATTATATAAATACTGTATATATGTATGCCCTTTTCTGTTATTTAAATGGTGAATAGTATAAAGACATTTACTTGAAAGGATAAATGCTTCATTTTCCATCAGACAAAATGCTTTTCCAAATATTCCTTTGTTTAGTATATGACTGAGTCACTTTTACTTATGTAAAATATATAGGCAGTATATGATCAAATGTGAGTCAGCAAATATACTACATAAAACAATGCATGTGTCAGACCTGCAGTATAATCGCATATAATGAATAATATTCAATGCAATATTCAATCTATTTGCCGAAAAGAGCTACCAGGAGAGATTTCCAATAGTAGCATCAGTGCTTTGGCAGGTGCTTCAGTGTATAGTCTGCTCTTCTGTACAGTAGCCACGGAGAGTCTGCCCCTATTGTGCTCATGCTTCATACACGTAGTTCCTGGCTTTTGCTTAAAGACTCATGCACCTAGAGGAAAAAGTAAGCATTTCCCCCTGAGCATAAGTCATTGCAATGTCGTTTACCCCAGTGTAAATCTAAATCAATTCCATGGATCTCAATGGAGTTAGTCCAGATTTACACCAGTCAAATGAGATCAGAATCTGGCCTCATAATTGGATTCCGAATTAAAATGCATAGGTCTGTCAGAGTGGGTAGACATGTTTTTAAACGTTGGGAAAATGGGCAAATGAGGTTCCCAATGAGCCATGTTAGAAGATCTCAGGCAAACTCTAGCGTACGTGCACAAACTATAAATCCAAGTGAGTCAGCTCCATAATGTTCAGCACAATAATGAATCCTAGCCCGATAATGAATCCTTTTAAGAGATCAATTAAAACCGAACTGATTTTCTCAATCTGTGATTTTTATCATTGACTAGCACTGGAAACTCCCGCCGTACATATTCACTTCCTACAAAGATCTAATCACTTCTTGCAGAAAAGGAGCATATTGAAATACAGGCTGATTAAATGTGCACATATTTGTAACCCTCCTGTTATTTTATCAGTTTGAAAAAAAATTAGCAGCATTGGAAAATATGTGATCTTTGAGTAATGCAGCATGTTATTAGATTTGATTAGATCCATTTTCCTGATGGCTTCTGAAAGATCTTTGTGCTAATTAGTTAAGAATACCACTGAATTATTTAATTATCTTGACTTTTGTGCAATAAAATATGTTGTCATATCACACACTTTATCTTGCTATTGCTGTTCATACTTAATGATGCCTTTATAGTTAGTGATTTCCTTTGTTCTCCTCAGTAAGTGGGTTTGGTGGAGGTAAAAGGGGGGCAGACAGGGAGGGGAAAGAAAAACTCTGGGTTTGAAAACAAATTCTTTACGCACTTCCATTTCTTTTTGCAATTTCCTGTGCAATAATCAAAGTGTGTTTCAATGTTGCTATATATAAACACACACACACACACACACACTTACTACTAATGCAATGGAAAGGGTTTTCAAAGGAACAGGCAACAAACTATGCTTAAAAAAAAGTAAATCAGCAAGGAATGTATTAAAAAGGAAGAGATACCTTATGATAATTACTCTGGCTGGTAGGGTCCTTGTGCATTACTAATTAGCATTTATTGTGGGGATTATTGAAACAATGTGTGTGTTCTCAAGAGTGAAGAAGAACTGGGCTGCTCTTTCACTCTGAGCATCGGGGAATGGCAGGGCAGCGCCAGCAGTCATGCAGTACAGTTAGCTCAGGAGCTTCTCTTTTAGACAATGTCAGCACAAGCATTTTCAGAGGTGCAGATAATGGTTAAAAACTTCTGCCTTTTGTGCTGTGCTTTATAAACCTCATTGGAACCTTTTAATATCATGTTTGCATAGCAGCTTATTTGCAACTAATATCAACATCCATATCCACAAAATAGTATAAATTATTTGACAACACACCAAGTTAACTCTTAAAATAAAGAATAGTTCATGACTTAATCTCTATATAATGCAATAGTTTCCAATGTTACTCTGTGTGTATGTGTACACATTACATACTAATATCCTAACAGTTAGAAGAACTGAAGTTTGGTCAAAGAAGCCATTCTTTAAAAGGGGAATCAAAAGGTTAATGTTTAAAGTAAACTATAGAAAAATGTTTTACGTCATTTTCAACTGACTTTACATGTTAAATGGCTGCAAAGCAATAGAATAGGAAAAAGCCAAGTGGATTTCCACCAAACTAGCATGTTGCTGTCAGGGATTTATAATGTGAATAAAGTTTAGAATTAGAAATCAACTAGGAATTAACCAATCAGCTAATCAGCACCAGCCATTTAATTGTATGTCATATCATTTGGTAACTAGCCCAATAAATCCCTAAGTACCCTGGAAGGAATTAGGAATGGAAGGGTAGTAAAATCATTCTCCATTTTTTAAATACAGTATTGTGCAACCTTTTCTATATTACAGCTCTTGAAATAAAAGAGCAACAAGGAAGATTTTAGGATGGTCCTGGTCTCTCCCCCCTTTACCACCACCAAACATCATTCCTTTCAGCTTGGGAAAGCAAGTTCTGTTGAGACTATAAAGAGTTTGAACGCATAGTGCCAAATCTTAGAGTCCTTACTCAGGCAAAACTCCCAGTTGCAAGATCTGGTCAAGTATATTTTGCTGAATTAGCATTTATTTGAGGGGAAAGGTTTGCAATATGCTAAATGAGATGCTCGTGCTTTTTGCTTTTGTTTTTTCATATAGAGTAGGTATGACAAAGATTAGCTTGGAATGTGTTATGTTACATTTCATCATGATATATTACATATGCTTTAATTAAAACTAATCAAGCATTTTCTTTTCTTAGTGCTGGGCGCAGTCTCAAACGCAGCCTACTTTATTTACGGCCTCAATTTTTTAATAACATCGAGAAATTCTGTAATCTATTTTCTCCTCAATTTTGCTATTAACACACGCTGCCTTTTCACAGTTTACTTTTCAATACAGTTGTGCTGGGATCTAGATAGGCAGTGTAGTTACCTTTATTTATAATTTTATCAGAGAGAAGACAATCAGAGCCTTCCAGAATATATGCACCCTGGATTTTTATTTGGAGAGTGAAAAAATGCTGCAGGATAAGTTTAGCATTGATTTCTATTTGCTTACAAGGAAATCTCTCTCAGTCGATATTTATAAGGTAATTAAGTTTCAATAACGTTGCCATCTCTAAAATTGCACACACACAAATCTAGCTAAGAAATGCCACTGAATCTGTGTCCCTGGTGCACTGAATTATGAGTTTGCGCTGGTAGGTTGGGGCGATGGGAGGTGGGGAATGCATTATATTTCAGTTATTATTCCCTCCTGTTCTCTCAAGCTTCCTGCCTTCTATGTTCCCCAAAAGCTCCAATTTAGTTCTCTTTCTTTCTTTCTATTTCTGCCAAGCTGGGTTTTCACTTTGAGATAAGGCCTTGCTTGTTTCAGTTGCACTGTCCCTTTAAAAAGACAGCCCTCTCTAATTGATGTGTCTGGGCTAGTCTAGACTGGTAGTGATTGAACCAACTACCAATTATGTTATTCATTTCACTGAACTTCAGTGATGTGTTTCTGGGAGGGAGGGGTGAGGAACCTGCCTCTGCAGCAGAAGCAGCCTTTCTGAAATATACAGTCTTTTGCATTGTTTTGTTTCATCTACTTCTCCTCATAATAATACAGCAGAAATCCTTGTGCACCAATATTAACACAAAGGTGAAAGGGAAGACGGTATAATTTCGGTAGAATATATGAAACATGCACTAGGTGGTATTGTTTCTTAATATAGAACTCAGGGCGTGATCCAAATGCATTGAAATCAAGAGAGTTCAGTGGGTTTCGGGTCTGGCCCTCTACCACACTGCAACCTTGATATACATTCCACACAACTGGATTGTTATACAATAATGCTGATTACAGATACAGGTGCAAGGAAAACATCTATCTTTTCCAGAATACAAATATGAATAACTTCTTTTTAAAAAAATTCTCCTTCCAAAGATTATATGGCATTGTTCACACTGACATGCTTCAAAAGAAATCAACGAAGATATTAAATAGTTATAAGAAAATCATCAACTCTCACAAACAAAATGGTCTCTTTCCTGCCATTTGGAAAATAATGATTGCAAATTGACTAGTAACATATTTTGAAGAAAAGGAAACATTTTCTCTTGTATCCAAGTGTGAAATCAATAGCAGGATAACACAAAGGTTTGGTAGACTTTAGCATACTCTAGTTAGATTTAAACACCTAACAGGTAATGGAAAATAAATATAATCTAAGGGAAATTTTTATATTCATAATTAAATTACAGTACATTTGGAATAATTTACAATTCAGAAGTAAAATACTCGGTTTGATTTTTTTAAACTGGCACTTAAAATACCTCTGAAATTGTAGTGTAAAATAAAAAGAAAAAAGCTTTTTCTAGTTCAAATCTTAGATGTCAAAAACTGTCAGACATATCCTAAACTGATATAAGTACTGAAATATTACTCCATCAATTAATATCTCTTTGATTCATTGTATTTTAAATTAAAGCATTTGCATTAAAATATAAAACAAGCATTCAGTGCCATAAAAAGGTACAGTAACTTCATTAAAAATTGCCCTATAGAAGAGAAATAAATACAATCACAACCATAATTGATTTGACAACATTAAAAATTGCAATAATGAAAAAACAGAACTGGGAATATTTTCACATTTCTAATTTCTACTTCATCTGTCACATGTAGGTTTGATATGAAAACCAGAGAGGTTAAATTCTGAGGACTAAAACAAACTTCAGCGTTTGCTGAGAAGACTAGCATTTTGGAATAATTAAGACATATATATTTTACTTATATATTTTATTGTTTGGTTTCTTTTAGATCTAACAATTTTAAAAAATCCAACCCATCTCCCACCCCCTCTTTTTTGTCCACCGAGCACATTTCTAAGATTAATCGTTCAGGTTTTAAACTTGGAAGCAAGAGGCATGCTGGGATTTCAGCTGCGATGGTCTGAGGTCAAGCACCAATGTACCGAGCTGTTACAGTTACGCTCTCAGGGTACTGTGTGTTGCTCTCAAGAAAGAAAAATAGGTAGATGCTATATTCACTGGCCTGCAGCAAATCTGTCTCATTATATATATCTGACACTGCACACACACACATATATATATATATATATATTATACACACACTGATAGCACCCATCTAGATTCATGTCTACCGACATACACATTCATGCACATACCTCTGTATCATCTATATCTGTATCTATACACATGTATTAATATCTACATATACATACACATCTATATCATGTTTATCTATATACACAGATATATATATAATCTATACACATATCTATATGCACATATTTATCACACATATATGATACACACACTCATATTTTAATTTGAGATCATATTTTAAGGTAAATGGCCATTCACAAATGGCACCAGCACCCTACAGTCAGCTGATCAGAACTAATGAGGAGAGATCCGCTTTACTTAAAGTTTCTTTTCTTTAAGTGTCTACTAAATACTAAAAAAAAAAAAAGAAGATGCCAAAGCACAACTCACAGCTCCCAAGAGCCTAACCCGTGGATTTAAAAGCTAAACATCACAAGTTAGGGTCTCAGGGATTGAGAGGGGCGCAACAAACTATTTCTTGCCACAACAAGGATCAAAAAGAAAAGGAAAAGAATGGCAGGCAAATTCACATCAAGGTTCAAGATTATAAAACAGGACACACACAGGTGGAAGGAAAGAGACGCTATAGGAACCCCCTCTGTTGAGAGAATACATTCTGTTTAAATGGTTTATATCAAAATTTCAAGCCACGCACAGCAGGATCCTTAAAGCTTTGAACAATGTGCTACAATAAATGAAGTTCTATATATTTAAATGGTTAAGGGGAAAAAAACTAGTCAGGGTGGTGATGGAATTATTTGTTTCAACAAAAAATAACGCCAAAATAATAATAGACAGGATATCTTTCCAAGTGTCTGGCACAAAGCATGCAATAGCACATAGACTAAGCTTTCTTCCCGCCCCGCCATATAAACTTGGGGATGGGTGAAGGAATATTACAGTGTCAATAAGAAAATAATTGAGAAACTCACCATTTGGAAGTGGGGAAGGTTCCAGCCTTCAGCAGAAGCAGGAGCAAGAAAAAGCAAAGGGGGGGAGACATATGGATTTCAATGATCCTAGGCTGAGTGAGTGATTCCAGAGTATATAGGGAAGGGAATATCACACAGAACAAAGCGACCATACCTCTGCATTTTCTGACAGAAGAAAGGTGTGCGGTGGGGGAGAGGGAGGGGGAAATACAGGGGGACCTGCTTGCATTTTTAAAAAACACTGGTCTTAAAAAAATCCCTCAACAGTTGCTCTCTTTGTTGTCCCCCAACCTCCCCCATGTTCTCTCTCTTTAGGACTCTGCTTTTTTTTGGGGGGGGGGGGGTGTGCAAACTGCGGCCTCTCTTGCTAACTAATGCATCAGCTGGGGAGACTGCAGCCAAGGCCAGTCTAATCGGAGCAAGCTCCAGCCTGTCACTGGGGAAAGAGGTGGGGGTGCAGACAGGGAGCTGATGAAGCCCCCCCTCCCATTCCCTACTCTGATGCCAGTATTTTAAGGGAAAACCTGGAGAATAATGACCTTACACGCCTGTTGCCAGCGACAGCTGCAGAGGGGCTCCGGAAAGCACCGAGGACCCGATCCGGCGCCGCCTTTACACCTGGTGCGGTGCGTGACTCCGAATGGGGCCCTTCCGCAAAAGAATCCCTAGCAAACCGAATCCCCCCCCCCCTTCTAGAGTCCATTTAGGCCCCGCCAGCGTCGCGGGTTCGCTCGGAAAACGCACCAGGCCCCCCCCCCCGGGTTGAAAACGCGGAATATCAGCCCTGCGTTTCCGCACGCAGCTGAAAACATTTTTTTTAAAGCCTCGGGCGCTGGGTTGGATTTTTCCTTCCTCCTCTCTGCACCCCCCCCCCCCGGTCGTAGAAACAAACAGCGGCCCCCAGATCTCCCCGCTTCCCCCAGCCTCGGCCCCAATAGGAATAGCAGGGTCCAGAGCCAGCGGCATGCTAAGGGACAGGGGATCATCATAAACACCCGCAATATTAGTTCCCTCCGTTCTTTTCTCACCTCTGGCGTCTCCGACCACGCACCAAGGTCCTTCCTCGGCCGGGATCTCAGATCTTTTCTCCGTTTTCCCATCTGGATCAGCCAGTCCCGGCATCATTAAACTATATTCCTCCTCTTCCTCGGCTCTCTCTCTCTTTATTGAAAAGGGGGGGTTAGTGGTGGTGGTAGGGAGGGGGAAGTAGACATAGCTGCATGAAGTGGCTGCCTTTTGGAAAGCACATTTAATCTTTACTGGCTCCCCTAGGCTTCGGCGAAGTAGAAGGCAAAGGAGGGAGGGGGGGAGAAGAAGAAGAAAAAAACAGGCAAGGGAGGCTGTTGAGGGACAGCAAGCATCAGGCTCAAATCAACGACCAGATGAAATGTACTAGACCACACTGCCCCCTTTCTTCCTCTCGCTGTCTGTCTCTCTTACACACACACACACTCCTGGAAAGCGTCAGTATCTGGTTACAGACTCTTTTAGAGTCTTCTCCACCCCCACCCACTTACAACTACCCCACTGATTCTTTGCATGCCTCCTAAAATCTTTAGCAGAATAAGGAATTAATACTCTCCCCCACACACACCCCAGCCACCCCCTTCTTTTGAGCTCTGCTAAGACACCCCCCTCCCCCAAACCACATATCCAGTCCCATCACTTCTCATTTCCCCTTCCAGATCTTGGAGACAGGAGTTGGAGAGAAGGCTCCCTTCCTGCTACCACCCGCTCCCGTCTCCCTCCGTGTTGGCAGCAGTGTGTCATCCCCGACTCCCAGGACCGGATACTCTAAAGCATCTCCCTGACTACTAATGAGACCAAAAATACACCGCCGGGTCAGGGAGAAAGGCTAGACACTTATTAGACAAATAATAATAATAAACCCTCCCAGACAGCTAGACACATAGATCAGGTATCCCAGCCTCTTTGGGGGGGGGGTGTATCATAGGGGGTGGGGAAACTGTTGGGGGGTGTACCTAGCATCTCTCACTGGATCTGAATTTTAAAAGAATAAAATTAAACACTACTCTCTTGGCTTCTTTTCAAACCCCCCCCCCCCTCAATACGGCAGCCAGCAGCATCCCGTGGAAACAGCAACGCTCTATAGCCTGCATTAAGACAGGCAGGCAGACAGACTCTCGTCTCAAGCTTGTGATGACTTCAAAGCCGACAATCTCTCTCTCTCCCCGCCTGCCTTCCCCACGTCCCTCCACACCCACCCCTTTCTGCTCAATGACAGCCTTGCTCTCGCTCTCTCACACCAGACTATATTTGCAATCTGTGCTAATTTACCAGCTATATGCCCTTGGATTTTAAAATGAACTCATCAGTCAGTGGTTCTAATACTGATACTTACATACACACACCCTCTACTGCAGACATGTTACTCATTCTCCAAGCATTTCCTCTTCACATGTCCATCAGTTGCATATACACTCCATTGATCAGACTGAATCCCTTGATAATGATAAATAATAATACAGACTGTTAACAACAACACCAAAAGCCGGAGATGATGTCTAAATCTGCATTATTCTCTAAAAAGCGGATCACTGCATTTCCCAGAGATGTGCAACACAATGCAAGAAAGCAGATACTTCCCATTATAGGAGACCTCACACCTAGTCAGGCCGGTGGCTAGTAATGCCTTACAAACATGGACCACTTCACTTGTCTGGGAGATGGTGGGTAGCTAGTAAGTGGTAATGCCTGATTTTCCATGGATAGCAAGAGAGTCAGATTTTGATGCCATTACTCAGACTGAGTAACACCGTATCCCACAAGAGATTACATTGATGTAATAGCATACTCCACAAGAAGTCCATCTGAATCGAATGGGGCTGGTTGAGGAGCAATTCTGTGTAAGGATAAGAGAATCCAACCCTAAATAAAACAAAGACACATCTTACGTATTTAGGATGTGCTCTGCAGAGGCACTCATGGCCAAATTTTTAAAGGTATTTAGATACCTAAAGATGCAGATAGATATCTAGTGGGATTTTCAAATGCACCTAGGCACCTAAGTCCCAATGAAAACAGTTTCTTCTTAATATATAGGAACAGCTATGCCAGAATGCAATCATGTCTATATTATAAGCAAGGGATATTTCAAGGGCTCTAGCTTGTTCAGTTCCTTATGCGGGGGGGGGGGGGATTTTGTTTGTTTGTCTGAGCTTGTGTGTGAAAGAGGGAGCTGTTGGTGGCTAGCCAGATGCTTTGTGTGGGTCTGGCAGAGAGTGACTAGAGAGTAAGTGTTCAGGAAGTTGGTGTGGGTGGGGCTGTCCAGAAATCTTTGACTCACTGGGGTACCTCCCTTGAACACAGGAATTAATGATTACTCAAAGCAAGCTAGATCATCACGAGCCTTGGAATAGACTCTCCTTCTGCATGCATGTTCGAATCATGACAGTTAAATAAACATGGAAAAGTAACTGTATCACTGTACAATATGTAACTAAATCATTGGGCTCAACACAGGAACGACTGAATGATGGCTAAGGTTATGTAGAGCAGACTAGGTAATTATACTGACCTAAAAATCCATGGTCTTGAACAGTTACACCTCCTTCACACTACTGTATGTAAGAGAAGTGTGCAAGGCCCTATGTACCAAAGAATCTATTTTTGGGGGGGAAAAAAGCAGACTGGGAGAAAAGAGGCTGTTTCAGCAGCTCATCCTTTGAGACCTACTGGATGATTTGCAGCATTGTAGCAACCTGCATGAATTTAACATAAAAGGAAACTTTAACACTCCTTTTCTTGTCCACGCTTTTTGAAAAGAAAAGAAAAAATGTTTGACATTTTAAAGTTTTGCTGCAAACACACAATTTCTTTATACAATTTAGCCAAATCTATGGAGAATACTTATTTCAAGCAGTTAACACCTGACCCCAATTTCTGTGGGTAATTAGTGAGCTAGATAACCACACAAAGTGGGTAATTATTTAGTACCCAAGGGTACTGTACAAGTGGGTAGTGGTTGGCAATGTTAACAAAAGCACATCTCTAATTATTGTATCTGTGCTGGTGATGTTTTAAAAATACAGTTACTATGTATAATGATCTGTGATAAATCAGCTAACTATTGTGCTTCCCTTTGCTTATGTGCATGGACTAATCTAGGGCAGGCTGGATGGCAAAGTGAATTAATGCACTCACCTTTGGAAACCTGGCTTTGAAATATGCCTGGGTCCCAAGTGAAATCAGAGTGGAGACATCAAGATCACCAGTGCTACCTGGCAAGACTCAGTGCTGGTTTACACTAAGGGGAGGGTTCAACCTGAGATATGCAACTTCCACTACATGAATAATGTAGCTGAAGTCAACGCATCTTAGGTTGACTTACCTGCCGTCCTCACAGTAGCAGTGGTTGGCAGCAGGCTCCCCCGTTGACTCCAGCTTGGGCCTCTTGGCGAGCTGGAGTTCCGGAGTTGACATGACTGCCTTTGGTGATTGATTTATCGAGTCTTGAGGAGACACAATGAATCGATCGCCAATAGATTGACCACTACCCGCCGATCCGGCGGGTAGTGAAGACATACGTTAAAAGTCTCTGCTCTAGAATGGAGCAGCACTGTAATAAAAGGGACTATTAACCAGCAGGTTGGTTGAGATGAATTGAGAAAACTGTGTAGGGAGAAGAAGCCTGATCACCCCTTTTGACACTGTGCCTTAGGGCCTGATTCTCATTTAGGTGTTTTGACCATGCTGGAGAATCATTTCATAGCACAAATGTTCCCCAATCATGTTTTAACATGGTTGAGTCTTGCTTGTTGCAGAAGAGTCAAAATTCTTTGAAAGTCATGTTAATGAACCACATTACAGCTGAGATTTGGTAATTCGGTTAAAAGAGTGACAAAGTCAAATGATGTTATATCACCCCCCATCACCCCCACCCCAAAGCATATCTCAACATCATTATCCAATGGGAATAATGTTTTTTTCACCACTGTCCCCTAATGTCCACTGTCAAAAATGACTGGTGGGATTTTGCACAAATTTAGGGGGTGGGGAATTACCTTCAGGCAGAGACCAAACACGGAAAATTTCATCTTGAAAAGTGAACATTTTGGAACATTATGACTATGTGAAAAACAGGAGTTATCTTGAACACTGTTCCAGGAACATTAAATATAGTGGTCACTATGTCACTATTTGCTATATCACATGTGTACACACTCTCTCTCTCACTCACACCGGAGACATTACCAGCTAGGGCTGAAGTAACCTTGTTGTTCAAAGACAAACTCAGGAGACTAAGGCATAAAAGCTAGCCCCCCTGTTTTTATGTCAGGTTTGCATTTAGCTTGGCTTGTTCCTTTGGAATGAGCTGGGGGATTGTTCAGAACCAAGCGCAATATGGGGAGAGGCAGGACCAGCCCACGACATTTTGGCTCCTGAGGTCGGGAGGTTAAATGGTGTCCCCATACCCCCTTGCTTGGGCCAAAACTTTGAAAGGTCTCTTGTGTCCTCCTTCCTCCAGCACAGTCCCCACGATCTCTGTGCACCTGGAGCAGAGAGAAGACATATGTACCAGCAGCAGACACAATTTTCTACACTCTGGGTCTGGCACCTAAGGTGGCCGACTCAGTTCGCCTCATGGTAAGGCCAGCCCTGGGGAGAGACAACTGCCAACATCCTCCAGCATTTTGGCATGCCAGGATTTGAAGCTGAAAAAGAGAAGGGTTGGGTTTTCCTCACCCACACTTCTTTAAGTGAATTTAAATGGTGCTGAAAGGTGTCAGAAAGACAGCACTGGAGACCAGGGATGCAGTCTTAATGGACAACTACCAGAATGCCCACAGCAACGTGGGAATGCCCTTGCCAGCATGACCTTGCACCTACTCTTCAGCAAAAGCCATTTTGCTTTCAAAAATGGCATCCTCCTTGCATGCGTGTGAGGTCACGCTGTGTGGAGGAAGCCATTTTGGGAACAAAATCATATCCTCCATGTGGCAAAAGTGCCGCTACGCTTTTCTGGCATGATAGCTGGAGACCCCAATCTTGTCTTTGTTGCCACTTTTTCTGAAGACAGCACAAGCTTCCTCCATGCTGCTTCCCTGGTGTGCCTCGAACCTGGAATGGAGAGTATTGAAACAATGGGCTAGGTGAGTCTCAATGACCTGGTTAGTCCTTGGGGTCCCTGCTGAGGGGTTAGTTAATAGCAGCTGTGAGGTGGACGCTTGTTCAGTACTAGCTGCACTGAGACAACCAAACTCATTTTGCAAGCTGTAGGTCACCTCACAAGCCAGCAACGGGTAATGGTGTTTGGTCACTGCCAACTGCCCAATCCAGAGAGGTGCTGAACATCACCACTGATCTCAAGGGAAGCTAAGGTGCTCCACAATCAGGGAGCATTTGGGAGGATTTTGTTTTAATTGTAAGACAGGTTGTGCCAAGTTTATTTATGAATATGAATGAAGCATTGTGCAATCACCATGAAAAGGGTGCAAATCATAGTACAGGACAATGCCCATAAAAGGGTGATTTTTGAAAACAGCAGCTTTAAGAATTCACTAGTATCAGCATCACACCTTTATGGTCAGTGAGGAGGATGATTTTGTGCTTCTAACTCAATGTTTTATTGTGTTGAGTGTGTCGCTATGTGAAATTGGCCAAATTATGTCACTTCTTCCTATCTCAGTTTTCCCATGCTTAGAATGGATATAATGCTTACCCACATTATTAGAGTGCCTAGAGATCCTTGGGTTAAAGTCGCTATATGTGCACAGAGCTCTTACTGTCTTCATTTGATGCCCTTGTGGAGAACAGCCGGGGTGGAGTTGGGTGGAAGTTTCTCTTCGTCACTGGTGCTTCAATTCCATCTCTTCTTAAAAAACATAGTTGTTATTTTTCTTACTCACTTGATGACTCTCCACTCCAAACACAACAAGGTATATTCATGGTAGCAAATCACTTTAACTGAGCTCCACCAGACAGCTCAAGAGCTTAGAGCGTGTCTGTTTTTATTCTTGCTCAACAGACAGCTTTGCCCAAGGTCTCTTAGCTCTAACTATATCAATCATGGATCACAGTGGAAGTACAGTACTGAGTGATAACTGCTACAGAGCAATGAAACTATTCTATTCCGGGATGCCTAGGACAAGCAAGAAACAAGGTGCTGCAATGTCATTGGCTTTTCAGTGCAGTGGTTTAGCTCACCTCTGCAATGCTGCCCACAGTTCATGTTGCCCTCATTTAAAATGAGATTGTGACGACTGGAAAGGTTCAAAGAGGGCCACTGTTGAAACAGGAGAGGAAAGGTCAAGGAAATGAAGTCCTTTCAAAGACAGCGTGTTAACAGCAGGGATATGCTACCTAGAGCTATGTGAATTTCATTGGCTTCAGTCTGTAGGTGGTTCATCTGAGAAATCTGTCATTATTGTTTGACTATCAATTCTAGGCTTAACTGCACACTGAAAGTAGGGGTGCTGGAACAATTTATATAGTGGGGCTGCTGAGAGCCATTGAACCAAATTGTATGTAATGGAAACCACTTCAAGCCACGGGATGCGGCAGCTCACTCAGCACCTTCACCTATGCCCAAAACTTGACCTGAACGTAAACTGCCTCGTTTCAGATGAAACCATCTGAAAATCTGTTCCAGCAAAGCAGTGTCCATCTAGATCTCATATAAGCACCAGGAAACCCTCACATGGCTTTAGGCCACTCAAAGCTTAAATCAGCCCCGGTTACTCAAAACTTGACTCAAGCTCTGACAACCTCAACCAAATTTTAGGTGAATCTGACCTGCTTGGAATCTATAATTAAACTTCAAGTCAGGTGACTCTTTTGTGATTTGGGTTTTCATAACAAAAATTTCAAACCTCTCTCAAATACAATGGTTATAGTACCATACATGTAACCTGGAGCCTAAGACAAAGCCTATTGAATTCAATGGAAGCATTCCCATCTAAAGTTGGTTGAAATGTTTTTGAAAATTTGAAATTTCAATGGAAATCTTTCATGAAAAATTTCCAGCATTTTTCAGCCAGCTCAATTTCTACAGGGTGAGAGTGGGGGAAGGAGGAGAGAGAGAGTAAAACCAAAGATGGGTGCAAGCTACAGATCCAAGTCCAAACGTCTCCAAACTTCAGATATGTCTGGAGTTTGATGTGGCAGTAACATAAGTAAGAGAAAAGCTAAATAATACAGGATGCTAGTAGTAAAACACAGAAAAAGGGACTTAAAGTGAAATTATACTTGGCAAAGTGACTATGTAAAAGCCTTATATCTTCTTCACCCTATGATTTATAGACAAACACAAGAGTTTTATCACCGCTGCTGGCTTTTTTACTCATCAGTTCAGCTCTGGACAGGTGAGATGGATTTTATTCTGCTTCGTGCAGCATTAAAATTCTCACGTATGTTTCAAATGGAAGAATGATTATCAGCTGTACAGGTGGAAGAGGAAGAAAGAACACTGCTGAATGTTCAAGACCCAACCTGAATTTGTATCTCTCAGACATAGAAGACACCACCTTTAGACTTTTTCTAATTTTCTGGGTTTACTCCAGAAGCCATCAAAATAATAGAGAGATTAGAACAAAAGGACAAATTCAAACAGATCATGAGCTCTCTGGGCTCAGACTCTTTTGGTAACTTTTCTGTACAGCGCCTAGCAGAATGAGGCTCTGATCGGTAGCTGGGATTCTTTTCGTGTGCTACCATAATAACAAATGAATAATACTAATAACAAACGAATTAATCTTGGAACTTAAAAAGAAAATCTTTTTGTCCTTACAACTAAGGCAATCAAAAAATTGAAACACTGGATGTAAAAGTAAGTCTCAATCTATGAAAGCTCAATGAGTTGTTTTCGGTTATTTCACTGATGCTGAAAGTCTATTTAAAAAAATGAAAATCAACATGTCAGAGGCACATGCTAAAGGGCATGAAGGTTAGAACATAAATAAGATGCTGCAACATTTGAGGACTTAAATTTGGCCTGTTAGACACTTCACTAGGAGTCTCTCTATGCCGGAAATAGCAGCGGGACATGAATACTGCAGCCAGTCTCCCTGTTCCTGGTGCCAGTCTATAGTTTTGCATTACTGTAATATTGTAGTGCCGACTATTACACCCAAAGTTTAAATTAAGTCATTTTAAAATACAACATGACAACAGAACATTTTTATGGGATTGAATCAGGAATACAAATCAAGCAATCCACTTGAATTAACTTATATAAAGAGAGTATATAAATGGTCATTTACTTCAGAAATTATTCTTTAAAAGTGTAATAATATCCTTTATAACTGGATTTTGCTTTGTGTAACAGTAACTTTTAATTGTGGATATTGCCCCATTTGTGTTTGTTCATCTTTATGTCAGTATTTTATATCCCTGTCATAGTGTACAATTCTTATATGGCACTTAGCGATATAGTATCCAAGTACCTCACAAATACTAATACATTTGTCCTCACAACACCCTTAGTATGGAAGTCTAATCTCTGTTTTGTAGATGGAGAATGGAGGCAGAGAAAACTAAGTCCCTGTCTTCTGCTTCAACCATCAAACCTGCTTTCTTCAAATTGACCAGACCTGAAGGAGAACTCTGTGTAGCTCAAAAGCTTGTCTCTTTCTCCAACAGAAGTTAATCCAAGAAAAGATATTACCTCACCCACCTTGTCTCAGAAATATCTAAGACGGACACAAACCGGGCCAAATCTTGCTCCAAATCAAGTCAGTGGTAAAACAAGACTGGGCCCTGTGTGTTAGTTCTGTGACATGAACAAGGGCTCCTGCAACTGAAGATTAGTTTGAAACCGTGAAACACATTTCATCTGTGGCCTTGGAGAAATCTCAACTCAAATCTCCCAGCACTGGAAAATAAGGGCAATAACTTGCCATGCCAACTGCAGAAGCACCTTGTCCAAACACCTTACTACTGAAAATATTAACAACCAAAGCCCCAGTTTGCAACTAGATCTGCTCAGATGGACTCTTGTGTCTGCACTGAGCCTCAGTGACTTCAGTGGGCTGAGAGATCTACCCTCATGGAACCAATTGCAGGATCGGGGCCCCAAAGCATTATCATTTGATTGCACTGCAGCTTAATTGCAATTTAAAATTATTTGCCCTTCATGCATGGTAACAACAGCAACAGAAACTCATTCTAGCAAAGAAATCTGTTCTCCAAGCAATTTCCCCCTTCTTCACAGACTTGATCTATTGCTATGCAACCCATCCCTGATTAACACCTTGCCCTCATGGGAAAGCCACTGCATAGCTATTGATTGTATTTCTCACCTTCTTTCTGCTCAGATACCAATTCAAGTCCCTTAAAGTATTATAAGGGGATGGATCCTTTTGTAAGAAGTCTGTGTTTTTCTTTGCTATTTTATAATAGAAAGATACATTAACATTGCATTTGCTTCTCTAGGAGGCGGGATGTCTGAAATAAAGATGCATGCTATAATTGTACGCACTTGGAATTGGAGCCGTCTACCCCCATTAATTATCCACATTTGCTTCAGACTTGGCCGACCACCTAGAAAACCTGACGAGAGTGTCTTGGAAGCCTTTTCCCAAGTGTTCTAGGAAAACACGGACTATTCAAAGAATGTTAGGGCATCCCAGCTCATTCGTCACCACGTTCCCTGTCCATGTAAGTCCCTGACAAACTGATCTAATAGCTTGGTAAAGATTTAAAACCTTTTGATTTCTTCACACTAGGGTTTTGGAGGCCAAATTTATGTTCAGAACAAGGTCTTTCACAATGGGTAGGTTACAAAGGCATATTGTCACTATTTTACAAACTCAGCTGAGTTCTGCAAGTAAACTGACTCTCTTGATCACATTTCTAAAGCTCTCCAAGGTACCCAGCTGCAGGAGAGTTTAAAGTTCTCCATTGTTCCTCAAAAATATTCTTGCTGCTGCTAGTAGTAAACCTAACTGGGTTTTAAGAGGTTTATCATCATAATGATAATAATAATACCACAATAAATTTATCAAAGGGATTCTATGATGGGGTTGTCTGTAGTAACAAGGAGGGCCCTTCCCATCCTATGTTCTAAATCTCTATCATCCAAGCAAGAGAGAGGGCATATTTTGAAATGTCATATCTGAAAATATTGTTCTTTCCCTCTCCACTATCCCTACAGGTCTCAGGCACTGATTCATCAAAGCACCTAACCACTTGCTTCAGTTCCATTGGCTTCAAGTTAAGCAAGTGTATAAAGTGCTTTGCTGAATCAATGCCTCCATTAGCAACGTGATCCTACTCCCAAGAGGAAGAAATGAATTTATTTAAAATAATTTAAAAAAAAACTTGGAGGGGGGAGGTCCTTTGCAACCCAGGACAGAATGAATATTATGGCATGCTATCCCTCTTGTAGGCTAGGTCTACACTTAGCCTATTGTAGCTACTCACTCGCTATAGTTAATCCATCTCCCCGAGAAGTGGTAGATAGGTCGACAGAAGAATTAGTCTCTCAACCTAGCACTGTCTATATCTGGGGTTGGGCTAGCTTAATGAAATCATGTGGATTTTTCACACCCCTAAGCAAAGTTGCAGGGTTTCCTTAACTTTATAGAGTAGCCCTGGCCTCAGTCTAAAATGCATTGTAATGAGCAGGCAAATGTGTTTGTACATATGTATTACAATGAGCTGGAATGTATGCATTTCTCTCTCTCTCTCTCTCTCTCTCTCTCTCTCTCTCTCTCTGTGTAGACAACGACCCCTCTACAGGACAAAAATCAGAACTATGTGGCATAGGCCCTGGAGTGTTAACAGCTCAAGGACATTTTGCCTTTGCTCAAGATGTAACAGGGTCTGTTACGCTGAAGAACCACAGTTTTCCGAGATGCTGTCATGAAGTTCTGAGGAGCCATGCTTTGAAACACAATAACAACCACAAAGTCCCCATGGATGTGTTACAGTATTGTGGTTATTCCTTGCAATCTGAGGACTATCCACTGTATTCAGTATTTTCTAGACACTGCTCAATAAATAATGAATTAGCAGTCTTGCTATAACATTATTGATGTATTACGTTACAGTAACATGCAGTACATCCAACGTTGTTGGATTTCTTATTAAACAGCCACACTATAAATGAGGGAAAATGCAGCATTCAAATAATGTTGGGCCCTTATTGGGTAATAAAATAGGCTTTTTTTTGTATTGCAAGAGCTATTGCTAACAGACACCAAGTTCCAAAATCAACTCTAATGCTGGTTTCTGTATTACAGAGAGCAATCATTTCTTTCCTTCTTCCTTCCAACCTTCCCCTTTTCCTTCAATTTCTTTTTATTTTCATTTCTTTTTAAAATTTGCTCTTAAATGGTACCATCTTCTCTTATGACAGGACAGGGAAGCTGTGGCATTGGACAAGCCGCGATAACCATTTATTGCAAACCGTCCTCTTATGCCACAAATGTTATTTTGTGTCACAGAAGATGAAAGAACAACCAAAACAAAAGGAAACCAAACTTTTTAAAAAATAAAATAACTGGTTATAAAGAGAGAGACAAATTCAGTCAAGTCCACTGCAGTCAGATACCGTGTGTGGGCCTGACTGAAAACCCTCTGAAGTCATTGGATACCAGTTGCACTGAATCCAGCCTGAAAGTCTGCTGTGAGGGCAGAATCAGGGCCCAACACCTTCTCATCATTTCTCTGTGTTTCGTAAGTTCCTCACAATATTGGGGTTTTAAGAAATGTTTTTAATGAGGTGGTAAATGCTCACAGCATGGGGTCAAGCATTAAAGATATAGTGATGATGGCTTGAGCCTAATATCTTTGGCCAAGTCTACACTACTTGCCAATCTGGTGGGTAGTGATTGATCTATCAGGGATCGATTTATTGCATCTAGTGTAGACGCGATAAATCGATCCCCCAGTGCTCTCCCTGTCAACTCCAGAACTCCACCGCCACGAGAGGTGGAAGCGGAGTCGATGGGGAAGCGGCAGCAGTCGACTTGCTGCTGTGAGGATGCCCAGGTACGTTGACTTCAGCTACACCATTTGTAAACCCCATGAGTAAACCCATGTTGACCTTCAGTTAAAAACAAACCTGCCTTTCGCAAACAATTTAATCTTCTTGTTTGCTGAAGGGTGAGTGCATTTTGGATACATCAACCACATGTGTAAAACTGGCCCATTCACAAAAATGCTCTGATACTACTATTGTTAGACATGACATTTATATGTCGCTGTTAATTATAAATGAGTTGTTCCTGACATTTCGCTAATATGTTCTGAAAGCAGTAATGAAACCCTATAAGCGGTAGGTGTCACACCTGTAACAAAGACAAACTTTAGCGAATCACTTTAGCGAATCTGTCTTGTCAACAGAGCCTGGGAAAGGGCAGAACCGACAGAGGCAGAAGGGTGAGTCACACTCTCTAATAAAAGGCTGGATCATTCCTCTTTAGGGAAAAGCTGCAAAAGGAACAGGAAATTCTGCACCACATCATTTTGTGGGGAGAAGGCATTTGCGCCCATGTGGAATGGGCCCTTCGTTTGGCTCCCTGAACCCAAAAATCTGCCAGAAGCTAGAATCAGGGTGGAGGGCCTTTGTTGGACTCTGCCACCCAGCCTTGTGCTGCTGTCTCCCCTTCTTCTCCTACATACTCAGGAGAGCTATATTTCCTGTCACTGCAGAGGCTAAGTAGCACTTCCCCACAAAAGGCTGGCATTCACTGTAACTGGTGCAAGGAGGGTGTTAGCCTGTCTGCAGCACAACTAGTCCTGCCTTGGCCTGCTTTTTAACTTTAAAGTGGATCCCCCTTTTCCCTAGGGGCAGGGGGAAAGCAAGCAGCTCATCAGAGAATCAAATTTCAAGCGTGTATCCGTATTTGCACCAGAAACCTGATTGGAAAAGTTATGTTCATTCAAGTAGGGGACAGAGACATGATCACTGCGCAAAGAAAAAGGCAAAATTAATCATTTGTTGTGAACCATTTTGCCCCTGGGCAACGCGTAGTCTACTTAAAATATAGAAACCTATTTATAAGCAATCTGAGGGCAGCCCTGGGCTGCTGGCCAGTTGCCAAGATGCCAGCGCTGCTGTGTGAAATGTGGTTTGGTTACTGGGGGTACGTGAGAGTTTCTTTGCGGCTTCCCCACACATGGATGGGTTTGCCTCTGGCTCGTGCCTGAATGAACCCAGAAACCTCACCACAAAATTCCAAGTGCTGAGTTTCACCTGGTTTCATGTCAAACCACCAGGCTTTTCCTGGTTCCCAGATGAAACTCTAAAAGGCCCTACAGGAGGGAGGGTGAAGATGGCCTAATGGTTAAAGTGGCAAACCAGGAGTCAGGCCAGCTGGGTTCAGTACTGAGCCCTGCCACTCAGTCACTTTGTAACCTCAGAGCTGTCATTTAACCCCTCTCCCTCTTTGGATTCTGAGCAGATTTGCACCAGTGTCCTTCCACTGCCTTCACACACCCACACACACCCACACACCCTCCAGTCTCTTAAAGGTCTGGGTTTTAAATCCATGCAAAGAAACAGCCTTATTCTTAACACAGCCTGAGTAGCTTTCAGGCGGGAGAGCGTTAGAATTCATATGATATTGTGCGGTATCCTATCATCAGCATCATAATTTTGTGCACAAGGTTGCTGTTCTTGGAATTCCAGTTATGACATGAATTCTCTACATTTTATACACATTTATAAATGGCATCAATAGAACACTTAGGCCCCTATTCATTAAACAATGAGTCATTCTGACATTCCATTCTATTACATCCAAATCCTGACAAAACTTTTATGTACAAATTGGGCTCTACTTGATGTATCTGATTCAACAATAGAAGTGTTGCAGTTTGCAGATGGATGAAAATCATTTTTTTTTTTAAAAATCCCCATTTAAGGACTGTAGTGAAGAAATGAGTTTCGTGGGTGTCAGTCCACTTCCCAGGGGACAAGAGTGCACAGCATAAGAAACCACCCCTTTTGCTGGCATTGAGACTGAGGACTTAATGGACAATAGAAATTGAAGTTATTTTTCACCCTTACAGGTGAGCCCTTCAATGTCAGGGTTGAGGTACCTTGATGGAGCTGTCTGAAGGAAACTCGCCCTGCCGCAACCTGGGGGTGGGGTGGGGGTGCCTGCTCTGAGGATAGACAGAGTTCTTCATTCTTCAAGGCTGTAAATATGGCATCTTTCACCAGCACTATATTCACATGAAAAATGTAGAAGAAAAAGAAAATAATAAGCAATGCACCATCTCAAGAACCTTGTTGGCTGCCAACTGGAGGCAATGAGAATCACTAGTAGAGAACTCCAGACTTCGGCTATGTCTCTTTCACCACTGCTTAAAGAACTAGCCAAGAGGAGCTCTTGAAGAAGCATGAGGCTAAAGAGTTTACAATACATTTTTTGCCCACAACAGCAGCAGCTTTAATGGTGGAACAATACCACAGTCTGAATCTCCAAAATACATTCTAGATAGTTCTGGAGAGATTTGTTTTGAAAAGAGGAATGGGGCCAATGACATAGAAAGAGGTTTGAAAACAAAAGAAATAAACCATTACAGATGCATTCTGCAAATCTATGTGAAAAGTCCTTTATACACATGGCACTTACAAAAAGTGATCCTGAAACTGCATCATCAGTGGAGATTTGCAGCTTTCCTCCTCTTATTATGGGTAGGTGATTCAATGGCTATTTGTGGTCTTTATCATCAATAATAACCCATGGCAGTTTGGAACTCACACGGATACATATCCCTGTGCATTGAAACACTACCTACTCAAAGCCACCTATTCCAGTAAATGCAGTGTTACTATACTCATTGTGCATAAGAGATACACAATGACTCTGTTGTTCACCAAGAACCTACTGTCTCATTTTCCCCTGCCACCAGTCAAAATTTCGGCACTTTGCTTGAGACTCCAGCTTTAAAGGGATAAAACGGGACTTAAAATTTAGGAGTTGTTATTTTGTAGCAGAATTCTTTAAAAAA
Source organism: Sternotherus odoratus (assembly GCA_032164245.1). Lineage (NCBI taxonomy): Eukaryota > Metazoa > Chordata > Testudines > Kinosternidae > Sternotherus > Sternotherus odoratus. Next base: position 6,572,098 of record JAVMKO010000019.1, read on the forward strand.
AAATCCAAATGAAAGAGTTTGTTAAACAAATACAGATATTCTCCTGCAACGCACTGAGTTATTGCATTCAAACTTGTCTGGGAAATTGAGTATAAGCAGAAGTGAAACTTTCTCATTTGTTCATTGTCCAGGCTGAGAGAGAAATTAATCTTCCCATTAAAAGGACCACTCAGAACTAGCCACCATCTTTCTGTTTCTTCTCCACTTAATCTACAGCTCAAAGGGCTGAGAGCTACAGCATTGCTGTTCCAATACCCAGTGCAAAAGGTCCATAGTTGTAACACTGCCATATTCTTCTGGAAGTCTACCTAAATGACATACGATGGAAGCCATATGATGGAAGACTAATTATATATAGGGCATATGGAAGACATATGACATATGGAGGACATATGATAGAAGGGCTTATGAGGACATATGATGAAAGCCTAATTAATTGACAATACGATACTCTAATCCAGCGGAGAGCTGGAATGCTATTTTCTTTAATAACAAAATGAGCATCTTGGGTTATGATAGTTGTCAATTCCACGGCAGAAATGCTCATTTAATTTGTTTTTGTTCTTTGCAGCAAGACAGGTTCACTGACTGTGTGGTACATAATAGTAACATCTTACTGTCCAAAAATTAAAAAGTTTAGGCAGGAAATAAGTGTATAGGCTTAATTTATCTACTGCTTTAGTGACCACCACCACTATGTAAGTGAGTAAAGAATTCTGATTTGGTAGCATTTTACATCCATTTGCACAGGTATAAGCGATTACTTGAAATGCAAGATGGAGAATTGAGCACTGTGGAACAGATCTGCAACTGGCGAGTGCAGCATGTCAATTGATACCTGCTCAGGATCTGGACTTCAATCTTTAAAAAAGAGCAGGAAAAAACCTTCACAAAATGTTGTATAAAACATTTGAAGTTGCCAACTTGCCAAACTGGCAACATTTGTCTCATGCACATGCCCTTATAAAATACACATCCAGTATTGTTCTAGTCCTGATCTAGGGAATTGTGGAATAATACAACCTGGTAATGATATCTATATCTCTTCTGAAAATACTAATCCACACTTCGTTAACTGCATGCTTTATAATCCACCCAAGAAAGCGGCAGTCTTTCCCCACACTGCAAATATTCAACAGCAGAGTTGTTGAAGTCTCTCATGACTCATACCCCATTTTTTTTACAAAATATACTTCTGTACAGTTTTTCGTATGTTGAGAAATACTACCCTAAACAATTTAACTAACTTATGGTTGTCAAACCAGGTGTATTTTGCTCGATTTTCATGCATTTGTTCAATTCCTTAGCAAAATTCAGGCATTAGCAATGGGAATCCCAATCATTAATGTGAATTAGCAAGATTCTGCCATAATTTGCCATTGTGGCAAATACTTCTTCCGGCCCTGGGTTAAGCATTGGTATAACCAACCTCACTGGGGTCATCATTGGGGTTTGAACTCTGGACCTTGAGAGCTAAGCACCTGAGCCTGTGCTGCTTGAACAAAGAGACTCAGGGTCAGATTGAGGCAATGGGGTCAGGTGCCAAGATATTCTGATAATCCCACAAAGGGCCTATCTGCAACTTTAGGCACCTACATACCTTAACAAATCCGGCCCTTGGTCTAATGCTTGAAGGAGTTTCAGATTCAGGAACCTCCTATGAGGTCCCAGCCACTAGAGGGGGACAAAGACTGACACTTGCTTAGTACAGGTTACATTAGCACAGGCATTCTTTGCATGTGCCCATTCTCCATACAGCATCTCTTTTGGATTTCAGAATATGCAGAGTCAGAGAAAAGGAGGAAGTGCATCACCTGCCTAGGAAGTGGCTGGAGGCTTTGTGTCCTTGAAAGGTGTAACACCTCCCTACACACCTGGAAAAAGATCAGGGATTAACACCCTGATCTATGAGGTTTGTAGCTGGTGCACATCCCCTGTACAGCTGTTCTAACACGTTGAGGGTGCCGGCATGGTGCTACCCTGACATGCCCTATTTGGAGCCACCGGCACTCCTTGGCTACCCTCCTCCATCTCCCTGGCATTGGCTGGCAGTTATAACTAGCTCCTGTACAAGTATGCTGGGCTGCACCTTGTCTCTCCTCTAATGCATTGTCACAAAGTGAGGCATAATTTAGTTTTTTGGGCATTGTACAGAGTAACTAACTGACCTATAATCAAATGATAACATAAATGCCAGCCCACTCATCCACCTCAAGGGCTGATAGAGTATGTGATCCTTTTCATGTTCTTTGGAGACCATAAAGACAATACCATTGATATGTAGTCATGGTGCTTTTCACACATTACACTTTCAGCAGATCAAATGCTACCAAAGGCAAACAAGCGTTATCAGTCTGCTGAGTTTGCTAAATACTCATTGATAAGGTTAAAAAAAAACGGTGAGAGAATGAACCTTTGGAAGTTCCATATGAGCAAAACAGCTTCTCCAATGGACTCTTACCTGCTCCTTCGTGTTCCATGTGTCCAGAGAAAACAGTGTTGAGGAATTACGGTCTCTCACCACGCCGTTTTGTGCAAGACCCAAGGAAAGCTAGGAGGTTGTACAGTTATCTCCCTTGGTGTAATTCTAAACTATACAACCTACTACCTCAACCTGGATGCATGCAGTCAAAAATGCTGAAAAACCACCCACCAAGTCATAGCCAACACACCAGGGTTTCTCTAGAAAAATCTAACAGTGCCCATCATCTCATCTGTTAATTTAGAAGTCTTAAATGCTTTGTTGGTCAGAAGATACCCAAACAAATACAGCTCCCCATGCCACCATAGATTAAGAGATGAGATTTCATAAATCAAGATCATGACTGCTCTGTGTAGATAAAATCCCTTGTCACTTTTTCATAACACAAGAGAGGGCTTGTTCTTGGTCAAAATTTCCCTTCCCATCCACCTTAGAGGGGTCTGAATTTCAGCATAGAAACTCTGTGTGCACCAACTGTAAAGCAATTTTTGGACCTCAAGGGATGACAGGTGTCATACAAATACTTTCACCATCAGACCAGCACGAGTAAGATACTGTCTTCTTATAGGGAACATATTAACTTCTACTAGATCGTAGTCAAAAGGGCAGGATGTTATCATTATGACTTATTCCTATCAACCACCAAGGTATTGCTTAAGGCAGTTCTGTATCTATTTATAACAGCTTGCAAACAAGGATTAGTTCCATCCTAAGAAAAAATATGCTAGTCAAGACTTGGGACTGATTCAGAACCTGGATTCTGTCTCTCTCAGGCAAATGCCTCCTTGGGCATAACCACACAGCATTGGTAGGGGTTGAAGAGTGAATCAGATGCTTTGAATCCTGAGTTGTGCATAATAACTACATCTTGGTTACACATATTTTGTCTTAGGACAACAGAATGTAATGGTATTGACATATGCAAAAAGTGAGTATCCTATCCTGACATCTAAGCATATTAGCAAAACAGACTCTAGGGAGAAGACATTTTCCCCCAGGATGCACATGTTAATGTATGTTTGAAAACTGTTTGATCTATAGAGATTTAAACCTATAGGATGTTGTCAATGTTATTCAACTTACCACCAAGTCCACATTTCAGAAGTCACTTCTAGTTGATATCCAATCTAGGCTAAAACCTAGTGAATAGTATGGTCAAATGGAAACCTGTCAATCACATTTCAATTTTATCACCTATAAAAGTGAGTCAATTTTAAAGCTGTGGTTAGAACTAGGAGTTCATGGCTTTCTACATGCAGACGACTGAACCTTGTAACAGTCTACAAGGTGCTACAAGGCCTGATTCTGAGCTGAAGCCATCCCAATTTTTTATAGGTGACAGCAATACTCTCATTCTTGACCATCAGATTTAGTATCTAGGGCCAGATCCTCAGTGGGTGTAACTGACCGAGCAACGCTGAAGTCAATGGAGCTGCGCTGATCAATAGCAGTGGAGAAGCTAGGATTTTACTGAATTTCCAGGAAGCACCTGATTTGATGGGCTGGGACTTCTAAGCAGCAAAGACATACCTAGGGTCGTAGGAGGGCGTGTACTGCCTGCACTGAAGTTCATGCTGCCATGGCTTCACTACTATTGGTGCACGTGCAAGCTGGAATAAAGCTAGTTTGGATACTTCTACTTGTTCTGCAATCACACCTCCAACTGCAGGGTAGACATACCCTTAGAATTTAGCTCATCTGATCACTGAAAGATTGAAAGGAAACAATACCGGGGGGAGATAAGTGTTCAGTCAAAGCTAACCACAGCACAGCTTAGGTACTGAATAATGAATACTTGCAACTAATTGCCCCTGGGCTTGCTACATACCAAGAATTATGAGTAGAAATTATTCCAGGTTGGATTCTGTCCACTATCTCTAACCTGATTAGTGCTAGATTTACCATGCAAGTATTCCCAGAGAAATCAACGGGAGTAAAAGTGGTAGAATCAGGTCCTTAGTGAATATGTTTCGGGAGCTGATCCTAAACAGAAAGAATGACTACATTTCAGTTACAAACAGATCCATTTGTAAGCGATCCTGCTAAATTGCTACATTTTTTGTTGCCAAACTTGACTGTTTAAAAAAAAAATGGAAATAAGAAAGCCTCCATTTTGGAGGTTTTCAAGTCTCATTTTGAATACTTGGCACACCTCTATTTCTGTCACTTTCTCATCCCAGGGCTCTCTCCCCTCCTACCTGCGCCCCTATTCTTCAAAGCATTGTGCAATCCCAAGTACCTGTGGCAAGTACCTCATGCTGGTGCTGAACACCCTTCTCGTGTTGGCAGCTCCTTCTGCTGAAGCACTGCAGTTCTAAGAACACTCTTCCCCCCTCCCTGCTGCTAGATAAAAGTTTGGCTCCACTTAACAGAAGTGCTTCCACCTCCAACACTATGAGCTTGACTCTTGGTCCTTATTCGGGAGATCAATGGAAGTGTTGACTGAATGACTGCTGGATCCAGCCTACATCATCAGAGCATCAAGAAAATATTCTGGCCTGAATTTGCAGTGATGCTAACGTGTCTTTATACCACCCGGACAGTGTAAAACTGCATTTGTCAGCTACACCTACTTTAAGGCTCCTTCACAGAGCAATGTAAAGAGATCTTAGTGTCAATGAGAATCAAGCCCTCTAACATTAAGGGAGCCTCCATCCCAGCGCTTGGTACTTAACTCGCTCCCAGTGAATTTTTAGAAATTCCAGGCCTTTGCAGGACAGATTATTCTAATCTTCTTCCCCATCATAGAATCATAGGACTGGAAGGGACCTCAAGAGGTCATCTAGTCTAGTCTCTTGCACTCATGGCAGGACTAATTACCTAGACTATTCCTGACAGGTGTTTTGCTGTGGGCCTTGCACGGGAGAAACACAGAAATTTGGTTTCCACCCCGCAATTCTAGATTTACCTAGAGCATATACAGGTCAATTTGCAACCCATAGGCAAATTCAACGCCATGCAGAAAGATGGTCCCTAGGCACAGAATTGCTCTGGTCTTCCCCAAACAGTTAAAGTTCCCGGCTATTGCTGACCTCACATTTCATTTTGGCATTACCCTTCTGCACGCTTATATTTGACAATTAACCATTTCCTCTGACATTCGTTGTTTTTGGGGAGTAAGACTCACAGAACTTGTGTCTTTCAATGCACTTTCTTTCGCTTGTGTGAATGTCCTTGTTTGTTTTACAGTGATTTTAGTCAATTATGTATTTACCCAATTAGTGCAATTATCACTAATTCGGTAATTAGGGTAAATATGTGCAGACCTGTAATGACAAGGTTCACTTATGATATATACTGATGTCATACAAATCATTATTAAATACAATGATGGAGAAAAGAGTTCTGTGTGGAAAGCAGAGGGCTCCCCTAAAATTTTATGCACCTTGGGGGAGTTTAAAACTTATTTTAAAAAAAGGGATCCTAGAAGCAACTTCATCTGACTGTTGACAAATGAGATTTTAGCAATAACTGGATCAGCTTTTTTTGAAAAATTATTTTAAAGCAATGTTATAGTCAGAAACGTCTGTTTAAAAATGGCGCCTTCAATAGCTCTGTCCTTATGGTTTATGACATGTACATAGTAGCTGTAGTGACTGGTTTGAATCAAATACCTGGATGGAGATTGTAGAGTCTCTCATAGCAGAGAAGAGACAGGATTCAATTTTAATGCATACAGAGGGGACAATTCACTGAGGGAGCTGGACAAAATCAAAAGCTATCGCACTAGTTCCAAGATTAACAGCCTCTGGGGGGAATGGGAGTCTTTCCATAAATCTCAATGGACATTGGTCTTGGTAAATCATTGTGGATTGCTCTGCTGATGACAGTACAGGAACTCTTCCTATCTCAGAGTTTGAGAAAGCTTGGGTCTAGATCTGACTTTGAGGCTTGGCTCCCAGTTCTACAATGAGATGAATCAAAACTCCAGATAGAAATTCCTGAGAATTTTGGGAGTTTAGCTCTGGTTTGGAACTCTGTGGCTTGGATTCACATGTTGAAACTATGAGAATGCTAGATCTTTCCCCCCATTTACAGACACATGCATTGTTCCATTTCCTCCCAAATATATAAATAAATAAAATTGTGATTTAGTTTCTCTGACAAGAAGCGGACCCACTTCTGAGCCATCATGGGCACATTTCCCACTTCATCAATATTCAAAACTTCAATTTTTAACACATCTTCAATGCAAAAAAATAGGTGCTTTGTCAAAATCCACAGAAAATCAGGGTTTCTGAAGGGCAAAAACACTCAAAATGGCAAAACTATTAATGGGAAATATTGCTTAAAGAATTATACTAGTTCCCTGTGACTTGAATCCACTTCCCATGCATCTACAGATAATTTCTGGTGACTGAACTGACATAAGCAAGATGTTATTCACATTAGTATTGTAGGGTCAATACAGCTCCAGGAGAGGGAGCTGGATTTTATTCTGTCTCATGCATCACCAGCAAAATCATCAGCTTAGTTTTGATTGCAGAATATTTATTGCTTGGGATAGGGTGACCAGACAGCAAATGTGAAAAATTGGGATGGGGGTGGGGGGTAATAGGAGCCTATATAAGAAAAAGACCCCCAAATCAGGCCTCTATAAAATCGGGACATCTGGTCACCCTAGTTGGGGGTGAGGTAAAGAAGAAGAAAGGGCCCAACTTGATTTTTAGATCCCAAACAGACCTTGTGGCTCTGGCTGTTAGGAGGGGAAAAAAATCTTTTGAACTGAAAAAAATTGCTTAAGTCGTTTTACAGATGAGGAACAGAGGCAAGAGAGATTAAGTGACTTAAGGTCAAACAGGAAGAGGTAGAGGTAGGAACCCAATCAGATTTCCTGAGTTCCAGTCCAATGTCTTAGCCACAAGACTATCTTTCCCCACACCTATTTTTCTCTTCTTGGTAAAAATATTTCTTGCTATCTGACTTACATTAACCAAGCCTCAGGCCAAATTCTGCAATAAATATGGATTTGTATTTTCAAAGTTTAAACACAGTAGATTTTTTTGAACTTGGGTATCTAGATCTGTTTCAAATTCCAATTCAGGTAATTACATTTTGCCTCCCTAAATTCCCACTTTTAGTTGCAACTGGAGAAAGTATTCTGCATCTCTTGTCCTAAAGGACTGTGCAGTTTTGCCCTGTGCTTCAGAGGGGGAATGAAGTGATTTCTGGATCTCTGTGCATGCCTGTGTTGATTTGAAAAGGACTTTAGGGTGCAATGTACAGCTTTTAGAAATTGTTTTGCTATTATTTTTGATGGGGGAAAAGGTGTGACTTGACCTAACCTGCAGTCAGAATGAAATGCTAGGTTCTGGATAGTTTTTGTTTTGTGCCTTTAAACAAGAGCAGCTACTTCTAGACACAACAGTAATGATGCTGAAGTGAAATGCAATTCTACTAATCACCACAGGTGATGCAGACGTACTTAGATGCTACTCAGACACCTTTCTATAAACCACATAGGTGCAGCAGGAAGAGGGTATTTTTTCATCTGTAAGTAGGAACTAAAACTAGTGATCCAATATGTTGTTAAGGGGAGAGGCATTGTGATCCTGCCCTGGTCATCTTTTGGATAAGAGGTCTGGTCACCAAGTAGTAAGTAATCTTTCAGTTTGGTTTGATGAAACATTATCCTGGCATTAAGGAGCCCATGGTATTCTCTCGGACAGTATTTCCAGGCAGGATAACTATAGTCTATTTCCCTAAATTCCACCTCCAATTGCAACCTGGGTAAAAGTGTCTGCACTTTCTGCCCTAACCTGTTATGTATTGAGTCTGTATGCTATGGCTCAGTAGCAGATGAAGTGTACTTTGTGTAGCTGGTAAGGCACCGGCCTGAAAGCTAATGTCGATCCGTAAGATCCTTTATCAACAAAGCTGAGAAATTTAATCAATACACTTTTGCTCCTTCCCCAGAAGGCGGGGGCTGGCCTCTCTGCAGACTCCCATTGCTTATTCCAGCCTAAAGGAAAGATGCATTTCAAGGTTTCTCATGGAGTCAAATTAATCTCCGGAACTTAATGAAGTAGCGGGAAATACAACCAACAGGAAAGGAAGACAACATTAATGTAGAAAACACAACACAGCTGCCCTTCAAAAGGCTGAGTTGAAAAACTGGGGGCCAGGCTGGGGGGGGGGGGGAAGAGAGCAGGGTTAGAGGCTACAGTTGAGAAGAGAGAGAAGGAGATGCAAAAAAACCCCAAAACAAACTGAAACCACTCACTGGAGCTGCATGAAATACTTAGTAAAGGTGAGAGAGAAGGATAGGGATGTGGTCTAGTGGCCAGAATGCAGAAACTCCTAGGTACTAATCTTGACTCTTCAGCCTTATCAACACCAAGCGAGCCATTTCAGCGGAACCAGTGCTGAAACTGGTTTAAGGGCAAGGACAAAAGCTATGTTCAGAGCTGTTTCAGAGGCAGAGACTGAGCTTGCTCAGAGCAAGTCACCTTCACAATGCTCTGAAAAGGAATCAGCCACGTCTACACTTACACTTAAATCATTGTCAGCCCCGGCGCAACAGCCCCCATCGCTGTACAGACCGTGCCAGCATGGACATGGCTTCTCTGTAGTCTTGAGCAACTGATACTTAGGGCTCAGTCGGGAGAGGTTCTGAGCACTCTCAACAGCTCCTGAGAGCACTCAGCAACCCACAGGAAGCGTTCGATGCCTGGAGAAATCAGGACCATCATCTCTCTGGATATAATTAGACTTACCCACCTCACCAGCCTGCGGTGACAGTGAACATGCTTTCTTCCAATTATATTTTTATTCAGTCTTTAAATAAAACTGCAGCCCTGTAACTGCAATAAAGGAAAACAGCCAAGTGTGAGAAAAGGCTTGTAGTTACCTGAAGTGGTGATTCGTCCCCATTTGGAAAGTACTTCGCCAGGGAGTAGCACTAAGGATTATGGGGCCAGATTTTCATAAGAATTCAGACCCAGACTTACGTCTCAACACCTTACAACTAGGGCCAGGTTTTCCAAAGAGTTCAGCTCGAATGTGCATGCTGTTGAATATCTATGCCGTTTCATTTAGGTATCTGTGTAATAGCAGAAGCCATTTGAAAATCAAGCTCATAATTAACCGTGAAGGCCAATGTGTACCACATATGGCATGTGGATCTCACGAATGGGGAATGAAAGATGGATATAATAATACTTAGCCCTTATATTGGGCATTTCATGTTTATATCCCAAAGCACTATGCAAAGGAGGGTCCTGTTGTTGTTATTACTGAAACCGAAGAGCAGGAAGGGAAAGTGACTTGCCCAGGATCACAAAGAAGGTCAGTGGCAGTGTCCGGAACAGAACTTAGGACTTCTGGATCCAGGTCCACAACCCCCGCTTAGTCAAATGCCTTGATTAGCCTCAGAATATCACTTGATGATGTTCCGTGCACACACACAGCAGCATTCTCAGTACCCATTAGTGAAAATACATTTTACAAGTTTCCTTTCTAGACACCTGATCAGTTTTAAATTATATTTCCCACAAAAATGGTGATGTTTAGAAACTTTCAGTAAAGTAAATAAATAAAAAAGCACAAAAATATTTGGAAAATTGGGGAAGCGGGATTTCCCCTTGGTATATGTATTTATTTTTTAAACCCAAAATATTTTTAAAAATAAAACCTGTAAATCCAACTGCAGTGACTCACATCTCAGACAGAACCACACAGCTCCCATGCCACAGGGTTTCTGGCACCTTTAAAGTAATGGCACCATAAATACCAGCTTTCAACAACTGTAGAAATTCTTCAGTAGTAAACCCTGGGAGTATTTGGTAAATTCTACCAGAGGGTAATGTCTACAAATGGTATATGCCAGTAAATGTGGATAAGAAACTGAATTCCGTACACCTAAATGTCTGGGAGCGATAGGATCAGGGTTTTCGTCCAGGTCCCTTCCCTTTCAAGGTCAGACTAGCTGATCTAGTTCAGCCTCCATAGGAGAAACACAGCCCATTGTGACATCAGATACCCTCTCATCCTGCTCCCATTAAAGCCAATAGCAAATCTCTCACTAACTCCAAGCCCTAGGTGAGATATTTGCTCATGACTTGGGAGACCACTTATAACTATGCTTCAACATGGCCTTCAACCTGCGGACAACTGAAAGGGATGTATCAAAAATCTCTCTGAAGAGCCAATAAAGTATAACTTGCCACTACATATCACAAAAGATCCTTAGTCAACATGATTCTGAAAACAATAGACCAGAACAATGGCTTTTAACTATTAGGTTGCACTGTCTAGCAGGAGTGGCTGTGCACCTGAAAAATAACCATATTGTATGATCCATACACTCGCTTATGCAAAAGTCCTTGTAGTAACTACTCACATAGGCAGATACATATTTTATACTCTAAGGTTCCAAGCTGGGGTGGGTGGAAGGCTGATACCCAAATGCAAAATCACATTATAAACAAACATTCTGCAAAATTGTATGCTTCAAATATAAAGCTGATTTCTAGTAACAGGGACACAGGATCTTTAAATATATATTTGTATTGGTTTTCACTCATACAGTACAAAACAGGCAATCTAAAATGGGGGAAAAAATCAATCTTGCACTGGAACAATGTGGTAAATACAGCCAAATTCATACAAAAGTGGAAGTTAAAAAGGAAATCCAGGCCAACTCCCTAATTGAATTTTCACTGAAAACTAACAGAAGAAACCAGTATGTTTTTATTCTGAGTCTACACAGTTTCTAAGTATTAATGTGTACAATATGTACATTGCTCTGTTTTTAAATGGTCCTCATTTTTTAAAAAAACAATTGTTTACTTTCATGCCTTAAAACATTACAGCTTTTTATATTAAATTATATCACTGCGTCCACATTTTTTTCTTCCTTTAGCAATTTTGTGCAATTTGCTCTATTCCCCCTAAGAACTAAAGACATAGTGTGACAGAGTAGGAATACTGTGCCTCAGTTTCCCCTATGCATTTCTTGAGCGTCTATGTGAAGGGATAAGGATGTGTAGCTGATGCAAAGCAGAGCCTCTCTGCAGGTGTCCATACCTGAAGCTGTAATCTGACTCCAAGTGGGAGAGGCAGGTCACCTGACCTGGCTGAGCCAAGGGGAAGGAGGGGCTGGAGAGAGTGACTTTCAGTTTGGAATCTGGATCTGGCTGGAAAGAGGGAGAGAGCTGAGGCTGGCTGCCTCGCTCTCTGGACCCCAACATGGATCCAGCTGAGGGGTCACGCTCGCTGTATGGTCTGTGTTAGACCAGGTACAGGTCATCTAATAAACCTCTGTTTTACTGCCTGGCTGAGAGTCACATCTGACTGTGGAGTGGGGTGCAGAATCCACGGGCTCCCCCAGGACCCCGCCCGGGCGGGCTCGCTGGGGGAAGCACACGGAGGGGCAGAAGGTGCTGAATGTTTCGAGGTCAGACCCAGGAAGGTTGAAGTGGGTACCCGTGAAGCTCCTAGCCTTGGAAACAGGCTGTGTATGGAGCTGGGACACTTCCCCCGGAATCCTAACTGGCTTCATAGGGAGCAAGTTTCAGACTATCGCCCGAGCACTCCGTGACACATAGATAATACATCTAAACTGAAGTATAACAAAGTGGAGCAAGAAAAGGATTTCAAAATAAGCTAATTTTATACTGAGAATAATACAGAGGCATAACGCTAGACTACATCCAATGACTACAGTGGAGTCCCTCCAGATTTACACTGGTTTTCGGATAAGCAGAATCTCTGTTTCAGAGTAGCTTGCCAATCTATACAGCCAAAAACTACTGAACTATATGGCTCCATACACAAATCTCATGTCATTTCCCAAGAAGTATACAATTTCATCAATATAAGAATGAATCTGACATTTTAAAAATGAAATAAGTTTTTGTTTCCTGCTTCCTCAGACCTGATTGAAATACAAACAACCAAAAAATATCCAGACCCACACATAATGCACCCAAGATTTAATTTCTTCAGCCTGATGTCAAATAACTCTCTGTGTCCCATTTTATTCAGGCACAAATGAACCATTGGTTTTGTACAACCATGAGTACATGTTAATAATAACCAAAGCTGAAAACTGATCTGATAATTGCAGAACAAGATTTGCAGCTCTAATTTTATATTTCCTAAAAGGGGGGAGCGGGGCTAGAGGGAGATGCTAGTAGCAATGTTGGACATTCTCAGTTTAAATGCATAAACACAACCATATCCAGGTTTTGTGCATTTGCCATGCAGACACATACCTATAGATACAAGCTTGTGTGGAATATGACCACAAGTTCGGATCTACGGGTTTGTGGCAACGGGCATTGATCTCTTCCTTTTTTAAAAAAACTTAAAAAAAAACATTTCTGCAAATGAAATTGCAAAGCTGTTAGTAAATAGCAGTGTTCATAATATTTAACACATTAAAGATGATAACTTATAGGAATAACTATTTCTTTATAGTACTGAACCACTACTCGTGTGAGACTACAGTTTCTTTCACTGCAGTATAGCTTCCATCACCCCACCTTTTTTTAGAGCAGCAAAATATATTATAAATACGGCTTGAACCAAAAAAGTAACACACTGTATTTCCTTCAGATAAGCACTTTGCTAGACAAGATTATTGATGATGTGATACTAAGTGACCAATGATAAACATTTCTGGTATGTTGAAAACAGTATGGCAAACCAACCTACACAAGGACATTTTGCTTGTGTTTGATAGCAATTCAGGTGCACTCCAAAATGGATCAGTGAGAGTTTGTGTGTGCAGGTTTGTATGTATGTGCATGTGTAAAATAAATTCATTTTTTCAAGAATCTTTCTAGTTTTCATTATGGCAACATTCTTAAACACATGAAAAAAAAAACAACTATGCAAAAGAAAAATATGGGTTCCATTAACTTTCAGAGAAGTAATTGTTGGTCTAGATTTTTTTTAATTGAGAACAATTAAAATTTCAACTGTAGCAAATATATTTTCCTTCCACTAAGCAATCTAATAACTTTCCCCAGTCCCTCCCAAAAATCTGCCCAATACCAGCTAAATGTCTTTCAAAAGAGATAGAGACAATAAATGTGTGAATGTTTTTTTAGTTCTGATGAGATTTGACTTAATCTAGGAGTAAATTTTTGTCATTGCAACAAAAAAATTATCCGGGAAGTTAAGAACATAAGTTCTAAAGTTTTTACTCCTATGTAAGTAATTTGCACTTGAAGTCAATGGCATTACACTGAATGTATGCAACTGGTGGAAATGAGATAAGAATTAGGCCCTAAGTTATTTGTAATTTATGAATATTAAACCTACTGAGATATACTTGCTTGCCTTCCTCCTCTCCAACTTCCTCCCAAAGTCATACAACCTTCCCTTTTCTACCTCCCCTTCTACTTCAGACAATAGATAAAAATTTGCAAAATTGAGTATTATTCTTTCTGATATGATATGGTCAACTCATATATAGTAATAGTGCTATAGGCATAATTTTAAGTGCTTGCTTCTGTTCTTGTATAGGTTCTGAAAATAAAATATATTTAATCTCTCCAGCCTGGTAAACAGACACAATTAAATGAATGACAGCTTTTCTTCATGGGTACTGGTTCATCTTGAATCTCTACTCATCGTCCATCCAGAAGTCTAGATTCTATTTAAGCCGAAAATTTGCAAACTGCGTTGCTTAAATTTAGACTCCTACAGCAATACTTAGGCATCTACTTAAAAGTGGCCAAGTGTTCAAAAGTTCTTAGCACTCACAAATCCCACTGAAAGCAGGTGCTGCAGGTGGCTAGCATCTTTCAAAATCAGGGCAACTTTTATGGAAGAGCCTAAATATGGATTTAGAAGCCTCCTGAATGAATAGTTATGACCCACCAATGTGTGCAGTGACCCACCATGGTCAAAGCACATTTTTTTGTGTTTTGACCAGAGATTATAAATAGTTATATTTTTATGTAAGGGAATAGCAAGTTCAGTATTGCAGACCTTACCTTACTAAAGTGATATACAGTATATTTAAGGGAATCTAGGTTAAAAGGCAGAATGCCTTCTAAGAGGCTTTCCCTATAACCATGTAATTAGAAGGTGTTATTACAACTGTTGCTATTGACCTGAGGACTTAGTATGATAGCTAAGAATGTTGCTTTTATATTTGCAAGTCCCTCCAAGGATGCAATGCAGTCGCCCATAATGAACGGTACTCTCTTTGTACCATAATTCATATTGGTTCATCTATCCTGTGCATGGTAGGAACTGAATAACCTGACTGAATGGGTATATAATGTATGGAAGTGCGAAAATGTTTACTAAGATACTTGTTTCTAAAACTTCCCTCTTTAAAAGCTAATAGTCTCATCTCCCAATCACTTCTATAATCACTATCATCCTGACTGGCCCGGACGTACCTCTTGTCATTGACGTGAGCCCTCAATTCTCACTGGTTTCAAGGACACGCAGCACACCGGAGCCCTCTGAGCAAGATTTCCATTATAGTTCAGCTCTTATCTGGGCCTGAAATAAGTGGCCCAATTTTCTGAGAGCTCAGCACCCAGTCACACTGGGAGCTACTGGGTGCTAAGCCTTGTTGAAAAGTTGACCCTTTATTTAGATGCCTCAATGACTTCACATCTACAGCTCCTATGACACAATAATGGCTTTATAAAGCAAAGAAGGAAAGGGGACGGGAGCATTTTCAGGGTCACAATTAATTTTCATGCTTATATTTGTTAGATGTCATAGTAGGTCTTTCTAGAAATAGATCTATATATGTCAAACTGGCACGGTTAGCGTTCGAGAGGATTCCCACCATAAATCTTATGGAACTGCTTCTGCGCTCCTTTGAGGCTAGAGGAAGGGAGCCTGGCAGATGTACACATTTTGTTTTGTGGTATCTATATGCTATAAGTCACAAAGTGTCCAGGTCCAAGCTATCAATTTCTACTGTTTGTAAAAATGAACCAACCCCCCCGCCCCCCCCCAAAAAAAATCCCCAACACCATCACACTTTAAAATGTCCAGTGAAGTGAACTTCTAAAAGAAGCAGCAAATGAAAATAAACAATTCACAAAGCAACATATTCTTCTGAACTGGAGTATTGTTTTTTTAAAAATCGGATTGTATGTCCATCGAGTGCATTTGAGGTGTCAGAGAAAAGACTACACGTTACACAGAAAGGTGAAGTTTGAAAAATTTCCCCTTTTAGATTAATTATGCAGCTGTTAGTACTTTGTGAAATCCTCATGAAGAGATAAACAATGACAGAAAATCCGTGATAGACAAATGAATCAATTGTCTTTGTGATACATTTGCATGTAACTTTAGTTTATAAATAACTAACTTCACCTAGTCTATTAGGGACTTTGCTGTTTATCCAAGGATATTTTTTTATTTTTATTAGCATGTAAGATCGAAACGATCATAATATCAACAAACATTAGGCTCCAGAAACTAGGGATAATAAAAATATAAAAAGAGATGCCCCTCTCTAGAATTAACCCTTTGGAAGGCTGACATTTTCCAATCTTTCAGCCAAAGGAATATATACAAAGGTATGTATCTACATCTCCAAAGGCATAACATTGGTATGGGTCTGCATGTGGTTTTCAAGCAAACCGCACTGCACAACTGCATTTTCCAAGAAAATTGTCGATCAATGTGGAATGTATTGTGTGCCTGTGTAAAAGCTGTTTGCAACCATTTCATATTTCCGTCATAAAAATGAGGGAAATCAGAAACAGAAGCCTTGAACAATTCTCCCCCCCCCCTTCCTATTTTAACTATTGAATTTATAGACCTTTTTTAAAAAAATCATTGTTTTATTTTTATATAATTTATCTCAATCTATTCACAGATTGATATACTTCACAGGAAAAAATATATAATTATATGGAATATAGAGTAACTTACAAATCTGATAGAAACAACTTTACCTTAGCAGTGGTACTTCACGTTAATTCTTAATGCACATGCGCTGCCATCTTGCTAGGCCCGACTCGTCAACAAATGTATCCTAGAAAACAAAACAAAAAAATTATAGATATTTTGGTGGCCTTTTCAAATGGTCTGATTCTGCCTTTGTACACTGAGCTCTGTAGTTCTAGTAGCACAGAACCTGAGAGAAACAGATGAAATCCTAAAAAGCAAGACCAGTTCAAAATAAAAGGTGATGTCGATGTTTTGCTTTGCTCTATTCGCCCTCGGCATAAAGAGTTAACTATCTGCAAATAAAACACATTTCTTGCAGCATGTAAAACAAAGAAGTTGGATAATTCTAATACCCCAAAGCAATGAATAAAAATAAAACAAACTCAGAGATCGCGACTGCAAGTACATTCCTGGGTAGTTAGTTATATGCATCAACGTCTTAAACAGATTAGCTATCATGTTCAGATCCACATACAATTCAAGTATGGTAAATCAAATTCAAATTAGAGGATCGTTACCTTCATCTGAGTAGATTCATCAAGCAACCATTTTAACTTTTTTGACTCTCTAACACTGTTTCTAGGAATCATTATTTCTCTCTGCCGATGGGATTGGTAAAAGACGAGAAACCCCTGATAGTGGTAGTTTCATGGATGCTATTCTTTTTGCACCACAGCACGATTCTTGGCTGCCATTCCAAGGTGCTTTCTCTTGCCAAGTTTTAAGATGCCGGTTTTGCCTTTCATTTTATTGTTCCTTTCCCAATGTTAAAGACTGACTTAAACCCATGCACAGCTGCTAACGGGGGAGAAAAAAATGTTTGAATTTTGCACAAGAACATAGCCGGGGAAGGCGCGCACCGTGATGTAACCAAAATTACACCCACAGAAATATTGCCGATATTTTGGGGGTGCTCTTGGCACTCCACACCCTGGCATTCTCCTACAGCTGGGAACACTAGTTAAAGAACAGGAGACAATAAAATGTCCAGATTTGTGTTCATATAATGGCTGGGGGTGGGGGGATGCTACTTGTATTTTTTGTCCACTTTCTCGCTCGCTCCCATTCTTTCTTTCTCTTTAACGTTCATTCAAGGTTGGTCTTTTGGGTTTTTTTTAAAATCCTAACAAAAGAAGGTTCCCCCGTCCCCACCCTTCCATTGCTTTTCGCTGATAGGAGTTTGCCCCTGCCAAAGCATCACCCCCCCCCCTTTTTTTAACGCAATGCCACCGTGAACAGACTCGGCATCACAGCGTGGAAGCCACCATCAAAATTCAATGCGGGGCTGCAAATTCGTTCGCCGAATGCACTTGTTTATTATGAGCGAAATTAGCCAATTTTTATGGAAGGGTGTGTAAACCGAAGATCGCAACAAACAAAATAATCCCCCCTCCAATCTTTAATTTTATTTTATTTTACTTAACATAGAAACAAAAATAAGAACTTATATTTATGATCAAATGTGCTACATGAACAAAAAAATTGCTTTTCATTCTTTTGAGGCTTTAAATAGCCATGAAAGAAATGGCTCAATGGAATATGCTGAATATATAGTAATCTGGTTATTGAATGAAATAACCCCTCCTGTCTGTGTGGGTATATGCATACATACACACATATACAGTAAGTATTTAACTAAATCTGGGTATAGACAGACAGATATATTGGAGAAATATACAATTCGTATACATAAAATAGCTCTGTATATACAGATATTGCTCACCACCAAATAATCTTTCAGGTATCTCTTGAGTTACAGACGTATCTATGCACAGATGTATGTATACAGTATGTGTATGGCAATCGATAGATAGATACAGGCGGATATTATACATAGTATTTAGGTGGCAGATAGTTTATATAGTCTGAAAGTTAGATCATGCAAAAATCGACTATTTCCAAATATAAAATTAGAACGTAGAAAAAAATACTCTGCCATAAATAACAGTTGTTGGATGGTCCTAGGTGTAAGGATGATTATTCACAGAGGTGCTAATTGCAGCAGGTACAAATGCCAAATGAAGAAATAAATATACACATTTTTTAAAAGAAAAAATGACTGACAACTTAAAGTTCCTATCAAAAGCAACAGAGTTAAACAGAAGCGGTGAAGATTAATAGGGGGGAAAGAAAATGGAAGCTTTGTTCCAAAGTGGAAGCATAAGATGCGAAATTTCAAAATCAGATGGCTTGGTCGGTGATTTCTTTCATTTAAATGAATTGATCTGTTGCTAAACTGCTGCTCTGGTGCCAAGAAAGCTTTAACTCTTTCGGCTCAAAACCCCTCGTGTTTTCTCTTGAGCATGCCACTATTCGATTAGAAAGCGGAAAATAAAAAGAAGGGGGAATTAAAAAAAAAAGCATAAGAAACAGGGGGATTAAATCCGCGAGCACATGCAGCACACAAAAGAGCGACAACATGGAGAGCATCCATGTTTCGTTAGAACTTCTACTGTATAAACAATGTGATTCTTGTTCTTACAATGTTGCTAAAACTTGGAAAGGCGACAAAAAGGCCTTCAACCTTCACAGTTATACTTACAGAGAGAACTTAGTGGCAAACCCATCAGAAACGGGGTTTACAGCAGGAAAAAAAGAAAAAAGAAAAACCACGACAGAATCCTAACCTAGTCCATTGTAAACATTCACTTACCGAGAATGCCTTAAGCATTTTCCAACAGAACCCCCTTTTCTATACATGTTCACCTACGTGGAAAAAAAAGAAGCTGTTTTGATAAAATTTGGGTGAGAGTTGCTAGTGCTTTTCCATTTTGTTTTGGGTTTGTTTTTCCCCGCTAAAAAACAAATAAAAAACCAATAAAAAAATAAAATATACTTGTTATAATTAAAGTTAATTCCGGGGGGGGAAATATATATGTGCAGAACAGAAAAAATAATATATACATATATTTCCCTCCCACTTTCCAAATTCCGCTGCAGTTCCTCCTAAACTGCTGCTTGCTCCAATCTGGTGCCTGCTTAACAACAGAATGACAGGCAACATCTGTTTGTATAGAAGCCAAGATCAAGCCTTCAAAATTTTTCTGGCTTGGTTTCCTTTTTTTTTCTCTGTGGAAAGCTTTTCTTAAAAAAAAAGCGCACAGCAAGATTTTGAAAGCAGCTCAAGTGAGGCAGCAACTATTTTCCCTTGAGTTATTTCAAGGTATAGCATTTCTAGGGTAATTCATTCACTCCCACCTCCCCGAGTCCTGTCTTTTCCTCATGCTATTAACATAGTAACACAGAACTTAAAAAAAATACAACATACCTTGATCACTAAAAGGCCACTCCCTCCTATGGGGTGTGTGTGTTATTCTTCAGTAGTCAACTAAAAAAATGTATTGGGGGTAGGGGAAGGCAAGAATTGGAAGGTTGAGAAGACAATTTTGTCACAATTTTCTTTTGTTTTACAAACTCTGGTCTGAAATACCTAGATTAAAAAATCTAATCAAACCCAAATAAGTTTTAGTGTCGGGCTACTGCCAATTCTGTGGCAAATCGGGAAAAGCACAATAATTCCACATGCTGAGATGTGAACAACTGGAAACAACTCTCCAGAAGTCACAATGAAAACTATCAAGGCACCCACTCCTCCCCTTCTCCCCCCTCCCAGCACCTTCCCCTCCAAAAAAAAAAAAAGAAAAAGAAAAAAAAAGTCATGCCACCAATTTAAACGATTAATTTAACAAAAGGAAAAGGAAAAGAAAAAAAATGAGGCTATTTATTTAAAAACTGAAGAAACGTTTTATTCACTGGTGAATTGGGGCGCGCACACACAACATTAAAAAAAATTCAGACAAGTTGCTAAGGAGACTTGTGTAAACTCAGAACACAGGCACATTTCTTGGCCTTTTCCCCCTATATTCCATCTTGTATTCTGATCACGCACCACTGCGACACCACTGCACCAATCCACTGCATTAATCTTAGCCTTAAACAGGCTGACTGGCAGAGCAAACCGTGTGTATATATCATCTTTCAAACTTAACAAGTTAAAGGGAGAGAGGGTGGCGGTGGGTGGGGGAGTGGGGTGGGGGGGCGGGACACTTCGTTCTGAATATAAAAATACAGGATTCAAGTGCAGTAAGGGAATTTTAAAGAGGAAGTGTTTTATGGGCGTATGTAGAAAGCTGCAAGCCTTCCTTAGCTTTCTTCTGTGTGTGTATGTGTGTCTCTCTCTCCCATTCCTTATAACAAAATCCCACATCTCCTGGCAGATGTCTGAGGCATCTGAATCCCTGCCAGATCTAACAATGTCGAACCCAATCTATGCCACCAGACGACCTGCACCATGAAGTAGCTCATTCTCCCAGCTCTGTGGGGTTGTACAGACATATTAAACAACCATTTTTCTTTTCTAACGTGCAGATTCACAAACTGCATTTTTAAGAAAATGTTTTTTTTATCTTTTTTAAAAAAAAAAAAAAAAAGAGAGAGAAAAGGGTGTTCATAAATAAACAAACAAACTGGGACATTCGGGAATGGGGCACGGAAGGTGACTTTTCTCCTGCCATACAATCCATTCTCCTATCCCCCCACCACACACACCTTAAACAGTACCAGCATTTATTGACATGAGATTTGGATGAAATTAACATTTTCTTTTAGTTCCATGCCTGCAGCCGTTTCCTGCAAATAGTTTCGGTTTTGACAAATGGACATTTTCTGACAAAGTATTTTGTCAAAAAAATCCCAACCAGCTCTACTTTGGTTGCAGGGCTTTGCATATGATGAGACTTTTCACAGGTAAGAGCTTACTTGCTGAAATTATCACTGTGGCACTTTTAAAACCCTGGAAACGTAAGAGGTGAAACACGAGTACATTTTGGAATGAACTTTTTACAGACAAAAGAATTACCACAATCCTATTTTAATATTTTTACCTGTGTTCAGATCACACGCTTTCAGTGTGCTGAGGATGGCTTAGAGGTCTATGGTTCAGCTTTGAAAAAACCAAGTTTCCCTGCAGGGTGGATTCAGCCCTTCGTCATCCGGAGGCAGACAAACAAACCCCCAAGCAGATCACTCTGTCTATGTGGCAGAGATGGTGATAAAGCCAAGAACTCTAAGAACAAATGCACTTTTCTTTAGGGTTCCCAAGCTGTGACAAGGGACATGTGCTCCCAAGGAGGTGGTCCAATGAGTGGATAGGTTGGAAGATGAGTGTCAAGAGACTTGGCTTCCATTCCTTGTTCTGCTATTAAATGGCTGTTTGACCTTGGTTACTCGTTTAACCTCTTTGGATAGGTCGACAGTAAATTAAAGACCTGTGGTATGGCCATGGCTGGGCTGCGGGAATAAAAATTGCTGTGGGGACATTTGTATTCACGCTGGAGCCTTGATTCTGGGACCCTCCCTCTCATAGGGTCCCAGAGCTTGGGCTCCAGTCGAAGTAATTTTACAGCCCCACAACCTAAGCTCCATGATCCCGAACCCTCTGACCTGGGGAGGCTCAGGGGTAGCTGTGCCTCATCTTCCCCACCCATAAAGCAGGGGTAATATCTGTGTAAAACACAATGAGCTCTATGACTAAAAACTGCTACCTATTATTATGGAGGGTGAAACAGACGATCTACTATCAGTCTGACTGCAGGGGTGTACACAATGGCTCCACCGCTTGTGAGCTCTGGCTAAGGACTGAGTCCCCACCCCTTCTCTCCCTCTCTCTTATACCTGGGCTTTGTCCGCAGGCTCAGAATTTTCCCCCATTGACACTAACAAATTGGATATCTCCTATTAATTTAAGTTAGAGCAGCTACTAAACTGGAACTGAGACAGCGATGGGTGAACGTCAAAAGGTTTGGAGGTCTGGCTCCCTTTGGCTAAAACATCTAAAAAAATAAAACTTTCTACAGCTTTACTGAACGGGTTTGTTTAGTGAATCTTGTGAGATCAGGAGAATCTGGTCTCAGCATTTTGATATTTCTGTTTCCTATTTTAATTGAAACCAGAAAGTCTAGAAGTTGGATGATTTTTTTTTTAAATTACTGAACTTCAAAAATGTCTGAGTCCAATCTAATTCAAGCAACAGAGACAAGTTCAAGGCTGGCGTTCTTTCCTTCAAACCAGATTTCTCCGCCATAACTTTTAAGGTTATACTAAATTGTCATGTACATTTCCTGCTTTTGAAATGTGATGGACTGACCACTAGTGAGAACTAGGTCTTCAGTTTACCCAAAGAAAGAAACAACCCGGGCAGTAGCAGCTTCACTAAAATCACTCTGCTAATGTGTCTGAACCTGAATCACAAAAGACCTTAGGAAAAGACGTCAGTTAAGTTTCCATGTACATTTAATCAGTGACCTCAGTGCCAATAAGGGATCCAGTGGTGATGGTGCTTTCTATAATGTGTTGGACACTTGTCTGCTAGAACAGGTAGACTGGGATCATCATTGTGCCATTCATGCACACTAAAAGCCTGCAGCTACTAATGCCTTTCAATCAACCTCTTCCAAGCTGTCCAGTGCTATAAACCCTTGTTCTGAAGACACCCCCCCACCCCCACCTCTTCCCTCCACAGTCAGTGAATGCAGCAAAGGTGTAATTCAGAGTTCGTGGATTTCAATGCGATTTGGATCAGGACCCAGAAAACAGGCACTGTCTGCATATTGACAGAATATTTTAACCCCTGAATATCTTTAGTGACCTCAAGGTTTAGTTTCCTTTGTTAACTGCATGATCTTCACCCAATTCACAAGAAGGGAGATTTACCAGTAACAGTATTCCAGCAGTGCCTAGAGGCCTAAATGACATCAGAGACCTATCATAGAAGGTACTTAAACACAGACACACTGAATTCTGGGTCCCTTTTGTGTTATATTTTCAAAAAGGTTCTAGTGACTTTTTAATCCACAGTGTGCTTGAACCAAAACCATGTTTTCATTTTGGTTGTGAGCTAAGCCAGAACTTTTAAAAGACACTCTATTCATTCTCAAGGCCTAAAAACATCTGTTTCTACCCAGCTAGAGGAAAGCAGATGTTTTAGACTTCCTTGTATAGGACCTAGTGAGAGGTATATCATTATTTTAATGTTATTCTTTGCAGTCACACATACATTTTATCATCATTACATGTATCATTAGCAACATGTTTGAACTGTGTAATCTGAAGAGGTGGGGATAAAGCCCTTACAGGGGGTCTAAGGGTAACCGCCCCTTGGGCAAAATTTTTTGGATATTACCTGCCATTCAGTGCAAGCTAGTGCATTCCAACAGCAAAAACAGACACACATTTATTAGTCGTGGATAAAAGCCATCCAACAGCAGAGATGGTTTGCAAGTACCCAATGGGGGAGAATGAACCCCCAGTAGAGGCAGGGAAAACCCCGCATATTCCCAGCATTGTATTTAAGAGCTAATTATCTAGAAAAGCTGTAAAATTTGGTCCCCCTGCCTCTACCAGAAATGACACATAATCAATTAACTGCGTTCTAAAATGGAGGAGAAAGCAAGGAAACTTTGAGTGATTCCATACAAGCTGGCATCCAAGTATTGGTGTCTGTGACTATCCAGGTTTAGCACACAGTCTCTTAATGGGCTGTGATAATATTGTGTAAGAAGTTACCTAGCTTCACAACTAGAACAGTCTGACAACAGGGGAGGCGCTGATTGGCTCAAGGATTTGTGTAATGTGATGTGGATGGAGCCTAAGTCACTTTCGCTGAGTGCTTCCCCTGTTTTGCTGTTCCTCTACAGCGGGGGTTCTCAAAGTGGGGGTCGCGGCCCCTCGAGGGGTCACAGGCCACTTTTGTGGGGGTCGCGGGCCCCTACCGCAGCAACTCCCTGCTGAGGGATCCCCGGGGACCGGCGCCGGCTGGAGCCGCGCTCCCCGGGCGCCGGCTCGAGCCTCACTCCCCGGGTGGCGGCTGGAGCCCCGGGCGGCGGCTGGAGCCCCAAGCCCCGGGGAGTGCGGTGGCTGGAGCCCCGGGCGGCGGCTGGAGCCCCGAGCGGCGGCTGGAGCCGCGCTCCCCCGGCGGTGGCTGGATCCCCCGGCGGCGGCTGCAGCCCCGGGCAGCGGCTGGATCCCTGGGTAGTGCCGTGCTTCCCGGACGGCGTCTGGAGCCCCGGGCGGCGGCTGGAGCCCAGAGCCCCGGGTGGCGGCTCGAGCTGAGCTCCCCCGACGGCGGCTGGAGCCCCGAGCTGCGGCTGGAGCCCCGAGCCCCAGCCGCCAGCAGGGACCGGGGCCAGGGCACACCTGGCAGCCCGCCCGCGGTGGGGACTGGGGCTAGGGCGCACCTGGCAGCCTGCCCGCGGTGGGGACTGGGGCTGGGTCCTGGGCGCAGGGGGGTCCTGGCATGGTTTAAAAAAAAAATCGGCGGCTTTTTGGCGGAGGGGTCGCGCCCCCCCTCCGGAGCACAAAAAGGGGTCGCGATCTCAACAAGCTTGAGAACCGCTGCTCTACAGTAACACATTGCTTTGATGCTGCTAACCCATCAGCATAGCATTTTTTTCTAACGTGTCCATCACTGAAGCACCTATGTGATGAACAGCCATATAAGAACTGCACCAATCTAACTGATCAGGCATGCTAGACAAAATACACCTGCTTTGTTGCTTGATGTAGTAGGTATATCTTAAGGTGCCACTGTAAGGGGACACACATGTAATGCTGCTACCACAGAACAGCAGGTTCACTGGGAGACCAGGAGTGAAGCAGGCAATCCAGGTCTAGTTGAGATAAACATAATTATTGTATGATTTTAAGTCCCGTTTCAAGGCAGAGGACTGGATGACTCGGAGGACTGGCCATGGGATATGCACACTTTCATCTCCTGATGAGCAGTGGTCATATGCCAGACACACAGACTAGACTGTAATGATATTCTGTCCTGAGTAAGGGGTGATTTATAGGTGTGCTGCCCCAGAAGCAGACCAAAGCATGAATTGGTAGGCTCCTCTAAATTATGCTGAGCCCGGGGTTGCATTGGAATTGGGGTTGGGATGGAAAGAAGTGGAAGAATTAGAACACATGGATGTGCATGGGGTGGTCTTGTGATATCATACCAGCCCTGACTTTGTACAAATAATTCCATCCAAGGAGTTGCAGTCTCTCCCCAACAGACTTGTGTAAAATCAATTGCCTTTCATCCCTAATGGGGGCTGTAATTAGGAGTAATGAGAGAGAGGAAATTTTAGGCTGAATATCAAGAAAAAGCTTCCCGAGAGTGGAACAATTGTGCACTGACCAGAAGATAGACTGGATGGGAAATAACAGGTCTTTTCCATGTTTAATTTCTATGATCCCAACTCTATACACTATTCATAACTGCTTATTTAATACACTAGCTCTTACATGAAAGATCATTGCACAGACAGCTACACCAGTGCCATAAGCTGCATAGCGCAGAATAGCAAGATTCCAAAGCAACATCAATGGCCTTCAATGAATAGCCTGAAAGATGCAGAAGAGCAGTAAGGGTTTTTTTGGACAGTGCCCTCCAGTACAGGACCTAAGTCTATGAGTTGCCAGGTGCTACTGAAAGGTTCCCATTGAAGGTTCCCATTAAAGTCACCTGGAGTTGAGAGTTCTCAGCCCATTAATAAGCACACATACAGTTACAGGCAAGTTCCAGAGCCACACCCAATCTTTAGACCTAGAGCTGCCACTGCCTGCAATGTGCCTTGCGGGGAGAATATATGCACACACCTACATGCTGGGTAATGCAAAAAGAATGTGAAGTTTATTCTTCTGGCCGTCCATTCATTGCAACCACATAAAAAAGTAATACCCCTCTATGAGTGTGATTTTATATATGTGTGTGTATACGGACATCTCACTGGATTCAAAAATTAGATTTAAATAAAGTACAAAAGTCACATTTAATAAAATACCATCATGTTCCTATTACTGGATCTATAAAAAATACCTAAAATTAATACAACTGGCTCTGTATATTATTCTGTTTAAAATGATCTAAACCTAGTTCACATGGTGGTACAGATGTACAAGTAGCCTATAAAATTGTCCTCCAGCTGTTGATTTTTTCCCAATAAGTGCCAGGAAATAATATTGTATCCTTTTTTTCTGTCTCCTGGTTTTCTGAGCCTTTAGGCTTCATGTTTCCAAACTTTTATCCATGACCATGAGGTCTAGAAACTTTATATATTTTTTATATGAAAGCTGAGATTCTTGCATAACAACATGATTCCAGGAGCAGAGGCTTTAAATACTGTGAGGCTCATAGTAAATGAATGTGAGATGACAACACTGTGTTTTACAAATGAAAGCACAGAAAGAATAAGCAACTTTCAGATGGTCTCCCAGGAAGTGTGCAACAGAGCCAGGAATCGATTCCAGATCTCGCTCCAGCATAATACTTTAATTATAAGATCATTCTTCAGACCTAGGAAACAGACAAAAGCTCCTATCTTATGAAAAGTGCCCTGGAACATTGTTTTGTAACAGAGAAGATCTCAAATCATAGAGTTTGCATCTGGAAACAGATCTGATTGACCCGAAGTAAAGGAAGGCTTAGGACTTGTGTTTTACCAGGGCAATCATATCTAGTTTTTATGGTCTCATCTGAAAGTCCCACACACCATAAACTGCATGGCACCCAGCGTATCTGCCTCAGGTGTATGAAGGGCTTAAATCCGTCTGCTGAGATTTGAACCTGGGGGGTATAGGTGTTCCAAATGTTATCTTTTTAAAAAAAATAAATAAACCACTTCCACTCCCACTCACAACTACCTCTGCATAGATGCAGAATTGACTATGAAGACTTTGCCCTAATACTTTAAGAAAACTCCTATTAAAAAAAGTTTGCCGGATTTCTAAATTTCTTGGAAAGGAAAGGAAGATTCCACATCATCTTTAAAATGCAAGAGGAAAAAGTGCTCTATTGACTTGAAAGTTTCTTTTGGTAGGTACAAACATCACAACCACCCCCTTGTTTTCCATCCTGAAAGTAACGTTAAAAGGAATGCATTGATTCTGATAGTGAGAGTGATGGCTGGGGGGATAGAGGCATGTGCCTACATGTTCAATACCAAAGCTGGGAGGATAGATGGAAAGTGGGTGTGTTTCTAAAAGCTACAACTACTTTTAGGAGAGGAAACATATCTCAGGGTCATTTCTATGTCTGCTCTCAGGATTGTAATAGGAGCGAGACTGAAGGTAGCAAGGGTGAAACAAATGGGGTCAACAGGGCTCAAGATAAGGAGCCGATTAAAGAAAGAACTAAATCTCCATTTCTTCAGTGCTGCAGCAAGAGAAATTGCTTTACTGCTTAGCTTTTGGCTTCATGTCCCCTTATAACAGAGCACAGCGAGCATCTCGTCTCATCTCAGCTTTCAAAATCTAGGTCACTTCAATTTGTGTCTGTGCTTCCAATGATACCTTTGCAACTAGTCTCATTACAAAGATGCCTCAGTCAGAGATGCTGGAGACGCCAGACATGCTGGCTTAGGACTCCAGACTCCCACAATGATCCCAGCTAGCCCCTCTGTTCTTTTCAACATATAGACTCTCTGCCGACCAACAACTAAAGCCAACGAGCATGAGGATAGCATCTGCCTCACTGAGGTAGGGTAATGAGCTACACGATCATAAAGGGTCGCTCAGCCAGGACATGGAAGCTCTGGCCACTCACCTTCATCAGCGGAGAAGAGCCTTTGAGACCCTATTCATAAGCCAGGAACATTCATTTCTTCTTCTGATGGACAAAGCAGCAGGAGAACCCTGCACCAACTCTTACTAATCTACTATCTGCTGCAGCTCCTGCCGTGGCTACCCTAGAGGCCCCTCTAGTAAACCTGCCCCATTCCACACAAAACAGAGTTGGAACTGACCTAGGAACTGGTTGTGATCTTACACAGATTTTACATGGACTTCAAAGGAGTTACTCCTGACCAACGCCCTGTAAATGAGATTAGAACTAGAACCTCACAGCTGACACATTAGGTCATATTGTTCCTCTCTCTTCAAGTGGGGGAATGTCCCCTACAAAACCACAATAAATGCTCACTGTAGAGTGTGTCTTGCACCTTCCTCTGAAGCAGATGGTACAGGCCACTGTTGGAAACAAGTTACTGGGGTAGGTGTCTCTCACTCATCTGATCTATTATGGCAATTCTTATTACTGCAAACTGGAAGGAAGAGCAGGCGTTGGCTTGTAACGGGAAATAAAGATGCATTTGATGCTTAAATAAGGAACAATTCAGTCACTGCAGTCTCCCTTATTTTAAATGAAGCAGATGTGAGTTACATTTGCTTTGCATTTGTAATTAGCAGGCAGAACAGATGGCAAAGGCGTCATTTAAAGAGACACGTCCGATAAAATAACCGAGGCCAATGCAGTATTTCAGGAAGAGCAAGGGATACTTTTCTCTCTTCTTTGCATTGAAACGTATCAGAAAGAAACACAACTAGCAAATGTTCACGTCAAGTAAGGGATTCGCCACAACAGCAATCCATGGTATTTTGGAGTGTTTATTACTAGATGGGTAGGGGAAAAGAAGACAATGATAAATTGATTGCTTGGAGGAACACAAATGGGAGATGAAACTAGTAATATCTTCCCAACACTATAACAAGGGACTCTCATAAATATATAACCATCTCCTCTTTAGCTTGTGATAAACAGTCTCATGAGGAGGTACCAGGTTAGGGGATCTGTGTAAAATTCATATATACCTGGGTGTATGAGAGATTTAATTGATTTAAGTACTTGTAGCCCCTCACTCCATGGTATCTGTGGCCTCACAAATGTTAATGAATATATCCTCAAAACACCTCTCTATCAGCCTCACTTCACAAATGGGGAAACTGGGGCACAAAGCGATTAAGTGACTTGAACAAGGCCATACAGGGAGTTCATAGCAGAGCCAGGAATTGAACCTACATTGCCCGAGTCCCAGCCCAGGAATCTATTCATGGAATCAATTCACGGTATTTTCCCATTCAAAGCGAAAATGCTTTCTCATAGCACAGCCAAGGAGGGAAGGAACACTGCTTGCCAAACAGTCATATTTAGTGACACTTGCTGGAAGTGGTGGGGATACTTTGTTCCTGAACCGTTTGTTGATAGTGAAGCGCAGCCTTCTGTTTGTGTGCTCTGCAATGCAGGGTGTCTGAAAATCTTGTTGGAGGGTGTAGGTGGGAAAGTGAGGGAATTCTTTTTGACAGTACCTGACGTGCTTGGTAACGCAAAACCAATTTATGCTCTCACACTCATAAAAGCTCCAATAATCTAATCAAGGAACATATTCCTATCTATTGGGAAGGGAAAGAGTAATACTGATATGCTTTTGTTATTTTTGGTTCTTCATCTTTAACAAGTCCCATTGTATGTTTTTTCTGTTTAAAACAAAACAAAACAATAATACTGATGTAGAAAAGGGGTAAAAATTCCAGCAAATAAGGCCCTAGATTACAAAGAATTCCACAATACTGTAATATATTATTCAAACCACATTCAACTCTGAGTGCCACAGAGACAGAGTAGTTACGGTATTTCATAGATAGGAGCATGTAATACAAAGCAGGTATGTTTCTGCAAGATATATCTAATTCACCACCATAAACCCATCTGGTTCTAATTTTTTGGACACCTTGTTCATATTTTCTCTGTATAGTAGAGTTTTAATTTTGCATCCCCTCCTTCCTGTAATAATCTGAAAATTTACAAGGAAAGAATAATATCAGAGAAGAGCATGCACTGGGGAAACATCAGTTTGGCTGAGAGTCAGCTTTGTTTCTGTTTCAGTCATGAATTGCTCATGGACTTTAAGGTCAGAAGGGACCATTATGATCATCTAGTCTGACCTCCTGCACAATGCAGGCCACAGAATCTCACCCACCCACTCCTGTAACAGACCCCTAACCTATGTTTGAGATATTAAAGTCCTCAAACCATGCTAAGTCACTGATCTTCATGACCCTGCTGTTTGCTGACTCAGTCAAAGGCTGGGATTCTTCAGAGGGCGCAGTCAGGGGATGTGAGATAAAGGTGACTTTACGCCCTCCCAGGTTTGGGCGTCTTGCAGGGGTCAGTGTGGCCACCGGCATAATTTAGAACAGCCAGCAGCTGCTCTAAATTATGGCACAGCCCTACAATTGCCCATGGGTTGCTTTGCAGCTGCCAAGAATCTCCATAGCAGTGTAAGTTAAAGGGACTCTCCAGCTGCTGCATACAGACCACCTTCCCCATTTCTGGGCTTGTAAAGGAGCCTCTGTAGGACAGCCTCTGGGTAAGTCTACCCTGCAATCAGAGGGGTG
Source organism: Sternotherus odoratus (assembly GCA_032164245.1). NCBI lineage: Eukaryota > Metazoa > Chordata > Testudines > Kinosternidae > Sternotherus > Sternotherus odoratus. The sequence goes on from JAVMKO010000019.1 coordinate 6,602,678, forward strand.
ACTGCAGCATGTGTAGTCATGCCCAAGCTCCCTTTGATCTAGCTAGCTGACATAACAATAGCAGCGAAGCTGTGCCAGCACAGCCTGTATAACCTCCCCCAGAACCAAGCTGCTAGCCCAAGACGGGCACCTATGAACTTAGCAGACTGACCCAGTTCAAAATGCTTAACCTTGGACTTATTGTGACTGAAGGTAAAAACTTTGTGTAGGAAGCTCATACAAGCTTTATGCATTACTTGTGTATAGTTAAGTGGTGCGCAGATGCTTTGGGGGCTTTAGGCACAGTGGAAATTTCAAAAGATAGACCATTTCTTGCCCTCACATCTTTGGAACAAAACTGGAATCAATGAACTTTAGCCTGACAGTGAGATTTTAAAATATGCCAAAATTATGTTAGGTGCCCAATTCCCACTGAAAGTCTATTCATTAAGTAATATAGACCTCACCATCAGTAAATCTGCCCTGCTATTCAACCCGAATTTCCCTCTTTCTCCATTCAATTCCATTATTTCTAGTTGTATCTATTCCCTTATGTTATACTCATCACTGCAAGTTCTGAGTGCCTATCCACTGGTGCCTATCATAAGTAATACATCGGACACTCACTAGAACATGAGGTTTGGGATCCCCGCACGGTATTGTGTTAACGCAGGGACTGTGTTACCATGGATCGCAGTTAAGATAATTAAATTTGGGATCCATGGCCACGACCACGGTATACGCGAATCCATGCTATAGCAACGCGGGTTATGGCGAGTGTTCGATGTAATAATACTTCACTGGGAGTCCATCCTGAAATCCATACTCAGACACAAGACAAAGGCTGAGATCCTCAAAGATATTTAGGTCCCTAACTCCCATGGTTTCAGCAGGAGTCAGGAGCCTAAATACCTTTGAGGATTCTGGACCAAACTCTCATTGAAATGATACTGAGTATCACACCCTTTCAAACAGCGACACGTAGTTATTAGATACCCTAACCTACTCCCATTGCAATCATTAGAAAGAATCCCATTGACTTCAACAGAAGTTTAACTAGGCCCTTAATTGTATGGGCTTTCAGAGCAGGGACTATTTTTGACCTACATTTTCACAAGCGACTTGCGAGTGCCCAATTGGAGATATTTTTGAGAGGCCTGATTTTCAGAGGAGGGGTTCTTGGCATTTCGGAAAATCAGCCCCTTTATAGATTGTTAGACAAGCCAAAACCTGAAGCACTGAACGTTGCTAGTCAGTTTTCACAATGAGGTCCTGATCTTACTTGGGGCTTTTGGGTGCTATTGTAATACACATGAATAATACATAAAAAAAAATAGCAGCAGCTAGATCTCACCATTAGGACATGTTTCCTAATATTTAACATACATTTTCCTTCGTTATGTTTCATCCCATTGCTCCTAGTTACCCCCTCGCACAAATGTTTCATGAGGTTACACTTGAAAATACATCAACATGTGCCCATGTAATAATAAATAAAATAATTACCATATTTTTCGCCCTATAAGACGCACTTTTTCTTCCCCAAAACGGGGGGGGAAAAGTTGGTGCGTCTTATAGGGCGAATGTCTTATAGGGCAAAAAAATAAAATAAAATAAAAAAAAAATAAGCGCCTCGCTCTCCCGTCCCCGCCGCGCGGGCGGGCTGCCGAGGTTCCCCCCTCCCCGCCGCGGGCGGGCTGCCAGGAGCGTCCCGGTTCCCCCCTCCCCGCCGTGGGCGGGCTGCCGAGGTTCCCCCCTCCCCGCCGGACCAAAAAAAAAATGTGCGCCCCGGTTCCCCCCCTCCCCGCCGGACCAAAAAAAAAAAAAAAAAAAAAAAAAAGCGCCTCGCTCTCCCGTCCCTGCCACGCGGGCGGGCTGCCGGGAGCATCCCGGTTCCCCCCTCCCCGCCGCGGGCGGGCTGCCGGGAGCGCTCCCGGCAGCCCGCCCGCGGCGGGGAGGGGGGAACCGGGACGCTCCCGGCAGCCCGCCCACGGCGGGGAGGGGGGAACCTCGGCAGCCCGCCCGCGCGGCGGGGACGGGAGAGCGAGGCGCTTTTTTTTTTTTTTTGTCCGGATTTTTTATTAAAAAACGAGGGGCGTCTTATAGGCCGGAGCGTCCTATAAGACGAAAAATACGGTAATACGTATTTTGATAAAGCCTTTGCATCCTCAGAGCGCAACGAAAATATTAATTAATCATCAGGTTGGCATTCACTTATCTTTTGGAACCTACCAGAAAAAACACAGCTAAAATGAGAAATGGGCGGGGGAGGGCCCAAAAGGAAGCAAACAATAGTTTTGGAAATGGATGACAAAATCCAAATGTTCTGCCTCGCTGCTGCTAAATTAGGCCTGGCGTTATCCTAGCAAAGATAAAACAAGGGAGGGGGTTCCTCTGACCATAAAGACATGCTTCTTCATTGTGCAGTGTACAAGGTAAGGCGTTCTACTCACCCTAAACACCAGAGTGGAAAAAAAACCATCTCCATTTCTTGATCTCTTCATATACAGTCCTGTAAAAGGAAGACAGACATTAGTCTATACAGCGTATGACAGCCTGTAATAACACCACTACTTTCCCTCACTCTAGTTCCAGGCTTCTCTTCTTGGAGTTCACAAACAAGTGTCATGGGTGTCACGATCAATCTGCTCTTCTCATTTCTAAATGTGGGGAGTAAAATTCTGGCTAGATCCCAGCCATAAGGTAGGGTAATTCTGGGAGGTCCTGGTAGGGAAAAAGGGGTGGTGGTATGGAAAAGGTTCAGAACTCCTGCTCAAAAGGAGCTCTGCAAATAATGGATTATTTTGGGTCAGTGGCAATTCTGAATTTTTTTAAGTTGCTTGAGGTTGAAATGAAAATGAAATTTTCCAGAATTTTTGGTGAATCCAAAAAGTTGTAAGAAATCCTTTTGAATTGAACAAAATGGTTTGTTCTGATTTCAAGCCTTTTTTTTTAACTTTTTGATTTTAAAATAAAATGAAAGGAAAATAAATGAGATCATTTAACAAAAAGTCATGTTGAACCCCATCCAAATCTGATTTCCAAAATGTCATTTTCATTTTTAAAATTTTTTGTTTTGTTTTGAATCCCATGATTCGCCGAAACTGATATGAATTTGCAAAACTTTCTGGTGTTTCCGAAGTTTCATTTTTCATTGAAAGTTTCAGACGAAAAATATTGCCCAGATCTAATCTCAGACTGCCCCCACAAAAAAGGAATTGATGCAAGAATTTTAAATCGTATTGACTTTTCACCATTTATTTAGTCTGTTTTCTTTGGGTGACATTCATCCCCATTCAGAGGGTCAGCACAAGGTTTATGGGCCACTTAAATTCTACTTAAGCCCCATTTCGGGGTCTTAAGCGGAATGTAGGCCTCATGCTGGCCTCTCAATGCAGGTGTCATGGGTGTCACGATCAATCTGCTCCTGCACCCTTTTCAGTGAGTATGAATAACAGAAAGCTAGTTACTTTCATATTTGTTACACAATTACTTACAGGTTACCTTGCACTAGCACAAAGCAACTCGTCCATCTGTAACATACTGCAATGCTGGGGGGAGCGGGGAGGGGACCACCACAGTGGAATATTAAAGCCTACCCCCAAAAAACTGTTTTCACTGAAATTTCATTATTTTATTCCCCCAAGCGCATATTTCTATTAGCATTAGAGAATGAAAAAGCTTGGGCAGGATTCATTACTGCAATATTCTTTTTCTTTTTTTTCACTGCTCTAGCTTTATTATTATTATTTCAACTACGAGGCACAGGTCCTAAGCCCATCAAAGTCAATAGGAGCTTTTCCAGGTTTGCCACAGATTTCCTGCGTGACCCTGGGCAAATGATTTAGGCTATAACTATACAGGGGGAAAAAAGACCTATAGCAGTGAGTCTCCGAGCCTGGTTCAACTGACTGGGGCTCATGCAGCAGGGCTGCACGTATTCTTGTAGACATCTGGGGTCTGGCTGGAGGCCTGGCTCCAAGACCCTCCCCCTCGCTGGGTTTCAGAGCCTGCACTCCGGCCTGAGCCCAAATGTCAACACTGCTATTTTGAGCTTTGCAGCTGAACCTCGCAAGGCCAGGTCAAGTTGACTGGGCTCTGAGACTCACTGCCCTGGGTCTTATTTGCTGCCTCAGAGTACTGTGAGCCTCTCTATGCCGCTGTTCCCCCTCTGTAAAATGGGACAACATCACTTCCCTACCTTTAGGGTGACCCTAAAATGGGTCAGCCCCGCGCAGTCTCCCAAGGGCCCCGCCTCAGCTGCTCACCAGAGGCCTGCCCCCTTTGACTGTCACCGGTCACTTGAACCCTCCGAGCCCCCTACTTGAGGCTGTTGCTGGAACCCTGCTTGTCCCCTCACGCACTGGAACCTTTCCTCCCTCCCCCACTCCAGCCCAGCCTCCCCCTGCATGGGATTGGTGTCTTCGCTCCCTCCCCCCGCACGTTCCCTTCACCGCACCCCACTTTTTTGACAAAGTGAGCATTTAGTCCCCTTTGTTCTTGCCAACTTGATCAGTTTGTAAGAGCAAAGGGGACAAAGCCCTCCTCCCTCCTCCCCCCCGCCCAAGTCAGGAAGGCTGGGACAGGGTTTAAAACAGACTGGGCAAAACAGGAAGTATGTCACCCTATGTACTCCAGGCTGTTGTAAGGATAAATACATCAATGGGCTTATCTATACTATCCACCGGATCAGTAGGCAGTGATCAATCCAGCGGGGGTCGATTTATTACATCTAGTATAGACGCGATAAATCGACCACTGAGAACTCCTCCATTGACTCCAATACTCCACCCGAACAAGGAGCACAAGCATAGTCGACAGGAGAGCATCAGCTGTTGATTTACCACAGTGAAGACGCCGCGGTAAGTAGACCTATGTACATCAACTTCAGCTATGCTAGTCACGAAGCTGAAGTTGCATATTTTAGATTGACTCTGTGCAATAGTGTAGACAAGTCTTTAATCTTGGCTCTTGTCTCATTGGGCAAGTCATTTAATCTCCGGGGGCCTCAGTGTACTTGTTTCTGAGATGGACTGAGTGTCCCACTGCACCACAGGGGAATGGTGAAAATAGTTGATGCTTCCTAAAGCACTTGGGAGAAGAAAAGGGCTAAATATTATTTCTGGTCATTTTGTCCCAAAGCCAGAAGAAAAGCAACAAGAAAGTGGAAAGAAAATGATTATCCACATTTTTTCTTCAAAATACCCAAAAAGCGTCTCAGCTCTAATTCAGTTTAAGGTTTAGCAACCACTTGTGAGTGTTTATTGGATTTAAATTGCTGCACCCGTTCCTGTCTGGAACAGAAAGCAAAAGCAGATTGCGATCACGCAACAGAAAGGGACAGATTCTCCTCTTGGCTCAGGAATAATTTGGGGATAAGGGATGGGCCAAAGGGAGCTTTAAACCATTTTTGTGACTCCCTACAAAGGCACGTTCTAACCTACATTCGGCTGCAATAGCTCCCTAGGGGCCATTCTGGCATCCAAGAATATCCAAGCCACTGTGGAACACAGGATATGGTGCAGACCTTGCTAGAATGTTCCCTACCTCCCTCTCTAACTGGAGTGGGAAATCAATTCATCTAACAGCTCCATCCCACCTCATTCCTAATACATACCCCGCCTTCCCCCATTATGAAATCCTGGAGTTTTGCATGTTGAGAACTAACACACAAACCCCACCACAACCTGATTTCAGTTGCATCAAATTTGCTTCAGAGGCTGTGATTTGTCTTCCAAGTTCTCCAGCCGCAGTGACTCACACGTCCACCATAAGGAAAGGAAAAACTTTTCTGGATCTTTAGAGAAACAAAAGCTGCAATTAAAAAATATTTTTTTAAAAAAGATTCTTACATTTGTTAATTTCCATTTCATGAATGAAGTCAGATTTTTATCTCGCTGGGTATTTGATGAGTGATGCGTTATATTTTGAGTTGATCCACAAGCCAAAACATGTTCCTGTTCATTCATAACACTGAGCTGTTCTGTGTTAAACAGCCGATTATCATGAATGAAGTGGGTGTAACTTCCTTGAAATCCTCCAAAGACCTGTCAAAGCAGAGCTACTGCTGCTCAGTTTTCTCCTCAAAGTGTAGAGATCACTGGTGTAACTGTTTCACGTTGATCCTGAAATATGCTTTTTTGTTGCAAAGAATTAGGCAGGATCCTTTTTTTGAGGCAGGAAGGGAGGGGAGAACTGCCTGGGGATAAGAAAGAGAAGTGGCTCTATGTCTCACCACCAAATTTAGATTTAAAAAAAAAAATCTAAATTGAGCTTCATCCAGATGAATGTGGCAGAAAAAAACCAAAGCCCCTGTCTGCTTTGCATGGACGTTGAAGATTTCCTGGCACTTTTTCTACGATTAAAGTGTTAACACTATAGAGAGGAAAAATGGTCTCATGGATAAGGGAATGGATTGTGACTCCAGAGATATGGGCTTAAACCCAGCTCTAAAACAGACTGTGTGTGACTTTGGACAGGTCATTGGGTCTTTTGTTTAATTGTTTTTTCAACAAACTCAAGGGAAATCACAATCCATTCTCCACCAACTCTCTCTCCCCCCTCCCGCAAAAATTCCATTTCTCACTCAGATTTTTTATTTAGCCTCTTTCTCACAGTCTCTCTCTCCTAAACAGAATAAAAACCCAACAACATTCAAATCAGATTAAGGAATGGGTTCTAAGCAGAAAGAAAGGGTTCCCTGGTACTTAGGACTCAGGTGAAATAAATTAAACATACTGCACACAGTGCAGGAAGTACATTAGAGGTCAAGAGGAAATCATACAATTGGGTCCTAAATGGAGGCAGGTAGCATTTCTGTTCTTCTTTCTAGTACAACCATGAGCATTCATTCCTCTATTTATCTTTGGCTGGCATTCCTTATTAGATTTAGAAATGCCTCTGTGGTTGCATTGCTGTGAAATGTATCAACGTTTATGAGTCACCCAGTAAAGGACACATTTGTAAACTGATCCATCATTGAAAAAAACCCACCCTCTTCATTGGTTTGAGGGGAGATGAGGCAAAGGTTCCTCTTCTCTGATTCATTTCCTAAGGAAATATATACCATATAGAGTAATGGAGTGATTAATACAAAATGCATGCTTGACACATACTGAAAGAAAGATTCAAGCTTTTAAATCCAGCACCTAATTACTTGCTTAGAGCAAGCACTTGTGGTCTAAAATGTGGGGAGAGTTTTTTGGTGGAGGAAGAGCGATTGAAGGCAATGGCAGACAGCAATGTATAAGAGATACATGTAAATAGGGTTTTGATCCAGACCTCACTGAAATCAATGGGAAGCTTTCCACTGACACCAAAAGAATTAGACCCGCAAAACGCAAGACATCGTTTCTGGGGGAGGGGGGTTTCTAAGGGGCCTAAGAGACAGCAAGAGAGTTGCCCAACTCCCTTAGAAATTCAGTGGGAGTTATCGATCTATCTAGATTTCTTAGGTACTTATGTGATCCTATCATTGCAGTATCTGAGTGCTTCACAATCTTTAATCTTCCACTGCTTCCATCCGATGAAGTGGGTATTAGCCCACGAAAGCTTATGCTTCAATACTATAGTTAGTCTTTAAGGTGCCACAGGACTCTTTGTTACCTCTGCTATTCCAGACTAACACGGCCACCTCTCTGATTCTAATCTTTAATGTGTTTATCCTCAACACCCCTATGAGGAAGAGCAGTGCTATTAGCTCTCTTTTAAAGATGATGATCTGAGACTCACAATACTAAGTCACTTGCCCAAGGTCATGCAGTAAGTCTGGAAGAACAGGGAACTGAACCATGGTCTCCCAAGTCCAGCATCCTAATCATTGAACCATCCTTCCTCTTAACAGAATTACTCACTCTAGCTCCATTGGCCCTTTTGAAAGCCCAGACATTGCCTGGCAAACTGAAGTTGGGTAAAACAAAGTGCCATAAAGGGAGCTAGAAGGACATTATAAAGTGTTTGTTTTGAATGCCTGATGACTTTAATACTGAGACGGAACTCACCCATGCAGTATAGTTCAGTTCAAGATCGGAACTGGAACCTTCCCGACGTTTGGAAAGGTGTTTTTATCTGGGATTGTGAGTTAAGGCCCATATCTGCTTTTGCAGTGTATAGTGTTAGCAACAGAAATATGGAGAGAAACTAGTTGGCCCGTTCCCGGTATTTCTCCTCTCTCCACATTCACTGTTTTCTCCTGTTGTCCTATGAGCAGCTGAAAGGTTGAAGGGTGGGATTTTTTTTCACATCACTAGGAAGTCATCTCTTCTCCCCTATCCCTGACTTCCTCCTCAAACCCTTTTGTTCATTTGCATACTATAATCCTATTGGAGGAACTGATCTAGTTGAGCAGACCCCTGGCCCCATCTAACTAAGTATCCTGAATCCTACCCAAAGCACATCAGACTAGCTGGTTCATTTAACCTGACATCTTGTTACCACTGAGACTTTCAAGTGCATTTTGTAACCGTTATGTGTCTGGCACCGCTAATAGCAAAGCTGTTGTTTAGCCAAGGTAAAGTGACCTGCATTTACTCAGATGACTCAATTGCCTTGAGGGAATAATTGGATTTGAGGTAAGTGCAAATTTGCTTGGAAGGTTTCACTTTGGCTGTGCTGATGCTTACTTTTCTGAGCTACATTCTTGGTCGGTTTGTGCCCTTTCAGTGCAATCTGTTCAGCCGTTTGATTTATTACCTGAAATTGAACAGCACATGCTCCCATGCAACCTCAAGGATTCCAGACACAGTGAACTGAAGACATACATATGCAGTACTGAGAGGAGAGACATTTAATTAATATATTTCCTGAACTGTAATAAATGATATTGCTAAACATTTGCCTTATGCTGTTTGTTAGGGTACTCAAAAGAGTATTAATGAAGCTGGATTTTTAGATGCAGGCTCTTACTTTGTACCCGCAAATTACTGTGGGCATGCAACCAATTGCAGGAGAAATTCAGGGCCTAGGTTGTGACTTCAGTCATAGCCATGAACAAGGGATGTGTGTAAACTGCACCACTCCAGGAGCAGTGTACGCTGTGACTCAGTCACATGGCTCTGAGTCATGATGCTTTTGTGCTTCCTCTTTGCTCCCGGGGGTGGAGGTAGGAATTTGCTGCTTGCCTACACCAGCAGTAAATCACATCTTTTGCATCAGCTCTGCTGTGCAGGCCAGTGAGGGGTGTGTATGTGTGTGTGTGGAGCTGATTCCCGACCCACCCGTCCCAAGGAAGGAGTAAGTGAGTGTATCGCCCTGCTTACCTTTGCCCACCTAGAACCAATGACTGGGAAGGCTGCATAGAGATGTAAGGTCCATACTCCCTCGTACTCCACTGCACAGGTCTGTAGTCCAATCACAGTCTAGCCCTGCGTTCTTCGGGTCTCTAATCACTTGGCTGCACCTGTAAATCATGTAGTCAGGAAGCTCACTGGGAACCATTCATTAGTCAGCTCTGTCCACCTGCATTGGACCATATGGGCCAAATTAATCCCTTATGTAATTGACTTCAGTGGAGTTACATCAAGGAGGTGTTGGTCACATATGCACACTTGGCCATGGTCAACCAGTATTTGCCAAACAACATGGCACATTGCTTATATGATCAAGTACAAAAATCCTCCCTCTGATCCTAATGCACAAGGTGGCAGTGTTAAGAGTCACACATGAACTTCATTTAATTTATTGTATTGTATTGTATTGTATTGTATTGTATTGTATTGTATTACCTTAGAGATGAGGAGCCCCATGGACCAGAACTCCATTGTGCTAAGTGCCCTGCAAACAGTGAACAAAAGGATGGTCCTTTCCTCAAGGAAGTTTACAATCTAAGTATAAGGCAAGAGACATATAGACAGATGGGGGAGTACAAGTGAACAATGAGACTGTATTGGTCCGTGTGCTAAGTAGTGGCCTCTTAACAGCAAACATGATGACCTTTAATGGTTAAAATCCTAGCCCTCCTGTTTTACTAACATCTGGGATTTTTTGCACCAATTGGTACATGTGTCACAGGGCATGAAAGTAAGAGTGCTTTGAGGTTAAGAATTGCTCATACTCATGGTGGATGAATCATATAACACCACAGCAGCATCCTGTGTAATTGACTGGAGCCTCTGTTTCTGGCAGCGTGTTCCTGTTTTGTCTCATGAGTAAATGTTATTTGTATTTTGCTATATATAACCAAAAACAAATAAAACTGCACAACACTACACTATTCTGCAGGAATGACCCAAAATCCTATGCGCCCAAGTGTACCTTCCATTGCACGGTGACAACGATGGGGTGTGAAAACTAATGATTGTTTCAGATTTCAAAAACAGTCTAGGGGATTTAGCCACACATCGTCCATTAAAATTAAAATATACCCTAGACTGCTTTAAAATTTCAACCAGTGAATTTGAAGAAAGTCCATTTTAGATTAGCATAGGGTTGGGACAAAACTAGAGCCTGGCATCTGAATCTCTCCCAGTTTCAGTGGTAATCGGAGGAAAGAAAAGAAAAGGAAAAGAAGTTAATGAACACAGGACCAGAGACTATTCTCAGTTAAATCAGGAATAATTCCGTTGATTTCATCCACACTGTCTTAACTGACAGCAGGGTCACACTGTAATCTATATTCTGTATATAAAGCCTACTTATGCTAAATCAGTTTTTAAGGAGTCTTTTCCTCCTTAATAGAGACCTTCCACTAGCAAAAACATGATTTTCTTCAACAACAAAAAAAGATGATTGATCCCGAACTAATTTTTGGAAACCCCAAAAATACTTGAGATGTTCACAACCCACTAAACCCTACAGGTGGATGCTTCACTTTTCCATCTCATCAACTGGGGCCTGAGTCTGCTGTCACATGTGTGTAAAATCAAGAGGAACGCCTCCAGAGAGAGAGGACTAAAGTGTGGCTGAGGTCTGCTTGGCACAATTGATTCCACTGTGGCCCTATATCAGGTCTATGAGGTTCAACTATGAGGCCAGGGCTAGATCTTCAGCTGGTGTCAATCAGCATAGCTCCACTGACTTCAGTTCATGGCTGCTGAGGATTCAGGCCCCTCAATCTTATACTTAGCTTAACCAGACCTCTGAGCTGGTGACCCCTCATAATTTTTACCCATGTGTCCCATGAATGGCCTTTGCTTTAATAATATCAATCACACTTATGCACAAAGATTCCTCTCATTTTTCTAACTGCTCCATCCTTTGAGAAAGATGAATTTTAATGGCTTGGATCATTAACCTAAAGGTTTATCTAGAGTGGGAGCAATGGAACAATTTGTTAATCATTATTATTTATAATTATTTAATGTCAGGGAGAAAAATATCACCTTAAATGTCATCATGATGCCTTTTAATTGCTATGGATGAGATTCAGAATAATCATTGCTCCATAAATGTATACAAATCTAATTTTAGATACCCTAAGATGCTGAATATTTATCTAGAAAATGGAAAGCATTTGTGTTCATTACTGGATATGGGGCTGAGAGGACAGATAAATTGATCAACAGTTTCTTAAAAATGAGTTGTTTTCTAAATTCACTTCCTTGAGAACAGGACTAATACACAATGGAGGCAGCAAGTAGTAGTCGCAGACTGTACACCAAGGTAAGCAAAGGGGCTGGTTTCCCATGGAATTCTTGTAATTCCTTTGAATGGTCTTTTGGCTCAATGTACTTTTGTTTCTATGGATGTTGACAACAGGCATTGGCATGGCTATGGAAGGGGAATGGGTAGTTGGGGGGAATCTAAAGATGTCTGTATATGGAGTGGTTGTGCATAAATATGTGTATATATGGAGAGGACGTGTTTGTGTAGCGGGCCGATTTGTGTGCAGGCGTGCTCATCCGTGGGGGACGATGTGTCTGGAGGGTACGTGTAGGCATGTGGGTTGTATTAGGGGTGTGTGAGTGTGTGTGTATGGGAGATTTCTGCGCCTGTGTAAGACAGTCATGTGTGGGAGATGTGAGTGTGCATTTAGGGAATGAGCTGCGCATAAGCATAATAATAAGCATACGCATGATTTTGGCGGGGCTGGCATGGTATACTTGGAAAGGGGAGGTCTGAGTATGTCCAGGGAAGTTCATGTGTTCATGCATATACGCGCAGGCCACAGTTTAACTATTATGCAGCCAGAATGACTTGCTGCCAAATCCAAGCAGAACTTGAACATTTTTTCCACTTGATGCAGACACTCAAAATTGAAACCTTTCCCCAAACAAAGAAACAAACAAAACCCCCAACACCTTTCCTATTTTTAGATATTGTCAAGTGGCCAGACAAGCCCCATTGCTGGAAGCCTAGTACAGACTGCAACTACTACTTGCTGTCTCCATTGTGTATTAGTCCTGTTTTCGAGGAAGTGAATTTAGAAAATGACTCATTTTTAAGAAACTGTTGATCAATTTTTCGGTCCTCTCAGCCCCATATCCAGTATTACTCTACCTGGCTCATCTCTCAGAACAATCCTCTTAGCACTTTATAGCTTCAAAGGCCTCTATAGGAATGGCATAATTAATTAACCTTACAACATCTCTAAATAGGGGGTGTTCTTCCCCCCCCCTTATAGCTTCCTATAACTTGCCTGCGGTCACACAGTGAATCAGAGCTGGGATTAGAACACTAAGGGCCCATACTCGGCCCACATTAATTCTTGAGCAGAATATGCAGTAGTCCCCACTGTTCCTGTCTCCCGCCCTCCCTGAGCCCAGGTTGGTATATCTATATATTAGCTGATAGACCAGCCTAATCCTGTCCCCTTGATTCCATCCGCAAAGAAACTCCCTGTGGAGCTAGGCTCTTCCAGAGGCAAAAGGTGCAAACCTTTCTGCACCGGCTCCCAAAATACTACTTGCTCCATGCGGTGGAACCACACCAGTTTAGATGCACCGTGGGCCCTTTGCAGTTGTGCAAAAGGAAATAGAATTTGGCTTTTAATGATCAAAGTGTGAGGGGAGAAGTGGGGGAGGAGTGGCCCAAATCAATATGCACAGTATCATCCATGTGACAAAACAAAAAGGAAACAAACACTAGGCACTGTAAATCAATGTATGCCCCAATTACAACGGTGCCACCTGCTGACTTTAAGGGCAGCCAGCAAGTATCAGAATCATATCTTGTATATTTAACCTACTCTTATGTCCCACTTCCATCGCTGTCATGCTTCCTGGGCCTTTAAAACTAACTCAGATTGTAACCTCAGCTATTCCAGTGCATTTTTATGGTCTTCAATCAGCGTAACCAAGGCCAGAACTTGGTGCCTAACATGTCCACATCAGTAGGCTGTCGGATTGCTCTGAACTATGGTGTCTCCGGTGTCTGAAAACACCAGCTTCCCTTCTGGTGAGAAAGCTCCCACAATAGTGGTTTCATACAGAGACAGAGCTCCCCCTTAAGTTTTTTTTAAGAGAACCTTTAAAAGCCTTGTGTTTCATCGTCCTTCACTAAGGAGAAGCTCCAATTTTCAAGGGAATTCCAAAAGGTACCTCTGTACTTCAGCCTTCTCTCCATTATTATTTCTTTGCTTTCCACAGCCCTTTGTGTTTTTTTGTTTTTTTTTAAAGCTGAACTAGATCATAGCCTCCCTGTTTCCCGTCTCCATGCCCTGCTGCTGCTATCAGAGCCGGGGCTTGACCAATATGAGCCCCTCAGTCTAGGGGAAACATTTGCATTTTCATTGGCACAGGTACAGCATTCAGAATTCTTTCAGGCCAGGCCAATTAAAACAAGCTGAAAACTGCTGAGCGAAGCTGTTTCAGCTGGGATCTGCTTACATTCCCTCTCTGAAAAAAGCAGGGGGCCCACTTTCTGCAGCGCTCTCCTTCTCTGCACAGTGTGGGCTTTTTTTTCTCCTCTTCTTTTTTCTTTTTAAGGTGGAATATGTAATGCCATTTACACAAAGGCCAAAAGAGAAGGAGGGCAGGACATCTGAATCTGTCTTTATTTTAAGCCAGAGTTTAGTCTGTAATATCAGGCAGAGGGAGGAGAAAGGAGCTGGTAACACTCCCTAAGTTGAAATTTTCACCTCTCCTGAATTCCTGGAGGAACTGTATGATTTTTAAGGGACTCGGTCACAGAACTGGCGATCAGTTTGAGACTAAGGGCATGCCACTACCACACTAAATACCCAATGCCCCTGGAGGCAGCAATACAACCGTATTACTCAAGTTTTCCTTTCTGTATCCACTTTCAAAGGGATATTGAGAAGATAAAAGACACCAATTTTTACACAACTCCCCGTTTCCCGTCAACCCCTCCCCCCCCCCACATTTTCCCTTGCCTGTGCTGCCAGTACCACATTAGATTATGCTAATAATCTTTCAAGGCCACAAGGATACAGGCCAGAAAAAGGGGCAGTGGATTGCTAAGGAAAGGAAATGGAGCTCTGGGAGTCCAGCCCCTCTGTTCTATTCTAATCTATTCTGTCGAGGTTCTTACATTATGCTCATCACTATAGTATCTGAGCACCTTGTTCCCTCCTTACCCCAGGGGGTAGAAATTTGCTGCTGCACTATGAGAGTTGCAAATTATGACATCCCTGCATTGGCTCACCTATTCTGGCTAGTGCGTAATGGGGGAATAACCAGTCCTCCAACTACCTGCTTGATAGCATGTGGGGGGAATAGCTGGTGTGCCATGTCCATTTACTCCTGAATACCCAGACAAAAGGTCAAAATAGACTGTTTCCCCGAACACCGTTACTTGGGCACACAGTCCAAGAAACAATCAAACCCTAAGTATTAATAAGCCACAGCATATATATTCTAATCTGCATTCCGAACATCTCAAAGCATGACAGTGTTTGGATTTTGGATGCTGGTTCCACTGATCATAAATGTATGGGCCATATGCAAAATATGGCAGGTTTAGGATTTCAAATGCCCACAAAATCCAGAAGAGTTTGGCTTGGGCTGGCTCTATTAAAAATGATTACTACGACTATTATATTACTCAGATTATAAACACCTTGGGGCAAGAACTGTATTTTTCCTTTGCATTTATACAGTGCCTAGCACAATGGCATGACTGGGGCTGTGAGGTGATACCACAGTATAAATAAATAATAATGATAATGAAGCATTGACAGGGCATTTGCCTAATCATCACAAAAATTTTAATGAAAGGAAAAATGCAATAGAAAGAAAATAGGTGACCACTGTCATATAAAATAAAGGGTTTGAGGCAGCATAAATACCCCATTTCTGAGAATGTACCTGAGACAAGATGATTCTATTGTGCTTTGCTTGCTGGATTAGTTCCTTTTTGATTTGCCTTTAGAGTTTTACCCTAGAAAGGAGCTGGCCTGAGGCAGACGCAAACTAGGCTATCAAGACTGTTTTCTATCAAAATCTATTTTTTCAAAAGCTGACGAGATGCCTTACTGACTGACACACTATGACTCAACGTGACCTGCTGCTCAGGAGTGGGACAGCCAGCCAGAAGGGCCATGCACTGATTTGAATGGTAAAAAAAGAAAAAGATCCAATCAAAATCTAAAAGAGCTGAAACATACAACCAGGGGTCTTGGAGTCAAAGTTCTACCTGGTCTGAGAATGTGGGACTATTGATTTTAAAATACTGAAGCAGACCCCCAACACTAATAAATAATAAATAACGACATCTTACATTTATGTGGTGCCTTTTATCTTGAAGGATCCCAAAGTGCTTGAAAAAGACATCTATCCATCCATCCCTCCTGATTCTCTTGCATTATTATTCACTTTCTCTTTCTCTCTCTGCCAGCTTTGCACATCATCTCATGTAATGTCCATCCCTAGAACGATCTCCCCTCATATATCTACTGAGAACAACCTCAAAGCTTCCGGAAACCGTTCCTATCCTCTTCTCCTCACCAATGAGCTTTTCACACACTCTCTCCCCTGAACTAGACTTTCAAGGAAAAGCCAGGTATTGCAGCAAAGGATGTTGATGACTCAGTAGGGCTCTGAATCAGCACAGAACAGAGTCCCAGAAACAATGTAAGTGCAGGTTGTTTCAGTTTAGAGAATTTTTAAGCCATTTTCAAGGGATGGAGGAGAGGGAGGGTTATGAAAAAGCACAACAAAAGATCAGAACCTTAAGAAGAAAAGAAGTGCCTATAAATAGGCTGTTGAAAAACTGCTAGTCAATTTTGATACAAGATTGTCACTCGTTTTGGACATTTGTTTTGAGGGAACATTTGGTCATTTGCTCAGGGCATCAGCAAGCTGATGGTAACCAGTGCTTGTGATTTACCATCACATCACAGGACCTTCTGTCTTCTGATCATGAAAGATATATTGACCTGACCAGACCAGACGAGGAGAGGGGATCTGGCAACATCACCCTGGCTGTGTCCTGAGCAACTTCTGAGTTGTGAATGAACCTAAATTTCCTGCTGACCTACAGAATGTGGCAGTCACCATTCACACCTTTTTCCACCCTCTTTGCCTTCTATCTGAGTCTGGCTTAGTCAATCAGGATAGATTAGAAGACAAGCCATGCAGCCTCAGTATAAAGATTTGACTCCCACAGATGGGCAAGAAGATAAAAGCAATGCAGCCAAACCTTTTCCAGAGTCAGGGTAGGAAAAAAAGCTGCCCTTCCAAAAGTGTCTAACTGCACAAAGTGCTGTGCTTGTGGCACTCCAGGAATGGAACTGCATGTATCAGAGGTAGAAATCACACTTTTCCATATTATGCTATTCTTGCGTGTGTGTATATGTGTGTATACACACACATATATACACACACATTCAGTCAAAGTGGCCATTGAGTTTGGGTGCCTTGGTCTTTGGAAGCCCAATTTGTGACACACTGGGCTTGATTTTTCAGAGCAACTGCATGTCCCAGTCACACTCACTGACATCCACAGCTCTCACTCAAAACCAGGGGCTACACTTGAAAATGTTTGGCAGGTGGAACACTATATATAACCTATTCAGAGATATAAAGTGCCTGTCTCTCTGTGTATAGTTGTGTATATATAGAATCCCTTTACCTGCCATTGAAATGCAAGCATTTCAAGGATGGAAAATGAAAGTTGTTAGACAGTCCATTTCAACGCTACGCAAAGCAGTTCAAGACAAGAAACAAAGACTACTGAAGCCATTTGAAACTACAGGGAGAATTTGTATGACTTTAGAATCTAATGACGCAATGTGAAAAATGCCCAGGCACTACTTATGCAAGTCTCAAAATACTAGCACATACTTGTGGAAGGAAGATTTGTCCAGCTGTGAGTATGCCAACCAGCCCTCAAGCGTCCTGTGGTTCTGTCATTCCAAGATGTATCATTTTTTCTCTTCAATGATATACAGAACATCACGGATTTCACCAAGGGTAACCAGTGTGGTAGCAAAGTGCCCGTCCCTTCTGTGGACCTCCAAATGACCCTGCATGTAGAACAGAAAAGCATTCCATATTCTTTTGGCCCATCTTTAGTTACCCGATAAGAAATGAAGTTGACATAACAATATAAACACTATTACTGACAAAGTCAAGATAGCCAGCGGGTGTGGGTCGGGACATGGTACCAAGGGAGAGGTGTCATATATTTATCTCAGGGCTCTTCTGAGTGAGTTCCAGCAGCTGGATGCAGAGCACACAAAGAACTATTCAGGGCAGTACATGACCTGAAATAAAACAGATGCATTTTGGAGTTTGCAAGATCCCTAATACATAAGGTTCAGAGACTGGATACAGCAATAACGTTTCAGAGACAACAACTCAGGATGGAACAATTTAGATGCCCTAGTGAGAATTGATCTAGAAAACCAGGAAAAAGATCCAGGACTGATTTGGACAAAATGGTTTTGTCTCTGGGCACCAAAAAGGAAAGTTAAAAGATGCTTCAATCATAGCAAAATCCATCACAGATTTGAAATGAAATTAAGCTCTGCCCCAAGACCATAGAAGGATGGTATTTTAGGTATGAATACAGTCATGGCACCTGGTTTTATGGACTGGAGAGTCTCTGCATAAAGAACAGATATGATATGACAAGAACAATGGAGGTCCAGACACATGGGTTGGCGTTAGAGAGTCTACCAGCTGGCTGCTCAGTTTCAAATCTATCCTCTTGGACGGAAAGCAAAGGTGTGTTAGAGGTTTGTGAGATCCATGTTTTGAGCCAGTTCCAGCAGGTGGAGCTACACAGCAGGAACAATCCTCCAGAGTGGTGCATTCTGACAGAAACCAGACAAGTCTCCCTTCTCTCTGACTTCATCTGATTTTCTGGCACAAGGACGACAGCAAATGAGACCAAATTTCAGAACAAACGTCAAAAACGGTAAGTGTGGCAGAAGTAGATTAAGAACAGTGACACGAGCAAAGTTGAAACAATGAAACTCGGGAGCCCGGCAGGAAACAGCATGTGAGTTCCTGGGAAGGCAGGCAGAAAAGGCTACATCTGAAAGACAACAGGGCTGATCCACAGTGGGTGTAACCAGCACTGTTCCATTGACTTCACTGCAGCTTCACTGAGTCACAGCAGCCAGAGATCTGGCGCTTAATTTTTAAACTCAATTTCAGCACTTTGGGTTTGATCCTGCAGAAGGGTATAGAGTGTTGTACACATACCATGTGACAAGCAGAGCTGCGGGCAGGAGAATCCACCTAGCATTAATGAGAGTTCTGCCTAGGAGCAGAAGTACATCCTAAGAGAAGAACATTCAAAGCTACTACTCCACCCTCCTTCGAATTTCTCCTCAGATCCTCGCCTACAACCCTCTTGACAAGTTAGGCAGCGGGCATGCTGTGACTGCTTCTTGCTGTGGTGATCTTAACTGTTTCATTGTCTCCTTGGGCTCCCTTCCATCTGCTGTGGCTTGGATTGTAAACTCCTTGGGGCAAGGACCATCGTATTGTTATGTGTACGTACCATGCCTAGCACAATACGGCCTAGGCTGGCCAACCTTATCTCACTGTTTTCTTGCACTTTCCTGTCTGTCTCCATCCTTTGTCTCTTGTCTTATACTTACATTGTAAGGTCTTTGAGGTAGGGACCAGCTATTTGTTCTTTGTCTGTGCAGCACCTAGTGTAATGGGATCCTAGTCTATGTTTGGGGCACTAAGCTGCTACTGAAATACAATCAGTAAATAATAATTTGGACCTCTAGTTGCTACCCTAATACAACTAATAATACAAACACCACCACCACCACACATGGTGAATATCACAGTTAAGCCTATGCCTTCACCCATTCCCTTTTTTATGCCTTCACCCTTTTTTAATCATTCTCTGCACAGTAGCAAGGAAGGGAGTGGGCATACAGAGGGCTTGAGACACACCACCACTCCATACAGAAGGCTACTTTTAGTACTTAATGGTACCTGCATCTATGCCTACACTCCACACACATTCTTCCTCACCCTGATGTGCAACTTGCGAGGCCAGAACGTAGGACTAAAAGAACAAGGTCTCTCATCAGATTTTTGGCATCTCCTCTCCTAGTCATGTCTGCTTTGGAACTTCCAGTTGGTCACTGGAAATTGAGTTCATTTATATGGCGGGATTCTTGTCTCGGAAGCAGTATGCCTGCTAATGGCAACGAACACATAATTATGGTAATGATGTTTGCAATTTTAAAGATGCTGAAATGAAGCACAAAGAGCAAACAGGCTATGAGAAATGTTGGGAGGGGGACATGTATTCCAACTCATAGAATATCCCTACCTATATTGCAAGATCTTTGACTGCTAATCAGAGCCTTAGGTTCTTAAATAGTAGGGAGAAACTGTGTTTCTAATTCACAAGCTTATGCCAAATCTGTGGCTCCTACACAGTTTTTATTCAATTCTTACTCAGACTTCAAAGGGATTAAGGTCTGCAGCATTTGGGCTGGTTTGAAACACTAGCTGCAGAGATCATGTTTATTTCTATGCAACAGAGTTCATGGCATATCATGCTCGCACACTTATGTACAGTTATGATACTTAAAGTGTGTACACATAGGAACGAAAAAGAAAATGGGAACTTCTGTACAACATTCACATTAGAAAGCTGTGTATTTATTAAGAATTTCTGGATACAAAATAAGCCACCAATGTAAAGTGCATGAGGTTTATACTGGCACCTTATTACCTCAGCAGCTATATGTACATAACCCATGTTGAAGTCTATTAAAGGAATGACCAAAGTCACGGAATCCTCAGATTAAAGCTTTGCCTTATTACTAGAACTGTAAGGAACTTGTTAACTGTGAAGATGTTTGTGTGAATATTTTCTTCAGCTCTGCTGTGCCTGGGGCTTGTGAGCCCTGAGTTGGGGGCTACGCTTTGACTGAACCCCCAAACCCAAATTCAAAGTGTCAGGTCCTTAGCTTCTATAAATGGACATAGTCAAAAGAGACATTGATTGATACCAGCTGAAGATCTGGCCTAATGTGAAACTCTGGCAAAAACAAAAATGTTTCATCTACTTTCACATCAACATCATGCAAAACTGAACTGCGCATGGCTCACATGTGAAACCAAATTGTACCATGAGGTTTCCACACTCAGAGGAAGACATTTTAAATGTTTGCTTTCACATTGGCTTCAATTTAAAACACACATTTTAAAACATTTAACCAAGTATCAATAGAATACAATTCATTTTAAATTCAAATGGCATTTAGTAAATTATCTAGGAAAAATGTTCATTACCTATTAAATCCATATTTAGGGCCTGATTCAGCTCCCATTGATGTTAACAGCAAAATTCCCTGTGGCTTCAGCAGGAGCAGAATTAAACCCTCAAATGTGGCAATGTGATGCATGGTAAATATTTACCTCTGTATCTAACTTTGCCTCTGATTCTTCTCACCTGGAGGCAGTCCAGTCAACCCAGTTGCCAAGGGAGATCTAAGAGAAACAAAAAATACCTTGGTTGGTTATTGCTTTCCTTTTCTAAGCCAAAAATACAAGAAAATCACTTGGACAGAAAGGAACTGAACCAAACCCTGTATCCAAACAGCCGTATGCTTTCCTGGATCTAGAATTAGTGACTGGGACTTACTGTATTAAATCTAAAACTAAATCTAGTTAGGATACGCCCATAACCATGGTGTCTGGGCCCCTATCTATACAATGGGCTGAACAAAATCCTTGAAGTTGGTTTTGGATGCAAATTCAGGGGATCAGGCCCATCTCTTCTTTTAAACTTCTGCATCCGTTTCTCAGCAGCTGAAATTTCACTTACATCCATATATATAAAATCTTAGCTTTGTTGCTTCACAACATGAGCTTTCCAAAGTCACACCATCTGCAAAGCAGACAGGACATGCATGATATTTTAGTACATACATGGCACATCCTTCCTCCCACTGACTTGCCATCAGCGTTACAATGTCTAGACAAAGCATAGGATTTATTGTGGCATCTGGGACTGGCACCAGAGACCTGGCCCTGAAGTGAATGATGATGGGAGGCTGCAGATTAGCAACTGAGCTGCCTTGTCTTTGTAGCTTCTATTTCCTTTGAGCACAAATTTTGGCAGAGTGGGATTGATTAAAATGAGACAATCCTCTGTGAAGAGAAGCCCATTAATATGGTGATACAATGTAAAAGGGTGGGACTCCAAATGTTATTCTGGCACAGAGATATTCAGCAGGCCAGAATCTGAAATCCAGAGCGACTCCATTAACTTCAAGGGAGTTACTCTGGATTTACACTGGCATAATGGTGATCAGAATCTGACCAGCAGTCTTTAAGGAGAGCTGTAGCGTGGGGCGCAGATGGTTTGTATACTAATTTGGAGGGCACGCCGGAGGGGTCGAATGACTTTTCAAACCTTTGATTACTGACCGACGTGTTCACTTCAGGAGACACAAAAGTACAAACCTCAGGATGGAACAACTCTTGTGATTTCTTTTATTTTTCCTCCCTGGACAATGTTATCATTTTGGCATTTGGCCAACGAGTCTGTCCTGGTTAACTTGTGCCGGCTGTGAAACACCTGCATCCCACTGTCACTGGGTGGATAAAATCTACCATTTGTATGTGGAGTAGTTACCTCTTACTCTTTTGTTTTGTTTTAGCCTATTAAAAGGAGAGTCTTGCCAAAAAAAAAAAAAGTATCATCACCTAAATGACAGTGACAAAATTTAACATCACCGGAACTATTCAACTGGAACCAGTTCAAGATCCTCAGCTGGTGGAAATCAGCATAACCCATTGGAGTCAATGGGGCCACATCCTCAGCTATTGTAATTTGATGCAACTCTAGGTGATATGCCAATTTTTTCCTATTGAGGATCTGGCTTCCCTGATGTGACCAGCACTAGATGCATCCATATGGTGTCCTCCCATTTGTTTTTTCAAATTTTGTATTTCTTTTACTATGAATTTAACCAACAGGAATTATGAAGAAACTTTCCCTCGGGGGCATGTTACAATTATAACTGCAGGGTTCTTACATTTTCCTCTGAAGGATCAGGTACTGATCACTGGTGGAGAGGATTCTTGAGTATAGACACCTCTGTGGTGATCCAGTATGGGAATCCCTAGGCTCCTAGGTTCATGATGTCAAGGAAATATCTTGAATGTTCAGCCCTTGTGAGGAAAGCCTTCTCTGTGGTCCAGAGATGAGATACGGCAGCAGCAGTGCAAGCATCTCTCACACCACTTAGCCAATAAGGCTCAATCCTGACCTAATGGGACCTCTCCTAAGGCCCACCCAATTGTATTGTCGTTGGGTTTAATGCACCTCTGTAAACAGGGCCTATGCCCCTTTTTAATCCCTCTTACGCCCCCTCTGAACAGGGGTAGTTTCTACCCACTGAGAGTTTTGCTACTGACTTCTGTGGGAGCCAGATCAGCCTATAGAATCAAGAGGGCAATTCAGTGCCCATGGCTCATTTGGCTTCTCAGCCTCTCTGCTGAGACTCCCACAGCTAGGGCACCAAAAGGCGAGATGGTGGTGGTGGTGGGGGTGGGGGGTTGTGTTTTAATCAAACCTTCTTCTTTAGCTGTGAGGCAGATTAGACGCTTACCCCCCAGCACCCAATGTGACTTCTGCATTAAGTGGAATGTAGCAAAATTGTTTTAAAAAGAGACTGTTTCCACTAGAGACCCTGTCACATATTCACTCTGCTGTCCCGAAGCTTGAAAATGGAAACCTGCTGCTGAACACAGGTCTGACTATTTGCATTTTTAATCATATAAGAGTTTAATTAGTACCATGGCCTTAATCAGGAGCTGCAAATACAGCTGAAGTCATCAGAGCTTAATTAGTCTGAAAAAAGTTTGGTGCAGTCTGAAAACATCTCCACTGACATGAAGGTAAGAAGCCTCTAGGGTTTCTAGAGAGGAGACTAAGACTTTGATTCAGTGGAGAAAGATTGCAGGAGTGTTATTTTCTAGTTTTGAGAATGACCAGCAGTGGGGAAATATTAACTGACTGATTTTCTTTGAGGTCAATATTGGGCTTTGTAACATGCTAGCTTTGTGTGCATGAGCGAGCAATGTCCCAATCTAACAGCTAGGCCACAAAGAGACTATGAGACCTGCCCCTGCTATTGGCAAAAGTTGGCCTTTTCCGGCTCAAGTAGTAGAATCCTACTTTTATGGGGGCAAAGGACAATGGTTCTCCTAATCCTGCCTCTCTTGCAGAATGCAGAATACAGTGACAGTTGTGCCTGCTGTTTGCACCACATGGATTTATTGCAGCTTGCAGATTTGGGCTGGTGGACTGACAGCCCTGGAAAACAGCCCTTGGTTTACTCGTACAACAGATGGCTAGTGGGCCGGTGTTGTGGATGAACAATATGAGCCTGGACGGAGTGGTTTCACTATCACAAAATCAGGCCTCCACACCGAGGGTCAAAGGAAAACTTCCTGGAGGAGTTAGAATAATGTTAGTTCTTGCCACAGGCACTGTGTTTCAGTCTGTTTCTTCAGGGAAAGTATTTTAGGAGAGGTCCCCCATGTAGCAGCCGAGTGCTGTCCTTACAATGGCAGGAAAAGCTGAGAATAGATTCCAGACAATGGGTGAGCTGTGTGCATCACACCTGCTCTGTTTAAGCAGCCACAAGTGGCAACCCTTCTTGGGATACATGAGCTGACAAGTGGTTTCAACTGAAAGTTATCTCTACATGTCTGATTGGTGAATGGTTTCACAAATAGCTGTAAATCCACGTCACAATACCTGCTTGGATTACAAAGTAGCTGAGGCTGTGATTTTCAAAAGAACCTATAGTGGTAAGGTGCCCAGATCCTATTAAAATTCAATGGGAGTTGAACGCCGAATTCTTTTAAAATATCCAAAGTGGAAACCAGTCAGAGTTTAGCTATTGACCCATTGGGTGATGTTAAGTGACTAAACTGTTACATTACTTCTTGTTTCTGTGCTTTTGGGGAAAGGCCTATCTACTTCTCTGTGTTTGTACAGTGCCTTGCACAGCAGGGCCCTGTTCTTGGTTGGTCTCTAGGCACAACCATATTAAATGTAATAACTACTAATACTTGAACACAAAGGGCCACGTTCACCCCCTGATGTTATGACTGACTTTAGTGCAATTACACCAGGGATTGAATTTGGCCCCACATCAATCAAATGGACCTGCACCTACATTTCTTTGGATGTAGGTAACAGACTAGATACATATTGGGCATTATTCTCTTTTCACTTAACTCTGGTGCATTGAAATTGACAGATTTTCGTGTAAGTATGATCAGAATCATGTAATTCCACCAGTGATTTATTTGTAGTAGCAGCAACCAAAAAAATTCTCCCTACTGTCAGACCTGTTCCTTGTCTCCAAGTGTTAAATAATATCTCCATCAGGTGATGGATTCCCTCCCCCCCCCTACACACACTTTTTCTTGGTGGGAAAGGGGAAAGGGGGCTGCATTTTCATTCAATAAATATATTACAACACACTATTTATCTCACTCTGCAGCTTCTGGACCTTTGTGTAACCTCCCATCTCACTGATCCCTCAGGAATTTCACAATGAAATCAGTGAAACCTACTGCAAGGTGATAGCAAGCAGAGATATTGTAGAATTCCATTTAGTGGGAAGTGAGGAATTCAGTTATGAATATAGGAACACAGGACCAGCCTGACTGGATCAAATTGACAGTCCAGTCTGTCGCTGACAGCATAGGATCAGTTGTTGCAAAGGAAGGAGCAAGAAACCCTATAATGGAAAAGCAGAGGTAACAAAGGGTCCTGTGGCACCTTAAAGACTAACTATAAAGTTTTGAAGCAGAAGCTTTCGTGGGCTAATACCCACTTCGTCGGATGCAAGCAGTGGAAAATTATGGGTTAATTTTCCCATTAGAAAAATATTTGTTCCTAACCCGAGGCTGTTATTGTTTGCCCTGAAGCATGAAAGTGGACATCCCATATAATTATAGAAGTCCAATCCTTCTTTGATTCCTGCTAAACTCTTGGTCTCAATAGCATCTCACAGCAATGAGTTCCCCAGGTTAATTATGTATTGAGTGAAAAGGTATTTTCTTAAATGTGCTCTCCTTTAAAACCTGCCACGTTGCCTTCCTACCTCCTAAGCTTGTGCACATTATCTGTTTTTTCAGGGTGAGGGAGTGGTCAGTTGGTGAGAAGAGGACAGATGACAAATGAGTTAACACACAGCAACGGAATGCAAGTGAGTCTCTGCTATTTTTAATTAAGGAGTGATGACAGCTGACTAAATTCCCTGACTCTGCAGTTAAAGGCTCCCTGACCTAGACATTATTGGACGCACTCCTAAGACAAGGCCAATATATATTGGTCCCGGCGGTGCTTCTATTATCGTACCCGCCGTCTCAACAGATGCAGGACGAACAAAATCTATGCCTATTATCAGCATGAAAATAGTGAGATAAAAGTGTGAATGCTTATGAGCTGAACAAGGCAGCAGGTGAGAAGAGGACACTGAAGGTCATCTCCAGAGAGGACTCAAAATGCCTAAGTTTTGTTTCCAATAAATGTTCAGCTTATTTCCATTCTCAACTTTTTTTTTTAAATTGCTCTTTGCATTTTCACTTGATTTAGCCAAAAAAAACCACCCCACTGCTAACCCCTCATTATTATCTCAGGGTAGTGCCTAGAGGTCATGAGTCCGATCAGGACCCATGTGCTAGGTGTGGTGTGTACATATAATAATAACAGCCCTTGCCTTAAGTACAAGGCAGACAGACGAGGTGTCAGGAGTTGAAGTGAGTTGTCTAATATCACACAGGTTAGTTTTCGTGCTGGGATTAGAACTCTTTTCTCCTTATTCCCAGGCCAGTGACCTACCAGCCAGATCCTGCTGGCTCCCCAAATTGTGTCCTTGCAATACAGGAAACTGAAGATTTCACCTATCCAGCAATAAAGGCACATTCTTATTATGGTAAGGATCCCATAGTAAGAACACTTTTAGGATCTCAACACATTTTAGGATCGCAACCCAATTTACTCACATTAAACTCTTAGACTAGGAATTAAGCACAGTCATGTTGCAGGCTGATGTGGACTGTGTGAGCTGCAGGATCGATCCAGATGGAATCTGGAGAAAGTGAGGCATGGAAAGGTGAAGTGATTCGCCCATGTCCCCACAGCAAGTCCTTGGCAGAGCTGTTTCCAGCTCTAATCACAAGAACTGGCTGTCTCCCTTAGAATGTAATATTGTACCATAACAATAAAATCATACCGGAGGTGACAGTTTCATCTCTTTGGAAATGCATCCAAAGTAAGATACTGAAAACCGCAAAAGACAAAAAACACGCCTTCATTTTTAGCCCGAAATGTCCACATGGAGGGATTTCAAAATGAAGGTAATGAAGATAACGGCATATCATTTTACCTGGAGATCAATACTGGTTTTTAATAAAATTGGTAAGGAAAACAGAAACCCTTTCATTCTTTCTAAAGGAGCATGGAGTGACCAGGTAAACAGACACACACATTGTGAACCAAACCAGTCATGTTCAAATTAGGGCTGTAGCTAAACAAAAGCATCAAGGAATATATTCAGGAACTTTCCAGTGTGGCTGTACAGTGGCCACAGAAGGGGGGGGGGGGAGTTATTTTCCGCTGTTGCTAAGACAGTTCCCCCAACCCTAGCTTTATTCTAACCCAATCAGATGGCTTTGTCTCTCCACTGGCTCGCCAGCTGCATCGAATGATCATGACAGGTTTTCTTCCTCCTCATTCTATTGGCTTATTCCTATGGTCTACTATCAAGGGAAAGTAAATCAGACACCTAATCAATAGTTTGCAAGAAGGCACCGAGGCTGCTAGATGCTACATTTGCATGAAATCTCTTGCCGTCTATGTCTCTGCATGCAGATAAGCACTTTATTATCCTACAAGTTGGAGCACTGGCTGCTGCCATGCAGCCATCTTGGCTGTGCTTGCAGAGGTTTTTAGATGGCAGACATAGATATCAGAGCAACACCGTGGGTGGCTGTCACTGAAAAATCATCCTTCTCCCCAGTCACCACAGCACCTAAAACCTGGAATAGGGCTCTGATCCTGCAAGATGCTAAGAGCCTCAACTCCCACACAAGTCAACAGGAGTCAAGGACACACCACGCCTTGTGGAACTGGGCCTTGAGTCTGGACACACCCAACTCTGTTGTTTGCCAGCAGTCTATTTAATCTATTGAGTTAAATGTAGTCAGATTTTCTCTGGGGTATCAGATTCAGGAAATAAGACGGAGAAGTGGCATTCGGGTGGAGGGAAAGCAATTTCTGATTGCTTCGGTAGCATGTCAGATGTTTTCCTCAGAAGGCTCTTTAGAGGATTGTTTGATATGGTCCTCTGCCTTGTCCAGTCCTTGTGAGGCTCCTTTAGGGTAAGCAGGCAGCTTACATGTGTCCCACAATGCAGTGGGAAAACACTCCTGGTTTTAAACCAGGCCACCAATACTCTGCTGAGCTACAGTAAAGATGGTGCTTAATCCTTAGCAAGCTTCAGGGACAGAGCTCACCCAGAGTGTTCCCTGCTCTTGCATATTAGTGGGGTGGTCCCTCCTGCCTCAGCAGAAGACCTTTCCCAGGCAGAAGAACATGCCAGAGAGGGAGTGGCTATCTGATGCCCCTGAAGACCATGGTGAAATGTGAAATAGGACCCCAGTGGGAGTGAGCAGAAGGCCAGCTTGCAAATGTTTTTCATAAAAAAATGAACTTTGAACAAAGGTGGCTCTGCATTTTCTGCATAAAAATCATGTGATATGAAGAAGCAAAACAAAGAGTCAGATATTTTACACTGCTTTAAAACTGATCACCACTGGAGCCAACTGCCCAGAAGAGGAGCCTGCGACTGGAGGAACATGGAGACTGAATTCCTCTCTAATCTCTAAAAGTAAGCCCTCCTCTTAGTCAAGAACTAAGAGTACAAATACACTTCAATAAAAACACTGCCAGCAGGCCCAGGTCAGCTGATTTCGACTCACAGGGCTTGAGTATGGCAACCCTACCTCCTCCTGGGGTCCCACAGTTTGGGCTCCAGCCTGATCCCAAATGTCTACACAGCAATATTACAGCCACACCTTACAAGCCCGACTCAGCTGGCCCAGGTCAGCCACAGATGTTTTATTGCAGTGTACACATATCCTAATGCACATTGGTGTAACTTGCTACCTGTCCTTTACATTGTCCAGAAGCTTGACTGGGAGGAATTATAACCAAGATTGGTTGCAGAAAACCCAAAAGAAAGATGCTTGAGAGACAGAGAGATTTTCCTATTTCCTCTTTAATCATCAGTGCCACTTCAAATGCTTGGGTTCTGTTTCCATCCAGCCAAACACTGGGACTGGTATAGAAGATGTCAAAGAATGAAAATTAATGGACGAGGAACATTTCTCTCATTTTAAGCCTGTAAAACATGTGCTCATTATGCTCTCTGTGTGCAATTATAGAGAAGTAAAACCTCAAATTAAAAACAGCCAAGATGACAATAGTCAACACAAATAAGAGCTCCTAATCAAAAGCGTGGCTTACTCCAGCCATTTATTTAAGAATATACAGGACCTGCAGGCATGCCTTGCTCATCAACCAACTCAAGCTTTGTCAGACCGAGAAGGTCCTGACCCTGAAACTCTACAGAGTCCACATCTGGGGTCTCCGAGAGGTTGGTGCTTTGATATAACCATAATGGGTCCATTAGATACGCCATCAACAGAGATTCTGTAGACAATCATTGTCTTTATGAAAAGTATCCCAACAGATCTCAACTGCTGTGGTGGTGAATAAGGCAACTGTGGGGTTTATTGCCTGTGCCGCTATGGCCAGCATTATAACATGTTAAACCTTGGTCTGCTGCAGCTCATTTTGCTGCACAAGTTGGAAATGTTGTTTCCTTACCTTGAAAGGTGTTTTCTGCTGTATAGACCAGGTCAGTCCTATGTTAGTGAGGCAGCTGCATTCCTCAAGCAAAGGAAGACAGATTGGTCTTGAGCTTGCCTCTCTTCACATCCAGCTCTGAACAGCAGTGATCTACATCAACAAAAACAGATCAGCATGATACACTGTTTTCACCTCACTCCTTTGCAGATCAAGATTCAGAGGGAAGACGGCACAGAATGCATGCAGAGGAGACCTGATTTGGGCATGACATGGCAGAAAATATACAGAAGGAAACAAAACATCCCTTCCCTTTAGACTGGAAACACCAGGAGAAGCAGCTCTCTTCAACTTCAGCTTCTTCTATGTTTACTTGCAGGGTATTATTCAGCCACTAGATGTCTCTAAGGGCTGCACAGAGTTTCATGCAGGGTGTGGTCTGTTATAAACAAAGGAGGCAAAGTTAGAATTCAAGCTGTGTAGTAATTTGTATCTGTAGCTGTCTTTGTTTTCTATGATTCTGTATATCATGACACAACCCGCTTCCCTTGACGCCTGAAGTACCATGTGCAAAGGCTTTTCTTTTGGTATTCTTGATCAAAGACAAAAAATTCAGACACCATTGTGAGAACAAAAGCCTCACAGACAAGTTTGGTTTAAATTTTAGATGGAGGTTTGGTCTGGTTCCTATTTTGTTCCAACCACTTCATCTATCCTGAAACAAAACAACCAACTCCCTCCTTAATCAATAATCTGGAAACTCAGAGGCTCTATGGAGCATATTCGGGTGAGTAAAAACCTTTAAAATCTTCTTAAAATGGTAGCTCCTCTTAAAAGTTAATGATGAATTACACAATCAAATGTCCCACAAACTGAAGAGAAAATAGCACCTTAGACTTAGAAAAACTCCCCAATACAATTATGTCCCTGTTCAGCAAGCATGTTGATCTGCTGTATATTTGTCTATTTTAGACTGTATGTTCTCTGGAGTAAAGAACGTGTCATTTTGCGTGTGCGGACACAACTGTGATGTGTGCCTTGGACAATTTACCCCACAGATAACAATGAACTCTGTCTACATTTAGTTACTCCATTTGGTTCCAGACGTCTTTGCATGAACACCACTTACAGAGAAGGTGTCCCATTAATAAAGCCAAGATCCACACCAGTTGTAGTAATACCATTACACTTGTTGCTCTAGGTCACTAAAGGCTTTACAAACATTAACTTAGCCCCTCACCTGCCCCATTCAAAGTAAATGAGTATTACAAACTCAATTTTATGGGTGAAACTGAGGCACAGAAAGGTGAGAGGAATTCCTTTGAGTCATGCAATGAGACACTGGGAAAATTAAGAACTGAATCTGAGTCCTAACTCAGAGATCCTAACTCCTAGATAACACTTGCCTCCTTTGTGATCATTAAAGATGCTATGACCATTTTTGTAAGAGTATGTGGTGTTAATTTTGATGTCTTGGCCAAGTTCCAACTCGAATAATTACATAACCGAATTACTGAATGCAATATTCTTCCCATCCTGTTCTAAAATTTTGCAAAGTATTGCTACGCACCATTAAACAGCAGCTGTTTCCCACCCCTGAGGTAGCCACATTTCAGAAATGGGCAAAGCAATTGTTATACACACACACGGTAGTTTGTACAGCCAGTTATTAAAATTAGAAGGAACTTTGCTATCCGAAGCAGCATGGTCTGGAGAAATGAGCATAAGGAAAGGAGCCTCTGTTCTAATCCAAGCTAACTCACCCTGTGGCCTGGGAAATTCACTTACCTCTTTCTGCCTCAATTTCTCCATTTGAAAAGCAGGACTAATACATTTACCTATCTCACAAAGCAGTTGTGGGAATTAGTTGCCTAACAGCATGCTAAGTGCCATTTGGAAAACAGTGAAAAGTGAAGCAGGTAAGATTCTTAGCTTAACTTCCTCCTCAAAGCTCACACCTGTTACCTGCCCATGATATTCAGTTTCTCACATTTGTGGTTGTTAAGGTTTCACCACCTCTTCCAAACACGTCTCCCACCAACATAGGTCAATAGTCCCACAAGATCTGGCTACCCACCAGTTACATTTTGATAATTAAAGGTCAGACATGTCTAAAGACCCTAGGCCGCGATGACTAGATGGCTTTGGTACTGATACCAGCACTTTGATGAATGCGGACTCTTAAAGCAAAACAAACAACAAAGTCAACTAACAAGTTTCTAGACCCATTTGTTCAAAATGACAGATTGGCAAACATAGGCATTTTCTTACAAACAGCTTTTTATAACACAGAACCCAAAATAAACCCTGACCTAGCTGTGGTGCCATGTTAAACAATAATTACTCTATATAAGGCTTACCAAATGGGAATATTTGTGGGCCGGTGGGATGAAATTATTTTAGGCCTTGCACAAACGTTCTCGGGGAGTGGTAAGACTAGCTGTGGGTAATGTGGTGTACCTAGGAAACAAGCAGACACTTTTTTTTTTCAGGCTCTATTAAAATTCACTGGCTTTCCCCACTTACTGCTAAGGGGAGGGGAAAAAAGAGATTTGTTTACCCCCCTCCCCCCCATAAAATAATCCTCACTATGTCACTGTATGTGTTTTGAGATTATTTCTAGATCTGGCCACCAGCCATACCCACTAAACCACACCCAAACATATAGGCGAACAGAGGAAAACAGAGGTGCATAGCAAGGTCCTTGTAATATTTTACAGTATGGGGAAAAAAACCACAACTGGCTTCATCTCCATTTCTCACATGCCATTCAGACTGCTTCACCACTGCATCCGCTGCATCAGAGGAGACTGTAATCTCCATTGCCATGCATTGTGCCCATGGAAAGCACTGCAGTACAAACAACTCCATTTAAACAATCTTCTTCCCTGCACACATTGGTGTCACCACTGGCATGGCTGCACCAGTGCAAATCCCAAACTAAACTGAGGTTTGCACTGGTGTGATTCACCCTGGCTTGAAACCAGGATAAATTGCAACCGTGCAAAGTGCAGTTTAACAATCCCATCTACTCTAAGGGTTTGCTCTGGGCCACACCATCAGTGACTGGGCTGCAGATGACTGAAGCTGGAGCAAATCCCCAATGCAGACAGACTTGTGGTTGGGCTATCTCAGGAAATACCTTTGTCATTTGAAAAGCTATATCATCCTTGAGCTATCGGGGTCTGCAAGAGGGAAAGACTATAATTGTGTACCCCACCCTATCTCTCCAGCAACAGGAGTCCCACTGCCTGCTGAAAAGCTTAAAATATATCAAATTAAATATCTGTTATCTTGAACCTCAGCTGTCTCAATCAATGTGGTCCCCAAGAGCCTATTTACACTGTCTGTCATAGAATCATAGAATATCAAGGTTGGAAGGGACCTCAGGAAGTCATCTAGTCCAACCCCCTGCTCAAAGCAGGACCAATCCCAACTAAATCATCCCAGCCAGTGCTTTGTCAAGCCTGACCTTAAAAACCTCTAAGGAAGGAGATTCCACCACCTCCCTAGGTAATCCATTCCAGCGTTTCAACACCCTCCTAGTGAAAAAGGTTTTCCTAATATCCAATTCAGATAAGCGCCTAGTGAGATTTTCAAAAGCATCTTGGCACCTGATTCTCATTTATGTCAATGGGATTTAGGTTCCTCATCACTTTTGAAAATCACAATAGGCACCTAACTTCATCTTTAGTTGCCTAAATACGTTTAAAAATCTGACCCTTAGAAACCTATACCCTACTGACTTCTAATGATGCTTAGATGCCTAAGTACTTTTTGAAAATGTGACTTCAGTGCCTCCTAAGTGACTCAGAAGATACTGAAAATTGTACCAACAGTCCCTACCATGAGGATCATGTGTTGTACAATGTCAATCACCGTGAAGCAGGAGGAGGGGGCAAAAGGTGGCTTTCCTCCAGTCCTTCCATCCTCCTCTCTGAGAGCACACAACCGCCACGGGGTTTATTATAGGTTAAAGGGGATGGGAAGTTTGTGGGAGTGCCTATGTTAAGAAATAGACAGTTCATCACTGGAATGAAGGTCAGCTCAGGAAATGGACAGAAATTAGCATCAGGCCATACTGGTGCAAATGGCCCTTTTCTGGTTTCTAAAATATCTCGTGTCCTTATGTCATGGTAAAAGGGAGCAAAAATGGAAAGTGGTTAACAGAGTAATACCATTTAAATTTAAAATAGAAACACAGGGGATTAGAGCAAATAGCCAGGCTGTTCTAACCTGTTTTTATAGCCCAAATACAGAACCAATTCCTGTTATTTTCAGGGGTTTGTTCCTGTGCCGTAGCTGGTTTTTTTTTTTTTTTTTTTACCCTTCTGGGATGAAACTTGGCCCGTGCTAAATATGACTCATCTAACTGTAGTCACTGGACATGTGTTGCAGGATTCTGCAGATGCTGGGGCAATGGCAGTACTTCCTGCAACTTTGGCACCCAACACAGTTTTAACTAGAGGGCCATGAAGGAGTCGCAAAAAGTACTTGACATTTTGCATGTCTTCCATGTCATTCAGAGCTTCAAATGGGTCCACTTTTTGAAAAAAAAAAAAAAAAAACAGAAAAAAGTTACTTTTGTGACTGCACTCAAAAATGAACCCCATTTCCTGTTAGAAAGGACCCACTCTGAAAAATGTTGCTTTAAAAATTTGAACTGAGGAAATCGAAAAAGCTTTGACAGCTACAGAAGTGCATTATGGATTGTCCAAACTAATCTTTGGCAGAACTCGATGGCCCTCAGTGAAATAGATTAATTGTTTACAGAGTTTGTTTGTTTTTAATTGTAGATGCTTTTCTGCATTCCAGTGATGTAAAATCATTAGTTAAATGATGGATGAGTCCCACTGGGCAGCAGTGTTATTTCATTTAGGCGAGAAACTCTTCCAAAATATCCTTAGTGTCCTGTGTATGGAGATAGGATTGAGATGCACACCCATAGTATACAGACACACAACTGACAGCGTTCCACAATGAAACATGGGTGGCATTTACCTCAGTACTGTACACATGGATAAAGATGGTCAAAAATTCTGTCAATTTTCTGTCAGAAAATGGCATCACCATACAATCAAAACTTTTTGTGAAATGGTATTGATTTCAACAACAAACTAGAAAACAAAATTGGGGAAAAGAACATTTCAACATTTTCAGAGAGTGAGTTTTGATTTTTCATTTTGAAATTACTTTTTAATCTTGACATTTTATTTTTATGTTTAAAACTTAAAAAAATAAAAGACAGTCACAATATATACAAAATATTTTGAATGTATTGAAGCCAAACTTTGCCAATGACCTGAAACAAAAAAATAATAATCAGAATTTTGTTTCAATGAAAAAAATGTAAATTTTGGTTTTTCATCCTGATTTATGATGAACATCTGTTCAAAATATCAATTTTTTTTCTTGGGATGGAGATCTGTTTTCTAACCAGCTCTGCATATGGACAGTGGACAGCGTACTGTCCATGATACTTGGCTTTATGATATTTTTCAATATGCTATTGCCCATATATTGTACGGCTGGTGCTGTTCATTTTCTTTAAATGACATACATTCTAGCATTCATCTCACATGCCTTCAACAGACCCATCAGTGCCTTTAAATGTACGGTGTGAAATTCACAGATGAGAGAAATTCTAGCCACATAAAGTCACACGATCCAGCAGGAGGTAATTAACGGTCAGATTGAAAAGAATAAAAAAGAGGATAACTGTAGAGAAATAAGACACTTGTGAGATTGGTAACAGGCTATGGAGCTTTTGATCTATCAATCACTGATATTAATCCAAGTCAGGTTTATAGGGAATGGACTCACTTGACATCCAATGGCTGTTCAGTGGCCTGTGTGAAAAGAGTTGGTACCGTTGGGTCAATTCCTCGTAGACCGGGATCTATATCACAAAAGGAAAAAAACCTGTCACAACTGACTGAAGCTGCATGAAGCCTGAACATCTCACCGCTAGTTCTTTTAGCTCCATTGGCAGAGCAGGGCAGGAGTGGGAAGAAGCTTGTGCAGCCACTGCTCCTGTTTTGGGAAGAGGTGGACTTCCCTGGTGTTCTTAGTTCCTAGGAGAAAAAGGGGAACTCAGACCTGAGGAGGTGGAATCCAGATGCATTGTGGGACTTTCATCAGCCATAATACTGCTAGACGGGGCCTAACCACGGAAGCAGCTAGAAGGTAAAAGCTGGATTTCTGCTAGTACTGCAGCCCTTAGTAATGGAGAGCATACTGATGTCTTATGGGCTGGGATGGCCGGTCGTCTTGCTCTTGGGTAATTTGCTAATCTAGGGAGCCACTAGAGAGGCTCCCTTCAAGGACTCACAGCAAGCCTGACTCATTTTATAACATCTGAGCATGTTCTTCCCCCCCACCCCACCCCATTTCTGTTGCGGGAACACCAGAAGATGATGAAATAGAGAGAGCTGGGGATGAACTGGCAAGGTCAAACCCTGACAGGCGGTGTTCACTCAGTCCAGTTTTGATTTACCTCTTTTCCATTCATTTCTCCACCAATGCTTGGAGACTTGCCTTGCTATGCAACTGTTGTGGGCTGACGGTTGTAGCTCATGGAAGCTTACCAACTTGGGGTAAGGTATAGGCCCCACAGCACCTTACAGCATCAGGCCCATCAATTCTAATAGCCCCCAGTTCATTGACGTATTTAAGCTAACTTTAAGCATGTAAGTGGTCCAGTTGATCTCAGTGGAACTACGTGTGGATTTATAGATAGAACTGGTTAAAAAAATGTCAACAAGACTGTTTTTCCCATCAGAAAATGTCATTCTGTCAGAATGAAAAATGTTTCACAGACATGTCTTAGTTTCAATGAAAATGTTGGGAAGGTTTCTCCAGACCTCTAGCTTATGTTAGTGTAAACCAAGACTAACTCTGCTGAAGATAGTAAAGATATGCCAGCATAAAGCTGATGGAAGTGAGCAGAGAATCAGACCCTTATATTTTAGATTCAAGCAGCTGTGTGTCTTCTTTAAACTGTAATGGTATTTCTATATGCATATTCCACCGTATCCTCTATTACATAAAAATAATATGCCACAATAATAGTATGACAGGATATGTTTACTGGAAAACTAATTTACTTACATTTCATTCCACTGGCCTGCTTAAAAACACACCTCTCTTTTCCCACTGCTTTGGTCTATGTTGTTGAAATGTGACATCCAGCTAAATGGAGGAAAATGAATAAAAGTTAAACTAAGTCTTGTGAATGGTTTATAACTGAGATTACAGACTTTTAGGGCCAGATCCTCATATGGTATAAAACTGATCTGCTCCAGAGAGGTCAATGAAGCTGTCATGATTTGCACAAGCTACAGACTAGATCATTTTTCTATCTTGCAAACCAAAAATAATCACCACCGTCTTTTCATGGGAAATAGCGTGCGTGTGCACATGTGTGTTGCAGATGCCGAATCGCCAGTAATAATACACAGCTTTCTTATAATACTGGTATATGTTCAAAGCAATAGGTGAAGTGAGACAGACAGATTACAGACAGGTGAAGTGAAACAGAAGGGAGAAGTGACCTATGTGAGGCCAGTGTGTCAGCGGCAAAGCTAGAATTAGACTTCAGAAGCTCCCATCCCTTAGCATGTGTTGGTTTAGTTTTAAATCACAAGATCTTTATCATCTCTTCTAAGGTCTGATCCAATGCCTGTTGAAGTCAAAGGAGAGATACCCCCCAATTTAAATGGGCTATAGACGAGACTCCAAGACGCTAGTTAATACTGTGTATACATTGCTTTGAATAATGTGCTTGGTTTCAATTACACACTTACATGAAAACAGCAATTAGATCAAATCAATATTTCCTTAATTTGACTCTGGAAAATTATCCTCCTCCAATGTTTCTTCTTTTAAAAAAACCTTTAATTCTTATTAAATGTAACATATTTACAACATAACATCAGTATAGTTCTATTCTGCAGGTGTCACTATTTGTTATGTCCAAGCATAGATAATGGTACAGCACATATCATAATGAGTATTCTACAGTGAATAAAAACCCCTGTTTGAAAGAACATTACCACATGCTTATTGAATGGCTGAGGCCAAATTGTTAGCAGAATTTCCATACAGCTTCCAAATTTGTACCTGCCCCTTTTGCACAGAGAAAATATCCAGTTTTCCCATGCAAGTACCATTTGCACTTGTAAATTCAGAAGCTTGCAAGTGCAATTTGTTACATGCGATGTAATGCAAATCGGGCAATCTTTCTTTGAAACTTTGGCCAGAAAAATATAAACTGAGAAGAAAAAATCAAACTAAATGAGAGTGTAAAGGAAAGTATAGAGAGAAAGAAAAAGGAAATGGTATCAAACAAGGATATTTGATTTAATGTGGGAGATCAAACTGAGTGTATTTTCTGCACTATCAGGAGTAGAATAGGTGAAACAAGGTCCCATATTAAATACAAATTTGTAAATTATCTTTCTGATTTTTTTCTTAACTGCATCTTTGGATAATAGGCAACACTTAGAAGTGACACACAACACCTTCATTCACTGTAGTACCTGATGAGCTAGTAACACGAGAGGGCCTATTATTCAATGGGTGTGTCTCTATATATGAATCCCCTCTATCCCCTACCTGCCCCGACTCCCAACCCATCTTTGAAATAGGTTAACCAGCAGCTCCTGCTTACAACACAGACCACTGTAGATCACTGTAGTTGACTGTGAATCAATTCAAAAGAAACTTGAGATTGATCAAAATGCTCTCCCAACGTTCGGGCTCTTCAGGACTCTGTGCTGAATTTTGATTCAAATTTCACACATAACCTTTTTATTTGCATTTGTTTCTGGTTAAGGTACTGGATGGACTCTGGAAATCTGTGGAAGAGCTTTGAATTCATGGCAGATTTCCTAGGTCACTACCGGCAAGTATCTTAGGGCCAGACTGGTAAAGTTATTTAGGAGC
Organism: Sternotherus odoratus; assembly: GCA_032164245.1. Lineage (NCBI taxonomy): Eukaryota > Metazoa > Chordata > Testudines > Kinosternidae > Sternotherus > Sternotherus odoratus. The sequence goes on from JAVMKO010000019.1 coordinate 6,640,829, forward strand.
CTAGAGATGCAGATAGTTGCCTAGTGGGATTCCCAAAAGCTTTTTAGAATACAGAGTACCTAAATACCTTTACAAATCTGGGCCCTTAGGCCCTTTGTGCTTCCATTCCCTGTCTGTAAAGTAGAGATTATACTTCTTTCCTACAACAGGGGTTTTTGTGAGGCTAAATTCAGTAACCAATACTGCACTGATGGGCATCATATAAGTATCTACATTGAGAAAGAGATTTATAATGGTCCAACTCAAACCCCAGTATCCACATAGTGTCTGCATCCAAATTCCATGGCTGGCAAACTTTAAAGACTTCTTAAATAATTAGGTAAGCCTGAAATTTTCTTTTTATAATGAATCAAAGGATAAACAATGTGCTAAGTTCTAGACTGCAATTTCCTTGTGAAGTAATAAAAGGAAGTCCGCAAATGTAAATCAGTGTGGTTCCATAGACTTCAGTGGAGCTACTCCAATTTACATCAGCTGAGGATCTGACCCCCTAGAATGAAGACCATCTGAAGTGACTGCAGAGTAGATATCAGTTTTATTTAAAATGTAAGATACTTAGTGCCGGCACTTTTCTTTTAAACCACAGAAATGCACGCTCAGGATGCAGATGCATTTGGATGCCCTCGGCTGGAAATCATGTTTGCTCAACACTCACAGCTGATACACAAATTGTCTCTACTCATGCTTAGCCTTTCAGATGGCCTGGTGCCTACACAAAAGCTGATTAGAACCTGCCCTGGGCTATGAGGGCAAGGCCAGGGTATGTTCAGATCAGTAAACTGTATAATAATATAAATGTCATCTATTCTACAAGAAGTGTTGGCACTATAAGTATCTTGTGCCTGATTGCATCTATGTGCCAAAAAGAAACTTGAACACTCAGGAGAAAGGAAGGCATGGGGATTCACCACCAGCTCTTCTGGCTTCCAACACAAGTTGTAGAGCAGTGGGTGCCTTGTTAATCCCAAGACTATCTAGTGAGTGTCAGATTGTATGTAACATGAATACAACTGGTGTATATATAGCCTTGTTGAGCAGCCAAGCTCAGAGCAGAAAATGAACCATGAACAGTATGTCTGGCACAGTTCAAGACATGAGCTGTACACTTGCCAGAAAAGATGGCAATCAGCCAAAGTAGCATAGTCCTGGGTGGTCACTAACTAGTTGTGCATTAGCCTTTCTGAGGGGCAAACTGGAGCAATGCACAGAAAGCATTAGGGGTAACGGGATAAGGACACTCATTTTAGGACACTAGTTCGAATCCAAGCCACATCTATAGAGAGTCATCTCCATCTGATTGTCCCTGGAAAACTATATGAAATGAAATGATGGTCTCACTCCAGTTCCTACTGGATAGAGGTCAACACTATGATCAGAATGTGTATCCTCCCTGGCAGCCTTGCCAGAGAAGCCAAAGGCCAAATGGGAAGAAAGGCTGGACTATGTCCCATTGTTGATGAAAGGGTCTCTCTAGGACAGAGTTTAGGCAAACTGGTAAGGTGCAGAGTTACCAGCTTCACGCGTCGTATTTAATTTTTCAGCAGAAAAAACGTGGAGAACAATGTGAGATACAACAGGTAGAACATAGGATAAAACTGCGAGAATAATCTAGGTTCAAATTGAGTGGGTGATCCTACAGACCAACTAAAAACATAATGGGACGATGCAGCAAAATGCTTCATGAAACATGCAGCAATACCTCCAGAACTTTAAGGCAAGAGAGTGTTGACCTGCAAATATGTTACCAAAGAGTACTTTGTATCACAAAGAAATGTTTGGTAGGCCTCAGACTTCTTTCTCTAGAGTCATTTATTTCGTATCTGAACCAGACACCAAACCATTCAAAATGGCTTCCTTTCATCATTCTTCATTTTGTCCATAACCTGGAGACTGCTCACCCTACTAAATACAGGCGCCCAATTGCACTGCATAAACTACAAATAACTCCCCTTGATTTCAGTGACAGCCCCTTGTGTCTTGCAGTGTGAGAATAACGCTGCCTGACTCTGTAGCTGAGAGTTCTACCCTTTCTCCATAACTGAGCCAAAGACCAGCTGTCTGAGACTAGAAGATGTGAAATTCATTTGATGCTTTTCAAAAGACAATAATCCTTTCCTGGAAGTCCCAAAAAAACCACTAAGAGATAGAAGGTCAATGTTAAAGGTAAATGAAAGTCAGTTATTTATTTATCAAGTAATTCAGTGATCTGAGGCACAACTCTCTGTAATTTAGGGAATCCCTCCCAAATGAGGAGAAATATGTTTTCCCCCATTACATTTTCCCCAGCAACCATCAGATCTTGTATAAATTCATGACCAAATGCAGCATCTCTACTATGCACTTTTTAGTGGTCCTCCTTCAACAAACAAACAGAAGAGTTGGCCATTGACTGCTATTGAAGAGCCCAGGGTTTAAGTGGGATTTTCTTTTCCAATAATTTCCCCCATATTTTCATAGGATCCCCTAAACTTTTATTGCCAAACTGGATTTGGAGTTTGTATTAAAGTATATGACACAGAGATATTTAAAAGATTAGTAAATGTGCTCAGAAAAAAAACAATCCAACAACACTGGAATATTACCATCAATATTTTCAGTCTAAACTGAAGCATCAGAATTACAAGGTGCAATTATCTTTTGGAACGTGTGGCACCTAGGGGTGATCTTTATGTTAAAGGAAAAGATGGTTTAGTGCTTAGTACATGAGTGCTAATTAAAAAGCTGGGAGAAAAGTCTGTCATAGCTGAATCATGAGACAAATGCATGCTGTGTGTTTGTTTAAATAGTCGATGGTATGCTGACAATACTAAGCAAGTGTGGCCCTCTATAAAGTGTATTTGCCAAAACAAATCCTTATGCAAAATCTGATTCTCTGTGACTCTATCCACCAACAGCCCAGATTCTAATGCTCACAGTAAGCAATGCCTTTACTCTATATGAAGACCTATTAAAGTCAATGGGTACTTAATGTGAGTGAAGCGAGCATTATATACAAAGATTTGGACACCTTGCAGATTTTTTTTTAACCAACTGGAAACAATTATACTAATATATTATACATTTGGCCGCTTCTATTGCTTATTTTCTTATGCTGGCTGCTTGCATGAAAATAGCATTTTTGTTGCTTTCTTTTTCATCTGCTCTGGCTACCTATTCTGAACTTGAAGTCACTGATCTGGCTACTTAGGCTTCTTTCAGTGTATCTTGTGCAGCAAGTTTGGGCTGTGATCATTTAAACTGTCAATATTACAGAAGCTTCATCAAGTTTATAGATATAAAGAACACATCCTTCATGGTCAGATATGGGAATGTGGATCACATGAGGAGCCAAAACAAAGATTCCCATTGACTTTGATAGGTTTTGGATCAGGTCCTCTGGAGGAGGAGTATTAAGGAGGAAAGTGACTCTTCCCTTCCTATGAATATGCAAAGTTCATCATTCACTTACAATGGGAACAGTTTCATCCGGATTTAGATCATGGTCCATGGATAATCATCCCACTATTCACTTCTCCCAGCTTTGGGGAAGTGTAATCAAGAAAGCATTATAAAGCAAACCTGCCCTGAAGGGATAGAGTTGTTTTAATAATGTTAAGGCCTTGTCCATATTGTGTTTATGGCTGGGGGCTGGGTTTTTGTTGAGTTCCCCCCGCCCTAATATTATTCCCAGGCCTGATCCTCAACTGGTGTAAATCAGCAACGCTTCACTGATTTCTATGGAACCACACCCTGCTTTACACCAGCTCAAGATCTGACCTGGAACCATCTGATTTGATTTAAAAATGCAAACCTAAGCTCACTTTATGCCAATCTGAAAGCAAAATGCACATTTTTTTTCCCAGCTCAAACCTGCTAAATTGCAAAAAGCCTTTTCTGGTCTGCTGCTGGCCTCTTGTCACACATTTCTTGAATACAGTCCAAGCCTGGGCCAAGGAAATGCATATTAATAGAAAAAGAAAATGACTGACGACTTCCCAAGCATCTGTCATACTCGCAGTTTTTAATGAGCTTTATATAATGTGTCATCAATACTATTTATTTTACAGCCATCAATCTTAGTCACCCAAATCTATCACAGGGAACACGACACATAGAGGGACCAACCTTTAGCACAACATGATAAAGCAATGATGCTTTTGTAACCAATCACAGAAATACTCAGGCTCCCTCCACGGTTGTGTGTCTAGTTTTGCTCCCTGTTATTCGGCTTCCAGTTTTGCTTGATTCTACAAATCCTGCCTTAAACACCCACATTTCCCAAAAGTTGGCCCAAAGCTTGATTCTGCCTGTGAAGGTCAAACTTTGACAGAAATCAGGAGAGGGGTTGAAGATGAAACTCAAAGTGAAGGTGAAATTCACAGATGAGCAGACTATGTTTTACACCAGACAGACCTTTTACACCAAAATCTGACACACCTGGCAAATTCTTTGTGACTCAATACCACTGAGGCGACATCTAACATTTGATCTGGGAGGTGTGATTCCCAGCTTATGAAGAGGTATCTGCTCTAGCTCTGCTTGAGCTAGCATGCTAAAAACAACCCTGGAGCCAGGGCAGCAGGGGCAGCTACCTGCCAAAGTACATACCCTGGGGTTTGGGCAGGTATGTGCTTGGTTGGGTAGCCGGAGATTCTGCCCTTACTACACCAGCTACACAACTATGTCTAGTGCGCTAGCTTGGGTACATCCATACAGCTGGGGGATCCCACCTCCCAGCTCAAATGTAGACATAGCCAGACTTTAGCATAACTCCTAACTGTAAACTCTAAAAGGTGATTTACCAGGAGTCAATGGAGAGAGAGAACCGAATAATCCATACAGAGCACTAGGCAGTCAGGACTCCTCGATCCTATTGTCCCCTCTCCTGTTGTTTCACTATATAGCCTTCAAGAAATTAGTTAGGCCAATATTTTCACAAGTGGCCACGGATTTGGGAAACCATCCTTTTTCTGCACACAACTTGAGACTATTAGAGGGACTGAGCATAGATTTCAGCTGGATCTGTGGATGATTAGCACTTTGGAAAATCAGCCCCCAGGTGTACTAAGATGAAAACCCAAAAACGGAAGTATCCAAAGCTGCTGGCCACATCTGAAATGTTTGGAATCAGCCTCAAACAACTCTGTAAGAGACAGTCTCCCCATCTTTAAAATGGAGCGATTTGCCCATCTTTATAAAGACCTTTGAGATCTTTGTATGAAAAGTCGATAGAAGGGCTAAGTATTAGTATTAGTTAGAGATGGCTGAAAAACAGGAGAAAAGTTTCATGAAGATTTTTCTGTTTTTCCCTCCAAAATTCAAATGTTGATGGGAAATGTCTCAAAAGTTTAAAATGGGTTATTGTTATTGCTATTACTGCACAGGCCCTTACCACTCAAGCTAAAGGGGAATCTCTTAGCACTACAGAGTCTCTGATGTGCAGTTGAGTAATTTTCATTCTGTCCAGCAGAGGGTAGTAACACAATGGCACACTAATTAGTTAGTACAATGCACACACTGTGCCCCGTTTGTCCCCATTTTAATTCTTGCCAGCTTGGCACACCAATGACTGGAAGCTCAGAGGTCGGGAGCAAGAAGTTACTAGGGGTTATTGTTCACTGTCTCGGGCCAAGGCCCACTGAAAGAAATTTGGGGCCCTGGTACATCATTTTCACTGGCGCCCTACCTCCTCCCATTTCACCCGTTACAGACATTTTGGGGCTCCCACAAGCTAGGGGGCCCAGTACAACTATCCCTCACCTTTATTAGCCCTGCCTAGAGGCATTCTCTGACTCTATAGGATAGTCAGAGCAGCAAAAGCCATCCAGCACTGGTTGTGTATATCTACTTGGCAGCAGGTACGTGCATCAAACCTGGGCCAAAGTGAGCATCCATTTCTGATGGCTCATAGCTTCACTCTCCTTAAACCTCGGCTCAGATTTATCCACTAAGGTTTCTCTACCAGGCAGCAAATACACACATTAGTCATGTTCTCACCCTCCCCTCAGTGCACACATTTGTGGGAAGAAGAAAAGCCGCTGAAAGAAAATGAGGTTTCTATTTTATGCTTTTTATTTTCCACAGGCTAAAGTAACCCAACCCTGGTTTTGTTCAATTTCAAAACAAAAACAAAACCCTCTCAATGAATTCCCGTTTACTACAAATTGATCTTCAATGTGTTAAATAAATCAGCGAAAATGGAAATCCAAAAATAAATAGCCGTTCTGCTGTTGCTATGACTACTAGACATTTTTACCTGGACAGAGATTTTATGTTTCACAGTTGCTAACAGTTTAAAAGGAGAATTACATTCAGTTTTTAGTCCTGGTGCATTTTCCCCACACAACACAATATAAGAGATTATTTTTGGCTGCTTCTTAGAAAATAAAAGAAAATCAGAGGGAGGAGCTTTTCACTCCAGACTGGACAGACAACGTACAATGCAGTAAATGTATTAGGACTTGTGAAGTCTATTCTACACATACAGAAAAAAGAGAGGGTTCAATATTATTAGCATTAGAAGAACAACTAATGGTCCTAACCATTGTGCTAAATGCTGGACATGTGTATAGACAAGACAGACAAAAGGTGTTAGAAAAAGATTCACCATACAATAGGATGACTGGAAACTGAGGCAGAGGCTTGCCATGGCTTGTAAAAGGTGTCATAGGAAGTCTGTGGCAGTGCTGAGAATTGAGCTAAGATCTCGAGCCCAGTCCAGCCACCATCCTTCTACCACAGGGCGGAGTGGTTTCTTACATGGCACCTAATCATCATGATGGACATGATTTAAAACGTTTCAAGCAAAAGAAGCCAATTTCAGTCCTGGAATAAGCAATTGCATCTCCTCTGAAGCTGAAGTTGGAGTCACACTGGTTTATTCAGGGCTGAATTTGGCCCAGTGGGTAAAACTGGTATCAGGCTACACATAGCCCTCAAATTATTATTATGGCTGGGAGGGGAAAGGTGGGAGCACAAACATGGTCACCCTAATCCTGGCCTTTCTTAGAAGTGGCTCACTGCAAATCCTGTGCACCCTGAACCTCAGACTCTATACCAGGGTGAGTGTGGTCAGAGGGTGTCAGCTCTGTGCTTAACCACACAACTCCTGATATACTTGCACATGCTGTCCACTCTCCCACATTCCTCTTGTTCCTCCTCCCAGTAGAAGCAGCCTGCTTCAGTAGGAAGTTGTGTATGGGTACCATGCCAACCTAAACATGGGTGCAAAATAACTCCCCCGTTTGACTCCGCCTTGCCCCTGTCATGCACAGCAGGGAAATTTGGGCACAAGTTACTAACAAAGTACCATTCACCCCACTTCTCACTCGCTGGGCCAGTCCACAGCTGGTATACAGAAGCACAGCGCCACGACTGGCAATGGAGCTCAGCCGATTTAGACCAGCTGATGGCCTGGTCCATTTTACACAAGTTTTAATAACTTCAAAAGGCCCAAAAGGAACTTGATAATGTCATTCATTTCCACCGGAATCAATCTATATAGAATTTCACGTGCATGCTCTCTCTCTCTCACACACACACACACTCATTTACACACATATACACTGATTGTGAAAGTGCTCCAAACAAACATGGACCTCGATATGCCTCCTTTCCTTAAAAGTCAAGCAGACAGCACAAGCAGCAGTCTGTGAAAGCAGGCATTCAATTCTACTCAGAAAATCTCGTTTTCCTCTAAATGGGCCTCTCATCAGGCTCAGTGACAACTCTTTGCTGCCTGAGAAAAAGCACTGGAATAAAAAAAAAAGGAACCTATTTTCCAGAGCAAAGTAATCCCTATTCCATTGCCATGGTACCAGACATCCGTCTCTTCCTTTCATTGACCAGACAAGGTCCCCCTCAGCTACTAGCTTCTTTTTTTCCTTTTCTCTCTCTTTTTTTTTGGGGGGGAGGGGGGGGGGATGTGTGTGTGTATATGCCTGAATTTGTTTCCTTGGTAGAAAAAGTAATCATTAAAGTATTAGTTTAGGTTGATTGATTCTTCAGGGACAGAAAAGGGTTCTGGGGGCTTTGTAATCTCTGACATGATCTCAAAACAGAGGCCTTCAGCATGATACAATATTGAAATAATAAAGGAAGGTGTAATCTCTCCCACTTTGAAATCCAAACAGTACAGTTTATAGCACAGAAGTCAAAGCTCCTCAGCAAACCAAAGTACAGAGAAGGTTCCTGGGAAAATAGAAGGATAACCCACCTTTTCGTGATTGAGGGGGGGAAACTATCAGCGAGATCCTCGGCTGGTGTAAACCTGAGGTTTCCTTGCCTTCAGTGTAGTTATGCTAGTTTATTGCAGCTGACAATCTAGCTCTATATTCCAATGCAACCTGAAAAGAAAAGTAGCATAAAAATGAATGATAAAGAGGAGTCGGTTTAAAACCACAGAAAGTCAAACGGCTAAACAAAGGGAACTCAGGCGAGATGAAACAAAGGATAGATATAAATACCTGAAAACCCGGGCTATGTTACAAAACATACACGTGCTGAAAAGCATGAACAGTTAAAGTCACCCAAAACACCTTAACTCTGTCCTCGTACCATGGGCAACTTCCTATTTTTGCCTGGAGTATCCTTGATACTCTACTTGATATGGTGGGGGATTTTTAAGGGCTAGATTCTCAACTGCATCAAGCTTCTGCTTGACACAGTTAGTTGTGGCTCCCTGAGTCTGGGTCCAGCTCCAACCAAGCCCCAGCACTGTGTTGTTCCGATACATGCTGGCTGGTAATGCTAGGGGTGGTGGCGGCAGCATAGGAGCTGGCTATGCCAGGAGACTTTCCATGTGACAAGATCCATCTGATTTCCAGCCCCTTTGGGAGACAAGAGCTCCACGAGGGGGCTAGGTCACAGATCAGGATCTGAATTTTTTAAATCCATTTCTAGTCTGATTTTCAGTGGTACCAAGCACCCATAATTCTTGCTCAAGTCAATGGGAGCTGCAGGTACTCAGTCCCTCTCGGGAGGCCCTCAGCACCTTTGCAGTGTCAGGCCTTTCATAAATATGTGCTTGGATGTATCATTTGCCCAGATTTCAATCTGTGTGAGTAAAAGCCCAGACTCACTGTCTAATTCTTGCAGAAAAATAAGGTTGTTTGTTTCTCGCCTGCACACAGAAGGATGGCTATTTGGCTGGAGTTTGTCTGTCTCTTTATTAATGAATAATTCTAGTAACCACCTTCTGCGGCTACCCTGCAACGACGGTCCTGACAAGACAGATGGCTCCGAACCGTCTAGCGCCATGGTTCACCTTTTTAGTTTAATAAAAATCAATTTTCTGTGGCGTCCGCAGGCAGGTGCAGGAGAAAGCAGGAAAGAGAGGGAACAAATATGCATTGCACACACAGACTTCTCAGCCGTGCTGTGGATGGCACACAGGCATGCACGCGCGCGCGCACGCAAACACAATTTCTGGAGGTTCCTGCAGTCTGATCAATTTTGCATTCAGTTCAGACCTGGAATGGATTTATTATTCTTTGGAAACTTTCGACCTGAAAGGAAGATGGATCCGTTGTGACACAGCCTGGGGTTTCAATCAGAAATCTCCACACATCTATTCAGATTGTTCTCTCTTTTCACAACACTCCTCTAGTGGCTCAGCCTCTTTCTTTTGGAAAAGAGGGTCGATGATTCCATCCCAACACATTCAGTAGTTGGCAGGTTGCCTTATTACTATCTACATTCATAGTCATGCCTAGATGCCCCAACAGCGATCAGGGCCTCATTGCGCTAGGCACTGTACATACACAAAATACAGATCAAGACAAAGTGCCTGCTCCAAAGAGCTTGCAATCCAAATAGTCAAGACAGGCACAAAGGGTGAGCGGGGAAAGAGCGATACAGAGAGGGGAAGTGACTTAAGCAAAGCCTTGGAGCATGTCAGAGCCAATAAAAGAACCCGTCTCCTGAATTCCAAGCAAGTGCCTCATCATTGGCCCATGTGGCCACTTCATTCTGCCCAAAGACAGGTTTAATATTTATACAGATTCATAAGACAAAGCATCCTCCCATCCTCTGGGTTCCTTGGCATCATTTAAATTTCACAGTCTGTAGCTTAATAGATGGCTCCTCCCACTCTGACATTATATAGACACATCTCTCTCTTGCTGACACAATATTAAAGGCTCAGATTTTACCTGGCCCTTCTACAGGTGCCGAGAGGCAAGAATAGAAAGGGAAACTTCTCCCCGCTTCCATGGTCTGTGTAAGGATCAACAACCTCCAGGCTCTGGGAAGTACAGGGTGTGTTCCCTCCCTGCTATCCCAGCAGCTCCCAACCTCGATTTCCTGTAGATAATGTTGGGTTTGACCCCATATTTTTAAATTTCAGTCTCAATTTGCACCCGGGGCTGACGTACATTGAAACAGCATGAGGTGCTCTCCCAGCCAAGGAGGATGGAGAACTGTAGGGGCGCAGGGATGACCCAAACCTAGGCAGGGATGGGAGTTCTCCCTGTGCTTTTACCAGAGACGGGGGAGCTGCACTCCCCAGTCCCAACTCCACCATGATCACACCCCAGTTTGTAACTAAACGTGTTCCCAAAATAACTCCCCACCTCCCGTTCCAGGCGTGCATGAAAATGAGACACAAAGCGCCAAGCAATGGAGGATCAACAGACCTGTTGTCTGTATTGCAAGACGTGCTACAAGTGAGGTTTAAAATACGGTGGTCTGATGCCGCTGACTTATTCCCGTGCAAAGAAAAAGTAACTGTGCTTAAGACAATGGAATTATGCTGGTGTAATTTTGGTGTAAAGTAAGATTAAAATCAGACTTTTATCAGGAAAATGAAAGTGAAAACATTGCAACTGGGCTTGGTATAGTCCTTTTGTCTGAAACACTTTTATCAGTAGTCAATTCCATATGCAGCCAGCAGAGGGTGTGCCTCTGTAGTAATGACAGGTAAGTTAGTTTACCACCAGAATCAGTTTCCTTTTAGTAGATTTTATTTTTTAATTTACCACCCCACCCACCGTGGCAAAATCACTATATATATAATGTTAGGATTATATATCAAAAGTTATGATCAGGAATGGAATATATATTCCAAAACTCCCCATATATTCCAAAACTCCCGGCTTCATATGAACAAAGATGCAGTCAGTAGGGGAAGGTGATAACATAGTAATTTATGGTGGTTTAAGTAGGACTAGTAAGATTTTAATGAAACACAATATTCTGTTACTGAGCCAAAGGGATAGTAAGTCAGAAAAGGAATAATACAACTGGAAGATAATGAAACTGACTAGACTTGGTCTGCTTCTGATTTCACCTGCACAGCTGCAAATCAGGAGCACCTACAGAAGAATCAGACCTTATTGCATTTTTATGTTTGCAATTTAAAACTAAACAAAAAATCAAGCATACGGAAGCTGTTGAACAGAAACATTTGCAGTTACATAATGTAACGAACACATGCCCCTGAAATGATCTAGGACCCTGGATCCAAATACTCCTGACTTTTGGGGAAATTCGGACTGTGACACAGACAGAACCAACCCGCCCGCCTGCACCCCAACCCCCTCCCATGCCATCACTCCCACTATGTGAAAGTTTTATGCACACTAGGAAATTTGCAGCTGGGGCTTATTAATGAAAAAAACTTAGAATCCAAGACAAAACCCTAGTTCTTACCTCCATATAGGCATTAGAAGAAGATACCGAATTCTGCAGCTTTTTGAAGCTAAATAGGCTGAAATTAAGCCCTGGCAAGAAGACCTTCAGATGGCTAGGGTACCACTTAAGTCCCACATAAACCCCCTGCATTGAAGGACGGGTCCTTAGCTGGGGTAAATCAGCATAGCTCCACTGAAATCAGTGATGGGGTCACACTGATTTACCTCAGACAGGGCCTTTCAGTCATTGTTAATCCATTCCCTTGTTTCATTTCAGAAAAGAACTGCATTGATTCCAGGAACGATCCAGCCAACTCGTTGGCTCCTTCTGGCTTATGCAGAAGCAGTAATATTGACTTGGGGGTTGGGGGTATGGAGACAGTCTGGCCTAGAGAGGAGTATGGGATCAAAAATATAAGTCTGACGGGGTCACACTCAGTAAAACCTCAGAGCAACTGGATGAGCAATTCTTTTCTGAGAAGAACAAAAGACATCTGCTGAGTAAAACAGGAATTGACTCAGAGCAAGGACAAAGCCAGACAGCAGCACGTGAGGCACTAGGCTGTTCCAACAGGATGCCAGGGTCAACGGCAACTAATGCACCCAATAAGTCAAGAGGAATCAATAATGCTAAGTAGCCAGCATCTCTTATAAGAAGCAAATCAGTGTAAATGCAGTTAAAATGGTCTCTGGGCTCGGCACACTGCAGGCTAAAATCTGATTGAAGCTTGTCATGTGACACATTGACATTGGCACTCAGCCCCCACCCCCCCATCCATTGCAGTAAGATGCCTTTTCAAGCTCTAAACAGGCACGAAGCAGGTTTGAACGTGGCTGTTTGTTATCCATCTTTTGGATGAGATCTAAAACCGTGATCCCTTGTGGATTAAATATCCCGTGGTGTTTTCGCCACAAAAAGAGGGCTGCTAATGGTCCCTACTTCCAACTCTGGATGGAATCACATTCCACCTGCTGAAACTCCTCTTACCCATGCGCATATCAAGTGGGGGTCCGCAGGGCTCTGTTCTGGGTCTGGTTCTATTCAATATCTTCATAAATGATTTGGATAACAGCACAGAGAGTACACTTATAAAGTTTGCAGATAATACCAGGCTGGGATGAGTTGCAAGTGCTTTGGTGGACAGGATTAGAATTCAAAATGATCTGGAGAAACTGGAGAAATGGTCTGTAATAAATAGGATAAAATTCAGTAAGGACAAATGCAACACACTCCACTTAGGAAGGACTAATCAGTTGCACACATACAAATGGGAAATGACTGCCTAGGAAGGAGTACTGCAGAAAAGAATCTGGGGGTTATAGTGGATCACAAATTTGTGAGTCAACAATGTAGTACTGTTATAAAATAGCAAGCATCATTCTGGGATGTATTAGCAGGAGTACTGCATGCAAGACATGAGAAGTAATTCTTTCATTCTACTTAGCACTGAAGTTCTGGGCACCACACTTTATGAAAGATGTGGACAACAAGAAAAAGTCCAGAGGAGAGCAACAAAAACAATAAAAGGTCTAGAAAACATGACCTACAAGGAAAGATTGAAAAAATTGGGTTTGTTTAGTCCGGAGACTCATGTGGGACATGGTAAGAGTCTTCAAGTACGTAAAAGGTTGTTATAAAGAGGCAAGGGACCAATTCTTCTCCGTATCCATTGAGGACAGGACAAGAAGTAATGGGCTTAAATTGCAGCAAGACAGATTTAGGTTAGCCATTAGGAATAACTTTCTAACAATAAGAATAGTTAAGCACTGGAACAAATTACCTAGGGAGTTGTACAATCTCTGTCATTGGAGGTTTTTAAAAACAAACACCTGCCAGGGATGGTCTAGATAACACTGATTCTTGCCTCAGTGCAGGTGGCTGGACTAGATGACTTATCCGGGTCCCTTCCAGTCCTATATTTATATTATTCTATGCAGCAAAGCCTAGTACAGAGGAAGGGTGTAGTTAGGGCACAAGCCCAAAACATGGTTCAAGTCTTTGCTCTGCCATGAACATCATATATGACCCTGGGAAAGCTTCTTAGGTTCAGATTTTTAATGGTATTTGCATTAAAATACCTTTAAAAATCTGGCCCTTAGACTCTGTGTCTCAATTTCACACCCATAAAAGGGGCTGCCCTGCCTCATAGAGAATAAATACACTAAAGATTCTAGGATGCTCAGGCATTACATTGATTGGGACCATATAAACACCTAAAATGTTATTATCTTAGTAGCAGTGTTACATTGTGTAACCAAGTTCATTAACAAATAATGTGACCAAGATTAACTAAAACTCAGGTAAGTATGAATTTCTATAAAATATCATCCACTTAATCCTTGGGAGACAAGGACTTGGCACTTAACCAATGTGTTGTATCAACATAATCTAAAATGACATACTTATTTCTACCTCTAATAATTCTGAAGTTGGCAGGGGGAAAATATAGTTAGTGCTGCCCTCACATCTAATAAATTCTGATTTTAAACCCTCAAATTTACATCTTTGGAGTGGTGCTGTCCTTAGTAAAGGACAGAGTTCTCCTTCATTTGGATTCAAATTCTGTGTATGTTCCTCAGAGAAGAAAGAGCAAATGTACAACTTTTTGACCATTTTTAAGTGAAAAGATTATTTTTCCCCTAATAAACCTGAGAAATGTAAAGAGGGATAGTGTGTCCTTTGTAAGCTTCCTTCACTTCTAAAAATTTTAAGTTTCTTACCATGGGATTTATTTTTTTAAAATCTGTTTTCCTGTATAACAATATACTTTCTCCAAATAAAAAACTATACCAAATTTTAGAAGTTTCATTTGCTCTCTCTTTCTTTCTGCACTGTGCATGCATTTTCCTGAATATGTTCAACAGATTTCTCCGCCTTTGCAATTCTTTGAACTACGGTGTGAATTTTATTATCCATTTCCTTCAGACATTTATTCAACACAACACAAGTAATATCATTTAAGTCTATATATCAACCCTAGACAAATTCCACACCCTGACATACTAACACAGTTTGAAGGGAGTGGATTAACCAATAAAGGGCAAACTGGAGTTTAACAGGCCCAATACAGTTCCACCCAACTCAGACTTAGAAATACAGATAATGTTCTGGATGGTGGCCTTCTCTTCAGAGATTTTGTTAAGGAATTATTTAGAATTTCAGGGGCAACTTCGGATGCCATTTGCACTGGTTTAAACTAGGAGGAATTCTATTTACTGTAATGGATTAACATTCTGGTGCAACTGAGATCAAAGTATGGTCCTCGACCCTTTTTAATCTAAATGTCTCCTCAATCTCCCAAAACACAGGAAAAAATCATTTTTTTTTAGCATGGGTCTCAAATCCCCTTTAAAACAAACTAAGGGTTTAACGACGTCATGGGTCTTACACACGCACACACATTCTAAATTCTCCCCATCCCTAATAATGCTCATTTAACAATTATAGGGCCAGATGGTGTAAACTAGCATAGCTCCATTGATTCAAATGGCATTATGACCATTTACCTCAGTTGAGAATCTGGCCCATCATAAATAATCCCACCCCAAAATCTTATAATAAAAGAAAAGGAATTTGGCCTTCTGAGTCTAAGTCTGTGTGACTAAGGCCATGTCTACATTACAAAATTATGTTGCCCTAATTTACGTCAGCATGCAGCCAGCACAATTATTACATCACTTGTGTATGCGCAAGCTTGACTCCTTGTGTTGGCGGTGTGCATCCACAACAGGAGCACTTGTACTGATTGCATTGCCACTGTGGGACATTGTGGGGACGGCTCTTGAAAGCCAATAACAGTTGATGTAAGCAACGCAGTAGTTATACTGACACCCATCAGTCTAATTACATCGAGCGTGACTCTACGCCACTCCAGGAAGTGGTATTACTAAATCAGCACAGGGAGGCACTTACATCAGCAGGAGCCAAATTTAAGTGAAGACACTTCCCCAGCTAGGTTGACGCAAGGTAACTTACGTCAGCCTAACCATGTACTGAAGACCAGGCCATAGCTGCATGCTAGGGTGGGGTCAGGAGAGAAGACTATAGTGTGAAAAGCAATCAGCAGAAAGGTGTAAATTAAATAAGGGTGACAGCTATTTTACCTTTCACTTCTTGCTACTTCTTTGAGCTCCTCACTGTAACTGAAGCCAGCTCGGTCCCCTTTCATATCAATAAGTGGGTGTTGGTGGGTGTAAGAGAGTCTAACTCAATGTAAGGCAGTCTGACTCAAAGAGAAATGATGCAACAGCATATTACACATCACCTCTGTATCTGGGCCTTTATCTCCAACTCATCTAAATGGTTCATTTAACCTGATCCTAAGCACCACAGAGGAAGAGAATATCTGAGTCATTGCGTTAGCAGAAAAGAATACATGACTCTCACTTCAGTGGGAGAATATATGAGACGTCACTTTTCTCAATCCAAGTCAGCAAATAAGATAAGCGTCCATTTCCACTGACCGTTAAACTAAACTGGTAAAACTGTAAGGGAGGCTTAGTGGCCAAGAGCAGGCCTGTCAGAGCTAAGCAATCCAGACTTGGAGCTGCAAAAAGACCATGAAAATAAGAACAGCATTCTTCAAAGGAGGGTACGGAAAACCAATGTTAAACCTGCTACAGGCTGGCAAGAAAATTGCCTGAACTTGCCTGAGGAAGTATGCAGTTCAATGCATAGCGTCTTGCCAGCGCTATACTGCTCGGCATGACGACAACTACATGTGGGAAATCATACTGCCTCTGTCTGCTGCTGGGGTGGGAGGTGCCAATGGGGCAGGAAGCAAGGAGAACGCTGACATGGTTTCCCCCTTGGAGTTTCTTCCCAGTCACATTTGGTGGCAAAGGGGGACATCCCACAATGGACTAGACCGGTGATGTCCCAACCATGAAAGGTAGGGCAGTCCAAGGCCACCAGCTCTCACCCTCCGGCTCTGTGGAAACACAGATTCATCTCCTGCTCCTCCTGTAAAGAGGGTTGCTGAAGTGCCAGAGTGTGGGGTGATGAGGCCTCACTTCAGCGGCTCATGTTGCCTTTCCTCATTGCCAGGCATCCAGTCCTGGCAGGGGCCTCGGCACGGCATACAGGAACGGTGCCACAGAGACGACCGACCCCATGGCATGGGCAGATCCAAGTGGGGAGGGCCCCCTCTGAGCATATAAGGGACCCAATATAGCCTAAACATTTCTCAAAGGAGAAGACATTTGGGGAGGTTTTGTTCAGAGGCCAGATAAGGCCTGGCTGATCAACACCCACATATTCTCCCCTGCGCACAGCATCCTCAGATTCCTGCTCAGTATCATCCGTTCTGCTTTATCCCCTGCTGGCTCCATTCCCAAATACCACAGACCATTGCTGGTCCTTCGTAAATCATGCACACGCCTCTATCCCTGCTATGGCTTCATTTCAATGATGATGGGTGGGGAGGTGACATTTAAACTAGACTGGAGATGATGCTAATCCTCCCTTCATTCCAGGTTTAACAAAGCACAAAGCACTGTCCAGAGATGATGTTTACATGGCACAAAGGGAAAACATATTAGGAAAGACAATTGCTAGGGGAAATCACTATGCTATGAGGTGTATAAAGCACCTGAGGGTCCGGTACTTCAGGATGAACAGAGCTAAACCCAGGATATTATTATTTTTTCTATAGTGTCCCATATTGCTGCATTCACAATTCACCCACACCTACCTCCTGGAGCATTACAGTGTCCCTGTGCCCTTGTTTCCCTGCTTTCTGTTATTTAGGTAAATATATGGGTCCTATCACTGAAGTATCTAAGGAATCTATTACATCCTGCTGCTTCGCTCTCTCACTTATCCTATTACGTTATTATACTTAGTGCTGGGTGTTGTGTTTTCTACTTTGCTCCATAATAGTGTGGGCCCAATTTCACCATCCTTAATATACCATATAATAAGGGTGAGACACACAGGAGTGCTGGTAAGTGCACTTCATATGACAGGAGTCAGGGTTACAAATGGCTATACTGTTGTCACTAGGCAGGGAGCAGGATTCATTGAGTCCAGTAGCTACCTACTGTGATATGTTCCCATTGTATAAAAAGGGTGCGTGTGTTTGTTTTATGCAAATTAAACTTAATAGAAACCTAAAACAACAGACATCACAAATACAGCTAGTGAATAACAGATTCAAATAGTGACCTTTCAGATGCAGATCAGAATAGACCACCTCTACCTAGAAACAGATGAAAAGACTTTTTCCTTTCTTTTCTTCCGATCTGTTCCAATTCTTATACTGCCTCCATCATTGTGGTACATGAGCGCCTTCCCGCGTCATATTAAGTGATGTGCATGCAGCACACCTAGGTCTCTCTTCTCTACCATGCTCCCCACACCAGGAAAATCGTGGGTGGGTTTTTGTTTTTAAAAGTCGGTGGTCCATGTTTTTTCTTAGTATAAGGAAGCTGAAGACATCTGCTTGGAATGGAGATTTGTGATGGGTCTTCGTTCTTGTGGGAGCAATGTTCCAGTGTCTTGGGCCAGTCCCCAAGCAGGTTCTGTCTCCTGCTCCCACAAGCTTTACCATTGTGGCGGAGAGTTGCACTGTGCTTGGGGGTATGGGGTTGTCAACTGTGGTCCTCATCTCAGAGCTCTGGGCAATGGTTTAGATAGCCTGAGCCTGCATCACTGAGCATCTTGAAGAACAAGACAATGACATGATGTTCTGGGAGAATCAGCAGAGTGACTGAAAGACAGGTTTGATGCATTCATGTATCCTGTATTGCTGCAGCATCCTGTGTTCAGAACGCTGCCTCCCACTGAGTATTTGTCAATAGTTCCTAATGACAGAACCCCAGTGGCTTTCTGATCTTATCGACACTTCTGTTCTCAAAACAGTTCCTTCTGCAGTGGCCTGAGTTTGGCTACTGAGGTGGATCCACCATCTGGAGCCTGTCTTTGTTGCTTCTCACGTTCATCCGTGAGTACACTTGATTTGTGCTTCATTTATCCTCAAGATGGTCAGCAACAGCTATGAAATAGACAAGAACACCCCCGGTGTTGGTCATTGGCATAAGGTACATGAACAGAGACAAGCAGCAAGGGTGACTCACAGGACACTGGGTCAACCACAGTGAAAGAACGTCTCACTGCTCTACTCTGAACAGCTGACAGCTTTGAAACTAGCTCAGGGGTCCCCAGAGAAACCACAAGGAAGATCCAGAGAGCATTCCAGTGAGGGTTTTGTTTCCAGGAGCCACAAGTATATTTTTATTGATTTGATTTCTTTTTCATAGTTTTTAAATCTTGGTGGGAGTTGTACAATGCTGGTGAAAACTGCTGTCTTGGAAACAGGAGGCAGACTGAAGCCTTCAGTGTATTCACAGAACAGATACAGCACAACAGTGGAAATGGAAGGCTGCCATTACCTTACCATGCAATGCCCTTCAATTCTGACCCAGACATAGGTGTAAAAGAATCACGCCCATCCTCATGGCCCATTCAGTAATTAATTAGTGATTACTTGTACCTCAAGGCCTAAGCCAGGATCAGAGCTCCATTGCGGTAGGCACAGTACAGACCTATATAAGAGTCAGTCCTTACTCTGAAGAGTTTCCAAATTAACTACAAATACCCAACAATGGGTAGAAGAAGAAGTATTGTTATTCCCCATTTTACAGATGGGAAACAGACACAGAGATATCAAGGGTAACTTTTTTTAAACATGCCTATGTGACTTAGGTGCTTAAGTTCAATTTCAAATGGGACTTAGGCACTGGGAGGGGTCAAATTTCTAAAGGCATTTAAAGTCTAATTCTTAGCAAAACCAATGGAAATTAGATACCTAAATACCTTTAAAAATGTGGTCCACCAGGAGCCTAAGCTGCTTCCGCCTCCTGGGACTTAGGATCTATTGAAAACCCTGCTGTAAGTGACATGACAAAGTTCACATGAACAATCTGCACAGAGCCAGCTGACCAGCACTCTCCTGAGGCCCAGTCCTGTGCCTTAAGCACAAGAACAGAGATCCTGTGTTGAGGTTGCCAACAAGAGGAATGAATAATGAGCAGATTTTTTAATCCTTGAACAAAATTGTAAAAAGATTGCAAAATAGCATAATTAGCAATTAGTTCAGGCCCTTTGTCAAAGTCTTCATTCTTTAATATAGAATATAATGAGAATTTAAATTAGATAATAAATATTATGGTGTGTGTCTATCTATGCTATGGTTATAGTTAGTCTTACATATCTGATATTCCTTTCTTTAGATAAGCAAGTGTGGGTGGTGAATCACATTTCCGTAGTGTTTCTTTTCTGTCTCTTAACAGTGACTGCTCTGTTCTGTCCCTGGTGCCAAGGGAGGGGTCCTGGGAGGAGGAGAGGGCAGCGAAGAGGCATCCTCTGGCTGAGAATGATAGGGGTAGTTACTGGACCACAGAGCAGGAGGTGGACATGTAAGAAATTGTGAACATCAAGGAAGGACATCTGTGACCCTACAAGGTTTCTTCTCAGCACCCTCCCAATATTCAGATGATCACCTGAAGCTTATCCAAAATGATCTGCGCATCTATGGAACGTTACATTTTTCTATCATCCAGAAGGGTTGCAAATTCTTCATATAACATCAATGAAATGAAGACATATCTGAGGTATGGGTGGCAACCAATGGATACAAGTCAACGGGTCAATCTGCAGTGCTGGAGGACAATTGGTCCACAGCAAACTCCTAGTCATAGGAAAAGTGTCACTAGATCTTTGATACCCATGTAGCCTAGAAAGGACTGTAGCAAGGTTTTGTCCTAAAGAGTAAATGGAATTGAACTGAGTTGATGCCAAGCATGCCGCTCTCCCTCCTTCAAAGGTCTTTCTTCCTTCCATCCTTAACATCCAATGGCTGTTTTTGTAGCATTTCCTAGGATCCTTTTGCGTAAACACTGGAACTTTCAGTTCTCAGTCCCATCAGCACAGAACTTCTGCGTAGGGTCTGAGCAGTGAAATAAGTCTCTGCTTGCTGGAAACCAAGTAAAGCCTCTGCACCTTGCCACACTGTGAATTTTTTTTAGCATAAACTAAATCCCCACAATAGAACATCCTTACTCTAGCAGTGCCAGAATGAGAGATCAGAAAGTGAAGAGTCTGGCAAAACATTAAAATAAACAGGGAGGCATAAAAAGTTTGCCAGAGCTTCTTGAACCTTAAGCAAAGGTACAATCCAATATTCACTGGAATAAGACTCCCATTGACGTTACTGGTCATTGCATCGGGATTTATGAGGCTAAATCCTGAAAACCTGAGTCCCTTCTTCGCGGTCCCTTCTCAGTTTAGTGCTTTCAATGGTAGTGTTGCTTAAGTAAAGCTTGATTCTTTCAGTAAGTGCATCAGGATTTGGGCAAAGATTTGGATTGATGCAGGACGGGTGAAAGCTCAAATCAGTGCCAACCTACAAGCAGTGACTCCTACTAGCTCACACTAGGGATTATTCACACCACCACCCCGCAAACATACAGTGGGCCAGGTCTTCAACTAGTACATCAGCACACTTACATTGTCTTCAATGAAACCACACCAAAGGAGGATCTAACCCAATGTTTTTTCAGCTTAATGATAATGAACTGTGGCCAGAAGGCATGAAATCCTATAGAAATATCCTGGCTCAAGAAAATGCAACCTGCAGAGATGTTGGCTGAAACACACTACCCTCTTACACATGGTTCACTTTTCTTACTGCTGTAAATCCCGCTCTTCTAAAAGATGGTCTTCCACAAACTCACTAAGCTCTGGACCTCACTGAATTCTATCTACAAAATGACCAAAAATACAGAGAGAACATATTCAGGACTTAAAGTAACTTTAAAATCAAGCACTTTGCGATTCTTAAACTGTGCATGCTGTGAACTTAGCTAAGCAAATTGTAAGGTGATTTTGATAGCTTGTGAATGCAGATAGTCTTTGCTATGGGATTGAAAAATAGTAATAGCAGCACTATGAAAAAATATTTCTAAAAATTCCATTGTATTTTTTGTAAGTGCAGGAATGTTAGTGGACCAAGTCCAACTTAGGTAATGACATTCTGCAAAACTCCCTCTTTATTTTCAGCTAGTTACAGTATTCTCAACCCTTTTCCAGTGTTTAATCCACAAAACAGCTGAAAAAATAATCATCCCATGATACTTTATATTTCACAATCTTTTGTGACCTGATTCTGATCTCCTTTACACATACACACTTGAAATCAGGGGTACTCCAATCAAGCCAAAGGTGTTGCAATGAAGAGAAAACAATGAGATCAGAACCAGGCCCAGTATCTCTTGCAAATTATCAACCACGATCAATGTCCATACTTTGTGGCGGTACATAAACAAAGATCTAAAATCACAACTTTCCTTGGTGGTTTGTACAATCTGATATTTCATAATAGCCAAATCATTTTATTCATTTATAGACAAAGCCTAAGGCATCAGATCCCGCAAATGTGTCAGCTATCACTTTAGCCAACACACCAAGGATTAAACCAGGGACCTCCAGAACTGAAAGAAGGAGTCTCTATAGCTTGAGATAAAGTACCAGGCTTGAGCTAAGAGCTGTAAGAGATGCAGAGGAGGGAGGATTAACACATACTGTCAAGTGCATTACATACTTCCTCTGAATAGAGGAAGTGCCGTCCACACATCTGAGGTCCACAGCAGTTCAAACCCCAAATGAGCTTTCACTTATGTGATGGCTGCCGCGTTGGCCAGCACTAGGGACTGAACCGGGAGCCTCCAGAAATAATAAAGTAAAATGTCCATGAGCCTAAACTAAAGACCGGGATGCACAGCTGGGACTCAGAACCCATGTAGACTGGATACAGAGTGAGACCAATGGGTTACACAACCACATATGTGCACAACTTTACTCAAGTGAGTAGCCTCCTTATGTCAGACCAATTCAATTATGTGAGCAAAGTAATACACTTGCATGCACAAACGTTTGTAGGAGCAGGGACTAAGTTGGTGTATATTCTGCGTGGATATGATCTGGGTATAATGGGAAGAAATATTAGCATTTTATGTCTCTTTCAAATTGTAAACCATCATGCTGCCATTAATCACAGTTTGGCTGACCAAGTACAGTGCACTGGACTGACAACATGCCTTCTTAAAGAGCTAACACTTTACATCTAAGCCACAACAAGTTTATTTTAAAACTCAGAACAATAAAGGTTTGTCGTTGACTTTCTTGTCTGATCCACCCTGCTGAATGTAGCTTTTCAAACAGGCAAGAACCAGATGGCCCGCAAGATCATTTTACAAATGTTTAGTTTTTGAATCACTTCCTAGAAGGAGGCATCCAAAATAGCAAGCCACAGGCTTAGTGCATCCTTAGAAACAGACATGCTTTCTCAAACACTGAGACAACAAGACCGACAGTGTATATAGCTTTATTACTACAGTATCTTTATTCATCGGTATCACACTACAGGCAGTAAGTATATAGCATGAGAGCTACTGATAGGTTTTACCTTTTTGCATAGATTTAATTTAATACTCCCAATGTCATTATTAAACTAGCAAATTTTAAAGCTAAAGTATATAGCTAAATTAGATAATAAGAAAAGCTGAATAATAACTTGTTCAAGTGAATACTGGCATTTCTTAAATGCTCTTTCGCCACTTCCAATTTTCCTTCTAATAGAGTTATCCACTTTACCAGAGTAAGTGTGCTCAGCTGGGAGTATATGCAAAGTCCTGTAAGTATCATGAGTCAGCTACCAGGAGACTTTGCAGGAATTATGCTACTACCCCTGTAGAGGGAGGTTTCCCATAAAGGGAGTAAGGACCCCTACCATTTAGTATTACTAAGTATTTGTACTGCCGTAGGTCCTAGGAGTCTCAGACATGGACCAAGACCCCAGTGTGCTAGCCTTTATACAATAACAGAACAAAAAGATGGTCCTTAAAGTGTGGTCTGATGTGTTTGTCCAGTGGTTCAGGTAGAGCTGGGTGGGAAAGGCAGGGAGGTATTTCAGATTTTGAATTTTATCTCCTAATTGGGACAAAAAGTCAAAATCTCCAAACTTTTCATGAACTAATTATCACACATGGGTTTGGATCAATCAGAACGTTTTTTGATACTACTTAAACATTTCATTGCAATTTCAACTTTTTAATTTGTTTTTACTTTAGTTAACTTACATTTGAAAAGAAGTCAGTTTGAAGAAAAAAATAGACTTTTTGTTCAGAAAATGTCAAAACTTTAAAAAAAAATCCAAATTTTTTCAAAACAAAAAACTCATTAAAATCTTTTGTCGACAGACTGGCATTGTGATGGAAATAGGCTTCATCAAAAAATTCTCCACCAGCTCGAAGTTCAAGCACAGAACTTTGTTTTAGTCCTGGCTCTGAAACTGACTCCTTTGTAGATGTAGGCAAGTCACTTTTCCTGTGCTACAGTTTCTCTGTGTGCAAAACTCAGTACAATGATACCTACTTCCTTACTTCAAGGGACAAATACGATGAAGCAATGCTTCATGAGCCAGATACACTGCCTCTGTTCAACCACTGGAGCCCAGGATACAATTCAAGAAAGCCCCAGAAGTGCAAGTTGCCTGCCAGCCCACTCTGCCAAGGGGCTAGGAGACGGTCAACAAAGCCCCAGGAGTAGCAGGGCCAGATGAGAAGACCTATAGGACATTCAATAGGTCTCCTAAGCAACCCAACCTGTGGAGTTCCAGCTAGGCATAAAGCTGCCCTCCATAGGAGATGTATGATGACAACATCTGTGCCTTCTCTCCCACCACGGAGTTGTGTCCCGCTCTAATGTAGCCCCATGTGCACCCACAAGAGGTGAGTCAAGCTCATGGTTAGGAAAGTGCTTTAAACATGAAAAGCGCTATGTAACTACACACATAAATATTGAATGTGTTCGAACAATTAAAACTGAAAGAGAAAAAACAGTGGACTTCAAAAACGGTGTCTATTGAGGTCTATAAAATCATGACTGATGTGGAGAAAGTAAATAAGGATATGTTATTTACTCCTTCTCATAACACAAGAACTAGGGGTCACCAAATGAAATTAATAGGCAGCAGGTTTAAAAAAAACAAATGGAAGTATTTTTCCATACAACACACAGTCAACCTGTGGAACTCTTTGCCAGAGGATGTTGTGAAGGCCACGACTATAAAAAAGATTCAAAAAAGAACTAGATAAATGCATGGAGAATAGGTCCATCAATGTCTATTAGCTAAGATGGGCAGGGATGGTGTTCCCATCCTCTGTCTGCCAGAGGCTGGGAGTGGGCGGCAGGGGATGGATAACTTGGTGATTACCTGTTATGTTCATTCCCTCTGGGGCACCTGGCATTGGCCACTGTTGGAAGACAGGATACTGGGCTAGATGGACTTTGATCTGCCCCAGTATGGCCATTCTTATGTTCTTTTTAATGGGATTTTGGCTTAGATTCTGGTCTCACATAGGACCCTAATGATTCATTCTCCCTTCTGGATACAAATAACTGCTACTGAAGTAACTGAGAGTTACTCAATAACACCAGGAAGATTACATTCATTGCTATTTAGGGGACCAGTAGAAGGCATGGGTACCAATTTAGTCCCTCTTTAACTTGGTTTTGGGGAGTTAAGTGGTGCCTAGGTCTTTCCTCTGTATGGGGATAAATTCTGCTCAGTAAGAGTAGGGCTCAAGGAATGGAGAGTCTGATACAACAATTTATTATATTAGAAGTTTATTGAATATTTCAAAAAAAACCCCACCACCATTAAAATATGGAGATAATATTCTATCCTCAAATTAAATGCAGCTTAAAGCACTTAGAGGGAGGTTTTTTCTTATTACATCCAAACTGGTTCTCCCATTCCCAGGGTCATGACAGCTCTGCATTCATTCCCCATTAACTGCTCTGTGCTGAAGTAAAACACATTTATGCAGCCAAATCTTACTGTCCTAATGCTGGCTAACCTCCCATTTACTCTCAGGATCAGATTTTCAAAACCACTCAGCACTGGCCTCACTCTGCTTCCATCAAAACTCAGTGGTCAAGTTTCTATTGACATCTATGAGAGCACAGTTAGGCGAAAGCAAAGCACTTGTAAAAATCCCAACCTTCTTATTTTAGATTGGAAATACATTTTACTATTTAAAGAAAACATTCAACATTTTATTCCTGGACCCAAAAGGTCAAATTCTGATCTTATTTTAGTGGGTATGAATTTGGAGTATCTACCCAGGTCAAAGATTTACACCATATAAATGAGAGCAGAATTGGGACCATTGTATCTGTCCCACAAGCATCTGTCATTACAAGTGGTAAATAGGAGCTGTGTATGGGTAAAGACCTGAAAGATATGGTCCATGGTCTTGAACTGAAAAGAAATTAACTGGGCCTAATACTGATACCACTCTTACTTGTTTTATACAGGTAAAACTCCTCTCAGTTAAATGGAATGACTCCTTATTCACACTACAGTGAGTTAGAATCAGAATTGGGCCTATTGTATCTGAAAGAGCCAGTGGGAAGAATTTTTAACGTATCTGAATCCTGTTCTCCAGTTGTATTTTCCCCCATAGTAAGGATCATCAGAGGTTATCAACTCAGCTCCCATTAAAGAAGATTTTCCAAAATGATAGTCCAGATTTACAGGGCAGACATGACAATCTCCTGGCAAAGAAGGTACTAACCTTTATCACTGATCAGTACTCCCTGCCCATGACCACTGGCCTACAATTGCAAATATAAGGCAGATGTGGAATAGAAATTAAACACTGTGCTCTCAGGGTGGCCTCAACTGCATTCAGACTTTGGCGGAAAACAAGGCCAGAGTTCTTTCAACATTGCTTCAAAAGTTTAATTTAAAGGGAATTTTGAAAGACACACATACTTGACCTAAACCTCAGTAATACAAGACAATACACGTGTCTAAAAAAGTGTATTGCACAAAGCAAGTCAAGGTGTTTGCAGGATGTATTAAGATAATTTGCTTATCAGACCATTAACACACACTACAATCGGTAACTTCTAAAATTCTCTATTACAAAGGGAAGAAGTCGGTTTGAAATATTTCCCCCTATTTATTTCAAAATAAATCACAAGAAACACTTATCATTTTGGAGAGTCAAACAATGGGGTCTTCTCAAATATAACCAAAACAGGGTATGAACGTTCAGTTAAAGTATATTTCTCTCCAAAACCCCACTCAGACTTAAACTACATTTACAAGTGACAAAGCACTCTGTCCACTATTACTAGACATGATAAAATAGTGCTAGACATTTGCAACCACTTAGATATTCAGAGTTCGCAGAATAAACATCTGAATGATTTGAAATGTTTTCTCTTGATAACTATAGATATCAAAATAGTTTTGTCAATGTAATGTAATGAGAGAGGCTTTTAAAAATTAAATTCCACACCAGGCAAATTTAATTTACATTGAGGTTGCTAACTATAAAAGGGAATTGGTAAAATGATGATATTTAGTAGAGCAATTTAGAGCTCTAGCCCAAATTACACTTGCTTCTCTTCTTCTTGGTCAGATTTGCCTAGCTTTAAAAAAAAATTGTAACTTGGATACTTAAATGCATTTGTATTCTTACTGGAAGCCACATTTTATAAATATATTTTGTTTTTAATACCAGCACATAGTTAAACAAAAAAACTTTTGAGGCCATTACTTTATAACCTCCCTGAAGTTGGGGTACCGGAGAAGCTGGCCTGTTCGTGGAAAACAATCAGACAGATATATGTCAACTAAATACTTGAGCACAATTTTTGTTGTGGGAGGAAAAAAGTACGACACAATTTTACTTTAAGATGAACTGACAACCCCGCATCTTTCTTGTGACTAGAACAAGGAAGTTGTTCCCCTCTTCATTTTCCAGTGCAAGATTCAATGTTCTAAAACAAAAATCTTGTTCTTTGTTGAATCCTTTTCAAAAGAAGCCAAGTTGCAATCATTATAATTTGCTTTTATACGTAAAATATAGATAGATGGATGGACCACAGCTAAGAAATGCCTTCAGTCATGCTTTTTCTCCCCCTTAAGATTGAAAAGCTTCAGTATCCAAATAGCAACAGGAAATTTTTACCTTGTGGCTAAATAGCTCACTGTTCACTTTGCAGCTGCTCCTACTTTTTGGCTGGCCAAAACACAAATACAAAAGTCCTTCCTAAGAAACCAACCTTCTGACAGATGGACAGCGACAAACACAAACCTACAAAGAATTCTCCCCACCCCACCCCGTCCCATCGTTCTAATTCCTAATTTTGTGAAATCTATTGCTGGGCTGTTTATCATAACAGTGTGCAATAAAAAGGACGACTAACTCTTGCAATTTTCTCCCTACTCCTCCCCTTGACTGGGGCCACCGGTAGGGAAAGAGGCTTGGAAAAGCAGAGCAGTGAAAGGCTAAGAAACAATAAGCAACCATGGCTTTGACAATGCAGCCCTGAACTCTTTTTGCTCCCTCTGTGACACTTGCATTCAAGAGCAAGGGCGGCTGCCATCATAAGAATGGACAATGGCATGAGGAATACAAGCGGGGGGGGGGGGGGGGAGAAGGAAATCAGATGAATTCAGAGCTAAGATGGCAGAGCTCTCACCTTTTCCGCTTTTTTCGAGTAATCTGGAGGAGACGTCCCGCAGAGAAGAGATAAAAAGGGTGTTCTGAACTGTTGGAAGGTTCTGAAGACTTCTGCATTTGCAAACGCATTTTAGAACTATTTGTAGGGGTATATATGCTGCATGCCATCTCTCTGTCTCTGTCTCTGTCTCTCTCCCTCTCTCTCTTCTGTTTTATGTCCTGCTATCTCCATCCCACACCTCTATTAGTATGAAGACTTTCTGCCCATGTAAGTAAGTGAGAGTGTGTGTTCCTTAATGTTTGAATCAAGACACACGTCTGCATGCATTTCTAATCTAAGGAGCCTATAGCAGTTACTACAACTATCAATTAGTCAGCAATAGCTTGAGATCCCCATGTGTCTGAGCGAACAAAGGTGGGAAACACATGCAAATAATAATACAGCACCTGGGTCACGTACAGTAACTTAGCTAGCAACAAATAATTGCATCTGTTTCTGCCTTTTCAATGTTTAGTGCTCATTGTTATGTAAAGTTACAGGTTATTAATGTGAATACTAACACAATTTGACATGGCATTGTATATTTTCCTTTGGACAACACAATAAAAAGAAATTGAACTAAACAAATAAATAAATGGCAATTTAAAGGTTTTAACAAGAGATTCTCTGATCCGTAGCTGTGCATCCTTATATATTTTTATCAACTGTTCTGGAGTTAAAGAGGCATTTGACAAATATGTGTTTGATAATTTAATACATAAATATGTATGAAATTTAATTTCTTCAGACGAGACTAAATGGGGTTGATTGTATGGAAGTTAAGATCACAAAATGAGCAAATTATACCCTCTTAAAAACCAAAACTGTTAATTTTTTAAAAGCAACTGTTATTTTTAAGGACATTTTAAGGGTGTTTTCCACATGTTTTTAGATGTTAGCCTAACAATTGAAAAGAAAAATACAGAATATTTTATCCTCATTTGTTTTTAAGCTCAATAAATGAATTTCATCTTAGGAAAACCAGCAAAGTGGTACTTAATCAAGAAGGACAAAAATAAAAAAACAACACCTTCCCAAATCAAAAAATCCACCACCACCCTGACTCCACAATAAGAGGTAAGGATGAGAAAGACTCAGTTTATGGTCTGTTAAGCATAGAATATTTCAAATGTGCACTTATAACCTGTGGGCAATTTTATGTCCAGAGATTTCATAAGAACAACTCTTGTGTCAATTGTAATTTAATTTGAAGGAATGTTTTGAAATATGTCACAGATTAAAAATTAAATCGTTTGGTGGAATTAGTTTGTTACTTATAAGTAACATTTTTTTCTCAGGAATAATGTGCCCACAAAGTCCCACCTAGAGACATATGCTGCCTAACTATCTCGTCAGTTCTCTTGCTACTTATATCACAATCCTTGGAAGGCTTGTTAGTGACACCAGACCATTTTTTCCGTCCCAGTGACCCTGAAAAGTCATCAACTTTGTTTAGCCTGAGAAGGCTTAAAGACAAAACCCTCTTTAAAAAACAAAGCAGCAAAAATACATCCCCAAAGAGAAATTCCCCAATAAGAGAATGGTAATGGATAGAAGAGTCGTGAATAACTAGTCACTGGTAACCACAAAGCAGGTGTTCTCAATGAAACAAGATTAAAGGTAAGCTGCAGTAAAACGATTTCTTGACCAAATGAAGCCCTGAGTGCAAGAATCCCAGAGCAGCTTGTACAGCACGAAGTAAAGGAATAACAGACATTTTTTTATTTTAAATGGTGCTGACCTGCCATGCACTTCATTTCAAAACTTAGCTGTTGGGAATTGCAGGTGCTATGGTGACAGCAGATTTCCAATATGCCAAGAGCAGGGTTATCCTAGTCTCTTTGCTCTCTGAAAGAGACACACCACAGGATTAGTACGATAAGGAGAGCACTAGCAAGGAGCTGCAGTCCCACTAAAACAACCCTGCTCTCAGCCCCTCTGCCAAAGGTCCTATCAGAGAGAGACAAAAGCATAACACAGTCTACAAAATAATCTCACCCTTCACTGAAGAATGAGACCTTAATATACAGACGTGAGGGTGTTATATGCAGAATAGGGAGGGGGACAGGACAACCATTCCCAGCAACTCATTTTTATTTCATTGTATGTGAATAGGCTATTTCCTACTTTAATATGAATTACCGGTACTAATCTTCCTTATTGGACCAATTTGTTCCCTGCAATATATATTTCAAGTTAAAGGAATGTTTATTTAAGAGTTTGTAACACAAAATATTCACATTCAATGTGTTGTGTTATTTGGGGGGGACAAACTGAACAGCAGAAGTTCTGAATCCCTGTAGTTGATGTGTTATAACTGCTTAGGCAAGTAGGTAGGCTGAGGTAGATAGATCAGTTTCATTATTATGTTTTATGTCTAATTCTTCTGTTTCCTAACCCATTTTGGATTGAGTTTACAGCCTGGATTCTTATACCTTTGGTCCTTAAAACATACCACATGCTGATTAAATGAGTCATTTTCTAAAAAAACAATTAGATGAATAGACACCACTCATTTAAACCAATGTTTTTGCTTCATCTAATCTGTCTAATTTAGCTCCCTCCCTCCCTTGGCATTTACATATTTACAATGTATAATGTTATTTCGCTATTTTATTCTCAAATGAGACTACAATTTGGGTGGCTATTTTGTATTAAAAGCTCTTAACCAATAACATTAATTACAAGGAAGGGATGGACTGCACCTTCATGGTGGATTTTTATTGTTCCATTTGCTGATATTATAGGCATTTCCCAGCAGCATGGCACAAATATTTAATAGACAAGAGAGCATCAGGAATTTAGGCAATAGAAGTCCCCAGGATCGTCAGCTAAGAATAAAATCACAAGACATTTGACCAGATTTGCCTTCAGAAACAAATTGGGTGTAATCTGACATTTTGAGAGCACAAGGGAAAATACACAGTATTCTGCTTTCCCAAATTCTAAACCGTTTCTTTAAAACTAATTATTTAAATATTGCCTACTTCTTTTTTGCTCTAATAAAAATAACTCTCAACTGTAATTTTATAGGACAACTGGGGTCCACAGATTAATGGGGAAATCGGTATGGAAAGTAAATGACAGTAGTCAAAGAAACCAACAAACAAACCCTTCCAAACATCTTTGGCTTTAATAAAAATGTTGACACTAGTTACATGATTAAAGCAATTGTTTTTTATCAGTGGCATTAACATTGAACTAATTCAAAATTGAGTGAGCAAAGAAGAGATTTAATTTATAGAAATAGGGTGTTTTTTTTAAACAAACATAGCTATTTTCAACATTGTACGATAAAGCCCTCCCCCCCCCCATTTTATTTTAAGACTAGACCTTGTTTAGGATTTCACATTGTAAATCTCCCTATGTCTGAATGCTGTTACAAGGTTTGACAATGAAAGAATAATTCATGTCAGACAAAAAGAGCCCTTCAATCAGCTTCATGCAGCTTTTCTCCTGCAGGGCTACGCCAAAATGAATGTGGAATCCTGAGCCGAACCATCCATCACATTTCCCGAGTCTTTCAATTAATGACACTGCAATCAGATCGATGGCGTGTAATAAGAAAAGAGCTTTGCATTTCTATACCTATTAATTCGCTGAGTAACTCCAGAGGTAAAACGTGACCAGAAAGGGAAAGGGGAAGAAAAATTTCATCCTCCGATCAAGATTTTTAGGGAGGTTTTGGGCAGTTTACACAAGTCTCCACCTCTCCTCCTCTCCCCTAAAAAAATCCTGAAAAGTCAAAAGGAAAAATCAACTATGCTTTTCCTAAAATGGGATTATCTCCCTTTCTGGATGGGTATTTTCCTTCTTGTGTTGCTAAGCTTGTGAAGTGCTAAGAGTTTATTAGGTATACACTCTAGATTACAAGGGGAGTCCATTTTTCTTCCAGATGCGGGCTGGTCAACCCCCATTAGACGCATAGTTAGCCAGAAACATCCTGCAGTTGAAATGATGGACCAGTGCAGTCACTCACAGGGCAGGACTCTGCAAATTCCTTCCCTGGTGCTAAGGCAATAATTAGCAACCAGATTTCCAGATCACAGAATGCACCAGGGACAGTCACCTCATGCAGTGATTAACCTCCAGGGAAGGGGGGGCAGAAGGAATCCACCAATTGTGGGATGGAATTAAAATGACCTTACAGCACTGAACTGGCATAAGACTTTGGTTTGATGACAAAAATGATCAGGGCTTTGCAGTACAGAACCTGACAAAGACGTAGCAGTCCCCCTGTATCATAGAGCTGACGCCATACACACAGCCAATCCCTCATGTCACAAGGTGGTTTTGATCACTTTCTGGCTAACAGGAGACAACGTATCAACAGCAACTCCAGCTACTTTCTTTGTGTGTACTTGGGGAGGGCGGTTTTCTTTAAATCTAGGGCGGCTCACAAGGGAATATTTCTGACAATATCCAAGATTCCCGCGATGAAAGGTACGACTGGAGATTTACAACTCCGTTGAGTACCCTGGACTGTCCAGTTGCAAGGCACAGTGTGTACTCCAGTGTTCAGTAATGTACAAATGTCTTGTCTGTTAGCTGGTCAGGGAGAGAAGAAAAAGTGGTACCGCCTCGAGCACTGGTTTGAACATTGGCTGCCATCCAGGAACTAGCAGAGCTTTGGAAGGAAGGAATGGATAGGCTTGCTTACATCTGTTTCCTTCTGCCATAGCTGCAGACTGACTTGGAGAAATACAATAACCATGCCTTTTAAAATAAGTTTAGACAAGCTTTAAGCAGGAATTTTCAGGGGCTTTTTCTCAACCCTCTTGAAAGAGCTTATGGTGCTATGACTGCAGACGAACTGCATAAAGAGGATGCTTCTATAATTGTCTGTCTCACACAATAGCGTAGGTGAAGGGAGCGTCTGGCCTTGTGGAAATTTATCATTCTGCAAAAGCTGTTGAGCCTCTAGTAGCCGCTGTCAACAGAAAAACCCAAGTACCTGTCTGGCTGTGGTATACAAAGGAATACAGTAAAACCAAATGAGCTGTTAATACATGTGACCAACCCTACGCTTTGGAAAGTAATAATTAGAAAACATGATTATAACAACACTTTCTCCCTATGTATATCCTCTCAGTGCCTGATCAAGAGAATTGGCGTCTGCTAGACTCAGAGGATCTACCTCATGTTCTTAGCTAGGAAGGGACTGGGTTCAAATTCCCTGCAATCACAATGTTCAAATAACATCATTACTTCATTTATTTATAAACAATAACTAAAAAGATGCCCATGCAAAGCTCTAGGCACCCAAAGCACACAACACAACACAATATAATTAAATCTCAGCAGCATTCAAATGGTCAATTCAAGTGGGACGCAGCAAGGCAGACACCTCCATAATCTGCCCTTCTATTGTCTAGAAAGCATACCCAGAGCTATCTCCAAGAACCCTATTGAACTGTAGCATTACAATGGCACTTTTCATTTGAGATAAATGTAGGTAAAGCCCCATTTTACAAATAATTAACCTGCAGAACTCAATGCAGCAAAATATTGTTGAGATATAGCTCTTAGTAGTGTTCAAAGTTTAGAT
Source organism: Sternotherus odoratus (assembly GCA_032164245.1). Classification (NCBI taxonomy): domain Eukaryota; kingdom Metazoa; phylum Chordata; order Testudines; family Kinosternidae; genus Sternotherus; species Sternotherus odoratus. The sequence continues at coordinate 6,674,568 of JAVMKO010000019.1, forward strand.
ATTTATTTCAGTAACAAGAATATCATAGGCAGTTACAGTAGCAAGCAGAAATGTTTATAAAAGACCTCAGTCCTTGTGCTTTGGGACAGGAGTCCACTACTAACAGCTAGGAAGAAATGCCCCCCTACCAATATGATTTACATAACTGTGCATTTGAAGGATTTTAAATCTTCTGAAACTTAAGTTCTTTGCTACTCTCAGGGAAGGACCAGACAATCTATTGGTCTAATCTGCCATGGCAATTTTGATATTTCTAATGGAACTGAAGTGGAGTTGTGCTCTGAAGCACTTTGAAGTTCTCACTGTGTACTTCTTTCGCTTTTACTTATGACCCCCCTGGGTCAGAGTTGGGCTTATAAAACAACCCTTTAATCTTCTCGAGCCTCCAAGAAAAGATAGAAAGAAAAAGAGCATACGCACAAGCCTGAGAGAATCTTTGCTGTTCTTGCCATTGTTTCCAAGCGGATTGTGTGAAGGCTAGACGTGTGAGAATCAGACTGAAATAAACAAACCTTGGAGCAAAAAAGGCATTTGGCTCTTACACAGCACTTTTATCCATTGGCCTCAAACCACTTTATAAATCAAGGGGAGTATCTTCAGCCCCATTTTATAGATGAGGAAACTGAGGGGAAGTGATTTGCTTAAGGTCAATGGAAATAAAACCAAGGACTCCTAAATATAATCCACTAGACTATCTTTCTATCTTGGCTATTAATATGGCCCCATTACTGTACTATCTGAGGACCCCACAATCTGTAATGCATTTATCCTCACCACACCCTTGTAAGGTAGATCAATTCTATTATCCACAGGGCTTCTCTAGGGTCCCAGGCTAGCACCCTAACCCTGGGGCTATCCTCTCAGGTCAACAGCAGAGCCAAAAACAGAACCAAGTACTCCTGAATCTCTCTCCATTAGACCACACTGTATCAGTTTCATCTCAGATCACAGTTGGTGGGGTGTTTTTCGGGACAGGTGGACTTAGCTAGTTAGTGGAGTCCAACATTCATTCCATGAGATATGTATACACTTAAAATTTACTTTTCAGAGGTGCCTTTGCTATTGACTTCCAGTGTGATTGTTGGTGCTCCCCACTTGATGAAATCAGACCCTCAAGATTTAAAGATGGATCCTTGAATGGCCTGGATGCAACAGATGGACAAAAAGGAAAGCCAATAGGGGCTCTGCTAATCTCAACCATAGATACATCTTTTGAAATGCGTAAGTAGCCTGTGACTCCCTGTAAATTACTGCTCTGCTAGAGAACTATGTGCAGTCATGGCTGCCCATGTTAGTAAGTGTTCCACACCTGCAGAAAAGGGAAGAAACATTATTGTAGCTAGTGAGCCGCAAAAGGCCAAGGGAAATGAATAGTAGAGTAGATCCTGGAAGTATCTGAAAGCTCCAAACCTGGCAGAGAGAGTGGGGATTAGCCAGTGCCTACATATTGTCTACTATTTTTCTAGCTCACCTTAATACTCAAACAAATCCAATGGCAATGAAAATGCTATTTTGTGGGGACCCTGGTATCATTCTTGGAAAGACTATCTGGCTATACTGAAGTAAGGAGATTTGCTCCTGAGTCAACAGTGGTCATAGATAGTTTAATAATCGCTAGATCAGACATAAGCAAACATCTTAGCACCTGTCCTTTCAGCATAAATGTGAAAAGCAAAGGAAACATTACTGTCAATAACTACACCGCATAGTAGAGTCAAGGTTGCTATATGCAGCAGTGCCCCAAGAAGGAGCAATGGGTTATCCAAATTATGGTCATCACAAAACAGATTAAAGCTCCATCTAGAAATATAAACCATCCTTCTCCTCTTGTTTCCTGGGTCACCTTTTCACTGTTTACCAAGCTGGATAGTTACATGGCCACCATCAAGGTAGTATCCAATTACTTATGGAATTATCATAACAACAGTTGCAGGGAAGCATTGTTTGAAGAACTGTTTGGGAACTGGAGCATGGAAAGTGATTAAAAGGGGCCAGATCCTCAAAAGGTATTAATAATTAATAAGCTAGGAACCAAACCCAGATTTCCTGGATTCCAGCCACAAGATCATTCTTCTGCTCACATCATGACAACAGTATGGTATACCATGGCTACATTGGAGGATCTCAGAACTTCAAACACTTGGGAAGAAAGCTGCTAGAAGAGCAAGCTCTCTCCTTCACTGTTTAAAACTAAAGATTTCTCACAAGCAAGAACTGGGAGAGCTTAGTTAAAGTAAATGATGAAGTCACTGGGATGAGGATAAGGAGAGGCAGCACCAAATGACAGACGCATGGCAACTGCTAGATAGGGTACATCATGGAGAATCAGTTGTAGAAGTACCTGGCTGGACCATTGCATCCTACATCAGGCACAGGCATCCTCACCTCATTCCCCCAATACATGTAATGGGACAAATTTAGCTCTGGTGAAATTTCCTGGGAGATCAAGGGTACGATGGTATGATAGCGGTGATTTAGCCAGGTACTTATACAATTAATTCACTGTGACATGTGTCACCACCGCCACAGTTTGTGCTGCCAGGGCTACACTACTAGTTATACTCATGCTAGCTTTCCTCAAGCTACCATGAGTATGTGTACATGAGGGGAAATCACACCCCTAGCTCATAGTGTAGACACAGCCATAGAGAGAGACTGCACATGTAATCCCCCTCCCATGTCCTCAGGGAGAAGGAAAGAAAGAACTGACTGACCAGATACTTGTCATATCACTTAATGCACTAATGGAAGGCACTCAGAAACCATGATGATGGGTATGGCATAAGAGAATCTAAATAGAATAGACTAGAACGGGAGTTCTCAACCTAGGGGTGTCATGACCTTTCCTTCACGTATTGCTAAATGAGGGTTCTGGATACATCCCAACTAATGGGCAGGAGGGGCCCAGGGCAGGATGGCAGCCTGGGATGGAAAATTGGTTCCAGGTATGGAAAAGGCAAAGAGGCACTGAACTAGAAAGCCTGAAGATGTTTGTGGGAAGGGTGATTGATGCTTCACATCCCTAGCGATGGCATAGGGAAAGGAAATTAAACACTGAGAGATGCTGGGCTCTTTCCTCCTAACTGATCTCATTTGCAGATAAAACAATAGAATCACATATTTAAATATTGGCAGCACACAGGCTTGTTTTTCACCGCGAGCCCACAGGGTGCACAGCAGTGAGATCGTGAGCTCTTCTGAGCATGTCTAATCGGCTCAGCCTGCCAGATTTTCATTCTCTGGTGACCAGTTTTGTTCCCAATTTATACAAAACTGCTGCTCCTAGTTCACATGGCGTTCTAAGGACAAGCCCCAGTCTTTAGGATCATCTGAGACAGGCCAAGAACACACACGGAGGAAGCACACACAGAGAGGAGTTTTATTAATTGGCTTTTTGATTCCCCTGCTGGGATCTCTTCTCTAAGACATCAGGCTTGGCAGAAAAAGCTATATGGGCTATGGCTTTGTGTTGTGCCTCCTGGAGGTCTAAAGCAAAAGGCACAAGGAAGACAAAGCAGATTTTATGCCTCCTTGGCACCCTCAGGATTCTGGGTTGCTCCTGAGACAGGTTCAGCTTCTTGTGTAAATTAGAGCAACCCCAGGGTTTGCTATGGGCTGTTCCATACAGAGAGACCTAGATGCCCATGCCCATGCCACCCCTGGTCTACCTCCAGCACACCCAACATGAGCTTGAGTATATGACAGAAGAAATATTGCCCTGACTAAGGTGATCAGACATCCCGATATTATTGGGACTGTCCTGATATTAGGGGTTTTGTCTTACCTAGACAATTATTACCCTCCCGGTCCCGATTTTTCAGCACTTGCTATCTGGTCACTCTCATCCTCACAGCAAGTTGTTCTTTTGGGTAAGACTATCAGCTGCAGTGCATTGAGGATGGAAAGTGGCACCACGCGCCTCTGAAAGGAATCAACAACACAGCCACGTTCATAGTCACCCGTACAGAAGCAGTTAGCTTTTGTCCCCTCATCAGTGTTTCCCCCCTTAAACCATTTGATTAAAACTATAATATTAAAAAGCCATATTGAGATATAGATGTTTTGAAAATTTTACCCAAAGTGACTGAGGAATCAAAGGGCCATATTTTTTACAGTTAATTAAGCACCTTAAGATGCAGATAAGCACCTAGTGGGATTTTCAAATGTATCTAAGTAGTTGCTCAACCCACATTGATCTGACTAGGAGTCAGGAATCTAGGGTTTTTTGAAAATGCCACTACAGTTTCTGGGAACCTAGATAACTTTGAAAATCTGGCCTTTAGTTACTTAGGTGCCTAAGTCCCATTAGACTTAGGCTGGGTTGTTCAAAGAAGCTTGGTGATAAATTCCCATTCATTTTCACACGGATTTGGCAGCCTAAAATTCCTAGGGTCTTTTGAAAAGCCCAGGAATAGTGACTAAATCGCTTTTGAAAATGGGACTCAGGAGCTTTTGACAATTTTATCCAATGTCTCAGCTGCCCTTCATTTTATACCCAAAACTGTCTCACTTCTATGATACACATTGGGAATACAAACACATGAAAGTGAGGTTATGGAAAATGTTTTTTATGATACAGAAATGAATCCCATCTTACTTTCAGCTGCCTAATCATTTTCTTGTGTCCCTTAAATTGGTTCTTTCCCTCCCAAAGCCCCTCCAACCATATACACACCCACACTTGGGGTTTGGAAGGTTGGAAAGTATGGAAATGACTCTTCTAAAGAAGATTTTAATCCTAGATTTTGCAAGGATAGACAGAATCAAAAAGTATTTACAATTCAGTGGGTTGATCAACAATTCTTATTTACTCAAATATTGAGATGCAGGATGATCTGAAATAAGTCTGAAGAGGCTGTTTTATGCTGATTTTTAATTAGCTTTAATAGAAAACACAGACTTGCCCCTGTCCTTTTAAGTCAGTGATTTATATTTTGCAGGAAGGCAAATCTCACCTCCACAGTACAGCTAGTCATATATAATTTGCTGGACATAGGGAGGTGAAAGCTTCCCTGACCCTTGCAATAGCTAGCTTGTGGACCTGAGCATGAAGATTTGATCACTCTTATCTTAGCCTGCATAATTACAATGATTATTAATCTCAAAGCCAACCACTGTCCTTTGACTCAATGGCCAACTGCAGCTGTGAGTTCCCCGGTGCACAGGGGCCCATTTGTACCACATGAAGCTCTGGCCCAGAGAGTTTGCTTCACAGAGTGTCCTGAGGGGATTTCTTTGGGGTTTGACCCCAATGTTTACATTTGATGTACATCTTCATTTAACACTGGGTTTGTTCAAACCCAAAAGAAAATGTTTGCAGGACACCCAGCAGGCCAAACCTTCAACAGGTGTAAACGAATGCAACGTCATTGACCTCAATAGAGTTTTGCCCATTTACACCAGTCTGAAGAGCTCTGGCCCAATCAGTTTTGGGGAACAGGGCTTTAGCTGAAAATCATATGCAAACCCTCATTAGAGACTTGAAATTTCTTAAGATATTATATTGTTGTTGCAAAAACCAACACAATCCAGAAACAAATTGCCATCAACATATGGCAAGAGTCTGAAGTTACAGCAAATGTTTACACACATTACAAACTTTATGCATAAGAGCCATCCTGCTGAATTCAAATGGATGACTTACATCCATAAAGTTACTTGTATGCCTTGATGTTTGAGAGATTGGGCTCTGAGATTGTAACTCCATGTACTGATGGTGCATTATATTTTTCTCTGTTATTGCATCAACATCAATTAAAAAACATACATAAAATTAAAATCAGATGGCTGTGGCTTTTGTACCAAACAAAAATGAATGAGTTTTCAGGGGGGATTTAATTTCCCTTCAAAATCCCATATAATTTCTAGTTTGAGCAGAATGCTCAGCCTCCTCAAACTAGAAACTATTCAACTATTTTAGCCACATAATTTTTAGGAAACAGAAAAATGCAAAGAAATTAACTTGAAGATAATGATGATGGGAAGAAAGGACTTTGAAATAAACAGATTGCTCCGAACCTGGAGCAAATGGCAGCCCAAAGTGTAGCATTAGCAAGCCCCCTCAGATTTCTGTAAAAGGCCCGATGAGTGCTACTTAACACTTTAAAAAATTCTCTTGGGAATAATGATCTCTAATTTATTTTGGATACAGTGATCTTCATCTGTGATTCTCTTAATCTCACTCTGAAGATTCAAGGTACTTTTTAACTACAGAATCTGACTAATTCTCTAGTTGCTGAGTAGTTAATCTGCTCAAATATTTCTCCAAATAACCATCTGCTCTACCTTGTATTTATTTCATTCCCTATCTTAGCTCTTGGGTCCGTCCTGCTGGCTCATTCAGCACTCTTTAAATTTCTCCTCTGGCCTTATGTCTGGTTGCTTATGTTTTGGACAGACAATAGAAGAGATATAGGCCATTATTCATGAGAAGCTTCAAGTGTAACGTGAGAAGCATCTCCTCTCCTGACCCCTGTTAGCATAAGAATTGCTGATAAAAATTCTGAACTGAAAGAGAAAACTCTTCTGGGAAAATATAGGCAATCTCCTGTGAGATGCGTTTTGGAAGAACCAAGAAGGATTCTCCAGTTAAGACCGGATACAACTCCTGGAGCACTCAGTGGGGGTCTTTCAAATGACTCCAGTGGGAGTTAGATGGGACCCTAAAGGCTTTCAAAATTCTAATGTTCCTCAAATAGAAAGACAGATATTCTTCATCACCATCATAAGAGTACCGCACACTTATATTCTAGTTTTCATCCAAGGACACACATTAGTGAATTAAGCCTCACAACACTCCTGAAGGTGGTTAAGTATCATTAGACCCATTTACAGATGGCTTCTAGAAGTTAGAGATAATCAAGATCTACTAGGATTATAGATCCTGATTCACCACTGCATTAGTCCAGTTTTAACGGGATGCAATTCCACTGATTTTAACAGAATTACACCCAAATTAAACTTGAGTAACGCAGTAGTGAGTCAAGGTCATAGAGTCCATCCCATTGAAAATGTAGGCTATCGTCTCTATCAAAGGATGCAATGAACATTAAGCTGAAAGTATACTTGATTTTAGCAAAAACAAAAGGTGAAGAGATATTATTACTTCCCCACTCTCATGAAGCAAGTCAGTGGCAATCAGGAATAGAAACAAGAAATCCAGACTCTATTTAGGAGTCTAAGTCCTGAGTTCAAAAGTGATTTAGTCACTTGGAGAAAGAACTATGGATAAAGAGGATCCAAACATCTGAGTGCGTATACAAATCACACCTCTGAAAGTTTTGAGCTTCTCTCTAAAAAAACTTAGCACTTTAAAGTTTATAGATTCTTGGATTCTAAAGCCTGAAAGGATCTCTGTGATTACCTAGTCCAAACACCTGCATTACATGGGCCAGAGAACTTCCCTGAAATAACTCCTGTTTGAACTAAAGCCACAAGGGATTTAAATGAACCCATGACCTCTAGCATCGCAAGCCACTAGGCTGTACCACACAGTGTTGCACTAATTCAAACTTACCATATTCACAATATCTTCATTCTACAGCTGGGGAAACTGAGACACAGTGGTACATGACTTTATCAAGGCCATACGACAAGTCAGTGTCAAAGGCAAGATTGGAACTCAGGAGTTCCTGGCTTTCAGCCTTATGCGCAGTCCGCTAGACCAGGCCCTCTCCCGCTACTCTATAAAATGCAATACACACTGCGCTGATATTACTTTGAAGAAAAACAAATGAAATAAATAGCAAACAGCAAACCAAATGGGCAATTAATATTCTTGGATGGGTTAGAGGAAAAAACTACAAGCACATATTCAAACTAGTCCAAAACAAAATCAAACATACTGAGAAATGTTTATAGATGTTCAAATTGTTAATGGCATGCAGGAGGCTTACATTTCAAATATCATAGGTCAAAGAGAAGGAATATGTGAATTTCCAAATGTTCCTTGTTTGGCTGATCCATCAGTGTGATATCCAATACACACTTAAACTCTTCAAAGTACTCCCTTACATAATTACTATCAATGGATTTCAGATAAAAATCTAGGCATTGTTTAAAACAAAAAATACATGACCAAACAAAATCAAATGAAATAGCTTTGGAAATTGATCAGGAAAGTAAGAGTTGATGTCCAATTATATTTTGCAGGCATGAATCAGGGGGCATCTCAGCCCCTGAAAATGTTTGTAGACTAAGAACTTCATAAAGCTGGTCTAAGATATGTTACACGTTAGCAGATGGAAACTAGGTTAGCTTTAGTTGCGAGTTAATATTAAAGACTGAATAGGGCAGTTTTCAAGCTGGACATCACAATCTGCTCTTCCCATTTTGCTAACTCAGAAGGGGTAAACTAAATTTAAGGGCATAAGTCTCATTGAAAGTCAAAGAGACTTGGGATACTAAGTCACTTAGGGCCAGATTTGTAAAGGTATTTAGGCATTTAAAGATCCAGATAGGCACCTAGTGGGATTTTCAAAATTACTTGGGCACCTTATTCCAAATGGGCATTACTACCTGGGCACTTTTAAACATTCCACCAAGTGCCTAATTCCCATTGAAATTAATGAGAATTAGGCACCTTGGTTGCCTGTCTCCATCTTTAGGTGCCTAAATAGCATCCACAATCTAGTTCCTTGGCACTTTTGAAAATGAGACTTAAGTGCTTTTGTAAATTTTACCCTGGCTCTCGGTAAATAAGGTGGGGGGGGGGACTCTGGTGCATTCTGGTATGGAAAAGGATATCACCACATGGAAAAAGTTGGAGAAACACTGCCAACAAACATTACAGCTAAAAATATTCATCATTATTATTTGTATTGCAGTAGGTTTAGGACCACATTGTGCAGGGCACTTTACAAAACTAGGAAAACAGAGTTTATGCCCCACAGAGGTTACTGTCATAATTTGAAACAATACACAAGCGAGCATAAAAGGGCGGGTAGATAAGGAATAGTATAATAAGCTGTGTGTACATCTTGATGGTTCCAATCATTAGGACATATTTATTTTTTACTTTTATTACTAGCATTATTATTTGTATTAGAGTATCGTCCAGGGGCCTCAACCAAGATCAGGGGCCCACTGCTCTAGTCACATATTCACATGACTCCAGGAGCTGGGGCTTTAAGAACACCACCAAATATCACTTACTTCACACTAAAATCCCGAGAGTTGGCAACACTGGAATAGTTGCCCCACTAATTAGTTCAGGGATGGCATTTTGAAGCTTAAAAATTCAAAGTATTGGTTAGGGTTAACTGTGCGTTCACACACACATGAGTTCTAGAGGAAAAATATTCCTCTCCAGGCATCTCTCCCTGTTCAGTTTGTGTCAGCGTTGGCTGCTCTAGCAGAGTCTAATTCTGCTTCTTGCTCATGGGCGGAACCCTGCAGGTCTTTGATTTCCTTTCGTATTTGCAGTTATATCATCTCTGGCTGACCCTTCTCAAAGCTGTGATGTTTTCCTTTAAACACTGCAGGAGCATTATGTATGCTTGTTGAGAGGCAAGCCTTTGAGATGGGAGAGGCTTGCGGTTTTCAGGGTCTCAAGACATTTTCCAAGAATCCTGTAGGGTTGTAAAGCTTGTCTGGAGGGTGTGAACCATCTTCCCGTAATTTAAGCACTTATTTTGTATGCTTTTTCTCTCTCAAGGGTGATTCATTGTATCAAAAATAAATAACAGCAACCCTTTGTTTTCTTAGCTATAGAACAACTGTGTTTTCTATTACAAGTGGGACAACCGCTCAAAAAGCTTAATTACTACAAGTGCACAATATATTAAATGTTTTTCTATTAGAAAGTTTTACTTCCTGCCTCTGTCGATTAACTTCTCACTCTCTCCCATTTTCCATTCTAATGCTCCCTAGGATTTGTCCCATCTCTCCTCCCTCTGTTCCCTTCTCCCCCTCACCCCCCACCCCACCATACCTCACCTTCAGTCTCTTCTAAAGAGGAACACAAATTATTATAATTAAATTAGAACTTTATAATTCACAAGGTTCAATGCTGGTTTAAAATCAGACAGAACAAGTTTGCCCAGCCTTACTTAAAACAGAACATCACAAGAGGCCATTAAACCAACACTACACATAACAATGAGTAATGACTAATGATGGCCAAATCTTGAAAGGTTCAGCGAAGAGATAAGTCCAAGCCACAAAATTCCACTCCACTTTGGAACCTGATCCAAATGTGGATGCATTCCAATCGGGTATTTTTGGTTTGGCCTCATCTCTAGCATAGAGTATGTTTCCCATAAGAATACAAAGTTTGGAACTTTATAGAAACTACTAGATTCTTTTTTTTATTAACAGGATTCTCTCATGACGTTTCCAGTCCTTCCTGATTCTGAATAGGAAGTCAGACATGCCATGAGGTCAGCCATGCAGCACTAGTCTCTTAGTGCACAGATATCATGGGTGAATAGTACTATACAGAAACTAAAAACAGAGAAACTGGGCAGAAAGACAGAAAGTTCCTGCCAGTATCTCACTTCTTCTCTAGCCCTTTTTCTTGGTAAAGGGGCCAGAGCAAACTAAAGGAGCCCTAACTGCCCACAACTCCCCAGACATGCAAAAGAAAGACGACCAGTCTGTTCTCCAAGGACAGCCTCAGAAGCCCAATGATAGGAAGGTATGCACCTCTATTAGGCATGTTTCTTAACAATTTTTCATGAAACACATGATTGTCTGTTGATTTACAAGCAAAAGATTATGTACATGTATAGGCATGTGTGCATATATGTATCAGCCCATATGGGTGAGAAACTGATGCAAAGAAGTGATGAGGATCTTACTTTCTGCATGTCAATGAAAGAAATTAGGATGGAACTCCATTAAATCCTGATTTACACCAGCATGAGATCAGACTCAGGTCTATTATGCACAGGGTATGAGCCATTCAGAGCCCATATGAGAGATTTCAGTGCAACGCTTTCTACACCTGCAGCAAATTCGGATCCCATTTCACTAATCACCCACATCTTTTCAATCCATTATATTGACCATTAAGATAATCAGACGAGTTTGTAAGGCAGAGCTGGGAGAGCCCTGAAACCCTCCATGTTTTTGTTTCTATGGAAACGATTCCCTTGGCATCCCCAGTCTATGTTCAGTATTCCTGTCTGGCTCTGTTTGTCTCACCAAAAAATCCAAGCCTCTTTCGAATATTCAGTTGGGAGGGGCTGAGCTTTACTCATGGGTCTTATTCTTGTGCAGCATTTTTCATGTGCTTATCCACAGAAAAGGGACAGTTTTGCCCCAGCACAGCAGCATGTCCCAAGCATGACGGGGAAGGACTACCTATAAGGGTGAGAGGAGAACTCAGTTGCCAGATTCTGGCCTCTTTGTTGCGTCTGGCAACAAGACTGCAAATTAGTGCTAATTGTGATGGGGACATATTCAGTCAGTAGAATCTGTGAGTCCAGTAGGAACACTAAAACCAGTAACAGTAACTGACACATATAGTGACTTCCATTGAGAGGGTACCACATCCGAATCGCCTAACTTGATTCGTATTCTCTTGACTCATCTCTGAAATGCAGCTGCTTTTGGGGTGTCAGGCAGCCTTTGAGCACCACACAGCAAGGATGCGCAATACTTTAGAACAGTGAGTGAAGAACTCCTTATTCAGTTGAAACCAGAATTTAACTACTTTGGAATTTGGCCAGTTAACGGCCGTACTTTTGTGAAAAGCACCACGTCCCAAGCAATGCGGAGTCGATCACTTCTTTTCTGAGATTATTCCGCAGCCCCACAACCCTCATTCTTAGGAGAAATTTCCAAAGAGTAAGCCCATATTTTCAGTTGCTCAGTTTCACCCTAATCTTGTCCCCTGGAATGACCCTAAACAATTCCTTCCCCCTCCTTGCTGTTTGTGTGATGGCTGTCATCTTGGCCAACACACCAGTGATGGACTTGGGGACCTCCAAGCCGAAAGTATTAACTGCTACAACTTGAACAAAAGAGCCAGACTCTCTACTTGGGACTGTATCAAATCCCTGTCCTTCAACGGAAGTGGCACAGAGGAGGACACTATCACACACACACTCACCAGAGGATTACATTTTCAGTCTTCCAATACACACACATTGTTACATCCTCTAGCAAAGCTATGTCTACGCTAGACTTTTTTCCCCACATTTCCACCGTTGCTACTAGAGCTGGTTAAACACACACACACACACACACGAAAACAATTTATAATTCTTCTGTCAGGATTTAGATGAAAAATATTGTGAAATATATAAACTTTGAAATGTTTCAAATGGCTCTACTTGCTACCATTGTTGTAAGTCCACAGGTATTTGCAATAGTGGAAGTACTAGTGTAGACAAAAAGCCAGATAGCCTTCTGGATTTTAACCATCATGTATTCCAACCTTGCTCAGAGAAGGTCTAGATGTCTCAGGACTTACAACACGGGTTGCCTGTCTAAACTAGAGCTGCCATTGCTGCTACTACCAATTAAAACAAAGGCTAAGGGCCGGATCCTCATCTGATGTAACCTGTTAACTTCATTGGCTTCAATGGTGCTATGGCAAGTTACACCAGTTGAAGGTCCAGGCCTAAAAGTCTACTTAAAATAAAAACCCCTAGATGTAGACAAAGCCAGGAATTTTGAAGCTGAATTCTTTGCTCAGGAAGCGTTCATTGACTTGCAACACTCAGTGCATCACAAAGACATACATTTGCAGTGCTTTTAATTTTTCTGTGAGACCTCCTCCCGCCCCTTAATTTTGGTGCTTTTCTCTGAATGCCTTCCAGTTTACCACCCAGTATATACTGCACTACACCTGAAAAGGCAAAAGTATGGCGCACAGAAGCTCATTCTAAAATTCTGTAACTCCATCTCTTGGGAAGGTTTCTGAGAGACACCTGCCCCATGTAGCTCTTTTGAATGTATTTTCTGTGAATAAATCTACTCAATGCTTTCTTGATCTGTACCGTCTTCTGCCATAGGGGTATAACATAAAAATACTTCAAAGGCTTTAACAAATTCCCTCAAGATGTGATCTTCAGCATTTCAAAAGCTAAAGACACAATGTTTAAAGTGATCATGATGTGTTTCCAAGGTACAACTATTCAGAAACTCCTATTCACCCGTTTTTTTGAGCCAGAAATTATACCATATATGTAACTTGATGAACATATTGTCTATGTTACAAATAACAACATTAAACTGAACCCGGTGGTTTGTATTTACTTTTGCTTATTATATTTAAATAAAGCAGGCAATACCTTGTATCCAAAGACCTCCAAATGTTAAAAATGTTTAGACTTGGATTCAAATTTCAGCACTGGTCTGTATGTATTTCCATAGTGAGCCAAAACAAGACTTTCAGATCTAACACTAGAGGCAAGATCAACTCTCAGCTTTGCACCTTGGTCCCATCTCTAGCATGAATATAATTTTTATTTTTAGTGTAAAGCCAAATGACAGTTTTGAAACTGATGATCTTGGCTAAATCCAGGGCTCTTAATGTCATCCAAACTGTTTTATAACAAATTTCCCTTAACTGTGGCATACTTAGTGAGAATACAGATGATCAATTGCAGTCTGCCTCGCATGGTTAACTCAATCAACAAAGTACTAATGACTCCAGCATGTTGCAGCTTTTTTGGTTAATGAGAACCTTATTGACCAGATTTTTCCCTTTCTCCCAGGATCAAATGGCAATATGGAACAAGTTCTGGTAAACTGCAACAGCCTACAGGCAAAATGCTGACCGGCGAGAGCAGGACAAGATCTGATAGATGGATGGTCCTGCTTTTATGAATTGTTCAATTTTCTGGTGGCTGTACAATGCAACAGAAACGCTGAGATGTGTGGAGCTGCGCTAAGTCCACAGGGCTACCTTGGTGTGCATAGTTCTGAGGCTGCCTCCTTTTGTTTTCTCGGAAATGAATCTTTAAATTTCCAAGAATTCTCCCGGGTGGCAGAGTTCAGTGGCCATTTTGTGCACAGCTGTACAGTAGGAGTCATTGAGGCTGTGCTCCCCCATTCGTGAAGACTGCACTTTTGTGCCTTCTCTTGTTGCCCTTTTCCTTGATCTCAAATAAAAGTCATTTGGGTGTTTTACATATGGAACTATAACAGTTAAAAATGCCCTAAATTAAATGTCATGCTTATCACAGAATTGCAGGAGTGAGAGGAAGACAGCAGCCCACTAGGCATTCTCTCATCCATTCCTAATCAGAGTTAAGCCTGGAACAGTTTCCTTGCAAGAAATACTCAAGTATGCTTTTCAGTGACTCACATGATAAGGTTTTCACCACATTCTTATGGGAGAAAATTCCACAGTCTAAAGGATAGTATTATGGTAGCACCTAGGAACCTTAATCGCAGACCCAGAGCCCATTGTGCTAGGTGCTGTACAAATGTAGAACAATCCTGTCTTCCCCTCCTCCTAGACGCTCACACAGACATCAGCAGGTAGGAAATTTTCAGTGGAAATTTGTTTCAATAACTGTATGTTTTTTTAATTTTAAGCCACAAAAATAAATTCATAATGCAGACTCAGATCCAAAATTAAGTGACTTGAACCCATCTCTGCTTAGAGCCGGAAGGTGCGAGTCATCCCCTAATAACATGGCCTAAGATAAGTGAAAGTCCCTCTTGGCTTCAATTTATTTCCTTGGTCATCAGGAGAGCAGAGCATGCAACGTCTAACCTGCAATTCCAGACAATGGCTTCAGCATAAAGTAATTTAAAGTTAAAATAAAAGTAAAGGTCACAATTTATTTAAAAAATGATCTGGGGCATTGGAAGTACCAGTTTCTGTACTGTAGCCCTCCTTCATTACAAGACTTTTGACCTCATTGTGTTCCAATGTCAGGAAAAATGGGCAGTGTTGCACTCGCTGTTAAAAAGGCACAAGGATAAAGTAAGGAATAAATTGGGTAATAAAAATGTTACTCCAGCTGGAAGGAAAGAAAAGTCTGGCAGATAACTGGGATTTAGGTCAGGCCATGGGTTCAAATTCAGAATCTATCATTAGTGTCCTCAGGTGACATTGGTCAAGTTACCCCACTCTCAGCCTCAATTTCGCCATTTAAAAACAGCAATAATAATAGTTCACAACACACCTGTGAGGCTGAATTTATTAATGTGTGAAATGCAAACAATTGTTTTTCTTTTCTGTTACTACCATACACCATAGCAAATACACAAAGGGGTACTGTTACCAAATAATGCATTCTGTACACATTACATTTCTTGTTATACTTACAAAAGACCCAGTGACAGAGTTAAGATGGTCTTGTGTTTAAGTTACTGGATTGGGACTCAGGAGATCTCAGTTCAATTACTAATTGCCACACACCCAGGGCAAGTCACTAGTGCCTCAGATCCCCTCGGTAAAATGAGTGTAGTAAACCTTTCTCACACCCTTTGTCTATCTTGTATCTATCTATCTATCTACACTGTAAGCTCCTTGGGCAGGGAGTATGTTCCTATGTATGTTTAAAAAGCCTGGAACAATGAGGCCCCCAATTTCAGATACTGTAATGCATAACAAATATATTATATATTTAGTACTGGGCAGACCAAGACTTCCAGGTAACAAAGAAAACTGTACATCCAGCACTGATTGATTGCAAATTTTTAAGCAAATATGAGAGAATAAACTTAATTTTTCCTCTTGAGATTTTCTTTTGCCTATTCTGCTTTAGGAGTATAGAGGTGAATGAGGAGAAGGTTCTTTGGACCAGTCAATGAAACTAAGGTCCAACAAATGACCTTTCTTCATTGCCTTATAAATACCTGTCAACTTCAGAAGCGCCATCATAGCTGAATAGAGAAGCTTAAAGCCAGACTGTTCATTAGACAGCAAACTATTATCCCGGAGACTCTAATGAATTGGCTAGAGGCCAGTCTTCCCTACAGTTTAGGAACCAATGGTAAAATGGAAAGTAGCTGTTAATTAATTTACATGGGAGAGGGAGAGGTCTTTTAAGCCAAACTCTAACTAGACTGTTCAAGTGGTGATGGAATAACATACAAAATGGAATGGAGGAGCAACATATACAGTACAATCAGAGAACCATGAAAATGAACAGAAAACAGTAATCGCTCAAGATTTCATCTGTTTTATGGCATCACTAACATTCAACCAATGACAAATATTTTAATGGATATAATCATAGGAAAGATGCAGGGAGTGTTTCATATTTCAACTCCAATTTTCCCTTATGCAGTAGGTGCTAAGGAGTTAGTAACCACTGAGTGATAAGCCAAATTATTATCTTCTCCAATATGTATAACGTTTGCAACAGATTTCTGAAACCTGAGTTACTAGCTTCCCTTTAAGAGCCCATTTTGTGTTAAGTGTCACATCATCTTTATCATCCTATAGTCATTTGTTATGATAATCCTTAGTAATAATCTTCTTCTGAAGTTTCCTGTTCTAAAGCTGCTATTTATAATGGCTAGAAAAAGACTGGGAGTCCCGACTCCTGGTTTCTAATATCAGGAGTCCAGACTCCTGGTTTCTAATATCAGCTCTGCTGTGTGGTATGAGCAAATAGTTCAACATCTCCTGCCTCATCTGTAAAATGAGGCTATGTACCTGCCCTACTGATGTGATATTGGATAGCTGAGATCCTTGGAGAAAAGGTTTTGAAGCAATGTAAAGCATGGATTGGAAACTCTTTGAGGCAGAGATCCTTCTTTTGTTCTGTGTTATCACAATGAGGTCCTTGGGTTAGGCTAAGGGCTTCTAGGTGCAACCACAATACAAATAAATGCAATACAAATAAAAGCAACCATAATAATATTGACTGTTCATAACTCAAAACTTCTGGTGAGTTAATTCCAAGCACAGAAAACATAGAGGACATACCACACTACTGTATCTGTGCAAGGAACAGGCAGAAAAGCAAGGATACCCTGATCTTTTCCAAGGGAACATGCTCAGGTATACTGTAGCAGAAGATTAACAAGGCATACACTTTAGACGGTAGTGAATCTATAGGGCTTGATTCTCCATTCCAGTTTCATCACTTACAGCTGGGCAAAAGATCCCATTATGATCCAGTAGCATTTTACACCCAATTTGCACAGCTGGAAATGATGACACAGCATCCCAGGCTGTGGTGAATCAGGCTATGAGTGCCACAAACCAGTGGCATAGTGGAAATAAAAACCTTGGGTGCTTAGCTGTAGAAAGCTCGGACAAGAGGTGAATGAGCAAAAACAATTTGCTCTGCTCTCTCCCCCACCAAATAAAAGCCTGAGGAGCTCATACCTGATGATCCAACATTATTATTAATCATATTTATTATGGTAGTGCCTAGGGACTGCCCCCAAAAAAGGTGCTAGACACTGCACAAACACAGAGTAATAGATAGCTCCTGGCCTGAATAAAAAAGTCAAAAGGTGCCTAAAACATTAACTGCTATTATTATTAACCCATATTGAATGTTAGCACACTACAGTGAATTCCCTGAAATAAGTGTGGTAGCTATCCAGATAAAATAGCCAGAACACTTGCAAGTTTGGAGCCATTTGTCATTGAGTCATGGAAACATCAACACGTTTTATGGGAGTGGTTAGAAAAGGAAAAAAAGAAAGCAAAGAGGCTATGTGGCTATATAAGTAGGGATCTACATTACACGTTAAAACCATATTAGTCGTGTAGTAGAGACTTAGTAGCCCTGATGTGGACTATACTATCGCCGATTAAGAAGGCAGCATGTCTAGTAGTTAGAAAAGTGGACGGGGAGTCAGGGTGCCTGGCTTCCATTCCCACCTGTCACTGACTATGTGACTGAAGACAAGTCATCCCTTTGTACCCCAGTTTTCCCCATGTGTAAAATGAGAGTAATGGTACAGAGTGGCATGCAATTACCATTCTAGGGAATTAACAGGTATATCCCACTAGAACTGAACGTTTGTTCTAATGGAGTCCTCTGTATGCTTTTTCTAAATACTACTATTTTGTACAGCTTTGGCACCATTCTCAGCAAGATCTTCCTCACTTACACAGTAATTAACCTCTCAACATATCTGTGAGGTAGCTAAGGAATCTACAGAGGCTAGTAGTATGCACCCCATGGGAACACAACCATCACTGCAACACACGGCAGCTGTTGAACATCACTCAGCAACGCTGCATAACAGCTTGGTGCAGGAAGTAAATAGTCCTATGGCCTACTGAAATTGAAGGGGGTGTCTAAGTAAGTACAATGTAATAACCTGAGCTGCCATGTAGCTCTTGCAATACCTATACTCCTCCAAGCATCAGATCCAAACCGACTCACAGAGGACAGTGCTACTTTCTCAATCACCAATAAAAAGCCATTCATCACCTTGAGGACCCCTTGTCCACTTGATGAGCCAATGCCACCTTGCTTAGCTTGTGAGATCAGATTGGAATCACAGGACAAAGTGCTACCTGCAGGAATTCCCCTGGGCTGGAGAGGGTGCATTAATCAGCTAAGCATGGTATGCGTAATGATGGGGAACATTCCCGCACACACTGGAACCGCCGGGCTGTTGGAGCTAGGCACCGAAAATCAGGCTGCTTGATAGCAGGCTCTCTTTGTGCAACTCCTCACTTGCTGCTTTGTAAATTTAACGTTGTTGGCATACCTTTCATTTGAATGCATTCTTTTGATCTGTTTCTCTCCACTTTCTTGTCTCGCTGAGTTTGCTGACACGGTAGAAGTCTGACAAGCCCAGACAGGCTAACCTACTTTTTTTCCTTTTCTCTTGGACACGTTAGTTCTCCCACTTCTACCTAGCATGTAAAAGCCAGATACTTCCAACAGGCCCAACGAATTATCATTCCCCTTTGACAGACAAGGAAAACGAGACACACACAGCTGTTAAATGACTTTCCCCTCAAGCATGCAGAGCAAGTCGATGGCACTGCTGGACATAAAACCCAGGAGTCCTGAGTGTTCCTTAGTCCCAAGCTCCAACCTCTATCTATCTTAAAATGTTATTTTGTTGCCCATCACCATAGTAGCTGGGCACCATCCATGTAAAAATCAATAGCAATAGTGAAGTCCCTAGTAGACTTTGTGAAATCTCGGGTAGTAGCCTTGCAGCTCCTCCCTATGATGTAACTCAATTCTAAACCAGGGACCCCACCTTACAGACAATTTACATATGTGAGCAACTTTATTCATGTAAACAGTGAGGAAGGATGGCCATGGGGATGGGCACTTTGCTGGCTACTCTGAAGATTAGCGTTGAATTCCCAGGTCTGCCATAATCTTACCATATGACCTTTCAGCCTTGCCAACCCATACCACTACACAAATTATGAGTCACGCCCTGAAAATCAGGAGATTAGCTTAAAAATCATGACATTTTAAACATCATAACTCTGAGTTCTTACTTTTGAGGCCTGGGGGGAGGGGGGGAAGTTTGAGCCTTCTGGATTCACATTTTCAAAGATTTTCTCCTCAACCACAAAGGATAGGATTTGTTTTTGAATGGATGCTGAAAATTATCACGTACGGAACTCCAAGAGTTGGGACTTCAAGAAAAATCCCCAAATATTGCAAGACCCATGATACAGTCAGCAAAGTTGGCAGTGCGGGACCATGGACAAGTCATTTAATGCCTCTGTGCCTCAGTTCCCCATCTCTAAATGTGGGGATAACATTCCCTTTATCTGTCTTGTTCATTCTGATGGTGAGCTCTTCAGGTCTTACCCTGCATATGTACAGCACCTAGCATAACAGGGATCTTGATAGGGGTTCAGATACAGGCATTTCTATGATATAATAAGAAGTAGCCCCACTGTATTACTCATGTGAGTAAAATTACTTACATGCATATCTGCAGAACAAGCTGCAATGATTTAATATAATTTATCCAAACTGAAATAATATAATATATCGAAGGGACTGTATTGTCAAACCATCTACAATTCTGACACTCAAAAGAAGCATTAAACCTTGTATAATCCTTGATTAAAAATATATTATTTCAAAAAAATAATGTCCAATGTTTGATTGGCTAGATCCTGAACTGGTGTAAGACACTGGCATCAATAGAGCTCCACTTATTTAGAGGATCTATCAAATTATCTTTAACATATTGGCTGAAACCAAACAAATAAATAGTGAGATCCACCGTATTCTGTGGGCAGCCTAATTCCGCCCTGGCCCCGAGTCATAAATTAACCAACCTTTCATTTCATAACCAACCTTACAAAAAAGAAATATGGGATTTGTACATCTGTGATGCTTATGACACACTTTCTCGTGTAAAAGAAATATTACAAACCTAATCCCCACACCAGGTTTGCTGAAAGGTTCACTGAGCTTTCAGCAGTCATGGGACAGCTCAGGACTTTGCATTATGGTGGGCTTGAACAAACCCCTGGGTCCAAACAACCCTGAACTCTGGATCACTTTGTATCTAACCAAAGACTTAACTCCATGGGTGGCATCATTGGAATAATTCATACCAGTAATGCCTAAGCTTGATAGTAAATTTTCTCAGAACTGGTCCCTAAACTGCTGGATAGGCAGTACAGTACTTTTGCTTCACATTGGGCTCACACTTTGATTTTGACTCAAACACTGGTGCCTCTATTGACATTCTGGATTCTAATCAACTCAGAATCTCCAAGCAAAACTTAATCTAAATTGCTGAATTCCACCCAGTTGCCTGCTGAAATTGTGACACTGCTATGAATGTTACATGATTTCAATCAGAGCCAAAAAGTTCACTGCTCTTTTGCAAAGTTCAGGGAACTCACTGGGACTAAGTCGTGGTATTCAGCACTTCATCTGAGAGCCAAGGCCATTATTTCAAAGGGACTACAGTACTCAGAGAGAAAGTCACTAGCAAGGAGGACAGAATCTGCCCATAAATATTTATAGACTTGGAGCATTGGCTTTTACTCCCATATCTAAAGCACACATCATTTCATTGTTTATAAACAAAAGAACGTTAGGACAGAAAAGTTTAACACTTGTGCCCATTGTATGACAATCCCAATTACAATATTAAAATAAAAACAACTGCATATCTTTCAACCACCACTACTCTAGGCCAAAGTGAATTTTCAGCACCAAAATAAAGTCCACGCTCCATGAAATAAATACAGACGAGTTCAAGTAGAGATGCTCATCTTATAGCAAGCTTTAGGGAATTCAAATCTAGGCTTTTGGTTCAAGCCCATGAACTAGACAGTTTTAAAAACGCTTTTGAAATCTAGCAAATTTTGAATAAATATTAGCCCAGACATACGTCACCAAGAAGAGTTCATCGCAGATTGATCTGCCTTATTAGTTATGAGAATTTGATTTCCCTTTTCATCCCAAACCCTACAGAATACAAACTAAGGGATTTGAAGATGGTAGGGGGCATTTTGAGATACTGGAAAGTCCTTGAGGGTTTTCAGAGCTTGGATTTATATTCCACATCTTGAATTCATTGTTCCCTCCGTCACCACCCTCTCCAAATCCTACAAGCATGACAGAAATAAATTAGCCAGAGTTACAGGTCACACCTTCCAGGGCACTACATTCTGCGCAAAATCAATAGAGAAGATGGGAGTCGCAAACAGCTGAAGCAGAAGGAATGATGCATTGATGGCTTTATATACACACAAACAAAGGCACTTGAGAACAACCCTAAACCCTGCTGCCTGGTGAACACAATGCTCATTTATTCAATCACCTGAACCCTGAGTGCACTAGAGAAGGAGTTCAGAAAAGACACCTGTTCTTTCAAGTCTTTACCTGTCAATGCAGGATATTTCACCACTCGTGTTTTGCTAGGGATATGGCTCAGATCAAAGTCCCAGATTCAGATACCTGCAAACTTTTAGATGCCGAGGGACATTAGCATTGAATTTAGTCCCACATTTTGCTGTGGTTTCCTACCTCTCTAATGGCTAACCAAAGCCCCAGGTCCCCGAACTTTGTGGGGGTTCAGAGTTCCAAACTGGAAGCAGAAATATTTTTCCCCGCTATAATGGGCCAAACTATAATCCAGGATCCAAACAGTCCTGAACTTTGCAGGCTCTGGCAATATAGATCTGAGCCTGAATTTTGGAGCTCTAGTTTTCAGTAACTAGTTTATACTGCTGTGCTACTGACTCCTCTGTCAAACTCCTTTGTGAAGGCAGAAGCCATTAACAGAAATAAAAACTGTGTGTTACATTCATTTTGTTTTCACTTGTTATTTTAAAATAGATAGGTAAAATCATGAAAAACACCTAAGTGGCTTAGGGAACATTAAGTCCCATTATCAAGAATGACTTAGGCACTTAAGAGCATAAGATCTATGGAAAGTCAATGAGACTTAGGGCCAGATTTACAAAGGTCTTTAGGTACCTAAAGATGCAGATAGGAACCTAGTGGGATTTTCAAAAGCTCCTAAAATTTGGTCACACGCCTAATTCCCATTGAAAGTCAATGGGAGTTGGGCACCTGTCCCGCTTAGGTGTATTGCTCTTTGCTAAGCAGAATCAAAACTTCTACTCATATTGAAATACAATGCAACTCTGAATTGTATACTTACATTTATGAAGTCTGCAGACAATACTGGAAATGGGATTGCCTTTACTCCACTGTGACCTATAAGAATAAACAGATTTTTTTTTCTTAAAACCATGCAACTAAAGCACTGAAAGTTTGTATTTTGGTTATGGTCACTGCCCCATCCTATGTCCCAACCCCAGACAGCAGTGATGCGACTATACTTTCAACCTCTCTCTCTAACATTATGAAGATCAGTGCCTGCAGCTTAGACAAAGATGTCCTTGGGAGATTAGTCCCATATTATCCCCTTCTGTCTCCCAATGTGGAGAGGCTTTGCATCGTTCTCTCTGACAAGGCTCCATAGTGCTCCTTGCTCCTGCTAGTCCACGATGAACTAAGATGGCTAAACTTTATTCTGATCAGTAGCAGCACTTGGAGCTCTGTCTAGTCCTGGGGTGTTGATGCCACTGGCTCAGGGAACTCAATTCAGTAACTGAGGGGCTGGGATACAAATTCTTTCCTCTTTTGGTTAAGCTGGTCTACCAACTGAATTATATATAAATGTGCTACAGTGGAGGAAGCCAATAACATAAGCATAGCAGCATTCTCAGAAAAACTTTGCTTATGTATGTTCTAGCTGGAGATACAGCCTTCCCAGGAAACGCTAGGATCTGTAGAAAATGGGCAGCAAAATAGCTCAATATAACCTTCTAAGGATGCTCCTGAGGCTGCTGCTTCTGATTCCCAAGTTTTCCCCACCTCCCAGTCCTTGCTTCCATAGGGCATGGGGGAGAGGGGTGATGGAAGAAAGGGGCACACTCATGGGTTTAATAAGTAGGATGAGGATAATTAGTTGCAATCAAAATCAGAACTGAGGCTGGACATACAAATGAACACAAATATACTTCCTGCGGTTCGGCTCAGGAGCCTTAAGGATGGTCCTCTGAATAAGGACAGAAGTATGGGGCAAGATTCCACATTCCTGCCCAAATACTGCAGAAAGAACAATGCATGGCAATGCTACGTTAGATGCCATAAGAGGTGTTTCACTGCATTTCTGCCCCAGCCCTTTGAAGAGGGTAAGCAAGTCTGACACAGAAAAGTTTGCTGAGCCGATTCGCAACAGCTCCTCAAGATTACACCGTATCGGACTCTAAACAGAATAAGCAAAGCTATGTCATCTACCCCCAAGATGCTTGGAGATACTGAGAGCCTCCACTGTATTCCCATATGTTTCTAAATGTCAGAAAGTATGACATTTTCCATGATCTGCTCCATAAGCACCAATGGTACACGGGGACCTCGCCAGAGATGTAGGTACGTTGGGCCTAGTTTTCAAAAGTGATTTGTAATTTTGAATGTCTTACTTTTTGGGTGCCCAAGCTGGGACCCTTCTAAAGTTTCTGGATTGTCGGACAGTGCTGAGCACTGGCTTTCTTGAAATCAAGTCCCTTTAAAGTGTCTGAGGACCGGCACACTCATTAGTCACTTCTGAAACTTAAGGCCATGGTGTTCCTGGTCCACTCCAGGATGCTGACCATCCTCAAAGCAAATGTAACTTGCTGCTTGGGAGTAGCATGGAACATCCCATGTTTCTGCTACTCCTACTTCCTCCATCAAACATTCACTTCTGATTGTTCTGGGTGGCCGTTTCCAAAGAGTTGCCCCACATTGTAAGGAGGTTGAATGAGCAGGATCACAGATGGGAATTAGAGTGGAGAACTGCATTATAGCACTTATCCCATTTAAATTGTTCAGCAATCCAAGATTCACTGCATGAGTGTGAGAGCAGAAGAATGGAAAGTAGAGTGACATACACTGAATACATCGTTGGCTGTGAATAGTGCCTGATACGGCTGAGAGCTTGGAAAGGTTTGAGTACTAAAGAAATTATGGCCACATTTTTTAAACAGAGGATTTAAGTTCATATGCAGAATAAAAGCACAAGCACACTGTAGTGTGAAAAACAGGAGAGAGAAAAGTTTGGGGATAAAAATAAAGGTAATTTGAGGCCAAATGGAGGACCAGGTTAACAGCTGATTGGTCCTCTGTTAGGGGACTGTGGTTAAAGGGAAATGGGCAGTATCCCTTTAGCAGATTAGGGGTCATCTAGTGTTGAGGTTTCCCTTGTTGGGGGGAATAGACTCAATATTCTAATAGTTCTTTTCTATCAATAACATCTATAACCCTACCAGTGGCTAAATCTTAGACCTAGAGATGAGCTGCAATCATCCAAAGATGATTTCTATCTTGCGCTAGAGATGGGTCCAGCATGAATGTTTGGATCTGAAGTTACTCAGGTTGTAGGGGAGAGTGGTGTTTTGAAGGAAGGGCTATCTGTGCCTACAGCCAAATTTTACAAATGATCCCTATCACTAAAATGACCTGAGCCAAATCTGTGGAACTGAAGAACCTCAAGGTTAGCAGTCTTTGAAATCCAAATCTGGTTATGAATGTTTGCATCGTAAGACTCTCTCTATTTTGCAAGTATAAAGCACCTTTCATCAAAAGACCTCAAAGAACTTTACAAAAAACTGCCTACATGTCACTAACCCCATTTTACAGGTGCGGAACCCAAGGAACAAAGAGGCAGAAATGACCTGCCCCAGCCACACAGCAATAGAACCCAGGCCTCCCTAGTCCAGTAGACCACACTGACTCCATGATCCTCTGTAGCTGGCTAAACCACAGCAACAGGCAGATCTAGATGGGTTTTCCTGTCCTGCTTCCAGGCAAACACTTCCTTGAAGCCAACGTGAAGAACAGAGAAAAGAGAAAGGATCAGAGTGCTTCAGGTCTGGTCATTTTCACATTCCTTTTGTTTGGCCCCTGATCTCCTTGCCTCTCTCTGTTATGTAGGTAGCAGGTGACCCCAATACAAATCTATTGAAAGAACCAAAAGAAACTGGTCAGATAATCCTATCATTCCCACTCTACACCCCACCCCTGTTATTGGAAATAAAACTGATGATATATTCTATATGAAGTTGCAAAGTTTACAATCGCTCAGTAATAAGACCTGTGCAAAAGGTCTAGCCCAAAAACCACACATGCCATTCCTAATCTATCAATAACCTTCCTTCTGGAGGGCTAAGTTTTTTTCCCCGTGAAGAAACAATTCCACACTTAGAACTACCTTGATAACAGAAAAAATAGTTTGCGACAAAGTAATTTTACTTCTGCATATGCATAGTCCTCATTTATATCCTGGATTATATCAAGAGTTAAAAGACACTTACAAAATATCATTTGTATAGTCAGTACAGTACATACTTTCCCCAGTTACTAAATTTAATGTTAAGTTTTGGTAAGAAAAATCTCCTCTTTGTAGTACGTTTGAAATGAGCGTTTATCAGCACTAGCAACTAAATGAAAACACAATTTCTAATCTGTCCAGGATAGCCACACACTAAAGACACTTTTTTAAACTCTGTATTATTTGTGTCTACCTCTCATTTAATAGTCATTTTCTTCCTTGAACAATTGGCCTATATTGAGAAAACTCTCCATTAGATAGTAGAACATATCAAGAAAAAGACTGTTCCTTCCCCTCTACAAAAGTTTAAAGTGTTTTAAAATCTCAGTCAATGAAACTTAAAGTAAGTTCTTAAACAAAAAAGTGTAAAGTTCTTAAATTATTTCAAAATGCAAGCATCCACTATTCCAAACCTCTCTCTTTTTTTTTTAAAGTAAATTCTCCTCCACCTCCTGGCAACAAAACAAATAATAAATTTCACAGAAAGAACTAGAGCCATACGTTAATGCGTAAAACATCTACATTCAGATTGGAAATGACCATATGAACTGCCACAAGAATTGCTTGATAAGACAGAGTTTATTCTTCAAAAATGTGTCCTATTTTCAGCTGCGGGGGGAGGGAGAATAGCCTTTTAAAAACTCTAAACATGCAGCATAGAAGCAAAGAACTGAGCTCTTAGCAAACACTTAAAAAAAAACTGCTAAGGTCAAGAGTATCAAGTTTTCAGAAGTGGAGTTTGCCCAACAAAAACCAAAAAAATAAACTTTTGTCACAGCATTTTCATGTAAAACAGGCTTATCGTATCAGAGATATTGAACAACAATAAAGCTACTGTTTATCTTAGAAAATGAACTTTTTAAAAAGTTTGATATCATTTATATTAAAGTATTTGAGGAGGTGGGGTGGGGTTGCAAACAACATTAAACTACTGGCAAAAGTACTTGGAAAACATAGTTTTTATTCGCCCTCTTTACTGACCTAAGAAGAAGTCTTCACTTCACAGGTAGCAAAGTTTCCTCTTCTTTCTCCATTGGAATAGTCATATTTGCATTCAAGCACATTGTATTACTGAGACTGAACTGATCATAAAAGAATACTGTTTCCAATCTTCTGGTTTCCACAGAGAAGAAAGAAGGAAAAATGCAATCCCGTCAGGTATTCTTTCCTTGTGAAAAGTAAATCCAGTATTCTGGAACGAGTTCAAACACAGGGCTTGACAGGCAAAGGAGACAAGCTTTTGCACTGAGCATGCTTAGTCCTGCACTGCCTCTGCATGAAACACACTTAATGAACATTACTTCCTTCCCAGTGGTTACTCCTAGTGGAAGTCCACACCCCCTGTTCTTTCAGAAGTCAGGAATGCAGCTGCAACCAAAGTCCAGAAAACAGGCCCGATACCCAGGCAAGGCCTCACAGATCAATAAACTCAGGTTGTGACCCGCAGGTCACTTTGTCGAATAGGACACATCAGGGTGAGGGGTTTTTTCTACACTTGGCAGAGTTTGTTTTATGCTTCAGCTAAAGCTACACTCTCCCCTAAGAAAATAAAACTGGATCAGCATTTAAATAATGGTTACATGTGCTGATAACATAAGTCAATTTTTTTTCCAAATCTATTGCTCACAAACTCGCTTTAAAATAAGGAAAACATTTCCTGCTGAACTGTATCACACAGTTAGATCTGTAGGTTCCCCTACAAACGTTACCTAAAGTAGCATAGGAATGGATTATCCAGAGAAACAATACTCCCTTCTGATTTAGCTAACTATTTAGGGCCCAATCCTGCTCTTTTCTTAGTCCAGGAGAGTTTGCCATTACCTTCAATGAAAATGAAACTGGGACTTAGACAACAAGCTCTGTCTACTTCAATAACCCATACAGGATGGAGCACATTGCTGGCACTTTAATAATTACAATATTAACATCTCCAAGTGCTCAAAATATCATAAAATCAGACCCCTTTCCCTACCCAAAAAATCATAAAATTGACTTTAAAATTATTTTTAAAAAACAAATAATATATGGGGAGGGGGTCTTTTTATTTGCTGTCTAGATTTTCAGACTTTAGGCTACACTTGGGTCACATTTTCCAGGTTTTCTCCACAACCATAAAGCCCAACTTTTAAATTTAAGTTGATATTCTCATGACTCCAGGAACTGAGGCTGTAGTAAAAACACCAAATACCATGAGACTCACACCAAGGGTACGTCTACACTGCAGCTGGACAGATGTGAGAAGACAGATGTGCCAACTATGCTCAAACTAGTGCACGAAACAAAACAGTATGGCCACAGCAACACAGGCGGTGGTTCCTTGCTCAATCCTCTGGGTACATACTTAGGCAAGCTAGCCCAAACTGTGAACCCTGCCCCGACAGTCACCACAGTTATTTTTAGCATGCTAGCTGGAGAACAGCTAAACACATGTGTCTACCTTTGTTGGGATGCACACTCCCAATTGCTGTGTACACATTCTCTAAAATGGCAAGAAGAATAAAATTATATTGCCAACTCTGCAATTAGAATTTACAAACTCTATGAGCCAAATTTATCCCTGGTTAACTCCAGGAACTTCAGTGGAGTTCTCTAGAAATCAACAGGGACCTGTATTTGAAATCGGAGATGGGCCTGAACCTGAAATTTGTGTCTCGGTAACTCCAAACTCTGGAAGAGATTGAATCCAGATCTGAACCCTATGCTGGGTGAACCAAAACTCTGGATCCAAAAACTTCCTGAACTTTGCAGTTTAGAGTTAGGGATCTCTTTTAACCACTGTTGTGTTGGGTTTGCACTAGTTTGCATCAACTAGGAACTCATCTGAACCCTTTGCCTAGAACAGGAACTAAATTTCAGAAATTGAATTCATACATCTCTGCACTAACTAGTTTTCTTCACGGTTCTAAGAGAAAGCTCCATGACAAAGGCAAATCTTGCTGTATGTGTGGCCTAAAACCAAGAAATACTACATTAACAAGAAATGTTAACATGGCTTGGATAAGTATCTACACTCTACTAACCAAAACATACAGATCCATTGCCACATTTCCATTTCACACAACAAAGCTTGCCTTCACAAGTAACTTTATGAGGGCAACAAAAGCAGACAAATGCACTGGATTCTATACCTGGACCATCTTTTCAACTCTTGTTTCCTAGCGGTGCATCGCAATCATCCAACAGAACTACTGTATATGAAATTCCCGTTCCCCTTACCATAGTAGCATTAAGCCCTTGGCATCAAGAGGTGTTAGAGTTAGCAGTGCAAACAAGTTCATTTTTCTTTAAAGCATCACAAGGAGAGAATCAGTGCACAAAGAGCTAGAACTGTAAGGCCACAGCCGTCAGAGATCTCTGATGTTCCAGTAATGTTACTGATAAACTAACTGAGTCCCTCGTGGGGGCTGTATGTCCAGGGCCCATTTTCTATTTGAGTGCCACAACTCTGAAGGCACATTGCAAATAAGCAGTCTGTGAGACACAGTGGAGGGAGCAGACTGCTGATTCCCTTCATGCCTAATTACCCATAAGCAGTTGGCACGGTGACTGACTTAGCAGAGCGTTGGCCTAGCTTACAGACGAATCCTCTGTCCAAGTGGAATGCGTTCCATCTCCAATGTTCGTCTTTAAAGAAAAATAATATGGGGCATTCGAGTCCAAACAATGATTCTCTCTTGAATTATTTGGCATTTGGAAGCTATCCAGTCCTCTGTCGGCCAATGGTGCAATGTTTATAATTAGGAAGTGATGCTGCCCCAAGTTTCGCTAAGTGCTCCTCATTTTCACAGAGTGACTGGCCCCATTAATGGGAAATGGGCCTAGCTCCACCTGTGACTAATAAGCTGCCTCTCTGCTGAGCCTGTGAGGCAAGGGGTTTAGGTGGTAGCCCGAGGAGCACCTGGTCCTTAAAAAGGCCAGCAAGATCTCAGCGGGGCTGGAGAAATTGCAGGGAGCAGGAAGCTGAGTTCCTGTACTAGGAATGGTGGCTGTGGAAAGAAGCTAACTATTATGTGACGCCCAGGCAGGCAAGCTGAGTGAGAATGAAGAGAACATGAGTCCCTGGGTCTGGGGAAGGACCCCAAAGGGCTGTGAGAGGTGAACGGAACGCAGCCCATCTTAGGCAGAGGAATTACTTTATCTGAGATTATGCCTAAATTCTGTTTAACCAGTAAATTGTGCCCTGAAGCAAGAGCCTGGAACTGAATCCGGCACGCCATCAATTCATTCTGGGCTGGCGAGAGAGCCCACCAGCGCGCCCTCAGCAAGATCCACTGAGGAACGATTGTTGCTTCAGACTTTGCCACTCTGTTGAGAGCCCAACATCTGCCTTTCCAGAGCTAGTAAATCCCGCTGAGGCAGTGCGTCTAGATGCATAAAATGCTTCCTTCTCCTGACACCAGAAAAGCCTGGATCTCTTCCCACTGTACTGTGAGAGTCTGAAACTTGGCCACACTATTTACAGCATCTTCTAGCCTGGGGTATTTGAGTTCCTTCCGGTTTTTTCTCCCATATGCAAACAGCAGGCACTACTGAACGTGCCAGCAGTACCATATGGGGAGCTTGGATCTACCTGTAAGTGCTTACCAGAGGCCAGGCTGGTACAATTATGCCTGGTGTTAACAATGAAATATTTCCCACGAGATGCCATTTCTGGTGGTGGTTCTTGCACATTGGGGACCCTAAACAGGAATATTTTGGAACCCCCCACACACAACACATACTATAAAGCAAATGGGATCCCCCCTTGAGCTGCTCAGGGCCCTAAGCGTAGGCCATGTCTACAGTAGAGACCTTAGAGCAGCACAGCTGCACCACTGTAAGATCTCTCGCATAGCTGCTCTATGCCAACAGAAGAGAGCTCTCCAGTCGACAGAATTAAACCACCCCCAACAAGTGGCGGTAGCTATGTCTCTGTGCACACTACCACTTATGCCGGCAAAACTTGTAGACATGGCCTTAGTCTGCTTATGCCTAGCACGGGCTCTGCTGGTGTCTTTGTTCTGAAGATTGTTCTGGTTGCTATGCTCTGTAGCGAGGTAAAAATTAAAGCTATTTTATGAAAGGTGGGAATGTGGGTGAGGACGGGTCAGTACAGGAAGCAACGACGATCATACCAAATTAGAGTTGCAGGAAGAATTTTAGGGAGGGAGATTGAAAACACGCCATTTGGAATTTGGGTGGAATACCTAGATGCCTTGGAATTGTTATGGCAAAAAATCTCTACGAGGCACATCCATATAAAAACTGACTAAAGCGTGTCTGCCAGAAAGGCATCCAAACATGAGATATTGGGTTCAATACAATAGTAATCATGTCACAGGCCTGTCATACAGAAGGTCAAACTACACAATATAATTGTCTCATCTGGCTTTGAATATCATCTTTTATCTAATACATGGGGCCAGATCCTGAGCTGGTGTCACTTATTATATTTACACCAGCTAAAGAACTGTGCCAGGGTATTAATGACAGCACAGAACCTGCTCGCAGCACGCTGCGGTACTGGCTCAGTACTAACTCAGGAGGTGAAATACTTCCTATCAAGTCACCAAGACAAGTTCCTTTAGCACCTTGGATGCTTTCAACCATATTTAACCTATGAGACCAATTATCACTGCCCATATAGCTTGTTTAAATCACACAAAGTGTGCACAAACGAGCGGAAAAAAATTTCTGAGTTAACGTACTGATCCTGTACTCCCACTAATATAGATCCCATTAGTTTGCACCATCCCCAGAATGCATGTGGGTGCATGAAAGATAAAATGCAGACAAATGCCAATGGAAGTCAATCATGGCTTCTTTAAATATAGGATTTGCTATGATAGGGAAGAAGTGTGTGGCCTAGTAAATAGTGCAATGGATTGTGAACTCTGGAGAGCTGGGTTCTGTTCCTGGTTTTACTTCTGGGTGACCTTGAGCAAGTCACTTTATTTCTCTCTGCATCTGTGTCCCCAGACTGTAACATGGGGATAATGACACTGACCTCCACTGTAAAGTGCTTTGGGATTTACTAATGGAAAGTGCTGTATAAGAGCCAGATATTATTAGTATAGGGGTTTTGCGATGATGAATTTGACTTAGCATCGTCAAAAAGCTCCGGCCACAGACAACAAATAGATTCAAATTTAACTTTTTACAGCAAGAATAGAGAATAAATTACATATGAAAAGGGAAACTTGGCAAACAAAATATTCTCTGGCACCGCTCTTGCCTGTGCAATTGTCGATGTATTGGCTGAATCAGGACTTCCGGTGATACAGGGTACAAATACACTTTAATAAAAAATGCAGCTGGCTTGATCAGCTGACTCACTCGTGGGGCTATAAATTTGCAACATAGACATTTGGGCTCAGGTTGGAGCACAGGCTGTGAGACACCATGAGGTGGAAGGGGCTCAGGGCCTGGGGTTCCAACCCGATCCCAAATGTCTATGCTGCAAGTTTATAGCCCTAAGCCCAAGTCAGCTGACCCAGGCCAGCCATGGCTGTGCAGCAGGATTTAGTGTAGACATACCACAGACAAAGCTAGTGTGGTCTGCCTTACATTCAGCTCCAAGTGCTTTTCACAGGACACGCATCATCCTAATGAAACAAATGGATCCATTTCATTTTTTTCCACTTAAGTCACTGGTGAGTTCAACTTTGGCACTTCAACAACAACAAAAAAGAAAATGGTCATTGCTAGAATTTACAGTACATTGGAAGGGGCGGGGGGAATGGAAAGACATTTGTAAAGCAAATTTTGCAGCAGTTACAAAACGATTAGGCTTTAACCCTGAATTACATATTACATTTCATACATATATAGTTTAACGCTGTATTTAACTCATCACATTCTTGAATAGTTTATGCAGATGTGGTCGTCCCATCTCAAAAAAAGATATATTGGAATTGGAAATGTTTCAGAAAAGGGCAACAAAAATGAGTTAGGGGTATGGAACGGCTTCCGTATGAGGAGAGATTAATAAAACTGGAACTTTTTAGCTTGGAAAAGAGACGACTAGGGAGAGATATGATTGAGATCTATAAAATCATGACTGGTGTGGAGAAAGTAAATAAGGAAGTGTTATTTACTCTCTCGTAACACAAGAACTAGGGGTCACCAAATGAAATTAATAGGCAGCAGGTTTAAAACAAACAAAAGAAAGTATTTCTTCATACAACGCACAGTCAACCTCTGGAACTCTTTGCCAGAGGATGTTATGAAGGCCAAGACTATAACAGGATCCAAACAAGAACCAGATAAATTCATGGACAATAGGTCCATCAATGGCTATTGGTCAGGATGGACAAGGATGGTGTCCCTAACCTCTGTTTGCCAGAAGCCAGGAATGGGCGACAGGGGATGGATCACTTGATGATTTCCTGTTCTGTTCTTTTCCTCAGGGGCACCTGGCATTGGCCACTGCGTCCCCGCTGTTAGTGAGAGAGCCTTCCCCTCTGCAGCTCCTGCCATCTGCTAGTATATCTGCCTCATCTTTTTTCCATATTGGTCTTTCCGGAGCTTCTCCATAAATCTTATCCCTTTTGTCCACTGCTTCATCTTTCTGTCTGCAGCCTGGGTTGCTTTTATTTCACCTGAATGATTCCCTGCTGTTTATCCAACACCTTTTCCTCGCCCTTCAAATCTGTCTTATTCCTTTTTCCTTCCTCCTTTTCCATCAATAATTCCCTACACCCTCTCTCTTCTGTTCAGCAACTTGTCCATTTGAAATACAAGCCCCAAGGGTCAAAGTAAGTGTCTTGCTGTATGTGAAGTGCCCTGTGGATTTAAAGTTGACACGTAAGAGCTCAGTTCTGCAAACACTTCTCTCTCTCTCTGACTACTTACATTACCATAGTATCTGTGCACCTTACTACCGAGTAGAATACATGCTACTGTGGCTAGTCCCACTGATTAATTTTTAACACATCTGTGTGGTTTCATACATCACCACATTCCATTTTAGGACTAGTAGTAGACACCTAGCTATGAGCTGCTACAAAACAAGGGATAGAATTGTGGCTCTTCATTTACTAGAAATATAAATGCAGTGGAATAAATTCATATCTCAGTTACAAAATGTAACCCCAGTAAAGTTGCCCCCATGGAGAAGCAGTTTTTAAAATACGCTGTTTTTATAAGTACGTCACTTTTTAAAAATCAGTAAGATTAACTCCCAGTATTAATAGCTAAATCCATTGGTAAGTCTTTGCAGAATTTGGTCTCTGTTGTTTAAACAACAATAATCAATGATTGCATTAAAGCTGCAAAAGCATCACTTAGGGATACAATTCATAATGCTAAATCTGTGTTCTGCTGCATCATATTACTGAAAAGGGAGCTCTCTGACCGATGGGAAAATGGTTCAGACTTGACTTGTGAAAGACCTTGATGTGCTGTAAAACATCTTTCACTAACAGCAGAAGAGAAACCACTACAGAAAACTTCAAATAGTTTGGAGCTGTTAGAACAGCGTCTGTTCTTTTACCAATATGCAGGAGATTTGTACAAGGAGCCTATTATCACGAATGGGATTTACCCACTTAAATAACCTATGCATCAAAAGAAGAAAAGCCAACTATGTAAATTACTTTTTAAATATCAAAGACACAAGGGCAGTATGTGTTGCATTACAACTCTTCTTATTCAAGGATTCAGGAAGGTATGACCCTGTACACTTTAAAACAGCTTACTTGTATTACTGAATCACCACCATGATTAAGGCTCAATTGATCTATTTCATATATTGTGCAGTGGTGTTTGCCCATCTAGGGCACTTAAAGTAGGCTTCTAGCATTGTGAACGCCAATAGAAATGTACCCAGCAGATGATAAAGGCAAAAGTACATTTAGCGAGAAAGTGTTTTTTTAAAATATACTTTAGAAAAGCAGTCAGTCACACTCTCAGCTGGGGTCGTGGGGCTAAGCGTATTCACCACAGCCTAGGATCTGTCCCAGCAGTTTTAAAAACTATTTCCAAGAACATAGTGGGCCATATTCTGCCCTCATTGACACTGATGACATCTCATGCCCCTATCCCACAAACACACGTGAATAGTCCCATTAAATTCAATGGGATTACTCACATATGGAAAGACTATGAAGGTTTGCAGGATCCAGATCTCAGTGGGATTGAATCAGTGTGATGGAGATGAGAATTTCTCTACATTTACATTTCTGCCTAACCCGAAGAAGTTCATAGGAGCCTAAAACAGTATTTATTTTAGTCACTCATTTATTTAGATTTGCACTATGTAAACTAGAGACCATGCCTGGCGCCCGTAACAAGCTCTGAAAGATACAATTCACACATAACAGACTCAACAATTGACTCAGCAATATATATTATATCTATACCGATATCTTAACACATCAACCTAGCCAACACCAAAGTACCAACTTTACCTTTCAGTAGTACGTGGGGATATATGAATCCACAATGATTGCTTCAAAACCATATTTGTTGTTGTGAACTTAAAGTTCATGAAAGATCTAGGAGTGACAGCCCTGTACTCTAGTCCTCTCTTTATCTAGAAAACAGCTACAGCATGCAGAAAGCAGCAATGCAAGCTTCAGATGCTCTGCAAAGTTGCCTCAATGCTTACTTTAAGGGACTGAGACTGTAGATCAGTCTTTGGGGTGAATTTATTATTATTTTTTCCTCTTCCCTATTGAGATGGCCAACAAAGGCACCAATTGCAACAGTGCTTAAGGGCAATCAATACCTAGCTCTTATATGGTGCTCTTTATCAGTAGATCTCAAAGCGCTTTACAAAGAAAGTCTGTATCATTATCCCCAGTTTGGACACCTGCCCAATGGAAAGTGGACTGAGACACCAAACTCATTTCGTGCAGGCACTGAAAGACCATTGGCAGTAAGGATTCGGACTATTGTTTGCCTTAATAGTAACTGCGGCCAGTTGAAAAACGTCAGTGAAAAAATGGCTTTTTCAACAATACAAACATGTTCATGTTTGTTTGTTTTTTTAGTTTTATGATATAACAAATGGAAATTTTAAAAAATTATTTTGATAAAATGAATCAAAATGAAATGTTTTCAGTTTTTGATATGGGGTTTCCTTTCTTTCCCCCTTCAAGAAAGGATGGGGGCGGGAGAGTGCTAACCAAAGGGAGAGAAAGTGGAGGAAAGAAAACAAACCAAGGAAAACTGAAATGTTTTCATTTTGATCCCATTCAGTTCCAAAAGAAAACACTTCATTTGTTTGGTTTGGATTAATTAAAAACAAAATGCTACATTATAGAGTATTTCATTGGGGGGAAGGAATCAGAAAAATCCCTGAAAATTTTAAAATATTTCTCATTTTTTCACCGGCTCACTAAAGGAATTTCTTACATCCAAATCCCAGAGTTCACTTTGCAAGATCAATGCCCAGACATGCCTCAGTAAGAATGGCATGATTTGGGCCTCTGATGGATTATAGTATGTTTTGCAGTTATGTCACATCTTCCATTCGAGGATCTCGGTTTACTTGTAAGCATTAGTTAACAAGCAGTAAAGCCCTCATTGTCTCTATTTTACAGATTGGTAAAGTGAGGCACAAAAAAACCCTGAGTGATTTGCCCAAGATGAAATTAATAGCAGAGCTGAGAAAGAACCCCCATGTCCTGACTCCCAATTCCCCATTCCAAATAAAACTATCTCAGTCAGAAACACAGACTCCACATTTTATCACTCAAGGTGGTCAGTACAGTAGAGTTAAAGTCAAGCATGCAAGGAAGGGGCAAGATAGGATCCATCAGGAAAACTTCCTCCTTCCTAATTCATTTATCTATCTATCTTTCTTTCTCCTTAAGGAAAACAGAGTAATGTTTGCAAACTCAGCTACACAGCCCCCAAGCACTGTTGCTGGGTTAGCACTGTTCACTTGCCAGTTGGAAGGAGACCCAAGTTTGAAGGGTCAAAACTCTTAAGTAATGCTGGCATTTCCAGTTAAATGTCTCATAAGACATACAAACACAATTCAGCAGCCTGCAGACAAAATTTCCTTTTTATGTTTCTCCATTTCCAAATTACTAAGCCATACAAAAGCTTCTGACAGCCATTTCCACGTGCTCAATGACTCTAAAAAGAATTCATCATAATAACCCAAGCTCCTCTCAGCAATTTTTTCCTCCCAAACATTTTGAAGTTAAGAGGTTAAGTATTTGATTATGGAGGACTTCATGACTCAGCATTGGTAATGGGCTAGAGCGCCTTTCGCCTCTGAGTAAATGGTTCAAATCCAGCCTGAATCTGAAGTGATTGTGGTCAAAAACCATTAGCAACAAAATGGCTCTTTGG
Organism: Sternotherus odoratus; assembly: GCA_032164245.1. Classification (NCBI taxonomy): domain Eukaryota; kingdom Metazoa; phylum Chordata; order Testudines; family Kinosternidae; genus Sternotherus; species Sternotherus odoratus. The sequence goes on from JAVMKO010000019.1 coordinate 6,711,564, forward strand.
TGCCTTAGGTAGGGAATGTTTACACTGAACACTAAGCCATGACTCTGACTCGGGTTTGATCTGAACCTCCTCCCCAACCCCACACAAATCAGTCTGACTCAGGTCAGCAAGCATTCAGGTTCTAAGTCCTAAGACTCTACTAAGAGGGTGGGTCAGAGCACAAGTCCTTTGGACATCAAATGTCCAAAGCCTGTCATTTGATTGTGTGGAGCAGCTCGGAGGCATTAGCATGGCTGTGAGAGCCGGGTTCAGGAATTGTAAGCCAAGGTTCACAATGCCATGTGGATGCTTAAGGGTGGGGCCTGGAAAAAACAAGTCCCCAAGCCAGATCCCACAGACCCCGGTTTACAGTGCAATGTAGACATACCCTTAGTGGGTCTCAGTCCGGTTTCAAGCAAATGGATGGCCACTTACTATGGCTTTTCTGCAGGACTTGTTGGCAACCACAGCATAGAGGCCAAGGCTTTGAGAATCACAGAGTGGATAACCCTTTTGCCCACGGGACTCCCACTTGGCTGGCAATGTGTGGGGGCAGTGTGCAAGGGGAAGCAGGTTCAGCCTCCGGTATCTCTGTTCCTTGGATAAACAAAGGACGGTCACTCTGCCTATTAAGTTTCCATATATAAAGAGTTAAATGATTAAAAATGTTGCAATAGTAATCTGTAATATGGACTGTTATAGAGCCCAGCAATGTGCTATGCTTTAGTATTATTTTTTGTATTGAAATAGCACTTAGGAGCCCCAGTCACCCCTCAGGACTCCATTGTTCTAGGCGCTGTACAAATACACACAACAAAAAAAACCACAACAAAAACACAACAAAAAAAACCTCTTCCAGAAGAGTTTAGATTCAAAATATTCATTTCTGTAACATGCCCATAACATCTATTCATCATGATCATTACCCTTTATAAGCCATTTAGAAACGGAACCTAAAGGTAACATGTGATCCGGAGTACTTTGCCTACCAGGTGCCCATCCATCGCTTTTCACCAGCACTAAATACACATGGAAATAAAATAAATAGAGGGTTGATTTTTAAAACATATCTATGTGGACAATATTTTTTGGATAGATTGTTGTGCATCCGAATATTCCAAAAGGAGAGAAACACTAAAGTCTCCCTCCTAATTTCTGCCAGGGGACAAAGGTAAAAACAGCCTCTTCTTGTACTTCAGTATTTCCATTTAAGGACAATATTAGAGAGCAGCTCAAACCAATGCCTTGGATTTGAGCACCCTCAAATGCTACAGTTCCAAACTTTCAGACAAATTCAGAGTCTGAGTTGGCCTAACGTACGAATTCTTCTGATTCCCTCAAAGCACAAGTTATACCACCATGTACATGCTTTAAACTCTTTTAAACTTGGACTGAGACTCACTCCTAGTTACCAATGTGTGACTTACAACCCTCATTTATACATCACCTCTGAATCAGACCACTGAGTCTGCAGGAGTCTGCACTGGTATATTAATACATCCAGGAACCAGAAGAAAGGAGTGTATCAGGAACCACTACAGGAGAGGGCAAACATAGGTTCTAAGGAAGTGTACACATCAAGTCTGAATCTGCTGCTTATCTTTATAATTAATAGCAAAAAAACAACCTGATCTTCAGACATTTTGGGCATGGAGCTGAACTTTGTTCTTCTGACATATAGCCTGACAAACCAAGATGCACAGAAATGCTTGCAAGAATGAGAGAGGTAGCCGTGTTAGTCTGGAATTGCAGAAGTGACAAAGAGTCCTGTGATACCTTAAAGACTAACTAAAGTGAATGCTTGCAGAATTCTATCCCTATATCTTCATAGGGGTTCGAACCTGGGACCTTCAACACCAAAGCATAGCCTGTGCTATCTGAATTAAAGGAGCAGCCCCATTAACTGGTGGAGGCTATTATCCTCAGTTTGGACCAGCCGGTAGAAGATCTAATTATTTTCATGTGTGCTGCACTTGCTTATTTAAAAAGAAATAAAAGTTAAATCAACGTTTTTTATTTAAAACTAAGAAAAGTTGCAGGTTCAAGTTTAATTTGAATTTTGGAAGAAAGTTCAGTTCGGATTTTCTCCTAACAGATCTGAATTGAACTTTCTGGTGATGTCCTGCGTATTATAAAGAGACCAGAAGTCATTTACAATAGCACTACAGCAGACATTTAGACAGCTGACAATTTAACATGCTTAGGAATATGCAATCATCACTTCAGCTTTTCAGGCAATAAACCATGATTTGCCTTGTCCTTCATCTGCAACAGTAATTTTAATCCACTTGACTCAGTTTAGTAAGTGTCCTTTAAAGAAAAGATCTGCAAACCCAGGTAATTAATAAGAGTAGGGCTTGAACTTGCATTTCAGAGAGAAAGTAATTCATAAGTATTAAGACAATGTTATTCAAATATTAAACATTTTCAAAGTACATATATTACAACACTGGAGGAAAGTGATCTTATTATACTGATGTTCTGGGAACATTTCTACTCTCACTCCACACACACAAAACACATGCCTTGACTGAGTACATACCTGGGGTCTCAGACAAGCGAGCCCAAGTTGCTGGCACTGTTACTGCAGGCATGCTACTATTTTTAGTGGGCTTGCTTGAATAGACCCATTGCATGTATGTCTGCCTGAACAGGTATCACACCTCCCAGATGTTGTGTCAAAGTACACACACACACACACACAGACACACACACACAGTAGTAACAAGAATATGAGATCAAGCACTCAGAAATCAAAGGATTCACCAAGTGACGGTTGCTCCCATTGGGCTAACTCAGCCATGTTGCTAGTCCTCGCTATTTTATATTAGACGCTCATGACAGATTAAAACAGTGAGGTTTATTTTCACAACAGAAAGAGGAATGGAAAACACTTACACATGTGACAAACGGTTGACGTAATACAACAAGAATAACATTAAATTTCAATGAAATTGCCCCTCCTCCTTTTTGGGGCAGGGGTGTCAAAATTTGATGTTTCTACAAAATTTTTCAGCAAAATTCAAAACATTTTGGCCAGCTCTAGCAACCCTAGTGTGGAAGCCATGTGGGATTTGAGAGGGTCTGCCTAGTCTCCCTGCCCTGATAAACTATATAAACTTTGGAGGATTTGGTGGAATTTCACATTGAGGCTCTTCTAACCCCGACATTCAAATTCTCACATTCAACCTACTCAAAACCTTACCAGCTGAAAGAGCTGAGATTTCTGGAAAGACACCTTGATTCAGTCTCTCTCTGCTCTTCCTTATCAAGCTCTCCATGGCTATTCTATTCCCACATCCCAAATAGTGATAAAACTCTGAATTCAAAGTAGTAGTTAAAAAAACACCTGACTTCACTTGCAAAAGACTCTTCAGAAGTAAATGCCTTTTGGTTAAAGCAGGTAATGAGGGGTGAAGTCAACTGCAGGGTTCTTCTGTTCCTAGCTCTGCCACTAATCTGCTGTGAGGCACAGAGCTCAAGGTTACGCTTTTCCCCATCTGAAAAAGTGGGGCTAAAATTAACATCAGTTAAATACCCTGGCTGGTTTTAAAAGGTAATTACACCACAGTATGCTGGGAGATACAAGTAAAGCATTTCAATCTATTTGAGAATCTCAGATATAAATCCAAAGGATTATAACTCTACTTTCTAAAGGCCATTCTACATGCAGAATATCTCCAGGTATGGTTAGGGCTCTTCTGCATGGGATGCCCCTGCATGGTAACGGACAGTGTAAACTACAGCACACTAGTTTGCTGCACAGAAACTGCCTGTGTGGATATTGCTAATGTATACTTTCTACAGTGCACTTTGATGTTCTCTTGTTTCCAACAGAAGTATGTCAAAGCACAATATGGAAGATTTAATGCACTGTGGTGTTGTCCAGGCAGATGTTACTGCACAGTAAGCAAGTGATCTATAGATTCACACCCTAGTTTGCCTTTCAGTAACATCCCATGCTGAGAAGCCCCAGATCTGTCACAGGGACCACTGGTAGGAAGTATTTTGAAGTTTTTTGGAGCAGGGGCCATATTTATATCTTGTGTTTGTACACGACCTAGCACAATGAGGTCCTGGCTGATGATAGAGTCTCTGAGGGCCACCACAGTACAAATACATAAAATAACTATTGATGGGAAATATACTTTGACAGTGTGGCATATACATACTGTGTTTGTTACCATTTCTTGGCCTTTGAGCTCTTCTACCTTCCCTTTCTCTTTAATGAAGGGATGGAGCAAAGCTACAAAACTCAGATCGAGGGCCCTGATCCTGCAATTTGATCTGCATGGGCAGCCACATGGAGCCCCATAAATTTCCATGGGCCTGTGCAGTGGGTCTACCCATATGGATCTGATTGTAGGATCAGGACCTAGGTTTGGATTTTGAACATCTCTCCAAATTTGGTAGTGTTTGGATCCAGAATTTTTGCCCAGGTCCACCTCTAATAGCCAGGACAGGACGGAGAGACAAGACAAATGGACTAGCAGACAGAAAAGGGAGAGTAAAAGATACATTTCCAAAGTTCTATAACCACAAGGAAAAATAAATGCAGCTTATTGCAGCACGATCTTCTTCCATTCAAAATTTTCTACTAAAGCCTCCAAAGTTCGCATGATGTCTTGCCATTGTTTCTTTAAAAAGGAATTCTCTCTCTTTCTCAGTATCTCTGAGGCAGCACAGGACACAATAAGAGCCCTTTCATGTTCAAGACTCAGAGTCGTTGCTGTGGCAACTCTCCCAACCTCACTGAGTATCCAAATAAATAGTTAAAATTTAAAAAAAAATCAGTGGAGCTGGCTGTAGGCGAGTCCGCAATATGAAGGGTTAGATACACAAAGAAGCGAGGTTCAACGGGACAACAAAGAAACAAACATCTGCAAAGATTATGCACCTTAAAGGGCTGATTATTTCAGACCGAAGTAAATTTGTGCTATTTCAAGAAGTATTTGGCTGAAACAGGAGGCACAAAGACATTGGAGACGCAATGCAGAATGCTTGTAGCTGGCGGCATAAGTATTCTGGTGGCGGCATTTTAACCATTTGGAGACAGATTTATCCACCCCCCTCCCAGGCCTTCCTTCCTCAAATATAATAGAGCTTTGGGATAGACAAAGTATAAGAGGAGCTTTTGAAGGATTTTATGCAACAGTCAGTAAGTAGCATAATGTGTCATTAATTGCTACCTTGCAGGAAATGCTGCTACAAAGAGAAACTAATGCTTTCCTTAAAAAAAGGTCTTTTTCTTTTCTTTCCCCCCTCTACGTGTTCAGACAATCTACCACTTGAGGCCCCCAAGTATCTGCTATTATCAGTTGAGTCACGTCTAGTGCCAGGCAAAAGGTCATTTCAGGTCATTCTGGAGATGAAAGGAAGGGGTAATGTATGTGAGAATGCCTGAATTGGCAAGCAAAGAGAAAAAAAGGGAGAGGGGGAGAGACAGAGAGAAAGGGAAAGGATGAGAAAAGAGGAAGAGAGGGTTAGAAAGAGGGAGGGAGATGAGAGGATGATATCATACTCTAATATGAATGTTATTATTGCCAAGAAACAAGTAAGAGAGCCAGATCACAGCAACTCTGGTGATACATGATTTGAACTCGATTTCTTGTCAGACAGAAAAAACCCAGCCACATTTTCCAAGGTCATCATTTTAATTCATTCCTTTATTGAATGTTCTTTAAACCTGAAACAAACCGCTGCTGAGAAAGGCAACTGCCTGAGGGGAAAGAACTACCAATTGTTTGGGGTGTTTGCTTCGGATCCCTTTGTTTGGGAGTTTTAAGAGAGAGGTGCACGCTTTGTGTTTCTTGTCGGGTATCGCTTTAAAATCAGTTTCGCATTTGGTGGTGGGAAATAAAATAGAATGACACTGCAGCAGACATCCAGCCTCTTTCCCCTCCTCTCCCTCCCCTCTGCAAGGTTTCAGATGGGCAGAATTCTCAGCCAAGCCCATCAGTCATTCCTGAATCCATCCCAAGGTCTCCTGCCCTCCTCTCTCTCTCTCCCCTCCTTCCCCCTGCTCTCAACTCTTGCTGTACTTGTCTAACAAATCATTTTTGTAGGACAAGCGATGAGCTCCTTCAGAGACAGGCACACCAACCAACCACCTAGGGAGTGAGAGGATCGGTCGGTGGCTACAGTTTTTGCTCCTCAGGTTGTAAAGACATTTGCGCTGGAATGTCCTCTCTTCTCCCCCTGGCCGTCTCCCCTCCACTACCCAAATCTCAAGCCCGCTGTGCTGTATTGTTGGAAGTTAAAGCAGGGTGCAGCTCTGTTTGCAACCCAATAGGCTGACAATGCACATGACCTGTGCATATTATCATCCTATTATTAACATAGGATAACATAGTGGGATCCCACCAGCAGGTGCCTGGGCCTGCTATCTGGTTCCCTCCCAACCACAGGTGCCACTTGCTCCTGGCCACGTGAGCAAGAAGTGCTGACAGGCACCAGCTTCTCACCCCACTGTGGTCATGCAGCGAGTTTTAGCATTGCCATTCCCACTGGTTTCCTAGGCTATGGGTGCATTTCTCTAGGAATGGCTAGAGAGCTTCCTTTGTTAGCAGCAGGCTGCTTTGCTCATTGGGTTAGGGAGGGTGGTTGTTAAGCTACCTTCACTTTTGGGGGTCTGCTTAGAGTCTGGATTGAACACAGCCTAATCAGTGTTTGAGACAGGGTGCTTTCAAGCCACTGATTGGACAACCAGTTGCCAATCAACTGTCTGAGGCCCTCAGTGCTCTGGTCATCAGTGAGAGGTCTCAGAACAAGGGTGAGCTCTCATTGGCTGCAGGAATGGTGATGAAAAGCTTAGGAAAACTACTGATTGGGCAAGCTGCTGGTAGCAGCCTGCTATATACAGGAAAGAGCACCGTTGTTTTAAAACAGCACTAAATTATTTAAATCCATAGGACTGTATAGCCTCGCTATTTCGGAGCAATGACTGGCTGGACCCATTGGACAAGGCTGACTTATGCAACATTGTTCCCCTGCTCACTGACATGATAAAAGAACATATAATCCAAGATGCCACAGAACAAAGTGGGCTGGGTTTTTATTCCAACAGACTTGTTTAATTAATATATTAAATCATGAAAACTAGAGATGAGCTTCGGTTGCTAAGTTTATATCCAGATTTGGATGCAAATCTGAACACTCGAGGGGATTCACCCTTGGTGTTCTCATTCAGACCTGGTCTATAATAAAGTCATAATCATATCTGGGGCTTCTTTTGCACCTTCCATTGGAGGATCTCAACACGCTTTATATATTTTAATTATTCATGACATCCAGGATTCCCTGATAGAGTCTGTGCACACCCAGTAGCCATTCCCTGCCTTGGCAGGCAATGGCTGGCATCTCTCATACCAGTTTTACACTGGTTGTCTTAGACAACCTCCTCCTTGGGGAGCCCTCCAAAATATATTTTCTTCTCTGCCACATATATTGCCCTATTTTCATATTTCCACAGCATTCTGATTCCTGTGCACTCTCTCTATATTCACCATTGGAACAATTTCCTGAGATTGTGATGGATTCTTCATCACTGACCAATTTAAATCAAGACTGGATCTTTGTCTAAAAGATCTGCTCTAGGAATTATTTTTTGAGAAGTTTTATGGCTTGTGGGATACAGGAGCTCAGACTAAATGATCACAATGGTCCCTTCTGGCCTTGGAATCTATGAATCTAACTGTGCTAATCAACCACTTGTGTTAAGAGGAACAAAATCGGGTTCCATCAGCCCACTATGCCAGGAATAGATACTGTGCACCCAGCCACCACTTTTGCTTTGCGATTCTCTCAATGAATAAAATGCAGTGACATGCACAATCATCCCACCCTCCGCACTCAGTTCCTGGGTGACCCCGTCTTTATCGGACAGCTACTCTTTCTGATATTACATCTCTGACTTCAGATGCAAGTTGGAAAATGAGAATACAGTCTTTGAAGGTTAATCAGCAATGATCCATATAAGGTAATTCCAAAGCATGGCTAGGATAGAACAGCTGAGAAAAGGTTCTTTTTACTGTGTCCCCTAGTTTAAATGACTCGTTTAAATAAAATCTGTGCCCTTTGCTTCCTATTGATGGCTCTCCATTATCTCTTGCTATTTCTTTCCATTTTGCCTCCCTGCAGTTTAAATAAGACACAGTATTCTTTTCCATTTATTGTTTGTTTTACAGTAGCATCTAGGAGCTCCTATCATGGACCAAGACTCCATTATGCTAAGCTGTTGTGTAAAGGTGCTGTGCGTGGTTAAACAGCAGCTGTGTGTCACCTCGGAAGCAGCTGCAATTCTGAGGTGAATTCCTGCATGTAGTTTGTTTGTACTTCCTGGGTTCCTTATTATAGAATGTTAGGACCCAAGAAGCTACATCATAGAGTACAAAATACTCTTCTATATCACCTCTGGTTTAAAGTTCTGAATGCTCTGCTTGTACTGCCCCCATCATAAATCACTGTTTGCCGGTCACACAGAAGAGCCACATCAAATTTTGTGTACGCATCAACCTATGAATGCTGGGGCACAATGGGAGCTTCTGGGAAAGGTGCAAAAATTCCCATAATGGACATTAATAGAATAGTTTTCTGTCATGGAGGTGCCCACCCCTGGAGTACCTCCTGGCAGATTCAAATGCCTTTCCCCCCCTCTTTTTTAACAGGTTCAGTGAAGGAATTTAAAGCGGGCATTTTGCAAATGCTAGGACATACATTTCCTTTTCAATTGCTGCACAGTAGGTTGTGGTCCATGCTTAGTAATGTTCAGACAAAGGGTTAAAAGCAACAGCACACTTGTCTAAGAGGGAGAATGCTGCAGGTGTGGATGGTTAACAAGGTACTAATTGGGTAACTGGGCGATAATGGAAGCAAGCACAGAGGATAGTGGAGAGACGCTTTGGAGCAGACAGAACAATTGCAAGTGCTGGGGCTCTGTGAATGGAAATAAAGACAAGATGAACTCTAAGGGCCTAATATTGCCCTCCATCCAGCATGCGGAACTCCCATTGACATCAGTGAGAGTTCTGTGGCAAATTGACCTCCATTTTATATAGCCCTTAATTTGTTTGCCACCCAGTTCTTCACAGACTTCATACAAGGTTTGCAAATCTTCCAATCCTGATGAGGTTACGTGGAGCAATATTAATACTGGAGACGAGCCCGAACAAACCTTCAAGTCTGAGCAAAAGGAAACTTTGCAGAGCAGGAGGGAGGTTCAACATCTGACCTTTGCAGTCAAAGCCCAGAAAAAAAACGTTGGCATGCAGACTTGGTTCAGGGATCACAGCACCGCTACACAGAGTCTTTTCACGGAGGAGAGGAAGATATGTATTATCACCCCCTGTAAGCAAGTGGGCAGGGACAGCAACTGGGAAAGAAAAAATATAAAGCCCCAAGCTCTAGTTCCATCCAAATTCCTGTTCCAAGGGCTGGATTTAGGCTTTATCAGCACAGGGATCAAAAACACAAGGAGAGCAACTCAGAACATTTGATTACAACTGTTGTATTTTTGCCGTACAATGTTTACAATGTGCATAACATTGCTAAACTGTTTAACCAACACAGATAAAAATCAACAAACAAATGGCAGCAAACAACATGAAGGAAAAGGAAAAAACAAGCTGGTACAGAAATCATTAAGTTATAAAGTAACTACAAATTAGGTAAACAAAATCCTTGCTAGTACTGTACTATGCATAATTTGGGGTCTTGCATCCGACGAAGTGGGTATTAGCCCACGAAAGCTTATGCTTCAAAACTTTATAGTTAGTCTTTAAGGTGCCACAGGACTTTGTTACCTCTGCTATTCCAGACTAACATGGCTACCTCTCTGATTCTTGCATCCTAAATGAGGCACATGTTACTCAAAACAATCTTGTTCAGTGTCTAGGTACCAATACTAAACCCCAATAAATTGATCCATTCAGTAAATTATTTGGAAGACAGCATCTATAAAATAGCTGGATCAATGTCAGCTTCTGGTGTATCACAGAGCAATGGAAAAGAGAAACTAACCGTTCTGTTTCCTGCCCAGTAAAGCTTACCAGAGGGTGACAATCTGCACTAACGGTAACCTATAACATGGATGGATAGTACTGTGTAGTAACTAATTACAAGAAATGTGTATGTAAAGGCCTCATTTGTAATGTCACTACTCCAAATTTCTGTTTTACTTCTCATATACATAGCATTATAAAACACACTATAATAATACCTATCTCAGTATTTCAAAACACTTAGTCTACTACAATAATAATACAGGTGGTAACTGTAAATCCCCTAATAGGAGTGTGTTGCTATTTGCAGTACCGGAAGGACCAAAGTACAATATAAAATTGGAAACCAATTGCTATGTTTGGATATAAGTTGGTGTCATATGTACACATACATACTATACACACACACACATACACTAAAAATATATGCACCAAAACCATATTTCTCATATATATTAATAATTTGAGAGTGCCTCTAAGGCTCAGTCATAAAACTTCAGTCCTCAATCAAAGTCCCGTGTGCTAGTGTAACTATAGACATCAATACGGGGAGCTAGGAACGTGCTTTGTCGACAATAAACCTGGCCAGGGGCCTTTGATTTATTGGGCAGTTTGCTAGAGGTCTGCTGTGCCAGCTACCTGAGCAGACCTGGGAGAGCATACAGAGAACACAAACGCAGCAGAACATCTGACTACAATAATCACCAGAGGCGTTTCCATCTTCCAGCAAGTTTGGGAGAGGAGAGGACACCCCACCAATCCCATTAGCCACCACTATAGCAGCTTTCCCTTTGCTTTTTTACACCCACCCAAGAACACCTATGTAATAGACAGGAAACCTGGGGATTTAAGGCACTTTGGTGGTTTTCTAGTTCCAGGATGGAAAACCGATGAATTTCTAAAAGCTTTTACCAAGGAATGCCAGCCACTATCCAACTGGCGACCACCTGGGCACCAATGGCTTTGGTGTCGCAATAAGCCAGGGATAGAGGAAGACTGAACAACCAGCCAGACTGTGTTAAGGACCTAGCTTGAGACCACTGTTCCCTCTAAGCTGTGCGTGTGTGCGTGCACACACAGATCCTAAACCCCGTGCACACGCTGAAACGCCACGCGAACAAAAATTTGCACAGACACAAAAATTTGCACAGAAGCAATTTTCTGTGCACATGGCCTGTCAAAAATTAGAGGGAACATTGCTAGAGACTGATCTGAATGTCATCCAATCTGCAAGCAGGCTATGACATTTTACAGAAGAGGGAAAATTTGGCACCGAAAGGTGACATCACTTGCATACAACCCCACAATGAGACAGTGTCAGCAATAGGACCAGAACCCAGTTCTCCTGATGTCCCATCCCAACATAAAATCATTGTTTGTGTTCTTAGATCATTTTAACTTGGATGCATATTAATTAGTGTCAATGGAGCTACACTGATTTACACTAGTAGTAGATGTAGCTTAGTGTTTTTCCTAGTGTTATTCCCGCACTATGGCAGGGTCCACTTAGACTGGACACAACCAGGGATACAAGTGGGGTATACTCCAACCAATGCGTCGTTCCATCTGTCGTTGGAGGCATTTTATACCTACTGCCAGGTGTTAAGTCTACAGCACCTGGTATTCCCAGAAGGTCTCCCATCCAAGTACTAGCCAGGCCTGACCCTGCTTAGTTTCCGCGATCAGATGGGATCAGGCATGTTCAGGGTGGTTTAGCTGTAGTAGATGTAGCTTAGTATTACTAATTAATTATAAGTAATGCACAGTGGTATATAAGTAATTCTGTGTGGCGTTTGTTTAAAGTAGTAACAGCAGAGGATTTTAATACAGTTAAAAGTGTAAATATAGTTCTATGTTTAAATAATATTCAGTTTTCCCCCCAGACATTAGTGCTAAAGTCTCTGCAGCAAGGTTTCCAGTGTGTACACACACACACACACACACACACACAAGCTTCCTGTAACGTGACTGGAGATGTAACCCATCAGCACCTGAATATGGCTTTGTTTTAGGGACCAGCCATATGTTTCCTATTTCAAAAATTACTTCATATCACAGGAAGCAACTTTTTCTAGCAACAATAGCGGATATTCTAGGAACAGCTTTGCCAATAGAAGAATAAAAAACAAGGACAAAGTTGAAAGCACCTAATGCAGCACCTCTGACAAAAATCTCAAGCGTCACTGATTATTTGATACTTCATGTCCAACATATTTCACACCATGTCTAATTTATTTGTCTAAAAGGTGTCACATTGGCAGCATAGGCACAATATGTAGAGACGCTGTCAGCTTCCCCGTCAATGTACCTCATGCCTCAGCCTGAAAGAAGAAGCTCTGAAGGAGAGAGGATAGTTGTATTCTCTGGTCTGATACAACCTTGGGTGTTTCTGCAAAGACAGACACCTATCTATGCAGACTGCCACAGACTAGAGATTCATTTGACATTGGACATGTGAAAACAGTTGGTAATGTTCCTGATTACCATCATTCTGGGTCCTACAAATAAGTAACCTAGAATATGTTGAATGTAGGGCTGGATGACATTTTTCTTTCAAAACTGTTTTATCAGAGGAAAATTGGGTTTTTGACTCAATGAAATTATATTTGTTAAAAGTATACTGTAGAAAACAATTTTTAATTTTTTTGTAAAAAATCTGAATGCCCCAATATTTCAGCTCAGATATACCACTGCAGTGTCTCCTGGGTGTTGAGTTTCTTTATGTCCCCATTCTCAGCTATGCTTCCCCACACCTGGACTACATCTCCTATGATGCACTGCAGTCATATGACTCCCATCATGCACCATCTCCCCTCACCAAGAGGGAAGACAATGGTGCATCATGAGGGATGTATTTGACCAGGGAGCACAGTCTGTACAGGAGAAGGGAGCCTGAGGCACCTAAACTACAACTCCCATGAAGCACCACAGCAGCATTATGGAAACTAAATATTTTGGAGTTTACATTTTCCTTGGGGGATAATTCTGACCAGCTCCCGTGGAAAGGTTTCACATCCTATTCTTCTTGAGACACTTCGTGAGTCTATGAAAAATATGGTATCCCCATGCAGCAGTTGCCTGTAGATATTTACCCCCCTTTAGATACATCTTTCATCAATTTTAATGGAAGATATGTACAGTAGACTCTCGATTATCCAGGATGATAGGGAAAAAATTAATCCTGGTTAATAAAATCCTGGATAATCACGATCCATAGGAAATATGGGGAGGTGGGGTTGGTTCACCAGCCACCCTGCATCAGGGAGAGGGTGTGTTGGTTCACTGGCTGCCCTGCACCCTGGTGGGTTTTTCTTGTGTGTGTGCTTGGAGCGGCAACAAAGCCAAAGCCGGTCCTGCGAGTTATGCATATTTTTTTTGACATCCTGGTTAATCCACATTCTGGTTAACCCACTTCTGGATAATCGAGAGTCTACTGTATCTAAATTTCATACATGGCTTTCAAAGTCTCAGTCTTTTTTCATATTTCATTCAGCAGAACCATCCAATTTTGAATGTACTTCGTCACAGAATTTCCAATCTGCCATACAGACGTTCTAAAGACACCAGGGGATCTTATCATAGAATTTAGCTCCCAGGTTGCCACTACATGTGCTGGGCTTTAATTTAACCTTTTCATTATACTTCCAAAAATCTGAAATATCTGACCAACACTGCATACTGTGGTCATCAACATAGTCAGCTTTTACTCCACAGCTTTAAAGTTCTTTCTTATGGAGTAAGGTACTACTCAAGGCAAGTTTGAAAATCTGGCCCAAAAGATCCATCCAAAATGTATACATCTTTAATCAAAACTTGTTACTCTAGAAATCCTGCCAGATGAGGGTCACTTACAAGATTACCCATCTCTCCACTGTTTGGCTTCACCACAATATTCTCCCGTGTGGTATTTTGATGCTTCTAGCCCTGGCTCAAAGACTTGTGAAAATTTGAAATATTAACAACTCCATGTTATTTTTTAGCCCCAAAATATATTCTGCTGAGACTAGGTTTTGTGAAAAAATTCAGCTCAGCTCTAGGTTTATATGAAGTGGTTCAAGCCTGCAACAGAGGCAGTAGTGAAATATGATAGTAGTATAGAGACAAATAGTATAGAGAACACTCTCCATTGTTTTTCAAGCTCTGTCTACATCAGGCAGAAAAGTTGATCAACCTGGGGTACCTAATCAGGCTGCTCCATGCAGGCTGCTGCAATTTCTGTTCTTTTCTTTCCCAGATTCTTCAGATCAACGATTCAAGTCCGAGAATTATTATCCTCTTAACACGCTGCTCCCCTGATCTTAATGAGCATCTACTGAGGGACACCAAAGGCAAGGCAAAACCAGTGATGATGCACTTCATTGAGTTTGACAAATCTGGCTAAAAAACAGCGGGTGGGTTCCGTAGTATGTAAAATCCGAATACACATATATATTTTATTCCAGTTACAGCTTCTCTGTGTAAGCCTGAATGGCAACGTGTCTCAGTCATTTTGCAACAAGAAGCCTTCTTCACTTGTTGTTTTTTCCATATTAAAATGCTGTGAAGGTAGAATTGGCCTTGTAGTCAATCATTTCTGAAGAACATTCTCTTTTGGGAGCATAACAGTGCCTGCGAGCACAAAAGCTTCCTTGAAGACTACAGTTCAGGATGTTGAAATGCAAGAGTCAGATTTTGCTAGGAGGCATAATTTCTGAAGCCAAATGATTCCATCTAAGATTAAGTTACAGGAGATCTTTTGCATGCAGAAACATTTCTTTGTTCTGTCACATACTGTCCACACCTTCTATTCACAAACTGGGCCCCCGTCAGAAAGCCAGCCAAGATTCTTGTGCATTATCAGGTCACAATGTTCAGAGTCCAATTATATTAATAGTCATAAAAAAGAACTCTCAATGGTTCAGTGCACCAATGAGAACAGCATTCAGGGACTTAACAAGTCACTCACTCTAACATCTGGCATATTCTTTCGAGAAGACTAAACACATGGAGATTCTTGCTGCAGAAGTCAATGGAATGGAATGATAATTGCTCATTAAAGTGCCTCCTCCACAGGTTATTTTTAACTCCCATGCTCTTTCTAATCATGGTGCATGCATCAGATGATACTGAAAGGGGTCAGTGCATAGGTTTCTTCCCTCAAAAACCACACTTCCAACAAAGCCTTTTGATCAAGCTGGGGGCTTTGCATACCACACTGATGGCACCTGCTCTTAGTTCTAAGTACTGACAAGGGCCTGAACCAAAATGCCTGATCCAAACAAACTTTAGGGGAAGTTCAGATCCAGATAAAAACTTCAGTAGAAAGTGCTGGGAATAAAATTCAAAAGTTCAGACTCCCAGTGTTGTGCTGTAATCTCTGGAGAAGACATCCCCTTTCTCAGGAATCAGAAAGCTATGCATTGGAAGAAGCTAAGGTGTCAGCAAATGCTGGAGGTCTTAGAAGACTGAGTGATTAGAACTACACACACAACACCGGTAGGGTTCCGACATAAAGCCTTGACTTCAGCAAAGTCATTATGTGCCAAATTCGAAGTGTAGTGGGGTATTAATCTACTTCTGAATGATGCTATTTAGGGACCTCAGGAGGTCATCTAGTCCAACCCCCTGCTCAAAACAGGACCAACCCCAACTAAATCGAAATCATAGGCGCTTACCATCTGCCAGCTCACACTGACTTCATTTGGGACTTGTGGGTGCTCAGCTCTTCCGGGATCTGTAGGTTACCACAAAGATCACAATTGGTGGCAGTGTGGAGAGACAGCTCCGAAGGACCTTAGCCACTGCACCACTCTTAAAGAAAGGACAAAGTGTGCTCCCACCCTGGGTGTGCTGAGCTCCACTAGCTAGTCCGAAGGGGCTGGGGTCATGTCCCATACTAGCCAGGCCTCTTCTGGGGAGTTGAGAGACTTGCAATCAGGGGAATGCAAGGACAATTATGCCCATCCCCCATTCAAATATATTTCAGTGCACTGAGTGCTGGGGAAAGGCACTGGCCTGGCCATCCTGGAGAATCACATTCTCTCTCAGTCCAGGTACATTCCTTGCCCTAGCAACAGCCAGGACAGTTTCACCCACACCTCCCTACCAAAGGGTAAGTCTATGGCGCAGTCAATGGTGTGACATACCTGAGCTAACTCTGATCTCGATAGCTCGAGTTACAATAGCAGTGAAGCACAGATGACAGCATGGGTTGTGGAAGCCCACTCAGGGCCCTGGGTTTGCACTTGAGTGGCGAGGTCATCATGTGCTGCAGTCACAGCTCTCACTGCAGAGCAGACCCATCCAGCGGGTCTCAACACTGCCCAGGAGGAATCCACTAGTGTGTCCATTAGAACTGGATTGAGTCTGCCAGACCATTTAGTCTATGAAACCAAACAGATGTCGGATGCTCTAAGTGTGAACTTGGGCCAATTACAAACCCAGGGAGCTAGAGACAAAAGGCTTTGGGTCCCATTACCAATTCATATCCGAGCCAGCCAGTGTCCCCAGAAAAAAAACACCCAGCATATTAATGAAAGCCAGACGGCACTGATTTTCCAATATTTGCAGCAGTCCTGCTAGAATCCGAGTTGCCTCCGGGATTCTAACTCCGCCTCATGAGCTCTAGGTTCCATTGGGCAAATATATATCATTTGTAGCATGTTTAGCAAACCACGGCCTGCAGGTAAAATGGTGCGGCAAACTGTCCAGAAGTGTCCTGGAGGGATTAACCTTCTTTTCAGAGTCAAGTTATATTACAAGGCCAACATGTTTTTTTGCGGCCATAAATATGGTACAATAGTGACCTCCTGTGGCCGCTCTTCCATAGATGTGACCTACAGGAAAGAACAGGAGTCTTCTTTCTTGTTTCCAAAGCAGAACACTGTTTAAGTGATACGGCAAAAGGTGCTGCAGAAATACCTCTAGATAGAGCCTCTCCTCTTGTCATGTACATTTCATCACAGTGCAAACAAAGTCAAGCCTTGACTTCTCCTGTCTCCCCACTCTATATCATTCACAAAAGAAAACCTACTCTTATGAGATTAAATTAACCCCTACAGCAGATGCCAGACTTTTTGGCCACTTTTCAGAACAGTCTTTTGACAAGCTATTCTGCAATGGCTGGAAGCATGAGAACAGCTATGAGTCACCGTGGTGATGTGCTTTTGTTAGTTTGTCTGGTTAATGGTCTTGATCTCATTGCTGTATGCCATTCCTGGATTTGTAGGAACAAAGCAACAGAGGTCAGATCTGATATTAAACTGGCACTGCACCTGATTTTAGGCAAGAAGCCACCATCTCCGAAATGCTTGATAGGTAACTGAACATTTTGCATTTCAGTCATCGCTGATAGTGGAAGATCCCAATGTCAACAGCCAGATTTGGATTCAAGCTCTCCCACAGTACAGGAGATAGTGTTACCATCTGGGCACCCCCTTTGCTAATTCCAGATTTAAAAAAACAAAAAACAAAGGTAGACTATGCCTTTTTCAAAGAAAAAATATTTTCAATGCACTGTATGCATATGTCATCATCAATATATGATTAATTGCACGTGTGCTGTGACAGAGACACTGGCAACAGGAAAGTATGTCTAAAGACACATAAAAGTGAAGAGACATGCCGTGACACGCTATCATTAAGGAATCATAATTTCCTTCCTATATTCCCACAACAGCTGTCATTAATGTCTTGAAGACAGGCCATGTTCTAAAACACCATGTCAAACACCTTCTCAGACAAAAAGGAAAGGAGGGCATGTTAAATAGGTGAACAGAAGGAAGAGTATTTTGACGGCTTCAATGAATTCAGCCTCCCCATACAACACCCACATCCTTTGCTATACGTCAACTTGATAAAGATCTTCAGAGCTACACACTTCTGATATATGGGGCTAAGTAATAATTACTGCTAGTAAGATAGTGCCTAAAGGTTCCGATTGAGATCAGAGCCCCATTGTGATTGGTGCTGTACATGCACATACATCGATAGTAAGGCCTGGTCTACACCTAAATCTTAGGTTGACAGAGCTACATCGATTAGAGCTGTGAAATAATTTAATGCCCTGTGTGATGCAGTTAGGTCGATCTAACCCTAACTGGGGACACAAATAGGTCGATGGAAGAATTCTAGCCACTGCCTCTCACAGGTGGATTAACTACACTGACAGGAAAACCCCTTCTGTCATTGTAGGAGGTGTCTACACTATCGTGCTACAACATACTTTAAGACAGCGTCCGTGTCTGAGAAGCTTAGAATCGAAGTAGGAAAGAGAGAGAAAGGAATTATTATTGTCCGCATTTTACAACGGGAAAAGATTGATTAAGGCTGGAATTTTCCCAAAGACCCCAAGGCAATTAAACACCCAAATCTAATTGATGTTCTATGGGATTTTGGCACCTAACCCTTTTAGGTCTCTTTGAAAATGCCAGTCTAAATGAACTGCACAAGATCACAGAGGAAATATGGGGCACAGGCAGCTATTGAACCTTGTACTGAGTCTCACTGCAGTGCTTTAGCCACAAGCACATCCAGCCTCTCCCCACATCTACAACTTCAGCTGCTTCTCAATCTACCCATCATTGTTTGGCAGATATCAGACACACAGTCAACAGAAAGTGGGTATTGAGGATGGATTTGAAGGAGGAGAGAAGAGTTGGCTAGTAGAAGGCATTTCAAATATTGGGATTAGGGTTAAATTCACACACATTTCGTTATTATCCGCTTTGGAAAATGAGGCAGAGAGAGATGATGTGATTTACTCAAAGTCACACAAGGAATCTGGAGCAGAACTAGGAACTAAACATAGATCTCCCGTCTCCTAGTCCAGTGTCTCCATTTCAAGACTACACTTCCTCTCTCAGCTTCCAGAATACATTTGTTATACAAGAGGTCAGACTAGATGACCACAGTGGTCCCTTCTGGCCTTGGAATCTGTGTGCACAGAGAAAGGAATGCCCTTCTGTTACAGGCACTAAATAATTAAGAATCAGATCCTGAGAAGCGTTGAGCACCTACAAACCCCACTGAAGCCTTCAGTCTATGAGTCGATGAGCTCTGAGGTTTTGGTTCAGCCTATTCTAGGGAGAGGGAGCAGAGGCAAAGTTCTGATCCCGGTCCAAACATCTCCATGGTTCAGTGGTAATTGAGTCGAGTGTTTGGGTTCAGAACCCTCTTTAAGCTAGTGCTGGTTGAAACTTTTCCAGTTCCAACAAAAAATTTCATCACTAATTTGCTTTTGGATGTAAAATGTAGGGGGAAACATCGGCAGAGCTTTCACTAATTTTATTTTCCATCCAGCTTTTCTACCAGCTATAGAGGAGGTTCATTTTTAAAAAAAAAATGTTGACAAAAAGGGTAAGAGACGCATTTCTTTAAAACCCAGGAATTAATTAAGTTGTACAAATATTAACAAATCCACAGGAGGATTGAGTTTAGGTTAAACTGGAATTTTAGGGGAGGTTAATAGTGGTTGGACAGAGGATATGCTTGTTAGCGCATTGCACTAGAATTCAGGAGCTCTGGTTCAATGCCAAGCTTTGCCACAGATTCTCTGTATGGCCTTGGGCAAGTCACAGCCCCCTTTCTGTGCTTCAGTTCTCCATGTGCAATATGGGGATGATAACAATAGAATCCAACCTCATACATCTTGGGACACTCTCAGGCCTTGTCTTCCCTAGGGAAAAAAAGGTGTGTTCTTATGTCATGTTAGCTAACACATGGTAAAACAACAGGAGGAAATTCCTAGTGAAGACAATAATGTCAACATGTGTTAGCATGTCAAATTAAACTCTAGGCCCCTTTGGAGCCTTTATCTCAACCTGCTAACATATGAAAGCTACAGACTGCCTTGTCTTCATTAGGATTTTACCTGGTTAGTTACAGTGTGTCAGGGTAACATGAGCTAAGAACACATCTTGTTTCTAGTGTACACTCTCATGAAACGTCTACACTGCAAAAAGGGTGTGCTCTTAACGGAGGTAAGCTTATTCAGGTTACAATAGTAATGAGGGTGGGCATCACAACTCAGCTTTTAACTGAAGTTGGCAAGTCAACTTAAAGCTTAACTCAGTAGCTCAAGTTAGAAAGTAGAGTTGCCAAGTCTTCACTGATATTTTAACGAGAGATAGCGGACTTGAGATGAGCTTACACTTATTTTACAGTGTAGACACATCAGAGACTAGAGCGATGGGGCTACATAAATACCTCGAAACATAAGCAGTTCACTCATCCTAACTTTCAAGGCATGTTTCAAATCACTGTAGTTCTTACTGCAAGGCCAGTTGGAACAATTTCATCAAGCTGAAGCAAAAGGCAATTAATCGCGATCCAAAGCCACTGAGTGAATACAAAGCCTGGTTTAAACAAACCAAAAACAAAATCAGTGCAGAGCTGTTGGCTTTTGCCAACTCCTCTTGATTAAACTTATTTTCACTTCCAGGTGCACACACAGGACAAGTTTTGTTAATTAAACCTGCCACTGGCCTTATTATGCATTCAATTAAAAAACTTGATGCCTTGATCTTATGCAGCCTGCGGGATGTGATGGTGACAGACTCACAGGCCTATGTTGTTACAGTGCATCAGATCTGATGGAACTGGGGGGGGGGGGAGGGAAGAGGAGGGAAGCTTTAAAATATGGCTAAGTGTGATATATGCTAATTGGATACCCTCTGTATTTTTTAAGCGATAACTGATGGCTGTGTTTATCATACATGAGGCATGGGTAATGTAAAGTGAAGGTCTGCCTAAAGGAGGGGGGAAGTGCACTTGTCACATATGGAAACCATATAGATTTTTGTAGTATTACAAAATGACAAACTCCCATTGGCTTTTAATAAATAATCATTGTGCCCAAACCAGAAGGCCTGATCCAAACCCCCCAAGCGCTGGCCAGATTGAGATAAACTAACAGTAAAACTCTATTTCCACAAAGACTGAGACACAACTAGTCATGTCCAAGGGCTGATTAATCAAGGACCCTCTGCAAATAAGGATCTAGGTCCGTATGCAAGGAAGCTGTTTGTTTCCCCTGATGAACACTGGCATTGTTGCCAGCCCAGAGACCAGCTAACTGGTGTGCCCAGCTCAGAAACTGCTCTTCCTCTATGGGAGAGAGCCTTGATCATCAGTGTGCTAATTTGAGTCCACACACATTATAGCTACAGCAATTTGCATTTGCATAGCCTCTTCCATACAAGGCTCTCAAAGCCCTTTACCAATGTGAATGAATTTAGCGTCTCTATGAAGTATCATTTCCCAGTTTTTCAGATGAGGCACAAACAGGGGACCAAAGACCACAGAGTGAGTCACTGGCAGAGAAGGGAATAGAACTCAGATGTCTTACATCTTAATCCAGGAGATCATCTTTGCACAGCACCCCCCTACTGTACCTGGTACATGACTCCAGCCAGTGCTGTCAGTTCTCCACTTTCAGGCACCGTAAATGTATCCAGGCAAATTAAAACAAACAAACAAACAGGGTTTTATAAAACCAACAACATATCAGTTCAGAACAAGCACACGGAAATGAACTGGGCAGACGGCAAGATTTTCTGGCCTGACATATATAGACGACGCCTTTCCACCACCCCTCTTGGAGGTGACTGTATGGCCATCATTCCTTCACGCTGTCACGCTCCTCAGGGGGTGTCAGAAACATCTTGTTTCTTTTCATTGGGGCAGAAGGGCTCAGCACTCACAATGGGCCCTTTATCAGACTGGCCTTATGTTTTCTGTGTCAGGCGTGGGCTCCTAGGATTCAGAGCACCATGGATACATGTAATTAATGCAGGCAGAGGCAACTGGGGTGGGGAGATCACTGCTTCCTCCATTGCCATCTCCCGGTCTGAAGACAGTTTATTAGTTAGAATCCATTTGCCTGCCTAGCATCCCCATGTTTCTGTTTATTCAGATAAGATGGCCGTTCTGCAGTAAAGCTGGCTGCCTGGAGTCTACTCTCATATTATTCTCTGATTAAGGAGAATATACACAAAGGCTTGGGAGGATTCGATTTTTAACGTCAATGTACATATTGATTTCATCGTACACACACACACATCAACTGATGAAAAAAATTTCCACTGATAATATTCAAAATTTACAGAAGGCAAAGTCAGAGGGGTGCTGCTTGAGAATTTATTAGAGTTTGATTTCAGGCTAAAATGTTGACATGATATTGGCACTTTGTAGCTGAACGGTTAGTAAGCTTTAACTTTTTGAATCTCAGTGCCCACTGTCATTAAATAATTATTCTCTGACCCCCACCATTGTTCGACCTCCCACATAATTTCTTACAACAGTGAAAATTTAATCCATCATAATTTTTTTTTAAAGTGCATAAAACCTAGATTTTTTTCTTAATTGTGGACATTTAAATTGATATAATTTTTTTTAAAATGCTTACAAATGAATATTGACATTATCCATCAACATTATAAAAGAAATAAAAATCAAATTCTGCCTAGCCTATATATATTCTAATCTAAGGCACCAATGCTGAATCAGTGCAGGCAGACTTGTATAGTGTACAGTAGACACAGATCAGATTGTGGGACTCTGTCATTTATATATGAGAAAGCAAGGGAACTACCTTTAGGGAACAAGTTCTATAAGATTTAATAGGGATGAAACCAATGGGAGCTTCTACTGAAATGCAGAAATCAGCGGGTCAGGATCTTTGACTGGTGCTATGCAAGAGGTCACACTAGATTATCATAATGGTCCCTTCTGGCCTTAATCTATGAAAATGTAATAGGGTTCCATAGAAACTAGTGCAGAATCCGAGAGAGAATGGTATTCTTTCAATAGGTTGGTTTTTTTTGTGTGTGGTTTTTTTAGAGCCCCCCCTCTAGGAAGGATGGAATTTTCCATTAAAGTCTATATGGTTTTTCCATACGGGTCTTATTATTTCTTAAGTACAGAGAGCATACGAGACACATTCTGAATGTATAGGATATCTGCTGGTACTAACCATATCCAGCCATATCCCCATTACCAGAATCACCACTGCAACAGCCTATAGTTAGCTATGGTTACTTAACTTTCTAAATACAAAACAGTGAACGAGGCCCACCTTCCAGTGATACGCAACTTCAGCTACAAGAATAATGTAGCTGAAGTCAACGTACTTAGATCCACTTACCGCTCCTCTGTCGACTCTATCTGTGCCTCTTGCGGCGGTGGAGTACAGGATTCGACGGGAGAGCACTCAGGGATTGATTTATCACATCTAGACTAGATGCAATAAATCGACCCCTGATGGCTCGATCACTACCCGCCGATCCGGGTAGTGTAGACATACCCTAAGTCCCATTTTCAGTAGACTTCAGCATCTACATCTCATTGAAAGTCAATTGAACCCAGACTCCTAACTCGCTTTGGAAAATTGAACTTCAGTGATTTAGTAAAATTTACCCTGAACTCCAAAGTCCTATCTCTTGTTTTAACCGTTAGACCATTTTTTTCTTTAGGGATAATGAGATGGCACACTGAAGTCTTTCACTCTAGAAAATCTTACACAGAAGTGAAACAAACTTTATTCCTGTGGCTCATAGAACCAGCAGAAGTTCTGGCAAGACATATTCCTCTACTATTCTTTCTTGCACGCTATTGTTTGAGTATTCTGCTTTCTCTTTCTCTCCCTCTCCACCAGATGGCAAAGCTGCTCTACAACTGACATCCTGAAACATGTTACTTGTGTTCATCACTTGCAGTCTTTAAATCAAGATACACTTTAACCCAAACATAAATTATGGTCTCAACACAGAAGTTATTGGGTGGAGTTCTTTGGTCTGTGTTATGCAGCAGGTCAGACTAGATTATCATAATGGTCCCTGGTGGCCTTAAAAATCTATCAACCTATGAAAGTGATTGTACAATGAATTGTTCTGGCAGCAGATAGGATGGAGATGGGTTCCATGTAAGTACCTAGATACATTAGATAGGACAGGACAGTCAGCAAACACCTTAAGTATGTGTCACATTTCTCCAGAAAAGCCAGGTTCATTTTGTGCTGATGTTTTAGTATTTTGATGTTGGTCCACAGTGCTCTGATTTCTTGTTCTTTTACACCCAGCAGGCCAGGAGCAGATATGGGAATAGAATCCACGTCTCCTGAATTTCAGTCCAGTGCTCTACCCAATAGGAACACTTCCTTAGCTGTCCCCTAGTAATGTCTGCAATATCATCCTTTCCTTGGAAATCAGGGGCAAAACAGAGGTGTCTGTGAGGCATGATGACTTCTGGTGCTACTCCTGGTGTCAGACAACATAGAGAATACATATAAATGTGCTAGGCATGGTACAAAATAAAATGTGGTCTCTGTCCTGGCACATTTGAAATCTGAAAAATCTTATCACCAAAAAACTTGTGTGGAAAATTTGTTTCTTTAGAAATGTTCTAGTTTTCACAGTAAACGTGGGTTTTTTAAATTAAAATCAGGTTTTCATTTAAAAGAAGAAAATTTCTACCAAAAAATTACAAAAAAAGGAATTAGTATTTCTTTCAAAAATTTCAAGAAAGTATTTGACTTTTTCCAGCCAACTATTTACAAGCTAGGTAAATCAAGAAAAATAGGTTAATACATACCAACAGTCATTACTTCCTTTATAATGACTAATGCTTGAAATATTTATTTCTCTGTGAGAACTAATTCTCTCTGCAGGTTTTTAGTATGCACAAGTATTAGTCATAAATAGCCTATGTGAAAAATGAATTTCCTAAGTGAATGGCTTGGAACTGCATTTAAATGTGTTGAATGCTAAATTACTCACAGAGACAAGGTGTGTGAGCAAATATCTTTTATTGGAACAACTTTGATTGGAGAAAGAGACAAGACCTGAAGAAGAGCTCTGTGGAGCTTAAAAGCTTGCCTCTTTCACCAACAGATGTTGGTCCAATAAAAGATATTAGCTCACCCACCTTGTATGTCTCATATCCTAGGACCAACACAGCTGCTACACCACTGCAAATTACTCACATTTGCATAGTAATCACTGTAATAGAAATGGCTGTGCATGCACTTTCTTAGCCCTTGTCTACACGGGGTGGGGAGAGAATTGATCTAAGATACGCAACTTCGGCTATGAGAATAGCATAGCTGAAGTCGATGTACTTAGATCAACTCACCGCAGTGTCTTCATGATGGTGAGTCTACTGCTGCTGCTCCCCTGTTGACTCCGCCTGCACCTCTCACGGCGGTGGAGTACAGGAGTCGACGGTAGAGCACTCAGGGATCGATTTATAAATTGACCCCCAGTTAGATCTATCTCACAGCATTGCCGGAGTTTAGATCTGCCCTTAAAGAGCAAAAGTAGATGCTGATGAGGTTCACCGAGATACAAGCTCCAGCAATAGGATGCAAAGCTGCTCTGATGCTGGATACCGAAGGATCACCAAGGCATAGGCACATGAAATACAGCTGACATAACAGCTCCTGTGCCATCTCTCTCCCTGCAACCAGAAGAGGGGTGTGGCAGGAGGCAGGGGGTGTGGCCAGGGCTTTGCCCTGGTGATACCCAGTGATCCCAATGCCCTGTTGAGGTCAGTGGTTGCTAGCACAAGTTCGTTAGCACAGCCTTTAGGCTGAGCAAACCCAGGATCGGGGGAGCACAAAAGTGGCTTAAAAACACCTTTGCAGCCTCCTTCCTGAGAGCACAGAGTTTGCCTTTCCCAGAGCTAAGGATCAAGGAAAATCAAGCGGTTTTCTATCGGAAGCCTTCTACTCAAAGCGATATGCTTTCCTCCTCACATTGAATAAGCCTGTGCTGACAAAGAATAACTTGAGGCAGCAAAAGAATGAGCATCATTAATCCCAATCTACCATAAAGAAAATACCTAGACTTCTGCTTCCCTATCCTATTTGCACTGGACTTCTCCTAAGAGCAGAATGTTTTTGGCTGTAGATTCTCAGCATTCATTTGGCCCAGGCAGTCCTGTGAGAGACCCAAGTAATGGCCTAGTCAATTACTGCAACAAGTGAAAAATCAGTCTGCATGTGCCTTTAATCATGGAACAAGGTCTGGAGAGGGAGTCATTTGCCAATGTGTTTCTCTGCACTCTTTTGATTTTTCCCATCAAGCACAGACTAGAGAAAGAATCAAAGAACAGCCTAAACCTTAGGCCACACACAGTCATACAGGGCACAATGGTTTTATTCTATGCAATCAATTTCATGCCAGGGGAAAAGTGCCAACATGACAGCTATGAAGACTGAAGCCCATGTCAATACAGAAAACAGGTACAATACAGGCAGTACAAACTTCAGTTCCCTCTCTCTATTTGCCCCAGACCGGACTTGGATGAGAACCTCATTAGGGGCAAGAGGGGAGTTTAGTTATATACAACTTCTCATTTCTACAGGCCAGGCCCTCAGTAGGTGTAAATCAACGTAAATCCATAGACTTCAAATGGAGATGAGGATCTGTCTCAAAAGTTTTCTAATTGAAATCCAACCCCTTCATTGCATGGCCAGATGTTACATAGCTAACGGCTGGTTGGTGGTCTCTGCAGTCTTCTGTGTTCTGAGCTCCACATCCCCTCATTGTTGGCTGTCTCAGAAAAGAGGCTCAGGATGGAATGGGTTGTGAAGGCAGAATTGCTTTCTCACCCTTAGAAGTCACCAGAGTGGAGATAAATTGGTGGGAGGAAGACTTGCATGGCCACTTTCCCCACTCTATCTACTTCTTGGAATACCAATGCCCACCGCAAGAGGCATGACTAGTCTCCCTTGAAGTCAATGGGAGATGCTTGTATGGAAGTTAATTCATATCTCCCAATGGGAGAATTAGCCCCTGGATGTTGTTTCTCTAAGGAAAGACATTTGCACAGAACTCAAACATTGAAAAGGCCCCAAGAAGCATGAAGCTATATTGCAAATAGCTGTCACAACTAAATTAACATCTGCAATCCGGAGTTAAAAAACAACCAAACTAACATAGACTATTACCCAAAGCCCTTCCTTAGGCAAAGGTCATCTGTCTAGGGGGATGAATGGGCATCTCCTTTTCTGCAGCCTACCAGCATTAAAGAGGAAGGAAGGGAATGCTCATTTGAACAAACATGTATTCATGATGCAGAGCTCACCTGATTGACAGCTCAGTGTGGCATTAAGCACCACATGAACCCCAAGCAGATGTCATCAACAGTTAGCTTCGTAAATGCTGGGCATAAGGAGAAGTGGGAATTTTAACCCTTTGTCTGCCCACATTCTCCCTTAGGCATGAACATTTGGCAGAATAGCCCTTCCCAAACCATATGTTAGGGCTGGACAGTTGCCCCTGGTTTTAAGCCCCTGTTCCTTTGGTCATGTGAGAGCCCTTTGTCTAGACAAATGTTGATATTAGGCTGTGTTCTCCTCTCTGTTATACTGATGTAAGTCCATACACCTCCACAGAATTGCACCAGCCTGAAACTTTTTTTTTTGAGCCTTAAGATCCAGTTACAAAGAAACAAATAATTGGTACTTAAAAATAGAGGCAAACAACAAAACTGCACCTTAAATTAGAATCTACCCCAATCTTTTAGGCTCCAAACATGAAGCTCTGCTTCAGTCAAACCGTTTTAGCTACTATCATAGAATTTCCTTGATTGCCTCTGTGCACCTGACTGGACCTTTCTTGATACACCACCTAAACACCTGTGTGACATCTTATCAGGAAGTTAACCCTTTGCTTACTGGAATTCAGGTCACGCACCCCATTGCAATTATGCATTGCTTCCCAGAGACTATTTGAAAATGGCCATTTCATAGATAAGATCCTGATTCTAGGTACAGGACTTTAAGCTTAGGAGTACACCCACTAAAATCACACTAGCACATTTCACTTTATCTCCCCTAAAATGTGGCCAGCCCTAGGCAGAAATGTAGTAGCTCTTTAACAGTCATTAGGTTTAGGGCAGGGAACTGAAGAATTGTTGTGCTTGACTTGAACGGGTCCACCAGGCTGAAAGTTAAATCCCACGCTGAACTAGATGGGAATTTAGATGAATAAATCAAACTAATTGGTTTGGCTTGTTTTGTTTGTGGATCAGACTGGCTTGGGGGTTATTTTATTCTATGCTGAAAGTTGTATTTAATCTCAAAGGACTGAAATTCACTGCTAATAAGCAGTGATCCATTATCCACCACTAACAAAGCACCTTATAGTATTCAAAGAGCAGGCTTTTGGCTCACACTCCTATTCCAGCTAAATGGACAGATGCAGTCTCATTATAGGTCCGACAGCAATGCTGAAAACCTCGTCTTCAATCTCATACTTGGCCTGAGGGTCCTGTATCTTACTTCATCTTTTCTTCTCTCTCTTTTGTAATAAATAATTGGCAGGTTTCCAGCTAGGAGAAAGTCAGTGAAAACAAGTCATTTCAGTCCGGCATTTGGATCATCTCTTCACCTGACCTATTGTAAATATTTCCTTCAGCGCTTTTCAAAATCAATGGATAAATGGCACCAAATATCCCTGGCATTCTATAGGCAGAACATCAGGTAAAGAAGAATTTAAAGAAAGCCCATTTTAAAGTTAACCTCCATTAAACAGCTACTATATTTCACCCCAGAGGAGGCTGTTTTTCAGTAATGATGGTGAAGTGAGAGGTAAACTGGCAGGCAAAGGGTATCTCAATCTCTCCTGTCCCAAGGAACAGCAGAAAAAGAGTTGGGAATGCTGAAGAAAGGAAAACAATACAAACAGGTGCAAGATCTAAACTCCTGGATCCAAAGACCAACCACAACTTTAGGGTTGCTGATCCAGGTTTTTTGACTAGACACTCTCCTGCACTGAGCAAACATCTCTCAGCCAAGAAACAAAATCAAGGAAATCATCTTCGTACGTGTCAAACTTTAATCGATCGGGAAATAGACTAGTAGACTCCTGCTGCTTGAGGCTCGTCGCTATGGAGTGAATGCATAATTCTGAAAGCAAAGATGAAATACAATATTAACCTCAAACACAAGAGGGAACTAGAGCACCAGAATATGGTGTCGGTGAGAAAGCATACAAGACATTTAAAGCCTTTTTGAAAACCATCTGATCAATAACCTGACTTTTCAAATAATTTTGAATCTATTCCTAGATAGAAAGGTATAAAATAAACTGTTCCTTCCATTGTAGTCCATCTGCCTCAGTTCCTTAGCACAGACCCTTGCGTCCATTAGAAATTCCATTAACTTCAATGCGACTCCACATGGATACAGTGGTCCATCCTAATAGATTACATATCAGAATCAGCCTGTGTGCATGAAGTCCTGCTAGGCATGACCCCGATTCAGGAAAGTACTTCAGCACATGCTTAAATTTAAGTTCCATGGGACCTGAATCAGGAATCTATATGAAACATTAAAAAAAATGTGATTCATTTTTTTTGTTCAAATGAAGATATTATTTATCCTATTTATTGACAAGCCAGCTTTAAAAAGACAGTGTTAATACACCAGTATAACTGGAATCAGAATCTGGCCTCTTATTTTGATGTCTAACACTCTCTGGACTGGTTCTGTGTTTATTTTGGTGGGTTATATGGGAAAGCTCTATTTGATTTTATGGCGAAAATCAGGGGGGTTGGACTGCCCTGTAAATTGAATAAGAAATGTTATTCCTTCTGTGAACTGCTATAGGATGATTCAAAAATGTTATTGCAAGTTTATCCTTCTCTGTTAAATTCTTTAGGGTTTACTGTAATTTCTAAAGAATCCTATTACATTTCTGTAGAACCCTTTAGGTTGCCTCTCTGTTTAAGTACAAAGAACTTTTCCATAAGAACATGGACAGACGGTTACTTAAGCAACTCTCGTGAGAAGTTCCTTGTTGTTTTTCTCTGAGGTTCAAGTCTCTCATACTTCATTATTATTAGATTTACACTGCAAGTAGTGGCCAGAGGCTTCAGCTGGGCTAGGCTCCATTGTGGCAGGCACTGTACAAATGTATAATAATTGACACTCCCTGCTCCAAAGACCATCTTCATTATTAAACAGATGTTTGAGGTCTCATTTTGATTTCCCTGCCACTGCTATGAAATCAGCATCACCCTGTTGACTTTAGTGGGATTAATGTTAATTTACAGTGGAGTGAGATCAGAGCCCAGTTCAAGGACAACTAAATAAAGGAATTAATCTCAAAGCCAAACTTTGTATTCTCTAAAATAAGGAGTATACAATGCAGAAAAGTTATCTGGAGTCAGACAGAATGAGAAACAGATGGGAAATTGATTTGCAAACAGGTTTTTGTTTTGTTTTGATTATCATTCAAAATGCTAATAAAAAATGGAGAATAATACAACGGCAAGTCACTTAATACTGAAGTGCACTGTGCAAATGAAGATACAAAGCAATAATAAAGCAACACATTTATTTCTATGTTATGTGTTGAACATGGCATCAAGTCTTATTTTAAGCCTAGATCTGAAAAACCCCTATGTGTGTGCTTACCTTTATGGCTGGTAATAGTATTCCTCCAAGTAATGAAGTTAAGCACATAGAATCATACAGGAAGGGACCTTGAAAGGTCATCTAGTCCAGTCCCCTGCACTCGTGGCAGGACTAATTATCTAGACCATCCCTGACAGTGTTTGGAATCTGCCAGGTGGTTGTGGAATCTCCAGTTATGGAGATTCCATAACCTTCCTAGGCAATGTATTCCAGTGCTTAACCACTCTGACAGTTAGGAGGTTTTTCCTGATATACAACCTAAAGTGCCTTTGCTGAAATTTAAGCCCATTGCTTTTTGTCCTATCCTCAGAATTAAGGAGAACAATTTTTCTTCCTCCTCATTGTAACAACCTTTTACATACTTTAAACTGTTATCATATCCTCTCTCAGTCTTCTCTTTTCCAGACTAAACCACCCCAATTTTTTCAATCTTGTTTTCTAGACCTTTAACCAGTTTTGTTGCTCTTCGCTGGAGCACCTGATACTGCATTGCTCTTCTCTGGAGCACCTGATCCTGCATTCAATAGGAGTTTTGCCATAAAATTTCAATATTAGGTCCACAGAAAGCTAAAGAGCATACCCCTTAGCAAAATTATTACATTCTGCAATGGATGGATGGAGAACACTCAATTCCATAAGAATGGTATAGATACAATGGGCCAGAAATAGAGCAAACTCAGTACTTTTGTGGCATGTTATTTCTATATCTTTGTCTTTATGGCTTCCTTGGAGTAAGTTACAATACTGAAGACCAAAATCATTTGGGTTGGGTCTGTGGAGCCTATGGGAGTTAGGCACACAGCTCCCATTATATTTGGACATTAGACTCCTTTATTCCCCTTTGAAAATCAGAGCCGTATTTATTTATTCAACAGACACAGTATGGGCTTCCCGCCCACACTACCTGACCTCACACCCTGACCCAGAAGTTTGTTCATTCTTTCTGACCTATTCAATCCTGGGCCTGTCTGCTAAACCCGCTAAACCCGGTTGCCAGCTGTTACCAAAGGCCATAATACTGCTCTCACTTATGCTGGTACAATTCCACTCAGTCCAGTGGAACTGCAGACACGTAACCTTGAGGAGAATTCGGCTCAAGAGCAACAAGACTCAAATTGGCAAATCATTTCACACACAAACTCACCAGAAATGAAAGACTTCGGCTGCCCTGACTCACATAGAACTTGCCATTGCCTGCAAGTCGAAAATAGTTCAACTTGCCTGCCAAAACCTTTTAAAATATTTTATTAATGATTATGATTATTTATTAACTGGGAAGGGAGTGGTGTTGAAAATCATGCAAGCTTGGAGCTGGACTAGATGGCAGGGAAGTTCAGAATGATTCTGGTCATCTCCTGCCCTGAATATTCTACATGCACCTGATCTTTCTTCTCTCATGTCAACGTGTCTGAAGGGAATATTCACATAACTGACTTCAGTAGTTAAATCTATGATTTGCATCTTCACTGGCCTGCTCAGAACCCCAACCCTAACCAGGATCTGTCTGCCTGTTTCTCTTTGGGGGCAAATGGAGGGATTGGGGGATTTTATTTTTAATCCAGAAAATATCTCTCCAACTTGAAGTAAACCCAGGCATGTACAATCAAGCTCTTCCATCTTTGTGCCTATGTGGACAATCCGGGCCAGATTCTCAGCTGGTGTCTACTGAAGCCAATGGGGACTATGACAATTTACACTAGCAGAGAACTGACCCTTTCCCATGTATTTCTGCTGCAGTGCCTAGGGCACCATATGGTTTGATCTTCAAAGGTGCTTCCTGAGGACCTAGTAAAGTCTGAGACTCAGGACAAAAACCTGAGGTTAAGCAGTACAATACTTAATATGGATTCCTGTTCTCCGATAGCAACCTATAATTTATTTTAAGTTTTAAAAATTTATTTAACTTTATTTAAATATATAAATTATATTTATTTATAAATATTTGTTTAAATTTAAATTTAAATTTAAATTAGTTTAAATTTAAATTTAAAGTATTTTATTTATTTATTTAAATTTATTTTATTTATTTTAATTTATTTTAATTTAATTTAATTTTAGTTTATTCAAATTAAAATGTATCTAAGTATATTTATTTAAATATAGCTATTTAAATGTATAAATTATATTTATTTATAGATATTTATAAATTTATTTATTGTTCTTAATATGGATTCCTGTTCTCCGATAGCAACCTATAATTTACTTTTATTTTTAAATACCCTGGAGGGACTCAAATATTATGGAGACTGGGGAGATAGGCATATTACTAGTTAGACAACTGGATGCCAGGAAAAGGAAGAAAAGACTCCCAACTAATTGAACCCTATTCAATGATCATTTCAGCATGGTTATTGGAACACAGAGAGGTATAAGATTAGGACAAAGTTAGGCTTTACGGCTAATGGACTTCAGGAATGCCATTCAATCGCATTCCCCAAACAGCAGTCCTTGCTCTGAACTTGTCTAGATGAACCTGTAAGTTGCTAGTAGAGTGAGCCAAACAGTGGCACCCACAAAGAAAAAAATCAGAATTCCTGAGAGAGCTGGCTGAAATTTGCTGATTTTCTACTGCGATCAGATTCAGTACTTCCTGTTTGGTCCACACTGGAGCTCTTTTGAGATTCTGGGACTCCAGGAAATGAAATTCAAAAGTTCCCAGGGCTTTTCCTGACTACCTAGCTAGTGCATCTGAGTTGAAGGTGTTGTCCAGAGTGGCCACAATGGAGCATTCTGGTATAGCTCCCAGAGGCCAACACTGTCAAATTGTGTCCACCATACCTCAAATCCGGAACAGTGATGTCAATTTTAGCGCTACTCCCCTTGTCGAGGTGGAGTACAGAAACCGGTTTTAAGAATCCTTTAAGTCGACAAAATCGGGTTGGTTGTGTGGATGGATTTAGTTTTAATTTGATATAACCCGGCTAATTCTGATATAATTGTGTACTGTAGACCAGGCCTTATTGACTTCAGTGGGGATGCATGAGGGTGCAGCAATCCATCCACAGAGGATGAATTGAAGTATCAGGCCTTAGACCTATATGCTATAGTGGAGGGTCTGTCATTGACTATATGTTTGTGCTGCGTTTAGCACAATGGGGCCCTGATGTGATTAAAGCCTCTGCTAATGCAATAACAAATTATTATTATTTCAAGGTCAAGTAATACATCTGGAGCAAAGAAAATCAAGCAGTACCTGGAGCATATCCAGGTTCAGTTAAGAAATAAAATAATCTCTGAAGATCTCTGCTGGCTAAAGCCAACTCTCGCGCTTGTTATATTTGCTTATCAGAGTTTTTTAGACAGCTGTTTACAAGATTTATTTTGCTGTGGGAGTTGGGGAGTTTAAGTAATAGAAAGGATTGATACTAACTTGGGCTTTTACATCTGATCCATTACCGCCACGGATCTAGTATAAATGCAATCATATTGCAACACATTGCAAAATGGTGACCAGGTCCATGATGAGGGCTCCTAGGTGCTATGGTAAAACAGATAATTGGAATGGTGAATCCTCCATTAAAACTGCTACTAAAACTAATCGCCTGATTCTTGTCTCACTTAGAGCAGAGTAACATGACTGGGTGAAATTCTGGTCCCATTGAAGTCAATGACCAAGGTCGCATTGATTTCAACATGACCAGGATGTCATTCATTGGCATGAATGGAGTTTCTCCTGATTTACACCAGCCCGGCCTCCTTGTTTTGGGAGCATCACAGAGGTTCAAAGTGACTTCAGAACAAATACGGAGTTGAGCAAGTAGTGTTGTGTATATTGTCTACTTGTGCTTTAATTTTGATGGGACTTTAGCCCTGCTGTGAGAACACAGATGCCAGTTTAATGCTGATGAGCTGATCACAAAATGCTGCTCTCTCTCACCCTGAATTTGGCTAAAGCATGGGTGTCCAATCTTTTGGTTTTCCTGGGCCACATTGGAAGAAGACGAGTTGTCTTGGGCCACACATAAAATACACTAACACTAACGATAGCTGATGAGCAAAAAACAAACAAACAAAAAAAAAAACGTAGCATAGATAATGTACATATCTAAGTAATAAAACTTCATAAATACTCCGGTATTTGTGGACGTAATCTCATAACGTTGTAAGTTTATGATTTTGTGTTGGGCCGCATTCATAGCCGTCCTGGGCCGCATGCGGCCCGTGGGCCGCGGGTTGGACAAGCCTGGGCTAAAGCACTAAGGGAAACACACTGCTGGGAACTTTCTTGCTTTGGCAAGAAGATGGAGGGGGGATCTGAAGGGTCATTTTCCATCTTTTACTTCACTGATTCTGTGACTTGGAAGAGCTGCACATGTGACCTGAAATTAACAAGAACATTTCTTTTCAATTCCTTTTTGAAAATGTTATTAATGATGCTGGGAACAACCCTGCCAACCCCAAACATTTAAAAATCATGAGTCATTCTCCCTCTCAAAATCCCCCATGACATTGGCTTCAAAAAATTACAAAATTTATAAAAATAATAAATATGGGATTCTTTTTATTTGCTTTCTCCTTTAAGGGGCCAACCTTTCAGGCTTTTTCTCTGCAACCAGGAAAGCTAAAATCTTACTCTTATTTTTAAATGAAAGCTGAGATTCTTACAGAACACTATGATTCCCTCCAGGAGCTAAGACTTGAAGAAAAATACTATATGTCACAAGAGTTGGCAATACTGGCCCCTTTGTTATTTATGGGTGGGAAAGAAAGGGTGGCAAATATTTGAAGAGAGAGGGATAGAGAAGTTTGAGAGTATATGTGTGTGTGTGTGTGAGAAATAAGGAAAAACTAGAGGGAAAGGAAACAAAGAAGAGATAAGGGGAAGGAGGATTTGCATAGATAGGATATCTCGAAAATAATCTCCCTGGTCCCACGTACCCTAAAGTGTGATACCCTGAACTCAAATACAATAGCACACAAACTTCAAAAATACTTCCGCACTAAAGAGCAAAACACCCACCTTGTTAAAGACAAAAAGAGGGCAGAGGGGGGTTGAAAGAGAAAGAATGAGTCCTACATAGGAGCAGGCATTAAAGGAGGGAGGCAAACCCACGCAGAACAGATGTGCCATCAGGCAATATTTGACAAACGAGGAATGGTGGGCCGATCCAAGGGGCTACAAACAGGAGTTAAAGTAAGGGGATGGATCACTTGATAACCGCTCTAACCTGTTCATTCCCCTTGAAGCACCTGGCATTGGCCACTGTCAGAAGACTAGATACTAGGCAAGATGGACCATTGTGTTTCTCATCCAAAGAAAGAAGCTTCAAAGAAGAGTAAAACTCTACCACTTTCATTCTAAAGCTACGGGGGTGTTTACTCTGCTTGGTCTGGCTTGGGTAAGCATCCCCTTTCCCTCAATAGCTCCCTCTCTCATTGATTGGTATGACGAGAGCTTCCCACTCTTGTTTCAATCTGCTTTACCCATTGCCTACAAGTTGCCTACCATCATGGCTACCACAGCAAAGCCTTGCTCATCAGATAGTCTTAGGCAGAGCACCAAAGAGGTTGATGTGACCAAGTGCACATTCCTGTCTAGACCCGTTCCATTTATTTATGTGGAAGGTGATGGCTATTTCTGCATAATTCTAGTCTGAGCCATGCAGCATGTGATAACTTTCCATGCTGCTTAAAACAAAATTATTATTAAAATCTTCATTTTTATTAGGTCCAGCAACCGCTGGGTTTAACATGGCGATGAATTGGCTAGTTTGCATGTTGATCACTGCCCTCTTTTGGCTGGAATCAGAACTGCACAACTGTGGGTCATATAGCCTATAGTGTTAGACACAGACTGAGATTTCAGGCTGTAGGTATTGTGCTTCAGGAGCAGAAGGAGCTGAAGTCTGTCCTCCTGATGCTGGGAATCTCCTAATATGCAGCCTTAAAATGACAACAGCAAGCCCTAAAATGGCCACGGATTCACTATAGTCACAAGAAGCCAGTGTTGTAATTTAGATGGTCAGTTTCTCCAAACAAATATCCCATGACAAAACTTTATTTTTGCAATTTCATGCTTAGATCAAAAAGCAGGAACAAGTACTGGAAGTTGACACATTTGGGCGTTGATGTCCAATGCAAACAACCAACCTTGTAGGGATATTTTGAGAAACTGGCTTTTTAGATTCACAAAAGCAGCCCCACAAACTGGGATACTGGGTTTGGTTCAAGAACAGCAGGGCTTGTTCAAAGCATTCAGCAATGCGCCCCGGTTAAAGGTCTGCTGCTTGGTATAAAATCCACTGCAGCTTTAAGAGAGGGGAGGGTTTCCAGAAGAGGAAAAGGCAAAGCCTGCCCACAAGGGCTGCTTCTTGCCTTTCTGATCCATTCAGAAATTACTCATTGCCAAGTCCTGACTTTCCAAGAGGAGGAAGGGCGATTGCATGGATTTCATTTGCTGCACATGTGTGGCCCAGAGTGGGAAAGAGACTTCTAAACCGGGGAGCTAGTCCAGCAACAGCGATGACTTTGTGAGAGCTTGGGGGTGCAGGGGGGGGGGGTTGCTTTACACCAGGAAGCTGTGCTCTGTATGTTTCCACGCTCAGCTGCTGAGACAGACACACACACCATTACAACAGCAGACGATTTCCCTTTCTCGGTGTGTGGATCAGCTGTCTCTCTCTCTCTGTGAGTGTTTTTCCCCCCACCCGGTGTGTTGTTTTGTGTGTGTTGCGATGGCTGAATGATGGCCCAGTACAACAACTCCATACAACACACCATGGCTGCCAAAGAAGATCTCTACAGCAAAGTCACCCCCAGAAGAAACAGACAACACCGAACGGGGACAATCAAACACGGGTCGTCTCTGGATATCCTTTTATCAATGGGATTTCCCAAAGCCAGGGCGTAAGTTGGGACATCTTTACTTCCCCCTCCCCGCTCTGCACTCCCCCTCCCTCTTTTCTGCTATAAAGGTTGGGGGGGGGGGTGCATTTTCTGCTTTGCATGTTGATCCAGGAGAGGCGTGTGTTAAGCTCTGGTGCGTTCTGTTGGCGAGGCTTGCAGGAGAACGCGAGGCGATGTTTTGCAGCGGCCGGTGGTGGGTGCCCGGCGCTAGGTAATGCAGGTGCGTCTCGGTCCAAATGGCCTTTGCCGATTTCATGTGTCGGGGGATGGGTTTGTCTGGGAGCCGAGGGGACGGCTCTGGGGGAGAGGCTCCGCTCCCAGCTGCTGAACTGCGGAGGCAGAGCCCTCCACTGCAGTGGTTTGCAGACTGGGGTGTCAGTTTGCAGCGAGGTGGGAGTGGCGCGCGTGGGTTGCATATTCATGGCCAGCGGGTCTCTGGGAGGCTGGTAGGTGCGAGGGCTTTAAAGGCAGGTGAAGCAATGAGACGTCATGATAGCAGCCCTGGCTGGGGCGTTGTTGTTTTACTGCGGTTGTTCATCCAGGCTCACGGGTCTGATGTCAAGATGCAGCGCGCTGTCAAGGTAGCAGCAGCCGCACACATTCCGGGGCTGCGGTGCAACCAAAATTAAGCTTATTCACAGGACTGTGAAAAAAAATGCCAGGCCTCGCTGCTGGATGGATCCGCCGAGCTCCACGGGCCTGTATCCCTATTGATGTGAGACATTGCTTCTGAAGTGTTGGATGTCCAGCTTGATACAGCCAGACAGGAAACTGGACTTCACCAAGGCGCAATTAGAAACCACCTCCCTTAGCCATTATCTGACCATGGTTATTCCTCAGCGGTTATTTTAGCTCAGTTCAAACACTTAAGATCATTTCTGTAATTTAGATGCCGGGGAACTCAATGGAAGTAGTGTTCAACCCCCCCCCCCCAACCTTTGTAATCCAACCTCCTGTATTTTTCTTGCACAATTTGGCAATAATCTGTTGTATAGCCCAGAAAGCAATAATTTGGCAATAATCTGGCAATTTGGCAATAATCTGTTGTATAGCCCAGAAAGCATTATCTATTATGTTATTTCTTTGCGGTGCTTAAAAGTCATTAGGCAGCAACCTAAATATAATATAATACTGACCCTCCCCAACCTTCTTGTTAAAATGATGGCTACTGAGTGGGGTACTTTAGGCTGTTAAACAAAAGAGGGGAATTTGGATGATTGCTTGATCTGCCTAGATTTGCCTCGTGTAGTCTGTTTTCTGTACAGTTTTTTAGAGGTACGCAGGTACACATGATTTTAAGGACAGACATCATCTGTGGATTGATATTATCACCATGGCTTTCACTAGAACATACACACTCAAAATCCAATGTGCATTTTCCAGTTGTCCTACTTAGGCGCTATATGTGTGTCAATGATCTATAGCCATATATAGAAAGTGGGATGTAGCATTTAAACAGGATGCTTGCAGACTGGCATACTGAGGAAGCAATGACTTAATGCACCCAGACTGGATGGAAATGCACTAGCATATTACTCAGCCTAGATGGGGGGAAGAAATGCTTGATATGAAAGATAAAAACAATTATTACCTCTATGACAGTGATGTCTAGTTTGACAGCCAGCTATTTTACCTTCGGCTGAGTACCTGGTTACCATGCAGTTCACATCCTTGCTTAATGAAAGCTTGCTTCATAGTTGCAGTACATAAAAATGAAAGCAAAGCCTACAATGGACCAGCTGGGAGAGGTTAAATCCAAAGAACAAGTAGCAAAAATACCCCCAAACTTAAAGGCTAATTATAATAAAGAATTGGGATTCGGAGGTGAAACCAGCTAGTTCTTTACATACAACAGGATGCCATAATAGTATATTTAACTGATAAACTTTGTGCTGGAATTGGATGACTCAGTGTATAACTTACGGTAGCTCTTGGCACCAGGCTGCTAATAATGGTGCAATTAAATGGTTATTAAAATGTAAGTAAGAAGCAAAACGAAAATAAAAGCAGACTGGTAATTGCTGCTGCCAGTGGTATGCTATTATGGAATAATCGACAGGTCAGTGGTCAGGCTCCAAAAAGTTCAGGGTTTTTAAGAAGTACAGAGCACATTGTCGGGATGATTCCCACAAGGTTACAGCTTCCCAGAAGAAGCCTTTTATCCAAATGCTCATTTCTGTGCAAAGAGAGGAGACTAAGGCTGAGATTTTCATATTCAAGTTTCTAGGTACTACCACATTATAAATTACAGCCACAATAAAAACATATAAAGTTTAATATAATTGCTGTGGCTCTGGGTAGGCCAGTCGACCAGTTGAACCTGTGACCGCTGGTTCTAAAAGCGTGAGCCTCTGTTGCCAAAGCCCAGCTCTGTTAGCCAAAGCTGGAGCAGGTTTATCAACCTCTCTAGCTAGGTCTGCACTTCGAGCTGGAGCTAGCTCTGGTTAAGTCTAGCCACCTTGTGCATGTACCCACCTGAGACAATAAGCACATGCTGGGGGCACCCAGCTCGATAGTGTAGACATACCCTATAAGTGGCCCAGCCATCACTACAGGAGAACAGAGCAGGACACCGTGTGGGAATTAGTTCCATGTGTGACTGGTATATTCAGGAAGCTCACAATGAATCCATGAGGCTTCCATCCCACTAGATCAACTCTGCTGCTTCCCCTATGTTCATGACCCAGTGTTCTCATGGAGAACGCCGGGTTAAGCTTGGCACTGAATCATCCAGGGGGCCAAAGAG
This sequence comes from Sternotherus odoratus, assembly GCA_032164245.1. Lineage (NCBI taxonomy): Eukaryota > Metazoa > Chordata > Testudines > Kinosternidae > Sternotherus > Sternotherus odoratus. The sequence goes on from JAVMKO010000019.1 coordinate 6,751,534, forward strand.
GAATCAACACACAAAGCTACACCACTTCCTGTCCCCCACCTCAGCAGAACCAAGATGTTGTTATGTTTGGGCCCTGGGTAGTTATGGATTACCAGCAGGAGTTAGAACACGGGTATTTATTACTTCACGATGATCCTCAAATGAGAGGGACTCAGTCCAATTTCTACATAGTGAAATCCTCTCCTGTGTTTCAAACATGTTTTCTGTGCTGTTAAAACATGTTTGCCTAGTAACAGACAGAGCAACATAGCAGCATTTCAGTAAAGAGGCTTCTATTCCTCCAGGGTTTGTGCTAACGCTGGGAGAATACTGAGAAAAAAATAATTCACTTCCCCCATGTGTGTGCTCCCATTGCGCTAGCCTTTTGCAAATATTCTAGGCTGAAATTCATCCTTGTTCACAGGAACAGCACAAGGTCTGTGCATCACTTAAGATCTTTAGGCTTTAAGGAGGATTCAAGTGGTGCTTTGAGCCTTGTGTTGACCTTCTGTGCAGGGATGAATTCCATCTCTAATGCACATATTTATCGATGGGAATGTTCCTTGATAGAGCAATTTTTAAGGGCCTACTGGAAGAGAGTACATTTCAAGTATGTAATCATGCTGGAGCCAATCACATCTAGCCATGGAACAGAATATACTGGTACCGTGCCCACAAGCTATTTGGAGCAGGGACTTCATTTGTTCAGCACTCAAGACAATGGTGTCTTGATCCTGGCTCGAGCCTCTGCGTGCTCCTATAATACAAATATTCGTAGCACCACATGTCTAATCAAAACCACTTCCATTTCAAATACTGAAGACTCAGAAGCAAGATGCAGACCAAGGGATTATTTGGTCAACAATTTTAAATAGCAAATTTGTTGAAGATCCCTATCTGTTCACGTGGCGAACAGTAAAAAAAATAGGCATAGTTAATTGAACAAGCAATCCCTTGCAAATTACTCATACAGATCTGCTTTTCTCTCTGCAGTGCTTATTTTTTCCCCTTTTGAGTACTTATTTAACTGGTTTTGGAAGTAACAAGACAGAAGGCTTTTTTGCATACTCTGGCTTTTAACAGATGAAATTCTGCATCCTGGCTTGAGCAATAGCTTGAGTAATTAAATGGTCTAGTGTTCCTAGGATCAGCATTGGGGCCTCTGAACAATTGTGTACATCTGTGCTGGAATGTATCCAAGAGGGAAGCATGGGGCTGTGCTGTGCAATTGAACACAGATACTGCAATTGAGTTAGCAGCTGTAGGGAAGGAACACTGGAGAAGGGTTTCAGCAAACATACATTTGGGACTGTAGCCTGCTATCATTCCACATATGGAATTTTCATTGACTTCACTGCAAATTCTGCTCCGGGACTGAGGGAATATTATTAATTTAATTTGTATTACAGTAGTGCCTAAAAGCCCCATTGTGTTAGGCATAGAATGTACACATAGTCAAAGATAGGCCCTATCTCAAAGATCTGTAGAGTCCAGATAAGACTACAAAAATGGGAAGTATCGATATCCCCATTTTACAGATGGGGAACTGAAGCATGGAGAAATTACGTTACTTGCTGTGGCAGAACTAGGAATTGAACTCATATACACGAGGCTCAGTCCAATATCTTAATCACAAGATCATCCTTCTGTAAGAAAAAGAGAACATGTCCCTTTAGGAAATGAACCTTGTGTTTCCTACTGTTTGCAGCATTGTTGCAGCTGTGTTGGGCTTAGGGTATGAGGGCACAATATATTTTGGTGGACCAACTTCTGTCGATGAGCGAGAGAAGCTTTCAAGCCACAAAGAGCTCTTCTTCAGGTAGATATAACCTCACCTACCTTGTCTCTCACATTTCTTACAGTCTTTTAAAAAAAAAATAAGAGAGAAACCAATTGGAGGAAATGAGAAAGGAGAATAAAAAGGGAAATAGAGTAATCATTCAGATAGGTTGGCTGTAATACACCATCTTTATTTTATACAGTGCTTTTAATGCAATCTGCATTATGAAGTGCATTACAGATTTAAATAATATGGTTACAACATCAAATAATAAACAGAAAGAACTAAACAATCCAAGAAAGGAGGAAAGAAAAATGTTCAGAGGAGAGCTGGAAATCGGGATGGTTGACTGGGCAGAGAGAGTTATAGGGAGATTGTTTCATTTGTTTCAGAGAAGGCATTTGCAACAAGAATGACAAGAGTGTATGATGGGACAAAATAGATGTCTGTGGACAGAAGAAATATTAAAAGACAAAGAGTAACAATTTTCAAAAGTGACTAAGTCCCATTTTCAAACATGCCTTAGGAACTTAAGATCATAAGGGCAGATTTTCAAAGGAATTTAGGTGTCTAAAGATTCACCCTAGTGGACTTTTCAAAAGCGTCAAAGCAGATTAGGTGTCTAACTCACATGGACATTAGTCCTTGAAAATCTGGCCTTAAGTGATTTCTGAAAATGGGACTTAGGATCTTAATCACTAAACACTTTTGAAAATTTTGCCTAGGGTCTGCAAGGTCAAATTCAGAGAGATTTTTAGAAATCAGGGAGGGCAGCTTGTGCTGAAATGAATAGGGAGCCAAGGGAGCTGTTTGAGGATGGGGGCTGATGAGGTAGTCTTATTTTGATAGTCAAGGAATATTGAGGGAGGCTAAGAGTGTATGCTATAAGGATGGACAAACAAAGAAAAACCTGTTTTCCAGAACTACCTCAACATAGTTTGCATACAGCCCTGAAGCCCTGCATAGCTGTTAGTGGGTCCACTGCTTACTCCTGGACAATGAAGCTAGGAAACTACACAGTTCAGATTTTAACATGACAAAGAAAACTAAAATGATACAGCTATTAGTGCAGAAAGTCACTAAATATTACAGAGGAGGTTGAGAAAAATATGATTTTACACTCTCTATAGCACTTTTCATCCCACTCTGACGACCTGTGAAAGGCAGCCACATCTGGGTTCAAACATGGCAGCTGTTTAACAGCGCACTCTAATGTTACACCAGCTTTTAGGAAAAGAAATTCAGGATACTGTAGGAACTTGAAACTGCAAAAATTTTGGGAAGACAGATGACTGCAATCTGCATTCTGGCCATGACATCAGATGGGACATCCCTAATAATTTCTGAAGAGGACCTATATTCATTACAAGTGGTCACTTTTTGTATGCCTCATTCAAAAGACAGTTTAAGAATAGCGCTGTGTTAGTCTGTATCTGTAAAGAAAACGAGGAATACTTGTAGCGCCTTAGAGACTAACCAGTTTATTTCAGCATAAACTTTCGTGGGCTATAGCCCATTTCATCGGATGCATAGAATGGAACAAACAGAAGTAAGATGCATTTATACACACAAAAAGCAAAAAAAAAAAGTTGTAAATTACCATACCAATTCTAAGAGGCTGTTTAATTTGGACGGGCCATTATCAGCAGGAGAAAAAAAACCTTTTGTAGTGAAAATTTACACTTTTTCTTATTCTCTAAGGTGCTACAAGTATTCCTCGTTTTAGTGTTACCAAACACCATCCTGGGACATTATTTCTCTACTGGGTTAGGTCCCAGTCTTGCATCAAGCTCCTTGAATGCATACCCCTGTACTCTGGGGCTTTCGGTGGGGCATACCCCTGTACTCTGGGGCTCTGGCACAGAGTTCATTGCTGCATCCAGCCTTAGAGAGAAGAGTGACACCCATTGAATTGCCATCACAAGTTCTTGCAGTGCTTGCAAAATAGACCATCTGACTCAAGTGCTGACCAAGCCTGTCCCTGTGATAAGATCAGAACCTAAAGTGCTGTGACTGCAGCAACATTGTATCGTTGCTTGGAGGTATTTCATACATAAGCCACAGCTTGACCTGTCTTCATAGTAATCCTGTTTCTTGAGGAGGTGTGAGGGGAGCCGAGAGACGTGAAACAAAAGTCATTTCTGCCATACTGACAACCAGGACAGTTGTGCCTTGGGGACTGGAGAAACTGTTTAAGAATGATGCATCCTTATGCAAAGGTTGCTTATAACAACCATGCCAAGGTCAATGAGTCATTGGGATATTTGCTGTGTAAGTGCCAGTCGTGCAGAATGAAAGCTTCCCTGTGGCAGTTTTTCTTGTACACTCACCTTGTTTGCAGGAAAAGAGCTGTAGTGCACCTTTGTGCAGTTAGCTCCCCTTATTGGGACCCTGCATTTAAACATACACATAGCATTATGTGACAAGTTCCTGGTCTAGAGACAAGTCAACAGGAGTACACCGATCCCCGTGATCCTGCATCTCAGAACTCTATATTGCAGGGCTGTCAATATCCTGGGAGACATTAGCAATTTGCCAGGGCTGGTGAACCTTACCCCATTTCAAGATCAGAATAAATGCAAGCAACATAACATTTGCTTGTTCTTGTCCTCCTCACTGGTGATTTGCCTCTGGGGCAAGGGGCTGATTTTGTTGCCAATGATTTCACCGGAAACCGGAGCAGCTTCAAAAGATAAGTAGATGGGGGTCAGGGAGAAGTGCCATGGCTCTATCTCAAACACACCAGCCAATAGGACAACACTTTTAACAAGAGAGCAATTTTGTTTGTCTCTGGAATGGGCGGGGGAGGGGGGGTGTCTAGTGCTCTTTTGCACACCAGGCCAATGTCATGCAAGTCAACGCTTGTCAACAAGGGTGATCATTATGGAAATACTGACAAAAGGTTAACTCTGCCGCTAAGCAAACCTAGAAGCTTAGAGGCAAAGTTGAAGATATGTAACTCTGATAAACAGCGAGACCTTTAATAGCTTGACACAGAAAGAGGTTTTAACCATATTTCACTTACACTCTTTCCATCACCGTTATTACAAGCAATTTAAAGCAAGTGTCATTTCTTCCTTGTACATATTATTAAGGAGGCACTGCAGTTCATGATAGTTCAGAATTAATCATTTGCGGATAGTGACTGCTAAATAATTTCTGTTGGATAGGTGGGAGTACGTTAGACATATTTTTCCTCTCTCAATTCTTAAAAGCACAAGACTTATTATCTCCTCTACTCCCATCCCAACAAAATATAAACAATTCTTACTCCACTAGGATCTGATCCAGTTCCCATTAATGCTCTGATTCAGCAAAGCACTTAAACCCATCCTTAACTTTGAACATGAGTAGATGAGAGCAAAGTGTTCTGTATTTTCCTCCTGATTATGGAAGGAATGTTTTCAGTAAACTGGGGACACCTGTGATGCATAAAACAATACATTTATTTTCCTAAACTACCGTATATCTTATTTTGGGGGAAAGGACAGGATTTTTGCTGCCAAATTTTATTTCTCCTGTTTGGCACTAATATAAAACATTATTGTTTTAGTTATATTGCAGTAGCAACTTATGAGCCCTGATCATGAACCAGAACCTATGTATATATAGAGAGAGGTAGGTGCTATAGAAACACCAAACAAAAAGAGGGTGCCTGCCTCAAAGAGCTTGCAATCTAAACAGATGACAAGTGACAACAGGTGGACACAGACAGTCAGACACAGGGAAAGTACAGGAGATAGTGTTGCTCAGTATGATAGGTGTTGATCTCAGCATTGTCTCCAAAAAGAGCTTTTATTCCTGATTCTTCACGTTAATAATATTTTGGTGAAATTCACCCCTGTGTAAAAGACTGGTGCAAAGGTTTAGGCACCACTGTTATGAGGATAAAGTGGAACTTAAGTCGTGCTTATGTTCCTCAGTACAGAAGTGAATTCCATCCTATGTAAGTGTAATTCTAGCTAAAAGTTAGCACTTTCCATCTTCATACAAGATTAAAAATAAATGAAGTGAGCTTCCCAGACCCCATGTAAGCTGAGTGAGTGTTCTCTCCATTTTACAAATGGAGAAATTAAATCAGAGGGGTGCACTGACTTGTTTGAAGCCACAGAGATAGATATAATTAATGTTTCTCAAGTTTTTTGAATAAAAAGTACTATAGAATTACACAGTATTATTCTCATTTCTCTAGCAAGAACCACATTCCTCTCCACGTATGATTTTTTTTAGCTTATTCTCCACGAAAAATATTTCCCTTCATCGCATGCTTGAAATGAGTGTGGTTGGTAATTAATAGTAAACATCAGATGATAGTATATTACCAGTGGATAAACTGCAATCATTTCTCTGAGTCAGAATTGAGACCATTCTGAAACATGGGGGTAGGGGAGCCGATTCTCATTTAAACTGGCAGCGTATAATGGAGCCTTAAAATGAGCCTAAATGTCAATTACATATACAGCCAGTATGTTACCTTCACACTGCTTTATGCTGCTGGAGTGGTGTAAAGTGGCCTTAGTGTCTATGAGTATCTGTCCAAAGGGCCAAGTCCTCAGCTGGTGTAAATTGGCAGTGATGTTTGCTCAGAAATAGCCTGGTTCTCATTTGCACCATGGCCAGTGGGTTCTTTTGCCCCAGAGGTTTTAGAGTACATAAGAATCTGTCCCCAAGCCTTTGGGAGGAAAGCAATGTCTTCAGTATTTCCCACCCACCTCCAATACATCTTTACACCAGCTACACAATAACTTTGTAAATGGTGACTCACTGCTTCTGTGCCTCACGGCCATTAACTGCACACCTACAAGATGCTCACTACTGCCTTCAGTAAGAGCACCTGGGGGGCTTCAGCACACATTAAAGAGTCACAGCACGTAACAGAGAATGCAAGGCTGTTTCCCAGACAGTGGCTGTGCCGCTGGCCTCCTGCGTGATGTGATCATTCAGTGTAAATTTAGCCCCGTGCAGGGGGTTGTGAGCAGAGAGTGACTCAAGATGGCTCCGCAAATCTGAGCCGTATGCACTGAAGGAGGCCGGAAGCACTGAGCTCCTGTTATGCTATTAGGGCGCAATGATACGCTGTTCCATTGCAACAGCGCAGTTGAGCGGAAACTGGCATCCTACTGTCCCATGGATCCATGTCTGCTCACCTTCCATCCTGTTCACCTTTCTTCTCATCAGTGGCACCTATAGACCTATGCAACCTATAGCCACAATACTGCAACGGTATCATCAGCAATGGCAAACTCCCATGGAAGTCAGCGGGGTTCTATACAGCCTAGGTGCTGGATCTATGGGTGCAGTAGCACCCCTTGGCTTGAAGTGGTTTCCATCATATACAGGGTTTACAGTTTGGTTCAATGGCTTGCAGCATGGCCTCTACACACATTGTACCAGCACCCCTGCCATACAAGGACAGGATTCTTATCTGGAGTCAGCAGCAAGATCAGGGCCTATCACACCATAGTGGGTCCTGCCCCTCCAGGTTTTTTTGTGCTTCATTTTGATTTTTTTAAAATGGTCCAATTTTGTCCACCCCCCACCAAAAAAAAAACAACCCTGCAGCATTTGCTAATTTCTCCCTAATGTCCTGCTCTCAAGAAAACACAACCCTTATTGGAATTTTCAATTTCCAAATCAAACTTGGTTGCACTTATCCTTCACATGAGGCTTAGTAGATATGAAGACTCCTGCTCTAAAGCTGATGCATGGCAACTGGGATCTATGCATTTGAAATCCTTCCCAATGATCTGAAATGTCTCAGCTCATTGCAAGTTGTCTTCATGTGGAAGTTGTCGTATAGGGACACGGTGTTTAACTCCATTTGAAATGCAGGGCAGTAGGGAAGCTTTTGCAGGGATAGTACTTCAGTGATTTAGTCATAGATACATAGGGAACCTGACCAGTGCATCTTGCTGGGGCTTCCTTTATCAGTCAACCTTAAAACAGGTTCATCGGTGTTCCTTTTTTGTCAATCAGCATTGGACTCCTGTTGGGATTCTTTTGTTGTTCTCTCAGGAAACTCCTGTGACTGTTGATTTCTCTGCCTTGTGTTTAGTTTTTGGAAGGGTTATGCTGGTGATAACTGGCCTTTTAAAGTGAGTCAAGAATGCCAAACTAAGTGGGGAAAATATTCCTCGCTTTCTTTAAGATGCATGTGTAAGAACTGGTGGCTGGACTTTGCTGCATGGAACTTTGCAGCCATGTTGTAGTTTTCCCTGTCTGCATGCACACAGTGGAAGGGAGTGCTGGAGCTCTCTTAGCACAAGGATTCTGTGTCTATACTAGATAATTAGAGTCCTACCACATTCATGGCCATGAAAAATGCATCACAGACCGTGAAATCTGGTCTTTTGCGTGCTTTTACCCTATACTATACAGATTTCACAAGGGAGACCCAGTGTATCTCAAATTGAGGGTCCTGACCCAAAAGGGAGTTGTGGGGAGGTCACAAGATTATTTAAGGGGGGTTGCAGAGTATTGCCACCCTTACTTCTGCACTGCCTTCAGAGCTGGGCGGACAGAGACCACCACTCTCCAGCTCCCCAGCTCTGAAGGCAGCGTCGTTGCCAGCAGCAGTGCAGAAGTAAGAGTAGCAGTACTGTGACCACCACAACTCCTTTTTGGGTGAGGACCCCTACATATTACAACACCATGACATTTTAATTTTAAATAACGGAAAGAATGAAATTTGCTATTTAAAAAAAAAACCTGACCGTGAAATTGACCAAAATGGACCGTGAATTCAGCAGGGCCCTAGAGATGATTCATCTTTAAATATTTCCTAGCTCCAACAGGAGTGCTAGTGCAGACCCTTCATGGCTGTGTTAACTATCTTGTGGTCTAACCCCGTATTAAGAGCAAGCCTAGAAGACATGGTGGTTGAATGTTCCCACCACTGCTACCACTAGTGCTGCTCCACCAGTGAGCGCAACAGCGGGAGCAAAAGTGTAGATGAGTTGTTAGGGTTTTTAATAAGAAAAAGGCCCAGCTCACGAAGGCTCAGCTTGTGATTCTAACACAACTGGCTGCTCTAGACTGTCCAAAGGGCCTGGGATGATGATAGGGCTAAAGCTTCACCCCCTCCATCATGATCAGCGGCATAGGCACCGACTCCGTGATTGCTCTGGGGCTGGAGCACCCACGGGGAAAAATTGGTTGGTGCTCTGCACCCACCGGCAGCTCCCTGCCCTGATTACCTCTGCCTCCTCCCCTGAGTGTGCCACGTGCCCACTCCCCCCCCCCCCCCCCCCAGCTCCCAGCCCTTGTTCCAGGAAGCAGCTATTTTTCGCGGCTGGGAGGAGGGGGAATGCGACACACTCAGGGGAGGAGGCGGGGCCAGAGCAGGGATTTGGGGAAGGGGTCCAATAGGGGCAGGGAGGGGCCGGAATTGGGGTGGGGACTTTGGGGAAGGGGTTGGAATGAGGGCGGGGAAGGGGTGGAGTTGGAGCGGAGCCAGGGAGCGCGAGCACCCACCAGCACTGGGGAAAGCTGGCGCCTATGATCAGCGGGGCTGAGCCAGTGTGACGAACATGCAGGGAATATGCTCTACAACAGAAGCACATGGTTGCTGCCTGGAGGGCTCTTCCCTGCACCCTGCAGAGGGATCCAGGCTGAGTCAAATGGAATTCCTTCCGTGCACAATACAGACTGTGCTTAAAAGCTCCAAAATAGCCCTCTGTGTATAAGGCCCGACCCAGTGCCCACTGAATAGAGTGGAAAGACTTCCGTGAACCTCAGGAGGTGTTGAATCAAGCCGGAATGGCTGTTTGCCGCACTGTCCCCTTCATTAATTGCAGGGGACCCAGGGAGAGTGGAGAAGATGCAGTAATAGCAGGGGTTTCTGTTTTTAATTCTTTCTGACAGTTAGAAGGTCAGTGGAAAAGCTTGTCAAATAAAACAGGAAGTTAGTCTGACATGTAAGCATTTGCACACGGGATGAAAATCAGCCAAGACAGCCACAAACCCTTGTCTCTGAGCACTGAGCTTTCACATACAAAGACCTAATAGCACCTGAAGCGGCAAATCACCATTTGAAATACTCCCCCAAATTATCTTGTGCTGTTTTTCAAGACCATGATTAACTTTTACTCCACTAACTAAAGGAAATTATCCTCCCTGCGCACTGAGACTTCTGAGCAGACTTGGGGGAAGAATAGTCCCATGGCTAGAGTGTTAGCTTGGGTCTCAAAAGACCTGGGGACAATTCCCTGCTCCACCACAGATCTTTTTTATGACCCTAGGCAAGTCACTTAGTCTTTCTGTGCCTCAGTTGACCATCTGTAAAATGGGGGTAATGGCACTGCCCAACCTCACAGGGATGTGGAGGATAAATATGCTAAAAATTGTGAGGTCTTCAGATAGCATGGTGATGAGTAGTCATAAAAGTACCATAGATAAGGCACTAGCTTACTAATCTAAATCTAAAATTTAGATTGACCTAGCTACCTCACTCAGGGATATGACAAATTAACTCACCCTGAGCACTGTAATTAAGCCACATCTAATCCTTTGCATAGACGCAGCAAGGTCGATGGAAGAATTGTTCTGTTGACCTAGCAATTGTCACTCAGGGAGGTGGATTACCTATAGCAATGGAAAAATTCCTGCTGTCAATACAGGAAGCATTTACCCTATGCTGGTGCAGCTGTGCTACTGTAGCACCCATAATGTCGACATGCCCAAAGTGAAATTCACAGAGGACCAACAAAGCTTTACTTGAGTGGGTCCCAGTACAAGGCTGAATTTCATCCTTGGGTGTTTTTTTTTTAGTTTTGTTGTTTTGGGGTTTTGTTTTTGTTTTTTTGAGTCAGAACTGATTAAATCTGCAATAAGATTTCCAGACGTTATTAGTGATTGGGGATGACAAGGGTGAGGTTCATTACAGGAGCCTAATATCCAGAGAGCGGCTGCTCAGCGCTTTCTGAAAACCAGGCCCCTTTTAGTTCTCCAAAATTCGGCACCCAGACCAACTAATCACTTGTGAAAATCTTGGCCCCTGGATGCTCAGCTCCTCTGGAAATCAGGCTGCTTACTTCGGGCATCTGAAGTAAAAAACATTGTGGCCTAAGTGACTTGCCCAAAGCCATACAGCAAGTCAGCTGCAGAGCTGGGTCTAGATCCCAGTAGTCTGAAATCACTGTTAGGCTATAAACAACACAAAAATGGCCTCTCACATGACTCTTCAGATTCTAATCCAACCTTTGAACTCAGATGTGCAGAGGCAGTAGCAAAAATCAAAAGAAGTTTTGTTAACTGAATATTTCAGAACTTTGAAATAGGTTTGGTTTGAGTGTCATTTTAGCAACGGACAAAGGGTTTTGATGGTTTCACAGGTTGGGTGTAACTGTGGTGAGGAAGGAATCTCATATTTTCCAAGCCAGTTCTCTTGACCTTAGATGTAACAAGTTAGTTTTGAATTTGTGTTGTATGCAACTGGCTCTTTTATTGAACATCCTTCCAATCATATGAATATTTGAAACAATTGAACAATTAAACTGAGATCATGAAAGTGGGATTGAATGTTGTGACTAGATAATGATCCCTTTGCTGCAAAGTAAATGTTAAAGTAGGAGACAATTTTTCAATCACAATATGAAATTCACTGAAATTCTTGCTGCTGTACCCTATTTTTCTTTTATTAAATGAGGCCAACATTAAGACCAGGCTGTCCTCTGAAAACATCCGGGAAACACTGGCCACGCCCATTCCAAAATCTATAAAGATCTGCATGAAGGTCATCCGTCTTCAGAGGGCTGGTGCATGGCAAATGCACCACAAACATTTCACTTGCGCTTTGAAGATTTAAGAGGGACTAGGATGGAACATTTAGAGCCTGGTATGGATTTTCAATAGAGAGCGAGTTTCATCCAGTGAGCAAAGTGCTCTCAAAAACTGCCCAGGATTCCACAGGAGCCCACCACTGTGATCCAACCCAGAGGAGGAAATTGCTATGAATTTAGGAGACAGTCTGGAGAAAGCACTTAAGTACATTGCTTAACTTTAAACACATGCTTAGGTGCTTTCTGGATGGGGGCCTTTCAGAAACCTTTATTTTAAAATTCTGTAGCACAGTCAGACGTTCTGCTGATTCTACATCACTGTCAGTGTTCCAGTTAGCCAGCTCTGATCTAGCATTAAAATAGCTACATTTGGTTATCTGGATAAGTGTCTCTTATTCCATTTCCTCTTGGTTTTTGTCAGCTAGTTGGTTTTTTTTAATGTGTATTATGTGTCCTGTTTATTGTGATATGTTGCACAATTCAGTTATCTGGTTGCATGTGTAACTAGCACTCTATCCATGGACCATTCTGCTGCTGAATGGATTACCTAGGGAAGTGGTGGAATCTCCATCCTTAGAGGGTTTTAAGGTCAGGCTTGACAAAGCCCTGGCTGAGTTGATTTAGTTGCAGTTGGTCCTGCTTTGAGCAGGGGGTTGGAGAAGATGATATTCGATAATATTCCATTCTATTCTAAAGAGTCTCACCTTGCCCAAGACCACACTCAAAGTGAGTCCTCACCTAGAGCCAGGGTTCCGGAGCTCCTGGCTTCTTTAGGACCACTGTGTTTAATCTGGTCTTGGTAATTCTCCTAAAATCTTGTCAATTTCCCTCACACAGAACTGTAGATTATCATGGGGTAGATTCTGCTGTAAATTTGGAGTCACTCCACTGAAAGCCATGGAGTCACTCTGGACTCACACTGCTTTAACCAAGAGCAGAATTTAGCCTCACCCTCTATTGTATGTTGGACAAAATGACCACAACAAGATTTGCTTTTGTATTATTAGTGCCTACAATCTTCTAACCATATTTCATCAGGTAGGGAGAGTGTAAAACCTAATAAGTAAAGTTTTTTTTTTTTAAAGAGGTAGATTGTATTATAGGAAATAAGAAGCGATAGCCATAGGAAACCGTTCTTTCTCGTTATCCGCTCTACCTCTCCTCTCTTGCAAATGGCTCTTTTTAAATGCATCATTGTAACTCTCAGACTATGTTAGAAAAGGTCGTATGGTTCTCATTGAAGGGCCTGACTCAGAGCCCACTGAAGTGAACGGAAATCTAAGGCAGGGATCCTTCTCCCCCACTCACACGCTAGTAATATCCAGGTCATCTGTAAACTAGCATCAGTCAGTGCAGTAAAGCTGGATAACCCTAACTGGCCTTTGTCCCGAGCCCTAACAATAGTCAAGTGTCACGGAGTGCCCAGGCGATGGTCTGGAACTGGTCCCCAGGAAGCCAGACAGGACTTCAGGTGGAGTGTCCCCTCTCCGTACACAGCCTGTTTCCAAGGCTAGGAGCTTCATGGGTACCCACTTCAACCTTCCTGGGTCTGACCTCGGAGCATTCAGCACCTTCTGCCCCTCTGTGCGCTTCCCCCAGCAAGCCCGCCTGGGTGGGGTCCTGAGGGAGCCCGTGGATTCTGCATCCCAAATCTACAGTCAACCATGACTCTCAGCCAGTAAAACAGAGGTTTATTCGTCAACAGGTACATGGTCTAACACCGAGCTTGTAGGCACCCGAACTCCTCAGCTGGATCCATTTTGGGGGCCCAAGGGAGGCCAGACCCTGCCTTGGCCTGCCTCCCTTCTGTCCACCCAGCTGCAGACTCCAAACTCCAACTCACTCTCTCCAGCCCCTCCTCCCCCCTGGCTGACAGGTCAGGTGACCTTCCTCCCCCACTTGGGGTCAGATTACAGCTTCAGGTATGGACACCTGCAGAGAAGCTCTGCTTTGCATCAGCTACACATCCTTATCCCTTCACATAGACGCTCAAGAAATGCATAGGGGAAACTGAGGCACGCACACAGTATTCCTACTCCGTCACAGTGTAAACTAACATCAGCCGGTGCAGTAGAGCTGGATAACCCTAAATGGCCTTTGTCCTGAGCCCTAACAATAGTCGAGGACATGCAGGGGTTTACACCAATTGCTTAGAGTTCTGCACTGAAGAATGGCAGTCAGGAGATGACTGCAGCATGTGTAGACAAACCCACTTTGACTGAACTAGCTCACGAAAAGTAGCAGCATAGCCATGGCCTGGACTAGCTGCCTGAGTAGACACCCCAGGTCGCAGCCAGCTAGTGCATGCTGCTCCCGCTACATAATTTTTAGCAAACTAGCTGGGGTATCCCTACCCCTGCTACAGTTGTGCTTCCTGTTTGCAATGTAGACATACCCACAGCTACCCATTCAGCAAAGTCCTGAAGCACATGTTTAACTGCAGGCATGTGCTTAGGTCCCCCTGATTGCAGAGAATAGGGAGATAGGACTTAAGCCCTTTGCTTGGCCTTACCAAGTCAAAATAGAAATGTTTGCCACCCACTCTGCACAGGTATAAGTGATTAAGCAAGAGGGAGCAAGGCCCAGTGTTTTACAAAGCTGTGTGCCTTAAAATCTGCAAAGATGCTACGTAAAATGTTCAGAAAGCACCTAAATGACGGAGGCGCCTAAATGCCATTGACTTTCTGGTGACTTCCTAAGTCACTGAAGCACTTTTGAACATTTCACCTAACTCTCCCCACCAGCTGCAGCATAGTTTCATCGGTGCCCTTCCTCAAGGTGACCAGATAGCAAATGTGAAAAATTGGGACGGGAGTGGGAAGGTTATAGGAGCCCATATAAGAAAAACACTCAAAAATCGTGACTGTCCTTGTAAAATCGGGACATCCAGTCACCCTACTTTTTCCTCTCCGAAAGAATAATTCTCTCCCCTATGCCCCACGATTAGAGACCACTCAGGATAAATGTAAGTACCAGGGAGACTTCTTATTTCATCAGTGCTAACAACGTCCATGCCCATTGCACAAACATGCTGTAGATTTGCCTGCATTGCTGTGTGTATTTTTAATCCTCTTGCTGAACCCTGTATTCCTAAAGTAGCTTAAGACAATGACACAGTTGAATCCTGTCCAGAAACACAGTCCCTTCCTTCCTTTTCCTCTGGTCCCTCTCCCAGATGTGTATCTGATCACAAGATTCTGATAGCAACGCTACTGACCTTCAGCTCAGAACATGTCTGCCCAGCGCAGGAAATGTGTAATAGAGCAGTGACTAAGAAGTGAACAAAGATCACAAACCCTCAGATGAATAGTTGTCAATCTACATAACTGATCGGCTGTATTTTTAGCCTTCTAACTGTGGAATTAGGGACGGAGGATGGACCCAGGTGCATGAGGGTGTATTTACATATCCACCATACTGAAAGGTGACCTGCACAGGAAGTGTTAAAAGATGGGCTTTCTTACTCTTTCTCCCTTCTTCTTCATGTATTAAACCCCTCCTGAAAGTTGGGTGTTTTTTTTTAAGTGATTTTCTGGTTATTTGTGTCAGCCCCCAGACAAACCTAGGCCAGCCCTGGAAGAAGCCCTAACATGTATCCCCTCTTCAGTGACCTCTGTGGGCTGTTTCAGGGGGCATAAAGGACACCTCTTCCATATCTTTGACACCCTGGCCCACCCCCTCCTCTCGGCTGCCAGCTGCACTGGGGCACTCTGATAGACCCCTTGGCCAAAGCTATTCTGTCTAGCCTCCAGCCCTTTAGCATCAGTCTAGCGGGCACAAAGGGTCTATAGGCAGGCCTATTGAGAGAAACTGGTTCAGACCACAGGGTGAATACGTGGGGGAATTACAATTGTACAAACACCACCTGCTTTACGATATAGTAGGTCTGGTTAGGCTTTAATGTGTCTTCCTGACCACAGGTTATGAGATATAGGAGTGCGTGCTCAATAATATCTTACATTTATATCCTGCCTTGTAGCAAATGATAGACTGTGCATGCAATAGCCACTTCTGGGAAGAAGGGTATCAAGCAATCAGTGCAAAGGGCACTGCACAGAGGGGAGCGGGAAATGGTTTGGACACCGGAGCACTTGCATGTCCCTAATCTTACGCAAAAGGTTTTAAATTTAGTGTCTGTGTATTGCCCACAGGACCTTTGATCTTGTGGTTTTCTCTGAAAGAGTCACACCACTGCATGGTTGCACACAACTGGAAGGGTGACGGGCTAAGTTGACCCTGGCAGAATATGAACCAGTGGTTTCAGGAAGTAAAAGGGCTTGATTCTGATTGCTCTTTGACAGCAGTGCAAGTCAAGAGTGACCCCCCCTCAACTCAGTGGGGCTCCAGGTTTACCCCATTGTAATTCCTTTGAATATGGCTAACCCACCCTGAACACGCCCGATCCCGTCTGATCTCAGAAGCTAAGCAGGGTCGGGCCTGGCTAGTACTTGGATGGGAGACCTCCTGGGAATACCATGTGCTGTAGGCTTAACATGGGCGTGGGGCTAGCAACTCCACCCCGTAAGGGAACCAATTGTTACTGAAACACCAACACCAGTTGGTGGCCCATAACCCCGGCTTGGGGGTGACGGGGAGAGAGAGAAAGAATTCCTTTGAAATCAGTGATGTCTCACCTGATCTACACCAATGTGAGAGAAAGCAGTTAGCCCTTACATGTTTCAAACCCTGTGTTACTAAGGCCGGGTTACACTGGGGAGCAGGAGAAAGGGGGGTGTCGACCTAAGATACCCAACATCTTAGGTTGACTTACCTGGCCATCCTCACGGCAGCAAGTTGACGGCTGCTGCTACCCTGTCTCCACCTCTCACCGCGGTGGAGTTCCAGAGTCGACGGGGAGAGCACTCGGATAGATTTATCGCGTGTACATGACATAGGCTTGATTTTTTTAGATGTGTTTAGCAAATGTTGTATATTATGCTACGCCCATAGTTTGACAGCACAAAATACATTAACCTGTCTATCTAATCCATTATAATCCTAGCCTTCAATAGATATTAACAATTCAGTAGTACAGATGGGGCCATACGCATTCCTACAATAACACCATTAAAAGTGCTACCCCAGGGATGGATTTGGCCCATGGCAGTTCATAGAGACATGGCAAAGACAATGCAGAAAGCCACATCAAAATCAATGAGCATGCAGTTATGGACTGTAATCATAACATAACCAACATAATTTAGAGGAGTCTGATCTTATTGATCTGAAAAGGAAATGGAGGGAATTTAAAGATGGAAGTTACTGTAGGAGTCCAGAGAAATACAGATTTGTGTGAAGCAGTAGAAGAAAATGATCCCTACGTTTTAGAATGCTACCTGCATGTGTATGATAAACAACTGAAATGCTCATCATGAGATTTCAACATGGAGAGATTATGTTTCCAAATAGCTGCTGATTGGGGAACTTTCTTCACATAAAAATGTGATTCAGGGGTGCTGGAACAACTTGTATAGTGGGGGTTCTGAAAGCCATTGAACTGAACTGTAAACCCTGTATATAATGGAAACCACTTCAAGCTAGGGGGTGCGGCAGCCGCCCTATTTCCAGCAACTATGATCTGCATCCAGAATGCACTAATGTTCTGAAGCATTTTTATGTCACTTAGGCCCAATGTACATTACAACCAATCAGTAAAACCTCAGTTTTGTACACTGCTTAGTCAGGAAAAATGGCAGTGAACAGGAGTGGGCATGAGTAAAAATTTGGAAGGACCTCAGGATTTGTCCTAGAGTTAATCTGATCTAATCTACAGTTTGAGAGTCAGATCTTGCAATCAGTGAAAGTTTGGCCATTTACTTTCCCTTGGACCATGATTCAGTCCCAAATGGAAAGACCATGATCTCTAAAAAAAAAAAAGTGGATTGATGTCTAACAAACAGGCCTTCAAAGGCACAATAGGGGTATTTTACCAGCAGCGTGGGTGGCAAAACTACTCACTGCTACTTGATGGTTCAATTGCCTGTTTGTATAGCTCACGAGATGACACTCGGCATGTCTCTGACATTTTATAATAGTTTCTGTTCCAAAATATGCAACTTGTCTTCTGAACATCTCCTCATCTGGTGCAGACAGGCGTCACTCCATTGAAGTCAATGGAACCACGCCCATGACTTCAGCTGAACTACATCTATTTATACCAGCTGAGGATCCTGCCCTTTTGTGTTCAGAGCTATTTTTAATCATAGCTGGGATGTGAAAAGGCTGTTTTTATGTATGTGAAAATGACTGCAAAGTACCAAAGTGACGTCTCACTCCTAAGTAACCTACAGGCCACTAAAAAGTCAATGGGATACTGCAAAGGACCTAAGACACTTGTGAAAATTGGATTTAGGCTTCTAAATCACTTAGGCACTTTTGAAAATGAACCCCGTGTCTGAGTCCCAGTCCCACCTTTTGCATCCGTATATTGCATGACTACTGCACACATCTTGAGTGAGACCTAATTTGCCAGATAAACTAATACCAGTGGTTATAGTGCATGCCGTCTTTACAGGCTGTTGGATTAAATATACAGTCTCCTGCAGATTTGATAATGGAGTAACACCTGATTTTTTTGCTTAGAACTAGATTTTTTTGCTTAGAACTGCTAACAAGATTTTATTGAAGGTTGGTCTCAGCTAGAGATGGCAAAAGCAAATCTTGAATCCAAACCCTTTTGCATTAGTGGAGGAAAATTCAGATTTGGATTCCCCAGAGGTTCTAAAATTACAAGGGTGATACAGGAAAAATCCAGGTCATCTCACAATATTTCTACCATTTGAGATAGTAGAAATCATGCAAGATTTCAGTGCTATATTAATCCATAACCATATAGGAACCCTAAACATGATTCAGACTGGAAACTGATTCTCCCCTCTAATTTGGATCCAAACACCACCCCTTTGACCCACCCCTGGACAAAGGGAGTTATTGGTTTAAACTTCTTTAAAGGTTTGGTGGGGAGGGGGAGCACCTTTCAAGGCAAGGGTGGAGAAAACACCACCCTTTATAGGTTTGGCACAAGCCCCCTAACAGTGCAGAGGCAAATCTGTGTGTTTAGTATGAATGAATCTTTATTCTACCACCAAATGTGCACCAGATGCTGGGATTAAAATTAAAACCTTCTCCCAGTGTCCTCGGAAGGCTGAATGGAATCAAACATAGGCCACTTCAAAGCTGTTCAGTGCCTGAAGGCCACTTTTAAGTGATCTTGGGTCAATCTTCTCCTAGCAGGTGCAGCTGTTACTTTCTTGAGGAGACAAGCACTGATGGTATCTGAACAGCCTCGCACAAATGGGTCACTTTTCAGTTCTGGGGCTAAACTGGAATTCCTGTGAACTACCAAATGTAATAAGGGCATCTTACAACCTCCCTTCTCCACCTCCTGCGATCACACATCCTGTGCATGCATCTTACAATGGGTTTGGGTGGTTGTTGTTTTTTTAGACTGCAAATACAACTTGATAAATACTGAAGGAAGATATTAAGTAGTCTGTTGACTTCTGTTGCACTGAATTGCTAGAATGATAGATCAAAGACAAACATTCCACCCTCTGGAATGTTCACATTGAGAAACTAATCTCGATTCTCTCCATAAGAAAGACATCTATGAATTGTTAATGGGAATGTTTTGCATTTACATAGCGTCCTTTATTGAGCATTTTATACAAAGAAGCATTAAGAAAAACTACGGCACACTTGGGAGGAAAGAACCTGGTATTTTCCTCATTTACCAATGGGGCAGCTTGTGCAGACAGGTGGGGAAAAAATGCAGCTTCCCAGAACTCATCCTCTCCCAGGCCCACATGGAAGGTGGGCCTCCAGAATTCTAAGTCCTGCTCTAAACATGGAACCCACAGCAAAACTCATTTCTAGTGCTTTCCCTTTTCCACAGGATGCTTCTCAACCAAACGGCACTGCTTCCATGGAGGACACAGCTATTGTACATGGCTCAGAACTCACAGCAATAGAAGAGGGCACAACTGTAAAAATGCAATGCAGCCAGGGGAGGCTTTAGGGTTGTCACATGTCTGCGAGACAGAGGCATGCTGTGAGCAGGATAGGACTATAGCACTTTGGGAGGCAGCAAAAAAAATTCTGTTTTGCATCTCTCAGCTGACAGAGAACAGGGCAAAGGTGGTTTTAAGCCACCTTTATGCCCCCCAGATTCTGAGCCAATGCAAGGAGCAAAATAATTCCCGGTGTAAGTTATAGCATGTCCCCTCCTGTCCCTGACCAGCCTCATCTTGCCCCAGCCTTGATGTCTTGCACACACCCTACACTGGAGCCTGCGAGTACAGGGGAAGAGGTTGCTTACATCTGCCCTGTGCTGAGGGAATTCTCCTTCACAGCACCGGAAAACTGTCAAAGTCAGGCTGGAATTGCTTCTAATCAAGCAGGGAAAGTGCACTTAAGATCAGCAGCAAACCTGGTCTGCAGCTGGAACCTGCTCGTCCCTTCCCTGCCGGCCACTGTATAAGCGAGAGGGGCTGAGGCCACATCTCCCTCTGCCCTGACACGCTTCCTCTTGAGGTCAGAAGTGCTGCAGTCAGAGCTCTATCTGGCCTTCCCCCACCTCACAGGCTACTTCTGGGACAGTGTAGACACACTGTGTGGAGCGGGAAAATGGTTCCTTCTGCTGCACCTGCACCGGGGAGATGGAATTTAGCCTTTAGCAGTTTGCATGGGGTAAAGGCACACAGTCAGCTCTGTATGATTTAATCTAGGCAGGACTTCCTTCATTTTTAGCAAGATTCTTTACCACACCTTCCCTCTGCTCTCGAGGGGGAATGAGTGCCTACAATTGCAGCTGAACCCCAGATAACATACCATCCAACTGAGCAAGCACCACTACCACCAGGCTCTCTCATGGCATTCTTTCTATGGGACTTAATGCCCTGGCTTAATTATTTGCAAAATGCTTTGAAATTCTTGGTTGAAAGACGTTGGAACAAGAGTCACCTTCTCAACCGAAAGATTGGCCACCCTAATACTCAGATAGTGTCTTGAGCTTCCTTTTCAAGCTTGCTTGTCAGAATATTTTCAGCAGTCAGTTACAGATTGTGCATCTCCTCTGTAAATTATGCCAAATCATTATTTACCGTATATAGTGGTGAACTTGGCTGGCAGCTGAAAACTCCAGTAGGTAGCCAAGTTCTGTGCAAGCAGTGCACGTGGGAGGGGAGACAGGGGAAGAAGCTGAACCTTAATCTTACTGCAGGAACAACACGGATTCACGAAAGAAAATCTCTTTCAGAAATATTTGGCCCTCCATCCTGATCTAACAGTCACCTGGGCAACCCTTCTGGCCCCTGAGCCAGGAGTTCCTGGGTGACCACATGTTCCTGAAAACCAAGCATGTCCCCAGTTTTAAGGCCTTGTCCTGATCTCCGTGTCAGTTTTAAAGTGTTTTGTCTCGATTTTGGGAACAATGCTGATTGGTTCTTGGAAGGCACCATAAGCCAGCGGGGGGAGGGGGGGGGGA
This sequence comes from Sternotherus odoratus, assembly GCA_032164245.1. Taxonomy (NCBI): domain Eukaryota; kingdom Metazoa; phylum Chordata; order Testudines; family Kinosternidae; genus Sternotherus; species Sternotherus odoratus. The sequence continues at coordinate 6,772,556 of JAVMKO010000019.1, forward strand.
ATGACAGCCAGCTAGTCGAGCACTTGTGGACGCCAGGGACCAACCCATCACATGTTGACACTCCACCCCTCCCATGCTCCTTCCAAGGAGCCTGCCTGAGCTGCACAAGTCCTCTTGACAACTCCACACCTCCATACACATATACACACATGCAGAGCAGGGAGATAGTGAGAGGAGCAAGTCCCCTTTCTCTTCCTTTCTTCCGTGCACTCAGACCTGTGCCTCCCCGCGCCCCTCTTTCCCCCTTGATAATTGGCTTTTCATTTGGCAAATCTTACCAGCCCATCTCAGCCACATAGGCCAATCTACCAGATCATATTTGTTCTCAGGCTGAGATAAGCCCAACCTGAAACTGCAGATCTGCATTTTGGAGGGGCTCAGAAACCTGGACTTGCATCTGCATCTTAATTTTGATACAGCTCACTACTGTTATAATGGGCCGTGGCAAAAATCACAGACCCAAATGGGCTGCAGATGACATAATCCTTATTTCTATACAATAATTAATCAAATCATGGTTTCGGGACTGTTGGATTGTTCTGCACAGAGTGTTAGTGAGAATTTATGGTCTGTTCATATAGAAATAGACAAGTGTTCTAGGCAAAAAAATAAAAATCGCATCCTATTAGATGTGACCAGATCTAAAACCCATACTAAGCTTACACCTGGAAATTAACACAACACGCTTGAAGTTCAGAAAGCTCCAGGAATGTGACTGCTTCTAAGCTATGCCTTGCCACAAAGTCAAGATTTGTTCTGGTGAAACACTAGGAATGCAAGATCCTCTACAAAACTTCTTGAGCCTGAGCAGCAGTTGGGTTTGTTTGGGCATTTATTTGTGTCATTGTTAACTGTCGGGGTCTATAATTACTCTCTCTGTACCATGTATTTATAAAGGGGGGAAACAGTGTTTAAAAGGTCATGCTTTTTTCCTTGTTAACAAAATGATTACAGTGGATGCTGTCTGCTTTTGGTTGGCTCCCTTTGGCGACCCGTAGGATTGTTTGTGACTAACATGAAACAGACTGCATGGTTCCTATGAATCCAGATACCACACAGGAAGTTGTTCTCTTCGTATTTCCTAGCCAACCAGAACAAGGAAGTGCCTATAATCTTTTACGGAGATGATTCTCACAAGATGTAAAGCCTGAATTTCCAAATGAAATGGGCTTGGAGAAGTTATTGTTTGTGGTTGTATTCGCAACATGCTAAGTGGACAATCAAGAAGGAATTATTCCTGCTCCAAGATGCTCACCATCTAAGGGCAGAGCAGACAGGTAGACTGAGGTCAGGGGAAAAGCAGCAACAAATAAGGAATTTTATACAAGTCAGCTGGATTCATTGTAGGCAGCAGAGCAGAAGAGAGTCTTGCTTGTGGTGAGCCCAGGGAAGCCGTACAAAGCATGGAGGAGGGTGGATGTGGAAGAAGACACAGAGGTGATTGTACGAGAAGCTGGCAAACAGGCAGATAAGGGCAGGAACGTAATACAGGGGACTCTTGGGTGGATCTAAAGGGAACTGTGGGGTTTGCCCATCATTCCCTGGAGGACTGTCCAACTGAGAAGCAGCAACAGGAGGAGATTAAAAGACATCACCATGGTATTGCACTGTGCCTCCTCGCCACAGCATCTTGGTGATGCCTCCTGGCATTGGAATGCAAGATGGTAACCTGATGGCCTTGCATCAGGGCCAGGCTATTTTGAGAGGAGATCTATGATAGCGATAGGGAAAATAGTTCCAAAAATATAACTACTATATCCTGAACCTTTTTCCATTCCTAGAGATGAAAGAAATAATGCCACTGGATTCAGTTCAGTTCTGACCTAAAACAGATTCCAATCCAAGTTTGCAGGAACTAGGCTGGACAAAGCCCTGCTTATTAACAAGATTATAGGTGTCATAAAAACAGTGCACTGGAGAGAAGAGAACAATGCTCCATTGCCAGTAGAATGGATAACGTGACCCAGGAGGGTTTTTCCATCTGTAACATAATTCCAAAGATGACACACTAGGTCCCATGGTTACCTTCCTCTTCTTCCTCCAAACCACACAGCTGCCACCAATCCTGCTGTTTAACTATGTTGATCACACTCCAAATCCGAGAGGCCCTAACTAGATCAGGGTCTTGTTATATATTGTGCAGACATTTTTAAATGACAACTTCCTCCAGCCAACAGTTTATAATCTTGGTTTAAAACAGGGCATGGCAGGTGAGTGAAACACATGAGCAGAAGGAGAAGAGGCTGGAAGACATGACAGTAATAGCACAGGGAAAATTTTCTAAAGGTTATAGTGCAGGGCTGAGAATGTGTGTCATTTTTCGGCTCTGACACTGACTTACTGTGTGACCTTAGGTGAGTCACTAAATCTGTCATCGCCTCCATTTCTCCAAGGACAATAAATATCTCAGAAGGGCACTATGAGGCATGATTGGATAATGCCTTTGAAGCATTTTGAAATTCTCAGATGAGAGGTGCAACATAAAAGCAAACTATAATGAGTAATTTAATACTAAGGAAAATTAAAATATGTTCCTATTTGGAGCACTGCCCCTTTAAGTCATTAAACACGTAAGTGCAATATAGACATATTTAAATTAATTATTTAAAATTATTTCCAGTTGTGCGTGGGAGGTAAGTGGGAGATGAAGTTGTTACTTAGTGGTTAGAGCAGCCTTAGCCTTTAAGTTTCTCTGTTTTTCACACAAATGTTTCATCTAGCTTTTAACTCTTCTGTCTGATACAGACTAATCAGCCAGCTTTGATTGAGCCTTTTCCAGCTTATTAGAGCTTGCTCTATATTTAGAAAATTGTCGGATTGGTTCCCGCATCTTGAAAATGTCAGGTTGCAATAACACAAAAGCAGTTTCATTCTTTTCTGTCAGAGATATGAAGAAAAGGTTGGGAAAGGCTAATTTCTCTGGGGATGACTTCCTGGTTAATTGCTTTGTGCAGGTTTCAGTGCAAGGATTAAAATATCAGTCATTGTGGGATTCTGGAGCTATTTCGTAACACTTGCCCCACCTGTAACCACAGCACAAAAATGTTTTTTCATGCCGTAACTAGTGTCACATGAAAGTTCCTTAATGAATCCAAGATTCACGATTGATCTGCCTCTCCATCTATCACACTCCTAATCACGCAGCTAAACAAAATTACAGCTCCAGGAGCCCTGGTGAATTCCCAAAACGTAGTTATGGACTTTTCCCTTGTGTCACATTTATGTCTCCCTTTTAAACACAAGGAGCCATATTGTCTGCTAAGGCAAATTCTCAACACAGAATTCAGCCCATTATTTTTCAAGAGAATAAAGGCCAAATTCTGGTTCCACTGTGGTCACTAGGAGTTTTGCCACTGAGTTCAGTGCATTCCAAATTAACCTCCTGGGCTACCAGGGGAAAGGTTTTCTGACCTGCTGTGATCAGAGAGGACCACAAGGCAACCTTAAACACTGTTGCAACTGGTTTACATACTGCATAGGATGTGTACACATGCTCTTCTTGTTGAGGTTCATTTAGAAATATGTTACTGTGCCCCAATGTAGCACAATCATAGACAAAATATCTTTATACTTTAGATTCGAAGAGGCCCAAAAATGCAGGAAAAAAATTGAGAAAATGTTTCCAAGTGTTTTCACAAAAAAATTTCAGCAAAATTTTGAAAATGCTAACGTTTTTACCCAGCTCTACATTAGGCCTAACAAATATAAAACAAATATAAAACAAATATAAATATAAAACAAATATAAAATAAATGCAACTATTTGTTCTTTTGTATCTATCTTTTGTATCTATCTTTCTCCACACTGGACAAGCAAATACAAATGCTGGTCCCATCCCACATCACTAATTATTATTGTATTTATTTATATTGTGATAGAACCTAGAGTCTTTAATCACCACTCAAGTCCTAAGTGTGTACTCTACATTCATGTAAGGAAAAATTGGTCCTGGCCCCAAAAAGATGAGTCTAAGTATATGATGAGTGATAACAGGTGAATACAAACTGACAGATGGGGGAAGCAAAAGGAAGAATGATATCATTGTAAAGACAGAGCTAAAACCCACTTCTTGATGATACACAAATGATATGTCGCGACAGATCAGACTGCTGGATTGCCTCTGTCTATCCATAAAGCTTTAGAGGAAGATAAAACCCCAGCTTTCCAGTAACGTACTACCTAGCCAATTGGGCAATAATGTTTATTTCCTTCTAGAACCCTGCAGGTTACTGCACTGAAGCACCAAGGGTATGTATCTTTTAACTTGCCCAGCCATTTTTAATGTGCTATCAGGGCAACATTGTTGCAAAACGTCAGTGGCAGCTGGGATTTTCAAAGGAGCCTGAAGAAGTAAAACAGTCAGATTTCAATGGGATTCTTAAAATATGAATGGGATTTTGGCATCAAAAACTCCCTGGTGCTCCCTTGTAAATCCCAACTCATGCAGCTAGGGGTGCATGAGCATCTCATGGAGAGTGAAAATCCCCCTTCATACAGCTTTCATGAGAAAGACTCAAAGATTTTGAAAACAGAAAAATACGCCGTGGAAAGATGTTGACAAATTCAAGAGAATTCTGAGAAGAGCAACTCAAATGACTGGATGAAAAGAATTACATGGGTTTAGCTTGGCTAAATAGGATATGATTAAAGGGGATATGAAAACAATCCTCAACTAGCTGTAGGATGCCAGTGGCACACCGTGGCAAAGTGGCTGGTCCACACAGACAATAACAACCTATTACTGCTACCAGTGAATGGAGATGCTCCTTTAGCTTAAGAGGTCTGTATTATGGTTCCAAAGATCCATGTTCATGCTCTACTGATATTCCTTGCAGGGTGGTCTTTATGAGCACCAAGGAGGGAAATTTCTGCAGTTGTTTAAGGTTTATTTAGGAGCAATGGTGTGAAAATGAACAAAGGCAAATTATGTTCGAAGGTTTGTTGGACAAAGGCATACTTTCCCGTGGGAACTGCTGGAGGCCCCATTCCTTGAACCTTTTAAAACTAGACTGGACGAAGCAACTGAGAATATACTGTTGGGAAGATCCTGTGCTGTATGCGAATTAGATAGGATGAGTAATGGGGAAAAGACTTTTCTAAAGATAATACACTTTTTTTCAGTCATCTTCCAAAAATCCAGCCACATTATCTGGCTCTATTTGTTTTATAATCTTGTGTCTATGAGAAATGAAATCTGTGTTCAAAGTTGTTTTCCCTTTCTTCCTCGGAATGTTTTTACAGTATAGATTAGGTTAGGGTGGGTTGAACTGATTCAGGAAAAAAATAAACATCTCACCCCGATCTCCAAACTTTCAGCCATTTCTGGAACGAATTTCAAACAAAACTTAACATTTTTGGCTCTTATTTTTTGTTCATTTTCAGATTTTGGCGGGGACTCGAGCTGGAATTGCCAAAGTACTACATTTTAAAAAAAAGCTGTTCTCAATATTTCCAGCCAAGAAGAGCTAGCAATCTTGCCTGTTCTTGCTTGATTTCCAGCATGCTCTTGCAGATTCAAGAGTTTCTTGTAGTTTAGTTAAGGGAGATAGGGATTAGATCACCAGGACTGTTATCAGGCAGTCTCTTTGGTTCTATCTGCAGTTCTTTCACTCACTCACTGTGACCAAGTCACTTCAGGCTATATTCACAAAGGGATTTAGACATTGCAATACCTAACTTTTAGGCACCTTGCCACCCAGTAAAATCCACAGCCTTGAGTTAGGTGCTGAGGCTGCCCATAAGATGCATAGGGAGAGTTAGGCTTCTAAGACCGGGATGCACAAAAGCCAGCAAACTAAGTGAGGAGCTGCCTAAGCTAGCTAATAGGAAATGCTGGAGAGACAAGTATGGCATAAACCTGGCCCCTCAAAGAGAGTTAAGTGCCTAAATCCAAGCAGGACAAAGGTGCCTGTCTCCACTTGTGATTCACAGCCATGATCCCTTACTTGGAGTTAGGAGCCAAAGCTGTTTCTTGCAAGTTTATAAGGGAAGGACTCTCCCACCCTGACTGTTTTATGTAGGGGTAGGCGTGCTCAGAGCCTGCCTGCCAGATCATGCCCTGTATGGGGAGGTCTAGTTTGAAGATCCCGCTGGGCCTAGGCATGAGATAGGTGCCTGGGCACCTAGACTGAGGCAGCTGTGCACACATTCACTAACAGAAGTGAAACGCATCAGGAACTTTAATGGTGGAAAGTCAGGTGCCAAGGGATTTCAGGTGCCCCTAGGATTAGGTGGCGGCTGAGCAGGAATTTTGTGACATCTAGATGTTGGACTTAGGCATCTGAAGTGGCAGTTAGGTGCCTAAATCCATCTGTAAAATGGGGATAACTAATTAAAAATACTTCTTCGCCTTTATAAAGTGCTTTGAGTTTCTTGGCAGCACTATGCAGGTGGAAATTAGCATATTATTATCCAAACTGAACCAGTGCTTCAAATCCTTTGATATTCACCCCACCCTAAGAGGAGTAAGTCTGGTGGATAAGAATAAACATGTAATTTTTAAGCTCAGACATTTCTGCCAAGACACCTATGGATGTTTATCCTTCTGTAGTACATATGAATATCCATCTCACACACATAAAGGGGGGAAAATATCACAAGATGGTGGTTAACTAAATCTTGCATAATTACCTACAATTTTCCACTGTGAGTCACAGTAATTTACATGTAATCTAATACTGAGAAGTTCCAAGTTTATGTTACTTTCTATTATAGTCAAGTAAGCATACGATGGGAATTAGTTTATTGCACCACTGGCATGTGATCCCAGCTTAGGGGGATGCATTCTCTGTAATGAAAGAGTTAATAGTTTGCTGAAATAATTGTCATCAGACCAAAATACATGTTAGACAGCCGAGCAAAAGAACAATGCGGCTATTGTATTATAAACACAGAACTTGGCACATAGATAAGCTTGAAAGGGAATCATGTTTTGTTTATTATGGAAGTGATGAAATCCACTGAAAGGTTATTGTTTGACTTTAGGAGCAAACTCTATCTCCTTTGTAGATGGCAGGGGTTGCAATCTTTGCATAAGAGGAAGGGCAGATATTATTCCATGTCACTAACATTTGTCCTGCATCCTGTGCTTGAGGATGCTTTCCATGGCTATTTTTGTTTTGCCAAAAACCCAATTTTCCATTAAACAAAAACAATTTGAAAGAAAATGTTCAACCTTCCCTTCTCTATAGCAGTGTTGTACACAACCTTTATTGGCTGGGAGAGCCATTTAGCTATCTGATGGAGTCTCCGGGAACCACAAACATCACCTCATGAGGATCACAGCATGAGGCTGTATCTGTACAGCTCCATTGGCCAATATAATTCCATCCCTCATGGGCGGCGTCATGCTGCGGATAGGAAATTATGCCCAGTCTTGTTGCAAAGACTGATGACTGCACACTCTAGCCTGTCCCCAGCGGGCAAAGTCTTTCTGGGAGCGGCAGGTGAGATATTCTGCAACCCTACCACTTGTGGATAGAGAGCCAAAGAAGCAGATACTGCTCCCACTGATGTCTGTTGAGGATGTGCCCACTGATCCCAGTGCTAAATTTGGCTCAGAGACTTTACTGACCTCACTGGGCTGAGAGTGGCAGTTGAATTGGGAAAGAGAAGGTGTAAGGAGACATTTCAGAGTCTGGCTGCCCATTTGAACGTGTAGAGGGTTTGGGTCTGCTTGAGGGGCATGTGTAACTTTCTCTAGAGTCTTAATAAAATGCACAGACATTGATGTGCGGTGGGGAGGAGGAGTAGGAGGAGGTTTTAAAGAGCGAAATTGCAATATGTTTTGGACATTCAAGCAGTTCACATGGCTAGACTATGTATGGGCCTGATTGAAAGCCCAGTGAAGTCAATGAAAAGAGTCCCCTTGATTTCAGGAGGCTCTGGATGAGGAGTTGAGATGGGCATTATGAAAAAAGCCTAGAAAATTTGGCACCCAACTCCTAGGAGAGATCAATGGAAGTTGGGCACCTACTTTGAAAATCTCAGTTTAACAAAACAGTTACTTAGAACCTTCCTTCCCCATCTATTTGTTACTTCTTGTTTTAAGGTAGGTTGGTAAGCTTTTCATGGCAGGTATTATGTCAGCTTGTGCCCTTGGTACTGTGTTTACTATGACAGCTATCATCTTAGCTGACAGATCAGGGACTGAACCAGCGACTTCTAGAGCTGAAAGCAGGAGCTGTTACAACTTGCCAAGGCTCCTTTGGGTTTGTACCAGACCCGCTTGCTTTGTGGAGCAGATGAGGGACCTGTCTCACATACATGCACCCACCAGCTGAGCTCTGATCATGGTCGTGATGGGCACTACTGAAATACAAGTAATAATCACCACCCTCTAGATTTCAGAACCCAGAGCAATTCTTCCCCTTTCTGAGCTCCTGACATTCAGAGTTACATCAAACCCCCAACATCACAAGACTGTAATTAATTAATTAATTGTTTGCATAACACTTTGAAGATGCATAGGGCCATAAATGCTTCATATTATAAGGGGTAATAAAACTAATGCGTAAATAGAACTTTTCAGCTTCAAAGAGTTTTACAGCCATTAACTCACTAGGCCTCTAAGGGCTGTTTGAATGTAGTTAGTGTTTGCTCAGATTTTGTGTCTATTGGTCAGCTTATGGGAGAAGCAGGGTCCTGTAGATAGGGACTGGGAGCCAGGAGACCTAGGCAAATATGAGCTATGGATGTGCTGAACCTCGGAGGTTCCTGTCTTGAGAATGACTTTCAAACAGCTTGGGGAGTTTGGCTTAAATAAGGAGTGATGAATTGAGGGTGGGCTTCTTTTCATATTCGCACTTTAAGATCCTTAAACAAGAGGCTTTAGGGGAAAGATGATCCGGTGATTAAGGGTAAGTTTATACTAGACAAGTTACAGCATCACAGTTGTGCGGACACTTTACAATGATGGAAGGAGTTGGTCTTTCCCTGTAATAAATCCACCACTCCAAGATACTGTAGCTAGGTCAACAGAAGAATTCTTCCACCAACTTAGCAGTGTCAACACTGGGACTCAGATCTGTTTAACTACATTTCTCAGGAGAGTAAAAATTCTGTATCCCTGAATTGTGCTTAACTTTCCTATTATAGAGAAAACCGCAACATCACTACCCGGATCGGTGGGTAGTGATCGAGCTATTGGGGATCGATTTATGGCATCTAGTGTAGATGAGATAAATAGATTCCCGAGTGCTCTCCCCATCAACTCCGGAGCTCCACCGCCGCAGATGCTGCATCAGAGCTCCATCTGGCCTTTCCCCACCACACAGGCTACTTCTGGGACAGTGTAGACACGCTGTGTGGAGGGGGAAAATGGTTCCTTACTTCTAAGGGGACTTGGCAAGTTAATGATCTAGAAATGCAAACCATATTTCAAAACAGAAAAGAAAAAAAAATCTTGTGTTTTATGGAAAATTCTTATAAGCCTGAACTGGGTACTGCAGACACAGAATTCTAGATTTCTAAAGAATTGAATGAAGACTAAGATCCTATTGATTTAGTTTTGAACTATTGTACAAAAATCTAGAGCAGGGATATAATTTTCTACTAAATTCTACAGCATGGTACAACGCCCCCCGCCCACCACACCACACCACACACACACACACATACACACCATAGACCGGTGATCATTTACTATTAATTTTTTTACCAGGCTTTTCTACAAGGGACGTTTTAGCAGAGTATAAAGAAATCATGAGTCAGATGTAAAAGATGGTTGCATGGCTTGAACTAGCAGAACTTCCTCTTTAGTTCAATAGATAGTTTGGAGAGCACATTGTGTATAACTCACCTCTCACTGATTGCTTTCTCCTTTCTGTAATTATTAATGCACAAGTATTATTATCATAATTACAGCCATGCCAAGAGGCCCTGTACAAACACAGTAAAAGTCATGAAGACTTTATCCTCTAAACATACAAGACAAAGGATGGAAGAATGGGACAGAATGTACCAGCAAGGGATTGAGAACCAAGTCACAGAGACATTAAGTGACTTATCCATGGTCACATATGAAGCCTGTGGCAGAGCCACATGTTAAGGCCTGGTCCAGCTGTCTTTTAAACCAGTGCAAAGACTCCCATGGGAGTAGGAGTAGGCCATAAATAGAGATCTGAATCCCAACCCAGTTCTGTATCCATAACACCATTCTTCCTTCCCCCTAAGCCCTGACTACTTGAGAAACCTAGATTCAGTTCCCTGTTCCACCACAGATTTACTCTGTGTCACTTAGTCCCTCAGTTCCCCCTCTGTAAAATGGGGATAATAAGCCTTCCCTACCATGCAGGGGTTTTACTAGGATAAATACAATAAAGACTGTGAAGTGCTTAGATATGATGCTAATGGGATCTATGCAAGTACCAAAAATGGACAGATAATTTTAGGCATTTTTAAAAAAATATAAACCTTTCTGCATTAATTTAGTGCTGGTGAAAGGTGTGGAGTTGACAGGTCTGGAGATGGACGCTCTCAGTTCATCTCCAGAACAAGAACTGCCTGGGCAAGATTGCCTCTTGCCACCCTGTCAAGTACCTCATGAGAGGGCTTTTCCTGCTTTCTGCCCCAATCACTGACAGTTGTGTCTGTTTATGTGATGTGAACTGAATAAAGTTCCCTCCATCTCCCCTTGGGGCATAAGGCATTAACTAGTCTAGCCTGTACATTACATGAGCAATTCTTAACTGCATCCAGATTAACTGCTACTAAGGAACTGCTTCTGCTTGAAATGTTATTGAAATATCAGATGGTGGGAAGGAGGAAAGCCTACCAGAAAGCAATAAAGAGCCACCCAGAATTGGTTTTCCTTTTCTCCTTCCCTGTTGTCCTGCTGCTTCATGCTAATTGCAAATACAGAAAATATCTGGCCTCTGGGGCAGATTCTGCTTCCTGTGACACAGATGGAGTTACTGGGGATTGATGCCGGTGTAACCGAAAGAAGAATCCGGCCCTTCTTCTCCAGCAGCTCTTCACACTGTGCTGTTCTAATGTCACTTTGACTGGAAAAAAATAAAACCCAAAAATGTGACAAAGTAAGATACCGCCATGTGCTTGTCTCTACCCTGCTAAGTGACCTAAATACCTTAAGCACGCTTGATAGGTTGGGCCAGGAACATTGCTTCCTCTGGTGCTAGGGATCCTACTGGAAATCAGTGACTCAGCTAACATGGTCACCCCACAGAGCTATAGATGGCCTTGGCCCTCTAAGCTATTTGCTCTCAAGCTTTAACCTCTTGCCTGGCTGGGTGTATTTGGAAATTAAAGCCTTGATCCTGCAATCTTATCCATGTGAATGAACCCTTACCTCTCCCATTGAAGGGGTCTGCCCATACAGATCAGATCGCATCAGGGGTACAATGCTCTTTTTTAAGGGGATACACAATACTCATTGATAACAATAAGAGTCAGTGGCAGGATTGCTAAATGTTGATCAAAGACATACGGCAGCCTCTGATTCACTCATTAATTATACGCATCCCAGACATCTTCACTTGATTTAATTGCACTTTTATATTTTTAAGTGACTGCAGCAGGAGGAGGACTATCTACAGCATGGGCTTTTCCAACACTCAGCATTAGCCTGGGTCTGCCCACATCAAAACGAATGGGAACAAAGTCAGGCTTATGCAGAGCCATTCTGAAAATCCCACCGTACCTACATGTTTCAGTGCAGTGAACAATCTTGCTATATTTGCTCTTTTTTTTTTGTGGGGTGCAGCTTTGTGTGTGCACCTCAATCTGTCTGCACAGAAATCAGTTCAGGATCAGGCCCTTTGTTTCCAAATACCCCAAAACCAAGCATAAAAGGGGATCGCTATTGTGGCATTCTGTTTTGTCTCTTGCAAACAGCATGCATCCTGATTACGCCATGCATGTCAGCATCACTTCACACCATTTAATTGCATCTTGCATAGAAACCAGTTAGTTTTGCACAGTTAAATGATGCAATGAGAGAGTTAAATTCTAAACAGCGGCAGAGGAAGAAAAAAGTGGCTTAGGGGAGAGGGAAAAGGGGTTTGTTTTAGCTGTGATTTGAAATGAGAGCGTGCCAAGGATACATGGCAACTCTTTTAGATGGCAGGAGCTGCAGAGTCACAGCTTCTTGTATATTTATAATGATTAACTCACTATATAGCACTGTCCTCTGAGGATCCCAGAGAGAGACGCACAAAGGCAATAGGAAATCCATGAATGTGATCTGGATTCCTAAGACAATAGGGAGGATTAAGGCTGCGGGGACATGATCTCACTTTCCTGTACTGGGGTGCATTGGGGTCTGCAGATCTGGGGAGGCCATCAAATGTGGCAGTGCCAACGCTCATGATTTTATCATATATCTTGCAATAGTTGGTGATATTCTTAAAACCCTAGCTCCTGGAGTCATGGGACTGCCTGAGAATCTGCTATCATTGCTGATGTGCAGTGCTTATATCAGTGTAGCTTATGCACTTTTATTCTGATATACCTGCGATTATGTTAACTAGGGCTTTTAGTGGTATACATATGTCTGCAAAAAATATCACATCCCTCACTGACATACCTGTACAAGTAAAACTTGTATGTATTGATCATGAAAACATTAAAGTAGGTTTCTAGCTCTCCTCACTGCGGAAAAAGCTTGAAAATGGGACAGAAGTGACCCTACCAGCTGAAAAACCAGATGGCAAATAAAACGCACCAAACTTTCTTTTTTTATTTTATTTTATTTTTTAAAAAAATATTTTTAAAATTTATTTTTTTAAAAAACAATTATTTTATTAATTTTTTTTAAATGAACCAAACCTTTTTTATTTTATTTTTTAAATCTCATGCTCTTTAAAAGCTAATCTAATGATTTTGGTGGGACTGATTTATGATTTTTGAATGCTTTGAAATGATCACTATGCATTGATCCTAAGCACTGATATTCTCTCCTCTTCCCTACCCCTCTTAAACACATCATCAATATTTAATGCTGCTGTCTCCAGGGCCTGGTTTAGCCCCCAGCGCTCCACATCTGCAAGTGTAGATGTAGCCTTAAATCCAGTTATTTTCCCCCCTCTATGCTAAGAGCCCGTCACACCTTTACTAGATAGCTACAGTAGACTCTCGATTATCCAGGATGATAGGGAAAAAATAATTCTGGTTAATAAAATCTTGGATAATCACCATCCATAGGAAATATGGGGAGTGGGGGTTGATTCACCAGCCATCCTGCACCAGGGGGAAGGGGGTGTTGGTTCACTGGCTGCTGTGAGCCCTAGTGGGTTTTTTTTGTGTGTGTGCTTGGGGCAGCAGCAAAGCCAGAGCCGGCCCTGTGAGTTGCGCGTATTTTTTTTGACATCCTGGTTAATCCACATCCTGGTTAATCCAATCCTGGATAATTGAGAGTCTACTGTATCAGTTTTAGGCTCACAGTTATGTGCAAGACCCATCAGTGCAGAAAGTGGTAGATGCAGCACAGGAGGTGTTTTGAGATGCTGCACTGTGCTTTTCTGGAGTACCACTGCTGATGTGCAGAACTTTCTAATGCTGCAGTTAGTGACACACTCTGAACTAGCATCAAACACCATCTGGATAGCAAGCCACTTAAGTGCAACCATGATAAGTTGGCAAACTGGCCTGCAAGGAACAGGCCTTGCAAGGCATTTATTGCCTAGTCAGCGTGAGGCCCCCGGTTGAACTGTGATGCAGTTACACTGCTAGCATTTCATTTTCATGCAAGGAATAATTTGCACTTCTTAGAAAGCTGTCGGGCTATTGAACACTCATGCAAAATAGCTAGATCTGGATCAGTTGTAAAACTTCTGCATGACAAATAATTTTAGAAATACTCTCCCACGTCTGTTACTTCTGCTCTAGAGTGGGGGAGAACTATGCTATGGCAACCAGATTATGCTAGTGCGATTGAAGAGATTAAGATGGCAAGGCCTTTGAGTTTCTCACCCCAGAGTTAGCTTCAGAGCCAAAGCTAATAGTGGGGTGAGGAGCTAAGCAGCCTAGAAGGTGATATTCTTCCAGAGAGACACTGAAGTAGGGTGCTTTCTATCCATCTTTGGCAGTTGTACAGAATAAAATGATGCTACCTCTCATCTGAGCCTCTCTATGGGCAAAGCTCTTTACAAAGGTGAGGCCGCAATCTCACAATCTTTACTTGCTGGCAAAGGCCCATAGACATCAACCGAACAGCTCATATGAGGGCAGCAGAATATGGCCAGTAGATATTATTATACTTGTATGAATAGGTCAGTTTGAGCCTGAGTGACTTGGACAGGGAGTATGAGCTGGAAATAGAATGCAGATCTCCTGACTCTTAATCCTTTGCTCCATCAGCTTTGTGGTCTCCCAGAAGTTTAGGGTACATGAGTGATATTAGCCAGGGGGAGCAGAAGAATGAAGAACAGAGATGGCTTCTGGGACTTTCACAATCTGAGCTCAAGCAGGTTCCAAATTTGAACGACAATCCCGAAGGTAACACCTGACTGACTATGTCTGAGCGCCTTCCTAGCCAGATTTTCACAAGAGCTCTGCTCCCATTTAGGCACCTCAGTGAAGTGCCCAGTTTTTCAGTAGTGTTCAGTAGCTCCCATCACTCTCAGTCAGAGATGCTGGGTACTGAGCCTTTACAGGGCCCCTCTCACCTGCAACAGTTAGCTCAAGTTATTGCCCTCGAGCTTGCCTTGCTGGAGGGAGAGCCACCATGCTGCTGAATGGCACCTAACACACCGAGCAGCCCGAGGGCAGCACAGAGTGGCTGGATTAGCATCTGAGGAGTTGTTGTAGCGCAGGCTGCTGCATGCCCACTGCATTGCTTGCTTGGGCACCAGGAGCACATCTGCTTCCACCCACCCCCAGACAGTCCAGCTAGCTCAGCACCACTTCACTAGAGTTAGAGATGGCAGTGCAAAACGCGTTTACAGTTTGAATTTACACTATATTGAAGATGCTATCCTCAAGAGTTTACAGTCTAATCAAAGGAGGGAGAAATACAAATATGAAGTGACGCACCCAAGGTCACACAGGAGGTCAGTGGCAGAGCTGGGATTAGAACCCATGACTGGACCACACAGGCTTTCACAGTACAGCTCTTGTCTGGGGGTGGGAAATGGGTCATGTGGAAATAGATGCTCACAGGGAAAAACTGCATCCAAGATGCCACTCTATATGCAGAGAGGAGGGGTGGTAAAGGGCTTGTGTTGATTATTTAAAAGTAATACTACCATTTTAAAATTAACAGTAAAGAAACGGGAGCAATTCCAATCTAGCAAATACACATTGATTAGATACTTTATCCAGTTTATACATGTTTTTACCCTGGCAAGTGTTCATTTTAAAATCCTTAGAAGTCTTGCCTGAATGAAAAATGAATAAAGCCTCAAGCCACAATCTGTAAAAACACCAAAGCACATGCCTATGTCCATCCCTTTTCCAAAAAAAAAAAAAAAAAAAAAAAAGCACTTAAGCCTGTGCTTAATTTTAAGATCATGCTTAAATCCCAGCAAAGTCAATGGGATTTAAGCTCATGACTGGAGTTTAGGGCACGCGTATGCACCCTCCTTGAATAAGGGTGCTTTCTGAATCCAGGCCTGATTAAGGGCTTTCAAGATATGGCCTATTTCTGCCTTTTAGTTTGCCATTTAAGGGCTCCATCCTAGAAACCCTTAATTCCATATGTAGTCTCTTCTGAGTCATCCTGTTCAGGTCAATGAGATCACATCCATGAGTAAAGACAACTCACGCTACCAGTAGGACTTATCAAGATCTCGTCCTACTTCATCTCTGGCTTTGATAAAACCAGAAAAGTATTTGGAGAAAAATGTTCCCTGCATTTGTGAAGAGTTTCTCACAGTGTTTTGGGATCCTACTTTATCTCAGAAGTCACAAAGAGTCCTGTGGCACCTTAAAGACTAACTAAAGTATTGAAGCATAAGCTTTCGTGGGCTAATACATAATGTATGCATCCGCCGAAGTGGGTATTAGCCCACGAAAGCTAATGCTTCAATACTTTAGTTAGTCTTTAAGGTGCCACAAGACTCTTTGTCACTTCTGCAATTCCAGACTAACACGGCTACATCTCTGATTCTTCTTTATCTCAGTGTTTCTCGGTATTGCTCCTTATCACCGTTCCTTATTTCCTGTTTCCTTTTAGACTTCATATATATTATATATCCTTCCTCCCCCATTGGCCTTGTCTTAACCCCTCCCACAGTTAATTCTCAGACATTTAGGAAACTTAGAACCAAGATCTGCCTTCAAAGATGTAAATCTGAAATAATGTCATTGTCAGCAGACAGCCTCCAGATTTACACCAAAAAAACTGAAATTAGAATCTGGTCCATAATTTAAAACTTCCGGTTTCCAGGCGTATACAATGAAATTCATTTTTAAAATAATAAAATAATTTTACTGTTCTATAGACTCTACCATCAAATGATCTTAAGGCTGGTGACATGGCAGGAAAAAGAGACAAACATTGCTAAAGCAATGTTACACTCAAATCTGGGTCTTTGTCATTATCAGAGTCAAAGGGTAAGTTTTTTGAAAGGATTCAGCATTGTATAAATCTACTTCTGCTGGTATTCAAAGGGAGTGGAGTTAAGCCAATGGGAAGCCCCAGCCAAAAAGTTTTGGTACGTCTGTGTTTTACTGGTGCCTTCCTAAGCGGTCAAGCAAAGGTAACATCTGAAGACAGGATAGCATCAATACCACATCCATTTAAATCTACAGATGGCATTCAGGGAGACAGTACTGACTCAGAGGGAAGTGTGCTCACACTTTGAGTCACTTAAGCACTCTGGGTTTTCTCAGGGGTCTCCCTTTCAAGTATTGGGCTGGTCTGAACCTATTAGTTTACAGGAGCCCAACAAGATCACTGCCCCAGGAGGCATTATTTAAAAAACAAAGTAAAAAAGTTCCTGAACAGAGTTCTCCAGAGCAGAGTTTCTTCTTTGGCATCTAAACCAACTGTATTAGCATCCTATGGTTCTTCCTTCCACCTTCCTTAATTTCTCAGACTTCCTTCCCGTTGCATTTTGTGTGTCATTTTAGCTGTGAGATTGTGGTAAGCCTCCTTTTGGGGCATCTACTTCCCTTATTATGAGGGATGTGTAGGAAAGCACTTGTAACGTTGCTGAAAGGCTTGTGGGTTTGCCTTTCAGCAACGTTACAAGTGCTTTCCTACACATCCCTCATAATAAACAGATGCTTCCACAAGAAATGGGATGGAACCACTTTGGACCAAAATAAGG
The DNA here is from genome assembly GCA_032164245.1 of Sternotherus odoratus. Classification (NCBI taxonomy): domain Eukaryota; kingdom Metazoa; phylum Chordata; order Testudines; family Kinosternidae; genus Sternotherus; species Sternotherus odoratus. The sequence continues at coordinate 6,789,787 of JAVMKO010000019.1, forward strand.
ACTTGATTTGCATGTACCTAGACTCTTTGTGCTCCTACACAAGTCTGTTGAAGGAGGTGGGAAGTTTTAAACACACAAGGAGTACAGTATAAGTAAGTTAAAAAAATAACTGGATTAGTTCATGGATCCATCGACAGCTACTAGTCAAGATAGTCCAGGAAGCAACCCTGAATGTCTGACTGCCAGAAGACAATCCATTATTATCCTGTTCTGTACATTCCCCCTGATGCTCTGGTATGGACCACTGCTGGCAACAAAAAACTGGGCAAGCTGGACCATGGTCTGACGCCGCAAGACAGCACTTGTGTTCTTATTATCAGGCCCTTGGTCCATTTTTCAAACGTATGCATCTTAATAATTTATTCATGTCCTGCATTTAGATCTTCAATTATGCTCCCTTTCAAGGTACTAATCTGAACATCAACAAATAAATTAGGATGGTTTATTTGTAAACTGGATCCATAGTCTCCAATTACTTTGTATCTTGTTGGGTTAAATCTACATTATAAACAAGCATGTGAATCCCAGAGAATGGGGAGCTTTAATGCTATATTTTGTTGCTTATATGTTTTTCAAACTTCCTGGCAAGTTTGGCCTTTGTTTTGTTTCTGAAAGCAGGATAAATGTTTAAACATTTTCACTTGAGATGGCTTGAGCCAAAGTCCTCAGTTCAGACCCCCTGATTCCAATCTGTGGGGAAGTTTGGATCTGGATCAGAACTTTGTGTCACGGGGCTCATCTCTAACTTCAGATTCAATATACAGTAGACTGACCCTTTATTTTCAGCCTCTAACTATTCACATTGATGCTGATCTCTTCTCTCCATTGATTTCTTCTTAGTTGAGCTGGGAAGATCTCCCCATAGCTGGTTTGTTAGTTTCTGTGGACTGAAGGTGAATTCGCAGCATGACACATGGTGGGGTGGGGTGAGGAGGAGTTAGCCCGCAGTGTCTCCCACTGCTGCTGGTGGAAGTAACGCATCAAAAACTTGATGCATCACATTGAGAATTCACCCCAGGAAGTTACTAAGGCGGCAGCTTTTAAACTTGCAGTTCCTGGTGTAACTCTGCAACCGACTTCATAGAACAGCATCTGTCTGACAAATTGAGCAACTGTACCGCCCCCATGTTTCCTGTTTTGAAACCCTGAGATGCTGGAAAATGTTAACACCAACACTTTAAAATGCTACTTGTTGCATTCATTTTTTCTCTTCAAGACCTTTGAGATACAAAAACTCTATTCAGAAAGAGAAACTTGGGGCTACACTAGGAAATGGCCATGGGGGGAGGAGGGGAAGTGTTTCTTTCTCCTGAAACTCTCTGGGCAAGACTGTAGTCTCATGTGCTTAGCAAAATCTGCTCCTCTCTAGGTTTTAGGTTGAACCTAGGGCCAGGAGACCTCTCTCCTTCACTATTCCAGGACTCACTGGGCGATTCACTACGTCTCTGAGTCTTATTCCTCTAGATCTGTAACATGGAGATAACTAAGTCAGGCAATATAACTGGGGCATGCTGCATCATAGTGTCTTATTGGTGTTGCAGAGTGGGGCTCTATTTCACCAGGCATTATACACACCCCTAACGAAAAAGATGATCTCTGGCCCAAAGAGCCTACAGTCCACATGTAAGATGGGAAACAATACAAGATAGAGACAAAAATAACAGACACAATTCTGGTTAGCATGTTAAGTAGCAGCTGCCACAGCCAGCGAGTCCACCCATATCCTCACTCTGAAAAGCTTCATAACAGATCCATGATCTGTCAGAAAGTAACCTAGGATGGCATCCTGCTCTAGCAATAAAAGGCCCTTGCTATAAGGGACGGAGATGGTGCAAATCTCTGTTCCATTCCCGGTCATTTCTGGATGGGGAACACGGGAGTAAGAGAGAAAGCATCACATTTGTCTTCTAACCCTGTGAAGGAACTTATTTATTTCCAATCAATATGACAACCACTTCCTTTTCTGGCTATCATGGTCATTCCAGATGGTACATTTGAGCACATTTAAACCTCTAACTTGGCTCCTTGCAAAGACATTGTCTTCCTGGTTAGCTAAAACTGTATTAGTATTTGTGGAAAAAGCCCTCGCTCTCTCTCGCTGTTCAGAAGAAATTTAATAATGAAAGCTTGCTCAAGTCTCAGATGTGGTGCAGAATATTAGACGATGTTTAAAGCCACTATTACATCAAATACAGTATGTGTAGTATGATGAGTTCTAATTCTACTGACTACTCTCCTGCCCACAGAGGAATAACATTGGATTCACTCCATTATTACAACCTGTCAGTCTGAAAGCACTTGTACAATCAAATATTACAGCTTGATAAGTCTTATTAAAATTCAGATTCCTGTAAATGAGTTAACAGAGGTAAGTGTTACCTAATTTCTCTTATAGTATACAGTTAATGTCACCTACCAATGTTAAACGATTGGTATATCTAGCGTTCCTTTTCTCAATGCCTGCCCGAACCCAAAATTTGAACCTGTGGCAGTACAGCAGCAACTAGACTAAATATTGCCAACTTACACGATTTTTTTCAAGAGTCTTGATATGGGGAGTGTTTCTTAAACCCCAACACCTGGAGTCATGTTATTTCCAAAGAATTTCAACTTTCATTAAAAAAATAGTAGTTACAGAGAAAAGCTTGGGGGGAAATGTCAACTCAAAAGACTCAAAACCCTGAAAACAAAAAGAATCCAAAACTTATTTAATAACAAAACAAAACACTGGAGGTGGGCAATACTGTATTCTAAAGGCCCCTTGTTGTAATTCATGTGGTGGTAGCATTACCGTGCACTTCATGGCCCCAGCCTACCTCAGAACCCTTGTATGCTAGGTGCTGTACAATCTAGATAGACTGTTGTTTCCTCCATTTTAGAGACATTGAGAGGTACGTGGAGATTTTGATGGAGCTATGCCATTGTACAACAGTTGAGAAATTGGCTCTAAATAACTTGTCCAAGGTCACAGAAGGAGTGTGTGGTAGAGCTGTGAACTGAATCCAGATCTTCTAAGGTCCAGACCCCAACTTATCTGAGACCCATGCTGTCATTTTTATTTTTAAACAAGAGAAATTTTTAAATGACTGTGTATCTCTTTAAAAACATTAAATGGCTGCCAGATTCCTCTAATTTTGCAGGATGCTTTTTTTAAAAAAAACTGTACTTCCCTCTTTTGGGTTTGATTTAACAAGCTGGCAAAGCAAAGAATGAAGGGGATGTCTTGGTGCACATGTGTTAAAGAAGAAAAACATCCTGCAGCACATGTGAGTCTTCTGCCTTCAAGAGGTTACATAACTAAAATAATAACAACAATAAATATAGAGCACACGCACACACACACACACACACCATGTTCCCAACTCTTCTGCATGTAAAACAAAAATAGTCACATGGCAGGATTGCATTTTGGGCAGCTCGATCACCCCCTCATGAAAACATCATTAATTATGGAAACTATAAATTTACAACGTGAACAGCGTGCTTACCAATCCAGTTTCTGGTTGGGTTTCCCACTTCCCTCTCTTTTCTATTCATTGTCTTTGGTATTAATGAGTACTGAGATATGGCAGCCATTGCTCAGGGAAAAGGAAGGGGAAAAAAACCTCAATCTTACTGTGTTGTCATGTACGTTCTATAAATATTTATTTGACCTAGGGGATAAAATCTTCCAGTCTATCTGCAGCCTGTGCAGCCACTCTGCAGTAATGTTCATTTGAAAGTTCCTGCATTTCAGGGCAGAGGGAGGGGGGAAGAACTTTGCAGAGCTGTGACCTGTTTATGGTATTTGCTGATCTAAATTAGGGCGTTTTTCCCAAATTGTGTGTGTATTTTTAATGGGTCTCATGACTTAGCAGCAAAAAATACACCCCAGCCTTTAGACTGCTATAGTGGCAACTAGATAGAGTCATATGGCCAAACACTAGGGAGGAGTGTGGGTCGCACATTTTGTATTCAAAGTAGCAGCAGAATAAGCTAGGATAATATTTAAGGGACTGACACAAAGCCCACTGAAGGGAGTGAAATTTACTTGTCTGACCAACAGTATGTTATAGCATCGGAGTTACTTGCCTGCAATAACACCTATATAAAAAAGCATTATCTAAATAGTTCTTAAAATGTATGCAGAAGAGGAAAATCTAGCAGGAACTTGTTCCTCTCCTCCCCCCGACACCCAATAGGAACTAAATCCTTAGTGATTTCTCTGTGCATTCAGCCTATTTACAGTGGTTAGGCCATCCAAACAGGCAACAGAAACAATATCATATGATTTAGATGACCAATCACACAGAGCGAATTCTGAATATTGAATACACAAAGGATCAATCTCTTCAAACTGGTTGCAAAACCCCATCATGCCTGAATATGTCTGGGGAAAAACTTGGAGGTGGTTGATAAATTATTCAGGAATTTTAGCATTTCCCTCCATCAAATAATCAAGAAATTAGACTGCCTGAAAGAATCAGGGACAGATATTTTGATTTCAAAGTTGCTCTTGAATTTGCAACTATGTATTGAATGCAGTAATTAGTTAGTCAAATATGTCCATTTTCTCACCTTTGTTAGCAAAATCTATTTAGTGAACAATTCTGAAAAAAGAATATTCATTAAAAAAAAACTCTTGAAGGACAATTTGAAAACAGAAAAAAGACCCAAACCCGGCAAATTAATTGTTTACAAAATATACACAATGACTCTCCTTTACTCACTGGTCATCACCAGGGTTTAGAACCCAAGGACTTCTGCACCAAAGCTAAGACCTTTGCCACTTAAAGTAAAGGAATACTGCCATTATCTGTCAGCAGTAGTAGGGGGTTATAGCTGTAGGTGTAGAAGCCACTAGGGAGGACACAGCATACAGTTTACAAGCACGTTCCAATCTGTTCTACTGTTAAACTTAATGTTGAAAAGGTCTGTATCCTGTTATAAGTCCCCTGAGCCAGCAGCATTGTATTTTCTATTCTTTGGCCATAAACCACAGCAGCCTGGAAAGTTAAACTTTAAATACAGATATATATTTAAAAGCAAAATTAAAAATATTTTATAATCACAACAAAAATGCTCCATTTCACAGCACTCCTCTTTTAAACAGCCCCATTTGGCATAAATTATGACTCCGTAATTCTTACCCTGCCATGTCGAGGTAAGAGCCAGATTTTTCCATCATGTTTAATGCAGTTTCCAACAAATCCTTATTTACGCAGCTAAATATTTTATGGGCCAGAGATTTAGGGGCTACTTAAAATGATGAATTCCTTCCCCCCCAAGGAGCATCGCTCACAGATAAGAAGTTTGTACAGGCATGAGGCACCACCATAAAATAGGAGTTTTAGTTTTTCCCCCGTACTGTCTCTAATGTTTATGCTCATTCACAAATCCCTCAGTGCTTGCGTGGGCTGATGGCTTCATTGTAGCTAGCTCAGAGGTAGAGAATATTGGTAGCGTATTTGTGCTTGTGTCCACAGGCACACCAGGTGGACCAAGGTCTTTTTGACAGACGTGCAGCACATGCAGTATCACCCTCAGCTCATACTACAATTTTAGAAGAAAAGTGGATAGTTATGGGGAAATTCATGTAGCTCTATACAGTATCCAGTGGGAGCAGTTTAATTATATCCTAAGCATCAATTTTGGATAAGCAATAAACATTCTGGAACTGTAGATTCAAATCCCACTGAGGTTTACTTAGCCCTTCGTCTTTCTGAGGTCTGTGTATTTTAATGGGGGAGGGGGAAGGCAGTGTTCAGGAGGAGACGTTAAGACAGGAAGTCTCCACTGCTCGGCAGTACCTGAAGGGCTAGGGTGGTGTGGGGGAGATAGGGGTGTTTTTTTAAATAAGTGAAGTGATAAAAGATAATGAAGTCAATAGGTTTGAGCATGTGTTTAAGTCTTTTGCTGGAGCAGGGTGGGCATCTTGCAGGACTGACCCCTAAATAGATAAGACAGACAAAAGGTGTGAGATAGGGATGGTTATTAACCCCATTTCACAGATGGGGAACTGAGACACAGAGATTAAGTGGCTATGCCAACGTCACAAAAGGGCATCTATGGCAGAGCAAGAAATTGAGCATAGATCTGCACCCCAGTGCCTTAATCAGAACACCATCCTTCCTCTGGATTTGAGCATCCCGTCCCTACCCCCAGTTTTGAATATTGTCCTTTTCTGGCTCAGGAAATACAGTCGCTTTTATTGTTCTACAAAATGCAAAGCAGGCAGAATTTGTTCTCCATAGAGAAAGACACACTGCTGTTCCAAAAATAGCAGTTTCTCCTTTTTCCTTTTCCATAGTGCAGTTTCATTCTGAAGATGAAAAGGCAATTTCCACAAGTAACGTTAGCTCCTAATCGTTACCCCGCAAACTGCCGCCCCATTGATAGCAAATGCATGCTCTCTTTTAAACCGGGCTCCGGTAAGAAAGCAGAGCAATTAGTGAGAGGAAAAAAGATTTCTATGTGTTCTTACTGAGACTGAAGTTTCTCTTTATGGTTAATGCATCATTCCCTTAAAGTCATTTCCCTTGAAGTAAATGGGTTTTGGCCATTATGCTTTATTTTTATTGACATGTATCTCCAAGCTGAATTGACATTCCCTCCCATTACTGTTTTCTCCGCCATGAAAATTACAGGAAGCCAAAATCCTTTTACAGTAATGAGTTAAGTTGTGTAGTCCAAAGGGCTATATGCTTCTCCATTAAACAGCTGTGGGCTGAAATGAGTACTGTGGGCTGTTTACTTATTAACTGCTAAGGTGTTATTCAGCTGTCCCTGTGCAGCAATACCATTTATGCTGTGGCCCTGCAATGTCTTACAAGCTCAGGGTGGAGAGTTTGGCTGGGAGACTTCCTAGGAACATTTAGGTGCTGTTTTACTGGTGATTTAGAAGGGGGTGCTCTTCCTTCTGACTTGATACCAAATTGCTGCCTTAGTGAGGTTTTAATGGGCAGACAGATGATCGGAGAGTCCAAAGATTTGTGATGCTTGAAGATTTCATGGCACTTTCAGGAGAGATGTTAGAAGTTAACAAATACCAACTTGTCCACCCTTTGTCCCCTATGTAATTTAATTTGGATGCAGTATCATCACCACTTCCTGCTCCAAACCATTGTACTGTGTTGCTGTGTCCTTCTTAAATACGGTACCCCTATCTCACTTCAGAGGTGACTGCATGTGGTGGTGGATGAAATGACTCCTTGTGTTAAGTCTATTAAAAGCCACAAGGCTCAGAGGATTAGTAATGCTCTGTGAAGCCTTTTCACCTGTACATCTCCAGGCTGAGTCCAGCTCCAATTAGTAACTACCTGAAATTATTATCAGATGGCTGTTTGGTGACCGGTCAGAATTGAGGTGGGCTCAGTCTAGGTCCTATTCTGAAATAGACATTTCACAAAGCCACCCAGTTGCAAATGGCCTCCACATCAGATAACAAATTTCAACCCTATGTGCCTATAGTTAAGCACCTAATGAGGTGACTTGACTATCGATTTCAATAATTTTCAGAAGAGATGAATAGCGACAGGTGGTCAGCGAATGTAAAAATCAGGTCATTTATGTAGGGGACTGCATATAAATGTATGTGCCTAACTGTCAGCACCCAGTTTTGAAGATGTTAGCCTGAGTGCTAACGGGGCTGTGGAGACTAAGCACCCTGAGGAATGTCACTTCTGTGTCTGACTTGATGGCTAACCGAACAGGGCATTTAGGGGGGGATTCTTTACTGTCTCTGTTTTGTGGTGACATAGAGGGCATCAGTCTGAAGCATAGTTAACTCTCCCTTGCACTAAATAGCATGAAAAGAAACAGTGTCTGTCTCAAATGCCATGAGAAAAATGTACCTTACGCAGTATTTCCTTCCTTGCAGTGAAAATTAAACTGGGCTGCGGGGGTGGAAGTGGGGGCAGGGGGATGCTCTCTAACAGAACCGGAGAGGTGGGAGGGGGAAAAGGCATTTACCTTCTGAAATTGCTCGTGAACACTTAACCCAGACTAACATTTTTCTAACGTCCTTCTGGGTCCCTTGAGTACAAAAGGCTGCAGAGAGGGAGCTGCTGTCTATTCTAACAGAGGTTTATTGCACCATTCGTTCCAAGAAAATATTTAACGGTTCAGGAAGAGAATGAGGCAAGAGGGGTGAGTGGCAGCACCAAAGGTCCTGCTATACAATACACAATGCCTCAAATGATCTGCTCTGGGGTCTGAAGAGAGTAAATCAGAGGCGAAAGCCAGCCCTTTAGCCCACACTATGCAAAGGAGAAATGGCTCATTTCAAAGCAAGTGGGGCTTTGCAGAACGTAAATTTTTAATATAAATGGAGATTTGCTGCTGTGGATACAACAGAACTTAAATGCATTAGATGCACCAGGTCTATGGTGTGGAGTGTGAAGTTTCAACAGCATTTTGAAGGGCATAAACCAGTGGTTCTTAAACTTTTCAGACAACTGTACCCCTTTCGGGAGTCTGATCTGTCTTGTGTACCTCAAGTTTCACCTCACTTAAAAACAACTTACTTACAAAATCTATCTATATATATAAAAGTCAAATGGTGTATGCGTGTGTGTGTGTATGCGTGCGTGCGTGTATGTATGTTCCCTTACTCCTTCCACACCGTTTGAGCTAGAGACTTGAAATTTGGTACAGTTATAGGCTTTAGGGTCCTAATCAGGGTAAGAGTCGAAAATTTTTCAAATCTCACCTCTGACGCCCCCCAGGGGTGAAATGCTTTAAAGCCCATTCACATCAGCTGGACACACCGTAGTTATGATGTAATAATACCTCCCTCCAATGGACCCCGCACTCACTCAGCTCTCTCCCCCCTCCCACGGACCCGAGCAACGCTGAGACGTCTGAACAAAATTTGTATTAATAAAAAACATGGTAGTTTTTTTACATCCCAGTTTCCAATTACAAATACCCCGAGCAATGCCAGGTATTTTTGCTAGTCAGACATAAAATACAAAAGTGTCACAGCACGCTATTACTGAACAATGGCTGACTTTCTCATTTATACCATAGAATTATAAAATCAATTGGAATATTAATATTGTGCTTACATTTCAGTGTACAGTACAGAGAGCAGCATAAACATTGTCTATTTGATATTTTAGTTTGTACTGACTTTGCTGGAGCTTTTTATGTAGCCTGTTGTAAAACTAGGCCAATATCTAGATGAGTTGATGTATCCCTGAAGATCTCTGTGTCCCCCCAGGGGTACTTGTACACCTGGTTGAGAACCACTAAGGGTAAACAAGCAAGGAGAGGGGAAGAGGAGTTGTTTGGTTGGTCTGAGGCAGTTTAACTGGAAGTGGGTGAAAGAAACAGAGCTAAAGAAACTCTAGGGATAGAAATTTTGCTCGTATAAATGGGCAAAGCTCCACTGAAGTTAATGGGACTATCGCAGTTTACGCCAGCTGAGGATTGGCACTCCCCAGGCTCTGCATGCCCAGGGCTTAGAGAACTTTGGAACAGTCTTCTAAAGAAAGCGATGGAAGCTTCACTGTGTGAGTCATTTAGAGCTGGGCTAGACAAAGTGCATCTAGGTAGAACACACTATGACGCTACACAATGTTATGTCCTAGTAGAAGGCATGAGCTGGGAATGTCCCAATGTTCCACTGATTGCAATGGAATGCTGGCAGATAAGGGCAGCACAAACATTGAGTAGGAAGTGTTTTCATAATCACACATTTGCAACACTGCTCTTTCTGTGTCAGTCTCTTTTGCCTTCCTCTTAATTTCTCAAAATGAGAGCACGTATTGGCAAGGAGAAGCAACTGAATAGAGGGAATGTCGCCGACTCGGTGGTTTGAGTCTCTCTCATTCACGCATGACCATGCTATACCTGCACGGAGATCAGAGTGCTTTCAAAAACATCAACTAAGGATAGATAGGGAAACTGAGGCAAGCCAATCTTCACGGGGAGCCATTGGCAGAACTAAGAGTACAATCCTGGAGAGCCCGGACTTCCTTCCCCGGATCTAAACACTAGACTAATTCCCTCCCAGAGCCGTGAACCTGGAAGTGCTGATTCCAGGCCCTTTACACTCATTTGAAACCAGTATGTCCTCCAACCCCACCTTTACATTCTCTCAGAAGATAATAAAGCGGGATATTCTTATTGATTCTATCAGCTCGGACTACATGCACTGTCAGTGGTCAGCTTCAAGATGTCAGGAAGTCTTCACTTTACAATAAGCCATAACATAATATTTAACACGTTTGAGGGTATCAGCTAGCAGCTGACTAGAGCTTTTCCTGTCATGAGGCAATTTTTTACTGCATAGAGTTCTGAGGCAGATTATACTCTCCGTAGAAGAATATGAAGGGAGCTGCTTAGAGCAGTTTAACAGCTGGCAAATAAAACCAGCCACTTCCTAGGTTGGTCCCAGCCCCGTGTTCCTGGATCTGTTAAAGAGGTGAGGGCAGCAAGCAGAACTCTTCCCTTCACAGAAGCTGTACATGTAGCTGAATGCTTCTGCTGCTTGATCCTGGGAAAGATGCCACTGTATGTATATGATTGTTTATTCAAGGCTTCAAAGCCCTGGATTTCAAGTTTGTAGACACTCTGCTACAACCGCTGGGCTTCACCTCTCAGTGGAATCCGCTCAGTCCCCTTTCTCCTGATGGGACAGTTACATAGAGTTCCAGGATATGGCATTTTGGAGGCGTCCTTAGAAACAGAGGCAGTTTCTGCTGCACATGACACTTTTTGTAAGAACCATGATTATGTCCCTGTGCCCTGCATCAACCTTTCTCCTTCCCCATGATGTTGTAAAGCAGACTGTGTGGTGGGCAACACATGGCAGATTGGATCAGACTAATGGCCTATCTAGGCCTAGTATCCAGTCTCCAACAGTGAGTGGCACCAATTGCTTTAGAGAAAGACACTCCTACAGTAGGAGTTATGAGATAACCTGCTCCCTGGGAAAGTTTCCTCCTGACCCCCAGTTAGAAGAGATCATCTTATGCCCTGAAACATGAGGTTTCTATCCTTTCCGAAGTTCTTCTTCGTGTTTTACTATACACAATTATATCCATGGAAACATCTAATCCTTTTTTGAATCCTAATGAGTTCTTGACCTCATTGACGTACTGTAGCAATGAGTTCTGTAGACTAACTGACCATCCCAGGTATAGCTGCTTTTCAGTGCATTATATCGATATTTGGGGAAACATTTTTTGGATAAACAGGTGCCATCCAATATTAAATTGCAGTGTATTGATTTCCTCCTGTATTTTCCTGACTGCTCAACAACAGAATGCTTTGGTGCGTTTTTATTTAACTTTTGTTAGAATCACAGGGAATATTTATGCACTTAAAAGGGAAAAATCAGGACAGGAACGTGATCGATTTAACAGGAGCTGCACACATTTAGTAGTTTTTCCATAGGTTATTCCAGGCTGAAAATATTTGCCTTGTGCCCCCTGGTGGTAGTTGCTTTTCTCTGCTCTTCTTAAATCTGAATGAGATGCTTGTATTTTCATATCCATCCACTTTGATTTTCATGCTGCTCAAAAGGCCAATAAGTAGGTCATTTTAAAATCCTGTTAGCAGTGGATCTGAAACAAAGGGGTTTATCTATCATGAAGCACATCACATGAAAGAGCACGAAAACAGACATTGCATGCTGTCTTGTGTAAACGGATCAAGCCACATTTCATTTTATTGAGTCCGTAATAAGATGCATTTAGAATAGATCCAGATTCCACGTATGCTCACATTTAGATAAGTCCTGCTTACAAATGGTCCTGATATGACATGTGAAGTGCCATCGGGGCAGCTAAGAGGTTGAGCAGGGAGCAGGAAGACATTTTTGTAAGCAGTAGGAAATCATATTCTCTGTGTTTGTAAATAAAACACCGCAGCCCTTTCACAATGAAAGCCAGAAGGAGAATATATCTCCTAAGCAGAGTATTCTCACAAAATCATGTGTGTCCAGAAGCTGGGGCATCAACATTAAATATCATGAGGCTGACAATAAAAATTGGAAGATCTGGCATTCAACTCTGTGACTGGGTTTAGATGGTCTCAGCATGGCATATCTTTGCCCCCTGCTCTAACCTTTCAGAGAAAGCAACTCCACAGTGCTCTGTCCCATTGACTGTTCTTGGTACCACAGTTGACATTGACTGTGCTGCTCAGGTTAGCTAAGGCCAGAGTCTGACTCGAGCCCTCATTCAAGCCGAGCAATGTTGCCACTGCTCAGAGGAGCTGAGTTCTCTCTTCTCTTGTAGGAATTCAGCTCACCTAAGGAGAGGAAGTAGTGGGTAGGAAGGAGCAAAACTTCAACCTGGGAATGGTGGCTGGACCTGCATCAGCTGAGCAGACTGCCCATGTTTGGACGGCCCTTGCCACTACCCCCTTGAACAGGGGCATGGCACAGTGGGAGGGGCATCAGTTCAGGGGGCATGTCTATGGGCCTGGATTGCCGAAATCTACCTGTGCTTTACTCCACAAATAGTCTCCTTGAGTGAAATTGGAGCATTCGTAGAGGAATGCATTATTCAATGGGAGTTAGGACATCAGACTCTGGCCCTTAGTTATTGCATCTGTCTGCAAATCCAGAACCACAGTTACCAGGGTTTTTGATGGCAGCAGAGTCCAATTCAAGCCACAGATGTTACTATTCACTTTCTGTCTAGCCCTGTTAATACTAACAGTGCAATATTCTTTTCCTCCCTCTCCTCAGGCAAAAAGCACTGGCATCCACTGGAGGAAGAAGTGTCCAAGCAGCATGTGACTGGTTGGTATGAAGTAATACATAATTTTAAAAAGTGGATAAGATTTATTTACCATGTTTTACATATTTTAATGTGAAATGTTATTTATGGAAGCTCCACCTTATTGTTTGTTGATACCAGGGCAGCATCTAAGGGACACTAGCAAGATCAATGCCTCATTGTTCTGGGAACTGTAAGACATATAGTCAGAGACAGTCCCTATCCCGAAATGTTGACCATCTCAATAGACAAGGTTGAGAAAGGTGAGAGAAATGAAGTTTCATTGCCCCCACTTCACAGTTGTGGAATGGAGTGAGTTTGAGATCTAAATTTTCAAAGGTAACAAGGGTTTTTGGTGCCTTGGTTTTGAGTGTCCACCCTAAGAACAAGTCAAAGGGAATGCTTTTCAGAGAGTACCGAAACTTCTGCCTTCTGGAAATCAGGCCCCTTTAACATGTTTCAAATTGGGTACCCAAAATTATGAAGCACTTTTGACACAAGGTCACCCAGAGAGCCTATGGCAGAACCAAAGACTGAACGCAGGTCTACTGAGTGCCAGTCCAGAGTCTTAACTGAAAGAGCAGGCTTCTCCACTACGTCGTAGTAATAACTGGGCTACACTGGACATATAGACAGCAGGACTGTATATTTCCATGCCTGGTCCCTGGGAGATCAGTGGCCCCATAGCTAGTAACATATGAGGAGTGGAAAGAACTCTAATTTTGGTTCTTTCTGCTACAAAAATATGGATCTTTTTTATTTAATCTCTTACTCAAGGTTTCTGCCATTCTTAAATAGCCACCTCTTTCCTCCTCTCAGGCTGTTCTCTCATGTTGGGGACCCATTCCTTGATGACCCCCTGCCTCGTGAATATGTCCTCTACCTGCGCCCCACCGGCCCGTTGGCTCAGAAGCTCTCTGATTTCTGGCAGCAGTCGAAGCAGATCTGTGGGAAGAACAAGGCTCACAACATCTTCCCACACATCACTCTTTGCCAGTTCTTCATGGTGAGCCAGCGCTTCTCATTCAATTGTCCTGTGCATCTTGTTTGGCAGCAACCATTACCAGGTTCAGACAGGTTGAGTTACATATTTCTCCAGTCATCGTAAAATGCTTTGTGCTTGAGGGAATTCAGGGAATATTATTACCGGGTTTACTTGATGCATACAAGAGTGGGAAGTGAAATGGTTGTTAAACAAGTCCATTCCAAGCCACCACTGTCTTAACAGAATAATATCACTGGAGACTAGGCCCCTGAAATCCTCTGAAAAATAAGTTTGTTCATTTTTCATTAGGGTTCTAGGAGAAGGTGTCCTGCTGGAAGTCAATGATGCATTGCACTTTTATATAGTGTTTTAACCAGGGATCTTTTTGAGCATTAATTAAGCCTGGTTTGAGATCCAGCTATGGATTGTTGCAGCTCTTAGTGGCTAAAAGCGTCATTTGACAGCAAGGGAAATCTGCTATCCCCTGCCTCCTTTGATTGGCTGACTGAGCTAACCTAAAAAAAAACCCAACACTAACCTATAGGGGCATAAGCTCCACCTGTGAGAGCTTTACAGAGAGACTCCAGCTAGATTGGGCTTCTGGTGCTTCTTGTTTTGGGAGAAGGGTGTGGGCGAGGTTAGGGAATTATTTATCTTATAAACACTCAGGAACATTTATCTATGAATATTTCATACTGTGTTAATGTTAAAGCTGTACTCGTGCTGTGTTTTCTTTGTCATTGCATTTGACTATATAAGAATGGCTATGGGGGATTAGTTCTTCCACTTAGAGGGTCACTGATGTAACCAACTTTGAAAGGCCACTAAGGTGATGGACATGTTGGAAACATGATAATCACTGGTGCAGGCCTGTCTTGACCTGAGTAATTAGATATGAATGAGGCTTATTTCTTGGGAGACAAGATTAGGGAGGTAAATGGATGAGCAATCTAGAAACAGAATGTCTGTATTACCTAAAATGAAGGGGAACACACAGGGAACCATTTACAATAAACAAGATAACAGTGGATAAGATAAGCCTGGAACCTAAGATGAGGTAAAGAGCAAGTTGTGTATGGGCAGTATATGCAGTCCTGGGATCGGTTCCTATAAAGTGACCAAGCCAATCCCCAAAATGTGTAATGTAATGTATGGTAAATATATGTAAAGGAAGAGGTTTGCTGTGTAATTTTGGGTGTGTGGCACACCTATACCCCACCCAATGCTTGAATCTAGTCAACTCAACCTAGCTTTGCTGTATGCCAGATAAAGGAGCCGAGAGATGAGCTAAGTTCTTGGGGAACCAAGTGGAACAGGTCTCAGGGGAACCCAAACAACTAGGTCGTGCAAGAAATGCAAGAAGAGAGTGACTACCTATGAAGTTGGGTAGCTGAAACATTTGAATGCAAATTCACGGAAGAGTTTTTGTTGTATTTACCCAGCTCTTGCTTGTTTCATTTTGTTTGATGTATATGCTAGTTCTTTGCATTCTTCTACTTTGATAAATTTCCAATGTGTCAAACTGTTCAGGCCCATCACCTTGATCCCTTCCTTTCTTCTCTGAGTATACTACAAGGGTATATACGGCACCAGTGAATTAATTCCTGCCCCTAAAGAACATTTGTCCTGCTTCCATTGGCAGTGCGAAGACAGCAAGATTGATGCACTCAATGAAGCCCTGCAGGCCACAGTGATGCGATGGAAATGTAAATTCCCTGCTCCCCTGCCTCTAGAACTCTACACGTCTTCGAACTTCATTGGGCTTTTCGTCAAGGAAGACAGCGCTGAGGTCCTCAAGAAGTTTGCAGCAGACTTTGCTACAGAAGCTGCTTCTAAAGTGGGTGAGTACACAGGAAAGAAATGTCAAAGGCAGACTACAGGGGCTCCAAGCGTTGTAGCTTGACTAGTGCCAAATATTCCTGGTATGTCGTGATAAAATGCACCCACTGTACTGCCAAAGTCTTGTCAGAAGGTCCTGATAGAACCTTCAGATGGGCTGTTTGGGAATCAGAGTCCAGTCCTTAAGGGAGAGATGCCCACATCACAACTGGCCTTGTTGCAACCTAGACTGAAGACTGGGTGGGGAAGAGAGACTGGACTGTTTTCCCCCAGAATTGGTCTTTCCAAATGAGGCACTTCTAGTGGGGCAGTGTCACTCCTGGCACAGTATCCCTTCCTTGGTAAGTAGTAAGGGCCGGAGTCTCAACTGGTGTAAATTGGCAACACTCTGCCCAAGTCACCAGCTGAGGATTAAATTCATTTGATTCCCAAGATTGGTCCTCACACTAAATTTACCCTTCCCAAAACATGCTCTTCTTACAACTGCAACCCCTTCTGTCAAGATATTTAATTTATGCTAAGAAAGAGCTTGAACATAAAGGATGCCCTTTTAAGTGACCATTAAAACAAATAGCTGATTTTGTCCAGTGAATAACTGTAGCATAATCCAAGATGCCAGAGACTAGGATATATGCTTTATTTAGCCTATCACTTATCCCATAATGGCTCTTTCAAAGGGCATCGTTTTCATGGCCATCATCTTTGGTAGGCCTGACATTTTACAGTGACTAGCCAATGACAAAACACACTAGGCTAACAGGCGGCATGCTGAGAAAGATGCTTTTTTAATGCTGTCCACAGAAAAGCAGTGACATCTAGTAGCAAGAGCATGAGTTGGGAGTCAAGACTCCTGAATTCTATTCTCAACTCTGATGGGAAAGATGTAAGAAATACCGTCCGCAATAGAGGAAGGTAATTAGTCCATTGATGTCAGTAGGGCTACTGGTGCTTAAAATCAGCCAGGCACCCAAGTGCCTTGCTGAATCAGAAGCTTAGTCAGTGTCTATGTTATCAACCCTCCTTGCACCTTCCGTGCAATTGTATTGCCCAATTTGGAGCATGGTCCGGGAATGTGGGAACTTTGCCTTCTTTGAAGTATTCAGCCTTGGCCATTGTCTGAGATAGGACACTAAGATGTCCCATTATTCTGCTCTGCTTTAGTGATTCCTATGTTCTGAGGTGCCCCAAAGAATATTTTCAGATGCAAATGTGTTGATGCCATTCAGAAATAGGGCTTTCAAGCTCAGAAAAGGTGTTGGATTTTTAAGCGAGGCTCCAGGGCTAGGAAGAGGGGAGAGGAATACCCCACCACATGTTCTGGGGTTTCAGTACCTCTTCACAGAACCTATTGTTTTCAATTCAAAGAGCACATCACATTTGCTCTGAAGTGTTATCTCCTGGAAGGGAAGTTGACATTTGACAGTTCTTTAACCTTTCAAACAGACATTTTGTCTCTGAGGCTAGAATTTCCTGCTCAGCTCACTACCTCAAACTGCGCTGGCACAAGCTTTTTCCCCACCACAGACAAAGTTTAGTTTTCTTACAGAATTTCTGTTTCCTGGAAGCAAGCCCGGCTGTATGTGAAGATGTGTAAAATACCTCAACAACCAAAGGGAAACCCCTTTCAGCCTTTGTACGTCCAGAGGAAATTCACCACACCATGTTGGGGACCAGATTCTCTGGCCTGCTTACCATCACTTAGCTAATGCAAAGGGAGAGGATACCAAATGCTCCTCTAATCTAATTCCTAAGGGTCGGATCAGATCAATGGTGCATTACCAGTGCGCAGCCCTACAGGTTTGATTTCAGAGACCAGACTGCCATTTGTCTCCCCTTTGCTAACTGACAAGTGTAGCTCAATTCTCCTGCACTGATGAGGTGAATGCTTTGAAAATGGAGCAAGAGTCTGCTATTCAATGTGACAGTCGCATGCTGTTCATCACATCTTTCTCATTTCAGATGTGCACGTAGAACCCCATAAGAAACAGCTGCATGTAACACTGGCCTACCACTTCCAAACCAGCCACTTGCCCACGCTGGAGAAATTAGCACAGAACATCGACGTCAAGCTAGGATGCGACTGGGTCGCTGCAATCTTCTCTCGAGATATAAGATTTGCTAACCATGAGGTAATTTTTGGAGTTCATCTCAGCTGAACAAAAAAGCAATCAAATACAAATCCACAGCAGCCGGCTGCAATTATATCTCAGCATTGCAGCAATGCTCCAACCTGAGATCGGACCCCGCTCTGCTACAAACATCCTGTCCCAAGGTATTTACTGATCAGCATATTCCCCAAGTCATCTGTGGCAGAGCCAGAATCCAGATATACTCTCAGAATTTAAGGCCAGCAGGGAGCACCAAATCATCCAGTCTTATCTACTGTATATCACAGGCCAACAGCGCCAGCTGCACACTAATTCCCTCATCTGAAGTTAGACAAAAGTATCACAGCCCACAGAAAACTAGATTATGATGTGCTACAGGGAGAGAATAGGAGGGATCAAAGTATATGCCCAGCACTCCTACTGATTGCAGTGTAAGTAGCTAATGCTCTGCAACTCTGAAAATCAGGCACTTTTATTAGGGGTGCAGCTTTAGGCATACCCAAACCTGAAAGTTTTGGCATTGAGATATTAAGGGACAGTGACTAGTTTCCATCTTCCTCTTTATGCTGGCCGCTGCCAGAAACAGGATACTAGAATCAATGGAGCCACCGTGGGCTCCGGGCATGACAAGTCACATTTCCTTACAGAGCATACAAGGTCCATAAAAAGGACAGAGTTGCTCATGAGATGTTTGCTTTGCAATGAAAGTTGCTAGTGCAGAAATCAGACAACAAGCCTTTTGTTGAAGTGGAGGATGGCTGTGGGTATTTCCAAGGAAAGTTACTGATCAACATTTGACTCCACTTCAGTTAGCAAAGAAGGTTACTTGCCATTCTATCACATGACCTACAATACATTCTAGCTCCCAGCTGGCAGACGGGAACAGCACAGTTGCATTCAAAGTAATTTTTTTCCCCCATAAGAACATTTTTTGTTCAGTTTTACAGGGCTTTTTGCCCTTTTGAAAACATGTAACAAAACAAAACAAAAATCATTTAAATCCCATCCATGCTTTCTTGAACATTACAGGTTACATTTGTACACTCACACACCAATGCATGCACCTGTGTGCACATCTAATACACAAACAAGCATGAACCCACAAAATGAGATATATATTTTCATCACATCACACTGCAACAGACAGAAGTAGAATTCTAATAACTCACTACTTCTCTGCCTACTTTGAAACCCGAGCCCATTCATCTTAAGAAATAATTGTAAAATGAGATGGTCTAGGCAGTATTCTCCTCGTCACTTTCATTTTGTTTTCTTAGTGTATTAGCTCAGTGACAAAGGGTCACTGCCCCACTTTCAAAGCCAATGAAGAGTGGGGAAGAAAAATGCTCTTTTAACTGGAACACAAGTAAACACATAGATGATGATCCTCGGGAACCCCATGTGTGTAAATACCAAGTCCCCAATTCATCTGTGGACCAAAGCACATAATTAATTTTTAAGCACATGAGTAGGCCCAAGTCAATAGGATGCTTCAAGTTAAGCACATGCTTAATTTTTTTACTGAATCGGAGAACAAGGAAGGGAAGGAATTATTTAGGATGGCACAAGGAGCAGCATGAGTAGGAGCAAGGGGATGAAAGGGGCAAATGGAAACTGAATACTGAAAACTTCCTGACAATGACGATTGAATACTTTCCCAATGGGATGTGGCAGACAGCACATTCTAAAGATGTTTTTTTGTAGATGTATAAGGCCAGAAGGGACCACTGTAATCATCTAGTCTAACCTCCTGTTAAAAACTAGACTGGATAAAGCCCTAGGACTAGGTAATACAATGCGGAAAGCTGAGACTGCAGCAGCTGGAGTGAGGAACTGGGTGCTCTCACAAGGCTTTTCCATCTTTAGTACCTAACATTAATTTCTATATTCTCCTTTGCTCTCTTTTTTACTGGTCTAAGAAGGGTTAATTGTCTAGTTGGGGGAAGGTAGTAGACAGCAGGGGAGAAGCATATGCGAGTTCATTCCTTCGGCCTTCTCGCATGCCCCAGGGTTCTGTAATGCCCTTCTCACACGCCCTCTCTTTCTCCTCCACCTCCCCAGACACTGCAAGTGATCTATCCCTACATCCCGCAGAATGATGACGAGCTTGAGCTGGTTCCAGGGGATTTCATTTTCATGTCCCCAGTGGAGCAAACCAGCACCAGCGAGGGATGGATTTATGGCACTTCCCTAGCAACCGGCTGTTCTGGGCTGCTGCCTGAGAATTACATCACGAAGGCAGATGAGTGCGGGACCTGGGTGTTTCATGGGTAAGCAATGCTCTGGCCGGTTTCTGGCTGCAGGAAGCAACAGTGGAATTCAGCTAGTGGGATTCATCTAATGCAAATGATAGTAGAGTAAACAAGGTCTCTCTTTGTCACTGATGTTGGGAGGAACATAAAGTCACAGAAACACTCACTTGAACAAAAGGAATAGGCTCTATTCCTCTTCATGGGACCAGCAACTCAACCTAACTACTTAGGGGGGTCCATTAACATTATTCGAGGGGTCACCACCAACCATTATAGGGCCAGGGGTAGATTGCAACCATAAAGGCACATCCTTGCAGTTAGAGAGGTGGAGAATTATGATGTGTGCTGTCCCATCAGCAGTTCTCAGTGGCAAGACCAGGAGCGTGAGCCACAGTGGTCCTCGCAGCTCCCTTTGTAATCGAATGATACAAAGCATGCATTCCTGCAAGACCGTCTCTCTGGGGAGGTAGTGCCTTCGTGTATCATGTCTGATCATAGGGACTAAGGATTGGGTTAGATTTCCCAAGGTATTTAGGCAGATAGCTGCCTAATGGGATTTTCAGAGGCACCTAGGAACTTATCTCCCATTGAAACCAATGCCTGTCTGAATCTTTAGGTGCCTAAATACCTCGGAAAAACTGGCCCTTTGTGACTAGCCCTTGCAGGTGGACACACAGGTGAACACAAGACGAGGGAGGGGAGAGAAGGGAAGCATCTTCCTGCCCACTGTCCCTCTAACGGGGCATTGCACCTGCAGAATCCAAGCCATAATTGGGCCTCCAACTTTTACATTTTTGGTGGGGGAAGTTGCAACATTTTTGGGAGGCAGTTACAAACCAAATGTAGGCATGCCTTGTTTAAAACTTCAATGGACACAAGTCTTCTGAGGAAAGACGGTTACACTGGGAGAGTTAAAAAGCCAGTGCTGGCCAGGATGTTAGCACAAGAGAGCCAGACACATGAAACTGACTAGGAATAAAAAAAGAATGACCAAAGAAATTTCCAAGTTGAGTGAAATGCAGGAAACAAAACAGAAAGGTTCAGGATGTTTTTTTGTTGTTTTTCACCCTTTCCATTTTAGTCACATATGGTGCAGTTAGTAAGAGCTGTACGCCCAATGGCTAGTTTAATTTTGCAGCTTTGAAGCCACATATCAATGCAAATGACTACCACTCCTTACAGGACCTGAATTCCCCCAAACCCAAAGGCCATGTTCCCTGACGTTGGCACCAACATACAACTTCAAAACAGAAGGGCTCACATTTTGCAAGTGTCTATCATGTTGTTCTAATCCGTACTTTAACAAGTTCTCCCCACAAGACAAGGGTCGCTGAAATATAGGTTCCACATTTCAATCAGATGGGGCAAACCTTTCTATATCTCTGTGCAGGTATTTACATGGTACCCCTCCATCCCTCTAATATCACCATAACCAAGGCACAGAGCAGTAAAGTGATTTGACCAAGGTTAATCAGAAAGTCTGTGGATGAGGTAGGAATGTGCCACACAGTCTAGTGCCCTAACAAAACCATCTTTTCTCAACTAAAACCTCACCGACCACAATGGATTTGCCATCTGTGTTCACACACTGAAGCTAGTCTGTAGCAAGCTGGCCTATTTTATTCTGAAACCAACATTTTTCCTCAAGGTTTCTGGAGACGTTTTGGGCCTCGGCAACAATACATTAAAATATTATTATTATTATTATTATTATTATTACAGTAACTCAAAGGGAAGCAAAAGTTTGGCAATTCCAGCAGTTCTTTGTCTCCAGGAAAGGGAAGAAAGGAAATGCCCCTTTCCCTGACTACGATTAAAGAACATAAATAATGAACCAAAGCAGGCAATATAGAGCATTTATCAAAAACATTCTTACATATTCAGAAACAGACTGATTTTACATAACAGATTCCCACGGTGCATATTAGGTAATAAAGCGCCATTTAAAAGAAAGCAAACTTAGGACAAGTTAAGCTCAACTCCCAAACTGCAGCCTAATGCAATGTATTGCAGACTGAATTTTCATAGTAATTGGAAAGCCTCTAGGCATTCGGACTAAGTTTTTTGAGGCACGCGGGCCCTCGTTTCAGCATTGCCAATGAAAGTGGACATAGATAGAAATACTCACTGCAATACTATGGATCTTCCCCTGGGAAAACATGGCAACACAGTTCACTGGAGTTATGATCCATGCGTCAGGCATTCTGAGGTGCTCATATTCCAAGGGGTTTGAAGCAGGTTGATGGAACTGGGGCTCCCGCCGAGAATACTGAGCAGCCCTGGAGTTGGATAAAAGCGATAATGACAGTGAATATTTTCCCGCTGATCACAATAAACATACAGTAAACCCTCGATTTTGCGGACCTCGATTTAACGGACTTTGGATTTAACAGACAAAATTTCCGGTCCGTATGTCATATGTGAAAATTAACACCCTGTTAATTTTAAAATGCCTTTAACCAGGATTTGCTTATAATTAAATTAACAGGTTATTTTTTGTTATTAATTCACTGTTACAGTAGACTCCCGATTATCCAGGCACAGGTTAACGGGGCTGCGGATTAACCGGGATGTCTAAACAGGTCGGTAAGGGAAGCCCCAAAGTGGCGGCGGCCTCAGCCTTAGCCTGCCATTGCTCTGGGGCTTCTCCCACTGGCCCCTTATGTGCTGGGGTCTCAGCCTGCTTCCAGCCTAGGTGTAGGAAACCCAGGATGGCAGCAGGCTGAGACCCCAGCTGGCAGGAGCCTGGGGGGAAAGCCCAAAGTGGCAGCAGGCTGAGTGCTGAGCCTGCCGCTGCTTTGCCGCTTTGCCAGCTGGCCTGTTGCCAGCTGGGGTCTCAGCCTGCAGCCAGCCTGGGTGTAGGAAGCCCAGGCTGGCAGCGGGAGCTGAGACCCAGCTAACAAATTCTGCGGGGAAACTCTAAAGCAGCAGCGGGCTGAGAGGTCGGCCGCTGCCGCTTCTCAGCTCTCTGCCGATTTAGACTCCCCCTAACCCCCCCGCAGACTCCTGTCAGCGGGGGGTCTCAGCTCCCACTGCCATCCTGGGCTTCCTGCACCCAGGCTGGCAGCGGGAGCTGACTGGGGCAGGCAGCAGGACCCCGGCTGGCAGGAGACTGGGGAGAGAGCCCAAAGCGGCGGCGGGCTGAGCAGTCAGCCTGCCGCCGCTTTGGGGTTTCCCCCGGTGGATCCTTGCCAGCCAGGGTCTCAAGTTGCTGCCAGCCTGGGTGTAAGAAGCCCAGGCTGGCAGCGGGCTGAGACCCCGGCTGGCAGGAGCCTGGGGGGAAATCCCAAAGCGGCGGCCGGCTGAGCGCTCAGCCGGCTGCCGCTTTAGAGTTTCCCCGCAGGCTCCGGCTAGCCGGAGTCTGAGCTCCTGCTGCCAGGCTGGGTTCCCTACACCCAGGCTGGCAGCGGGAGCTGACTGGGGCAGGCGGCAGGAGCCTGGGGAGAGAGCCCAAAGAGGTGGCGGGCTGAGCACTCAACCTGCCGCCGCTTTGGGATTTCCCCGCAGGCTCCTGCCAACCAGGGTCTCAGCCCGCTGCCAGCCTGGGCTTCCTACACCCAGGCTAACAGGGGAGCTAACTGGAGCAGGTGGTGGGACCACCACCATCCCCTCCCCCACCCCCAGGGTGGGCGGCGAACCCCCCCCCCCCCCCCCTCCAGTAGACGCGTGATTATCCGGGATTTTATTAACCGGGATTAAGGTTTTCCCGATCATCCCGGATAATCGAGAGTCTACTGTATAGAAAACTTTTCTGTGAAATTAAACTTTTCATACATACTTAATTTTAATTACACAAACGTATCTACATAGGTAAAAACAGGTAAACTAACTAATTTGTCAATTTTTTAACATACGCATTCAGAAAACCTACTTTATTATATAACGGACTTTCGGCTTTAATGGACACCCCCTTGCCCAAATTAGTCCGTTATATCGAGGTTTTACTGTACTTTATGATCACATGGCGTGTACCATCCAAAATGAAAACCAAAGTGCCTTCAACAAATTCCTTGTACCCATCATCGCTGAAAAGTAACCATTGCTGGGGTGTTGGCCAGCATCCTGGTAGATAGCCAACTGGAACACACAGCAATCAGGAGAGGACAAATTTTAACCTAGAACATGGAAGCAAGCCCCATATCCTACAAAATAGGATCTTTAGTGTCCACCAGGAATAACCTGGCTTTTGAAGGTCTCTTCTGAAAGACTCCACCCTCTTTTCCTCCCCTCCCTTGCTCTGCCAATATCATAAACCACAAAAGCAGGAAGAGATTTATTCAGCTCGGCAGGACTACATGCATGCTATTAATTAATTAATTAATGTATTTATATCATGGTAGTGCATCGGTGCCCTAGTCACGGATCAGGACCCCACTGTGCTAGGCGCTGTACAAACACAGAACAAAAAGGTGGTCCCCTGTCCCAAGAGTTTACCATCTCCTATTGAGTCCGCTGCAGCGTTCCATAGAACACTAGGAGACCCCTTCTGCCTAAGGACAGCAGGTCGGGCTAGTTTGCCTAACAACGTGCAATGGGGTGTGCGTAGAGTAGGCCAGCTGGGGTATGTAATATGAGGCTCCATGGATGGAAGCTTCTCCATGCCCAAAGGCTGCAGAATGACAGTAGGAATCACTTCTCCGCTGTCAGGGCAGCAAATCCTGAAGACCTCTATGCCCCATGGTTGGGGACCCCCTTTCCCCCACATAACCCTGTAAAATTCTGGTATGTGCATGGGTATCGAAGGTCAGAGGAGGCTAAAACTCCCCTAACCCAGGCTGTGGCCCCACTCACATTCTTCCCCGAAGCCCCACCCTCGTTCCCCCTCTGCCCTGAAGCCGGTGGGGGCTCAGCTCAGCTCCAGTTGGTGGCCTGGAACTCAGGGCAGGGCTGATGCTCCCACACCTATTTTACACCAAGGTCACGCCAAGGGCTTTGGGAGTGACGGCCAATTTTACACTACCAGTAGCATAAAGGAGACGGCCAAGTTGGGGGTGTGTGCTTGCCCGGGATTCAGAAAACCCAGGCTCAATGCCTTGTTCTGCAGACATCCCGTGTGACCCTGGGCAAACCACTTAGTCTTTGTGTGTGTCAGTTCCCTTATCTGTGCAATGAAGATAATAGCACTTCCCCACCTCACAGGCATGTTGTAGAGTCGAATGCATTCAAATTTAGGCAGGGGCGGAGCTCAGATACTACAACAGAAGCCATATAAGAACCTAAGATATAACGCGATCGGGCTCCTTTGGTTTTGCTTTAATATGTTTGGCTGGTGGGCCCCCCAAAGTAAGGAATGCAGAAGAAAGCTTAGAATTTGCAATAAATGTAACCGAATGGCTGTTCTGTTACCAACACCACAGATTGTTTGAATCACACAGAAGAGGAAAACATAGGAAATAAGGACCACATCCCTCATGTGGTGTGAATTGGCTTAGCTACACAGACCTCTGGAGCCACCCTGATTTACACCAGCCCAGGGTCTGGCCATAAGCATTGCAATAACAAAGTGTTTCCCTTCCTGCATTATTTAGACTTAGGTCCTTTCCTTCTAACAGTGCTATTGTGCTGTAACTACTCGGAACCAATCTAAGCCACACCCCCAAAAAATAGACCGTCCCAAGTCCTTCCTGGAGGAGAGTTGTCTGCGGGCTATTCCCTCAGCACCGATTTGTCTCTGTGAATTACTGCACTGCCAACTCAGTCAGAAACTCCCTGCCCGCAGCAGCGTCTGGAGACTGGAAGGGAAGTGGGAAACCCAGCAGAGCTAGTTATAGGCAGCTTCCCCACAGGAGCCACAAAACCAGATGCTCAGCACGGTGGGTCTTTCTCGTATGTGAACTTAAAGGGACAGGACTGTAGAAACCTTCGCATTGTTGTTCTGTGGACTCAGCCCAGCTCAACTGGAGGCTGCTGAAGCTTGAGGCTTTGGTAGGTGCTTGAGCTGCTTGGCTGGAGAGGTTTAACTTGTTTGCAAAAGCAGAGGTACTCTCCTCCCCCAGCCTCATACCAGTAGCATTTGCAAATTGCTGCATTCAACATTACACGGCTGCCTGTTACTGCTCTCGCTTATGGGGCCAAAGCCACTCCTGGCCTTCTTCAACATGCCAGGTTTGGCACAAGGTCCTGGAGGGAAGAGACTTAATCCTCCATTCCCAAGCCACATTCAGTTGCCATTTGGACTTCAGTAGCCCCTTCCACTCCTGCAGTCCCATTCTACAGCTTGAGCAGGGAGTTGGACTAGATGAAGTCTCTTCCAACCCTGATATTCTATGATTCAATGATTCTTCCAGCAGATGGTGGAGCCACTGGCTGTTGCTCCCATCTCCTCTAAACTCCAGTGATTGGGGACATTGAAGGAACATTCCCCTTCCCTTGCACCTCCCCCGAAAGCCTATAGAGGATTTACCTTCTGCAAAACTGGCAGAGACTCTTTTGGCCAGCCTTTCCTCAGATCTTGCACCAGCCTTCCAGCACTGTAAGGAAAGGGCACACTTTGCCCTCAGGGAAGAATCAACACAGCCGACTGCTCTGTTGTGGGGAAGGCAAGGAGCATAGCTGCCTCACCCAGAAGACAATGAATATTTTTATCTGGGGTCTTCCAAGCAATGAGCCATGTGTGGAAGATGACTAACTTGAATTGGCTCCAGTGGTTTCTATTTTCCAGTCACCAGCAGAGCAAGGGAGACATCAGCAAAGTCAAAGCTGTGTTCAAAGCTGGGAGTTCTACTTCAAGTAGGAAGAGTGTGTGACAGAGAAGGCAGTTATGTGGCAGTCTCAAGACTCCACCCCAGAACAGCTCCCTAGCTTCTGTTGCAGAGGAGCCTTTCTGTGGGCTATGAGGATGCTGTGATCTGGACAGAGGACAATTCCATTGTCTATAGATTCTTTCACTATGCTCACCGTCTTAATATATGAGCACCTTCCAGTCCCGCTTTGCAGCCCATGCTTCCCTTGTTAAGGGGTTTCTGGGGTGCACCCAAGTATAGAGTCCTGCCTGAATGAGATAACCTTATACACTGCCCCATTGGTAAGCCCCAATATTTATTTTTCTCATACGGTAAGAGGGCATTAGCGCCAAGAGCATGATACTTTTTATTGTCTGCTAGCGAGAATGATATGATCCCCTGGCAGATCACCTACTAGCAAACACAGACGACCTATTTTCTTTCATTGGTAGAGAGAGACCCCTTGGAGCAAGTCATGAGTCTTCTCCTGACACCTTTAAAGCAATTAATCCAAGCACAAAGAGAAGGTGGCTATTTCTGTCTCACAGCAAATGACGGCACACATTAGCCCACGAGTTATTTTTAATGACTGAATTTCTGTAATTGCCTGTTTTAATTTACTCCTGAGGATGTTGGCCTAAGCCCTTGAACAACTCGCTGGGATAGCTTTATTCTGAGCATGCCCCATTTGATTAGCATACTTAATTAAAAAGAAAAAGGAAGCGATCTATCCTCTATAAAACCACTTATTGCCCTGTCTCAGGGTCTGGGAACATCCTCACACAACTCTGAGGACAATAAGTCAAAGAAACATTTTTTAAGCAAGTGTCTCTTTGTTTGTGGCAGATCTTACTCGATTCTGAGTACCAGTTCTTCCCCACCCTCTCTAACCTTCAACGATGGAGCTCTGGAAAGAAGACAGCAAGATGATCAAGGACCTGGGGACACAGGGCCGCTCACTATCATCTGCCAGACAATGCACGTAAGGATTCAAGACACTGTGAATAACACAGCTAATTACAACCGAATTGTTGCAATATTAACTAGTAATACAATCAGTATAAATACTAATGAATAATTGATTATATTAATTAGTTATTTTAATTAGGGCACCTAGAGCCTTGGGTAGACCTCTTTATATTATTTAAATTAACATTTATAAGTAGGGAATGTCCCTGTCATATCAGCTTTACATCCCTTGCAGCTGAGCAGTTTCTGGTTTAATAAACATTAAGGA
Organism: Sternotherus odoratus; assembly: GCA_032164245.1. Taxonomy (NCBI): domain Eukaryota; kingdom Metazoa; phylum Chordata; order Testudines; family Kinosternidae; genus Sternotherus; species Sternotherus odoratus. The sequence goes on from JAVMKO010000019.1 coordinate 6,817,643, forward strand.
CTAAGGCTGTGGTTCTCTCAACTTTTTCCATATTGTGACCCCATTTAACAGTAGCAAATAGTTCCAGGACCTCTCCACTTTCCATCTAGCCCAGTTGGACAAATGTTTTGTCCCAAGGGCCACATCTGGGTGGGAAAATTGTATGCAGGGCCATGAATGTAAGGCTGGGGCAGGGAGTTGGGGTGCAGGAGGGGTGCGGGATGCAGGAGGGGGCAGAGGGAAGGGGTTTGGGATGCAGTAGGGGCCTCAGGGCAGGGGTGCAGGAGGGGAGCCCAGTGCCGCTTACCTCAAGTGGCTCCAGGGTGGCAGGGGTACCCAGCAGGGCTAGGGCAGACTCCCTGCCTGCCCTGGCCCTGCGCTGCTCCCGGAAGTGGCCAGCATGTCCGGCAGTGGCTCCTGGGGGTGGGGTGAGGCAGGCAGCAATGTACCACCCCCGAAGCTCCCATTGGGTGCAGTTCCCTGTTCCCAGACAATGGGAGCTGCGGGGGACGGTGCTTGCAGGCGAGAGCAGCACATGGAGCCCCCTGCTCCCTCCCCCAGGGGCTGTAGAGATGTGGTGCTGACTGCTTTTGGGAGCGGTGCGGGGCAAGGCATTCAGGGACCCTGCCTTAGCCCTGCTGCGCCAAGGGGCTGGCAATCCCAGAGGCTGAATGAAAACCCTGACAGGCCAGATACAGCCCACGGGCCGAAGTCTGCCCTTCCCTGATCTAGCCATACACCAGGAATGCTGGTTGTGCCCCTCAGACGTCTTTGCCACCCCACATTTGGGGTCAGATTAAGTCAGATTAAAGCAGGGTGGTCCTGGAGGCGAGTTGCATGGAAGCCATGGCAAGGCAAGAGTCACAGCTATTTCAAAATGTAGTGGGCTTGTCCACAAGGACTTACTGGCCTAAGGACGGGTAGCAGACAAGGGAATCATTTGCTGCTAGGCTGCCAGCTGGAATCCAGCCTAGTGCTGGAAAGCCATTAGCACACCGCTGTGTCTACACTGCATTTAAAAACCCGAGGCTGTAATGAAACATAAGAATCCCAAAACTTTCATTGTGCTAGTGAAACTTGCTCCCCACACTTGGCACTGGAATCTACTCTCACTTGGGGTACATCAGGTGCTGTTAAAGTAAACCCAGGTGAATAGGTTCTGCATGGTTTCAACAGCAAATCTCCAGCAGCTAGTTTCACACCAACAGCTCATTCTCTACATCTGATTGGACTGCCTGTGCTGGGAAGCTCAGGTTACAATTCTCTGCTGGCTTTAAGGTGACCTTACAGATCACAAGCTCTGAAGGTAACATCCATCCCCAGAATACCTATGGATCAAGGATACATATGGCCTTATGCTTCTCTCACGTATACCAGATGTACATTGGTATAAATGATTTACTTCAGTGGAGTGACCAATGCCCCTTGTTCGTACTAGGATTAAGTCAAGAGTCAGGTTCTTACTCTTAAATAAATTGGAACTAAGAAAAAGGCACTTGGATTCTCACCAATGCCAAACTTCCTATCACTTTGCTTTCAGCCCCTGAGAGTAACCAGCCAGCCAGGGCTTCAAAAGCGATGTCTTTTTGTCTGCCGGCATGGGGAGAGAATGGATGTTGTGTTTGGAAAGTACTGGTTGTCCCAGTGTTTTGATGCCAAAGGTGAGTCAGTTGCTGCAGGATCGGTTAAGCCCTAGCTTTCGGGGTAGAGTGGGGGTAATAACCGCACAAGGAAAGTTTAAGTGGATTGTTTTCTGGGCAAACTCCGCTGGAATGTAACACATAGGAGGAGGCTGATTCAGATACCATTTTAATAGAAGTGGTTAGGAGAGGAACAGTGTGAAATACCAACAGATCTGCTCCTTCTCTGCAATCCTGAATTAGGCCTTTGATTAAGTAGGGTTGTATCATAGTGGGATTAGGCACTCAGGGGATCTAGCCTAGTCATATTAATCTATGGCTGCAGCCACTGCAAACTACCAAACTGGGGTGAGGATGTGGCAGATGAATACTATGCTTGACCACGTTGGTCTGCCCTGCAGTTGGAGTGGGATAGTTAGTACCTGAGCTGGTTGGATTATTTTTTTCATCAGAACATGTCGATTTATTAAAACCAATCCTGTTTGCAGGAAAAGGTCAGCTTCACCTTTCCAAAAAAGTTTGGAAAACACTTGAAAATGTCAAAACCTCCTGTTCCTGACATTTTTCAAACAAACAAACAAACAAACAAACAAACAAACAAACAAACAAACAAACAAACAATCATCCCAATTACTTTTCATGAAGAAAATTAAGTAGTGTTAAAATATTAAAATTTTAAAAGGTCCAAAATAAGTTTAAATGTTTTGAAATGGTCAAAATGAAACATTTCAGTTGGCCTGAACTGAAATTGTTCTTAGATTGAAATTTCCTCCTGATTCAGAACAGGAAAAATTTTGAATTCTGAAAATGCTCCCACTTTCCTGCCCAGTTCTGGTTCACATCTGTTTTGTGTGAGCTGTTGTGAATGAAGGGTTGAAATGGGCATGATACTGAGTGCTTTTCTCAGTCATCCACTAATTCCAGCTTCTAAACTTTTCCCTAACAGGAAGGTATATGCGTACAAACCTGAATATGCCTCACAGCTTACCTCAAAGAAGTGGTGGTTTCAGGGATTATGAAAAAGACGCACCAATCACCGTGTTTGGTTGCACACAAGCAAGACTTGTTGGTAAGCTCTCATCAGCTGAGACAATAGTTTGCACAAGAAGCATTTATATCTCCTCCCACACACGCCAGAAAAGAAAGAGCAAGTGCAATACAGAAAAATTCAATCAGGTACCAGGAGCTAAAAGAGTTTAGACATGTCGAGAGCCTTCAAAAACTTTCTTCAATTTAATTAGAAAAGAACTTCCTTTAAAGTCAGCCTGGTCCCATTCAGCTGCCATTGCAGCCGGAAGAACAATGCACAAAATCAAAGCAATTAGGTGTGCAGCTGCGTAGCACATAAAAGTGCCCTGTATATTTGCCACACTGTGGAAGATTGTTGATAATGATGGTAGTAAAAGTACTACAGTTAACATGACAGTTGCTGTATGCAAAGTATGTTCCTGACTTGATTTTAACAAGCTTAATTTTTGATCTGTAGTTTGCAGCACAAATATGGTTCTATATCTCCAGTGGGGTTTCATATTTACACTGTCAAGTATAGTCCAAGTCAAATCAGGCATCTCCCCCATTCTGTTCTTGGCCCATTTCATAAGAGGAATACATAACCTTCTACCACTCTACTTTTATAGAGTGCGAGTAAGTTATTTATCAAGTTCAGAAACAAACCCTGAAAATGTTACAGATTTTGGTTTGTCCAACTTGAGACACCTTTAAGGATTTGATTTTCAGAGCACTTTCTGAACATCAGGCCTCTTTAAAATGTCTCATGTTCGGCACCCAAGATTACTGCACACTTTGAAAAATGTAAGTAAATTAAATAAAACCAGATCCGGATATAATAATAGCATGGTCAGACTGCAGGGGCAGTTCTCAAGGAAGGTCAGTAAAACCTGTGCTCATAATACACACAAGAGAAGGGGTAATTTGGAAACAATGAGAACACTTCGCCGGCACCATTCATTGGGGTCTCTGTGTGTGAAATGTATAAATGGCCCACACTACCCTACATAAAAGAGTTTGTTAGCACTGTTACAGCATGCCTGCCATCTACAGGCGAAAGCTCTGTCATCACAAATGCTAGCATGACCTTGAAGAATCCCAAAGCTATCATTTCAAACACTCCTCTGACCTGGTTAGTAAAACAGCAGCTCAGAATCAAGTGGCAAAAGATTTTCATACTCACATCTTCAGCTACTCTCCACTTTCCCAAAAGGTTCAAAAGCCAGTTAAACATACGTACAATTAGAATTAAACATGTAACAAGATTAATAACTCTTGTATTCTACCTCTCTGCCCTGTCTATTTAAATTGTAAGCTTTTTATAGGGCAGGGACCGTCTCTTACTATGTGAATGTACATGCACATAACCTTGCACAATGGATTTCCAATCTCATTTGGGTCCCTGAGGCACTACTGTAATATAAATAATCATAATGTTGGGCCTGATTCTCATCTTACTTTCACTCATTTTATACCAAGTTAACTAAATTAAACCATGGAGCCATCATAATTTACACCAGATGAGGCTCTGGAGTACTGAATTAAGTGGAGTTATTCCTGATTTACATGAGTATAAATGAAATGAGACTCAGGCCCGTTATATTTTTCCAATGCACAAAGATCAAATCTATGTTTTCAGTGTAAGAAGGTAATCTAAAATAGAGAAATCTACAAGAAGAAGTAAGAATCAAGTCTCCAGGAGAGAGCACAGTGTTGGTGTGTCTGTCCTGAAACAGGCTACAGCCATTCTGAGCACAAAATGGCTGCCATCTCTCTGAGTTCTTAAAAATTGAAAAGGACAGTGCACAGAAAAAGGTACCAGTTTCACAGATAACACAAAACATATCTATGTCTATGCCACAAAGCATAGTATACTACTGAAATAAAATCTGATGGATAAATACCGTATTTTTCGCCCTATAGGACGCTCCGGCGTATAAGACGCCCCCGAGTTTTTAAGTCAAAAAGCCGGGAAACCCCTCCCCCCCCCAAAAAAAAACACCACACACAAAAAGCGCGCCGCTCTCCCGTCCCCGCCGCGCGGGCGGGCTGCTGGGGGAGCGCCGTCCCCGCCGCGCGGGCGGGCTGCCGGGGGCGTCCCGGTTCCCCCCTCCCCGCCGCGGGCGGGCTGCCGGGAGCACTCCCGGTTCCCCCCTCCCCGCCGCGGGCGGGCTGCCGGGGGCGCTCCCGGTTCCCCCCTCCCCGCCACGGGCGGGCTGCCGGGGGCGCTCCCGGTTCCCCCCTCCCCGCCGCGGGCGGGCTGCCGGGGGCGCTCCCGGCAGCCCGCCTGCGGCGGGGAGGGGGGAACCGGGATGCCCCCGGCAGCCCGCCCGCGGCGGGGAGGAGGGAACCGGGGCGCACGCGCGGTTTTTTTTTTTTTTTTGTGACCGCGGGCGAATAGGTATATTCGCCCTATAAGACGCACCAACTTCCCCCTCCCCCCCGTTTTGGGGAAGAAAAAGTGCGTCTTATAGGGCGAAAAATACGGTAGGTCTGCAAAAAGAATAACCAATCCAATTGGAGAACTTCATTAGCTTCCTGCTATATTACAACTACTTTGAAGCATGCATGCTGAAATTACTGTGATGTCTACTATAACATTTTTTATCAGTGATGCTAAGCTTTTGCTTGCAGGTGAAGCCTTGCTGGAAAGTAACACTGTTATTGAACACATCTACTGTTCCCCGTCGCTGCGCTGCGTACAGACAGCACACAATATTCTGAAAGGTAAGAAGCAGACGGGGGGAGAATCTGGATTTTTCCTGTTTTGTGGGGAAGCTAGCAGTGGAAAACCCATTTATTTAATGGAAGGCCTCAAAAATAACCTGTATAGTGCAGGGAAGAGGCGTGCTAAGTTACAAGGGACACTGATCCGCGTGCTTTGGGGCATGAAGCCACTGCCAGCTGAGGCAGGAAATGGATTTTCTTTCCTCTCCTTCATTGCATAGCCTTGTACAATAGTCAGGCACAATATGAAGCTTCTACTCAGAATACCAGCTAGATGGATCAATGGTCTGTTTTCATATAGCAGTTCCTGTGTCCAAGTGCCCTGATTAACATTACATTCTCAGTCTAACAGACTCCAATGCCCTAGATCAATAGTTCTCAACCAGAGGTACATGTACCCCTGAGGGTACACAGAGACCTTCCGGGGATACATCAACTCATCTAGATATTTGCCTAGTTTTACAACAGGTAACGTAAGAAGCATTAGCAGTCAGTACTTGGTTTTATAGTTCTATAAACACTGACATGTAAGTATAATATTTATATTTAAATTGATTTATTTTATAATTATATGGTAAAAATTAGAAAGTAAGCACATTTTCAGTAATAATGTGCTGTGACACTTTTGTATTCTTAGGTCTGATTTTGTAAGCAAGTACTGTAGTTTTTAAGTAAGGTGAAATTTGAGGGTATGCAAGACAAATCAGATGCCTGAAAGGGGTACTGTAGTCTGGAAAGGTTCAGAGCCACTGCCCTAGAACGTGTGAGCTTTTGAGAACATAGCAGCATATAGAGTATTACAGGGCATATTCCTGGGGTACAGGGGTTGAGGGCAACATTCCTGGGTACAGTAGACTCTTGATTATCCGGGATGGTAGGGAAAAAATTAATCCTGGTTAATAAAATCCTGGATAATCACCATCCATAGGAAATATAGGGAGAGGAAGTTGGTTCACCAGCCACCCTGCGCCGGGGGAAGGGGATATTGGTTCACTGGCTGCCCTATGCACTGGTGGGGGATTTTGCGCATATTTTTTTTGACATCCTGGTTAATCCACATCCTGGTTAATCCAATCCTGGATAATCGAGAGTCTACTGTATATACTTTTCAACAAAGCAAAACCCTCTGCAAAATAGTTGCCTTCCCTTGATTATACTCTTAGTAGGCATAGATTGTGCATGAGTGCTGTGGGTAAACCTGAGATTGGAGGCCTATTTCTTAGGTTGTGAACTCTTCAGGGCAGGGTCTGTCTCTTTGTTATGTTTGAACAAGTGCCTATCACGCTGGTCTCTAGGTGCTATTATAATACTAACACTGCCTTTGTAGTCCTATTTGTGAGCCTGTAGAGAGGTGGGGGGCTATTACCTGTTTCCAGGTGCCCAAACATATAATTTTTAAATCTTTTGTATGGTGCGCTATAGGCATATGTTTAGAGTTCAATTACTTCAGTATATCCTTTTTAACTTCACCATCCCAAGGCGAATGCTCTGTGATGTAAGGAAAGTGTGAGCTCCCCCTGCTGGTTCTGCAGCTATCAACCAATACAAAGTTCTTTCATGGTAAACATGCTGATGTCATCAAGATACTGCTGCACAGACTGGGCTGGGAAGCAAAGTCTAACGTTAGCTCCCTTGGCTAAAGGTAGTGTAAGGTGTGCACAGAGCTATCATAGTCTTTTCTTCGGAATAGTCAGCATGCTTATCGAGTCTGAACCCTTCAACCATTTGGAACGTACAGTCCAAAGGGAGCTCCATACGAAATACAGAGTTACGTCTAGATTAGGGGCACTTCTTTAGTTCTGTGCACCTACATGACACATGCACATACCTGCCATTCATATCTATGGTTATCTGGCGATAGGCACAAGCAAATACTGGAGTTGTGCACATCTGGACTTGACTCGCAACCTGCAGACGAACTTGTTGATTTCTAATCAAAATACCACCAAAAAAACCCCTGCCCCAATCCTAAATCCTCCTGTGCCCAGTCCCACCCCCTGCTTCCAGTGATTTCCCTTCCCCTTGTTTTTTTTTTCTTTCAGGTTTGCAACAAGAAAATAACCTAAAGATTTGCGTAGAGCCCGGCTTATTTGAGTGGACAAAATGGGTCTCTGGTACCACATTACCTGCTTGGATACCCGTGGTGGATTTAGCTGCAGCCAATCTGTGTGTTGACACAACCTACAGGTAGCAGAACTTGGCATGTCACTCTCACAGAGTTTCCTTAGCAATGAGTAATCCTGAATGTAATGCATAGGAGAGAAGGACTCAGGTCTGCTCTAATTTGCACTAGCTAGTAACGGTGCCCTAGAAGCCAGGGCTCACCAGAGAATTGCTACCCTCTAGGTATGTCCTTGATAAATTGTGCCGCTTGAACTAGGGTTCCCCCATTCCCGTGGACTCCTCATATGCCCCATTACTGCAGCTGAGCTGTGCAAAGTGGGGCACTTCATGGGCCAGGGTGTAGCCCTGAATTATTATTATTATTAACCACTTTTCAAAACTTTGGGATTTGGGCTCTGGATCCAAACTCTACAGTCTAGGCTTATCTCTGCTTCAAAAGGTAATAAAAGACCTAGCTGAATTGAGTCAGTTCTTTGTGGTGGACATTTATAGTCTGGGCTAACTCGTGACCTCAGTCACACCCAGCCACCCAACTGATGCAAATCTTGGATATGGATGTGGGTATCTGATTCCATTGCCCTTAATTATACACTTGGCAACATCCTGAGGCACATGTGAGCATCCACCAGTAATGTCAAGGCAACCTTGGGACAGGCCCTTGTCCTCTTTCCACTGCTAGTGCCGTCATCATCTTCCCAACTCAGGTAGCTCAGCCCTATCCAGCCGGCAGCCAGCTAGGCACCAATCTCTCACTCTTTCGTCCTAGCCATCGCTCCACAGGACTCTGGTTCCAAGACTCCTGCCTTTGTCCACCCCTATGATGCCTCTATTTTAGGACCAGGTCCTCAGCTACTGTAAATCAGCAAAGCTCCAGGAGCTATACCAATTTACACTAGCGGAAGGTCTGGCCCTTAATGTTCAGTTTTCCTCTGGTGTTTGTCCTTCCTTCCTGGGCTACTATTTCATTATGGCTGGGAAGGCAGCCAAGGTCCACAAGAATTGTAAGTTAATGGTTAATCAACATGAGATGCTCCTGCAGTGACGCACCTTTGACATTGCCAGGTAAGAAGTGCCCACACAAGTCTTCAGTTTCCCTTTCAAAAAGCTCACATTCCCTAAAGCAAGCATTAAATGTCACTGGAACAAATGCAGAACACACATGTTTTTTTAAACTTTCAATATTATTGCAAATGAAACTCTTAATAGAGAAGGCTCTTTTCCCTCATGACCCTCTCCTGTATGTAGCAGGAGACGAAGCTTTAAAGCCAACTCCAGTTTCCCTTTTTTATCTGTACGCATTCAAAACACAGCCGAGAGGTTAATACGGCTTAACAGTAAGCACTGGTCGTTGTGCCTTCCATCAGAGGATCTCGGACATTAACTGCTGAATCCTCACAAATGCTCCTCTGGATGAAGCATTCTTCATGAGAGGTGGAATGAGGGTTTCGTCTCCCCAATCAGTGAAAAATTTAAACTGTTTTTTTAAAATTGATTTCATCAGAATTTTTGAGGTTTTCATCTAAAAGCCTGGAAACAAACATTGTTTCTACGTTTCAGCAGCCAAAAGCTGAACATGTTCAGTTTAAAATGTTTCAGTTGCCAGACTGAAAATATTGTAGTCCTGGGGCTTTCAGAAAAAACTCAGAAATTACTGATGAAACCAAAAGTGTTTTCATTAAAATTTTCATTTAATTGAAAAACCATTTTCCCCTCAAATAAACATTTTGATGGAAAGTTCCCGATTGTTTCTAATCTGAAGAAATGGACACACCCTTTTAAAAAATTGGCATAACATGAGATTTTCTTTTGGTTTTCTGGAACTTCCCCAGTGCTCCAAGACTTATTGAAAAATCAACAATTGATGGTTCAATGAGTTCCTCAGCCAGTTCTTTTAAAACTCTCTAAAATCCCTTTCATGGCAGCAGCTTCTGCTGTTGAATACCATTGCATTTAGCCTCAAGTTCTCAGCAATCACTAACCACAGCTCCACCTTGCCCCAAAGGAATTGGTGGTTTAAATGTAAGGATGCTCACATGTGCACAGTACCTGCCCATGTTGTAAACAGCTGGAAGGCATACAGAGAAGCAAAATAAAACAGCCTGGTAGGAATAGTTCCACATATCGCGCAAGGAATTAAGGAATAGATAAAATGACCTGCTTCCAAATCTATGATTCATTTATGCTAAACAGCTTCTGAAAAATCCCATACAGCAATAGATTCTAGGGAAAGGTCATGTAGTCCTAGTCAGCACTCGGTCACATTGGTGAAATTTTAGGATTATTGGGAATTCTCATCAACAGTAAACCATCTGTTTTAGAGAGAAGGGACAGATCTTAAATGCAAACGAAAAGATCTCAGATAAAATCATTCCCACCTTCTAAATAACGTAACACAAGAAATCCCAACACATGGGGGATTGGTGACAACTTATTTTGCAGCTGCTTTTTGTAGCTTGTGATATCATCAGAAACCCTGAATCCTTCTATTATAACAGAGCTACTCTATTTTAGGATGACCGAGTGGAAATAAGTAACCAAAGCCAAAAAAACCCCCAAACCTTTCAATCCTTACATACCTAATTATATCATATAGCTGCTTATATTTTGTCCTCCCTGCCTACAAATTACCTTTTCGGGTCTGTGGAAATATGTAGTCATGGTGCATATTGCACCTAAATAGAGATACTTACACTGCACTCATTCCAAAAAGGGTATCATCACATTGCTAGCACTAAGCAAAGCAGCGAGACCACAGGAAAATAGCCAGTTCAGGAAACACAAAGCTTCTGGGAAGACTATAAAGTATGTTCTCCTAGCCAAAAAAGGAAATCTGCTCTTGTGTGGTCTGAGGTTAAACTAGAGATCTGGATGAACGCCTGGAGCCCTGCCATTGGAGATGAGTAATTCCCTGACACCGATGGGAGTTTCCTTATATCCTGGGATCGAATGAGGAGACAGGGCTTTTCCTTGTGTCCCATGGAGAGGAATAGGGCCTTGTTCCCCCACCCCCACCACAAGCTCCTCCAGTGGCTTGCCTCCAATACCACTCCAATTGAATTCACTGGCCAAACTCACACTGGGCAACTCACTTAACCATTCTGGCCTTGTTGCACTGGTCTTAAACATTTCCCATCAGTGCAGTACCATACTTTTCTAAGGCAGCCGCAGCCACTGGTGTTTTTACCACTACTTCATCTGATCCTGCTCTGAGCAGGCCTAGACAACACTGTGATTGATAACACCAGAGCTTCATCTATTCTAGAGTCCCCACCATTGCTACCACTGGCAGAGCTGTACTGGTGGGAAATTTGAAGAAATAACTCAGTGAAGACAGTCTCAGTTTAATTTTACGCACCTCTAAAACGGGCAATATCACACAAAAACTTCGTATGGGTACTGGGGAGTTTAATTAATTGCTTTGAGATTCTCCAATCAAATGACCTATTGAAATGGAAAGTGTTGTTATTATTACTATTACACATGACTACAAGTGTAACATGATTGTATAAGTATGCTGCTTTCCATCTCCAATGACTGGTGTACATAGAGGGAAACAGTTTACTACTGCTGCCAGCTAATAGAATTATTCTTTAGCTCAAGAGGTCTGTACATGAGTGCTTAAAATCCAAGGTTCAAAGCCCACTGATAACCTATGGAAATGCTCCTTACACAAACAACAAGGTTTGGGGTTTGAGTTGTTTAAAAGAATTGGAGAAAGAGTAGGAAATTCTTATTTAACACATTGGCATTGACACGCATGTTTTTAACCAGTGTGTGCAGGGTCTCAGTGACTTGCATTTAAAATCTCTCCTCCTCAAAACTTACTGTGTTCATTTTTCTGCCCATAGACCTCATATACCAGTCAGCAAGTTAGTGGTTTCAGAGTCTTACGACACATACATAAGCAGAAGCTATCAAGTAACAAAAGAAATCCTAAGTGAATGCAAAGGCAAAGGTAAGTGGTTCTGTGCTCTGGTACAAAGGGATCTAATGCCTCAACAGTGATCCAAAACCACTTTCAGTCAACTGCAGTACTATGCTGCAGTACTGTTAAAATAAGGGTATTACTTAGTGTAGCAAGCACTATACTCAGTATAATGATTTGCAGATTTGAGCTCCAGATAATATTCAGATTTGTAGATTTTAAAGCCAGAAGGGACTATTATTGTGATCATCTCGTCTGACCTCCTGCATAATACAAACCAGAGAATTTCACTCACCGCTTCCTGCATCAAGTCTAGTAACTTGTGATTAAACTGGTTCATATCTTTTAGAAAGCCAGACAGTTGTAGCTGAGGTTTTGTCTACACTTAAAATGCTACAAACGGGACAAAGAATTTTCAACCAGTTCTAGCCATAAGCACTTTAAAGATTCAGAAGTGCTAGAAGTATTATTCATAAGAAATATTTTCACACATATATCAACTGTATTGTTCTGTATAAAATTAAACCCATCTTTAAGAGCCTCAAACTGATAGGTCACTGTATAGAGCTTTTTTTCCTAAATCCCAAACAATCAGTGTTTATTCATTTTGTTGCAGGAAATAACATTTTGATAGTGGCTCATGCATCATCTCTCGAGGCCTGTACTTGTCAACTCCAGGGCCTCTCGCCTCAGAATTCCAAGGACTTTGTACAGATGGTCAGAAAGGTAATTACCAATGGGTAAAGCTCTTCAGATTAAAAAAAAATTAAAATCTCCTTACAAGCCAGAGGAGACTTTGTTCCTAGTGTCTGATAATTCCGTCCCTTGTTTGAGCTTTGCAGGCTTCAGAAATCATGTGAGTAAAGAAAATTGGTTTAAGAGGCTTATCTTACAAGTCCGTTTCGCAACAGATAACAGGGGAGCGAGCATACAAAGGGGCTGCATGTCTCAACTGCACTTTTATGCCTTGGGATGGTGGCACTTTATGGTCCTCCTTTTTATGCACCTTGTTATAGTCAGGAAAGTGATTTGAAAAATGCCATTGTGGGCACCCAGATTTATTCCTTTTCCTTGGCTTCATGTCAGGAGACAGTGTTGTCTGTCTGCCAAGCCTGCAAACACAACCAGGCAGCTGGAAATCCATCTGCGCTCTTTTTTTTTCTTGTATCATCACCTTTTATTACACAATAATAAACCCTGACCCTTGTGTGATAAGTGAGCCAGAATAGAATCCAGGTCACTCTCCCATAGCTGTACTGAAACTATATAGCATTAAGCCAGCCAACAAGACCTGCACATAAACACACACAGAGCTATGTGCTGTACGTTATTTAGTGGAGATTGTAAAGTTGGAGTCTGGCCCTATAGTCACAGTGAAGTGCTTTAAAAAGCATGTCTGAATTAGAGATGAACAAATAACTGATTTTTCAATGTAGTTGTTCACATCAACTTGAGATGAAAATTTTTCAGTTTTTCTTGCCAAAATGAAAAACCGGAAAAAAATTATTTCTTTTCTCAAACAAAATATTTTTCAGCCTGAAACAAAATATCTTTTTGTGTTTGTTTGAAATTATTTTTACCCATTTTATTTTTTTTTAAAAAAACAACAATTTACCTGTCAAAATGAAACATTCTTTCGAAAGAAAAAGTCAACATGTTGATGATTTTTTCAAAAAACATTTTCTCCTTTTTGGGGAGGAGGGTCAAAACTATGTGCTTCACTTTACCCAAATCCATGCATTTTTAGGTCGATCCTACACTGCGTTTTTCAGAAAACAACCTATTAAGTCTGAAAAAATTCACCCAGATCTAGTCTGAATGTTACTCCTGATTCCTGCTGCGTCTCAGATTAAAAGTATCTTCTGAATTTGAGGTGGAATGTTCAAAAGAGCCCAAACAATTTAGGAACACCAGTCCCCATTGACTTGGCTCTTGAAAACTTCACCCTTGCTCTGGATCTATTCCTTCTCATTGCCTTTCCGTATTTTAATATTTCCTGACAGATTCCATACTTGGGGTTCTGTTCCTGCGAAGAATTGGGAGAGACAGGCATTTGGCAACTAACAGATCCCCCCATACTCCCTCTCACACACGGACCAACTGGAGGCTTTAACTGGCGAGAGACCTTACTACAAGAATAGGCAAAGCTAAACTTACAAACAAACAAAAAACGGCCTTTCTAAGCATTGGAGAATGTCTCATTTCTTGTGTTTAATGAGAGTGGAAAAAATATTCATAACATTTTAGGTGAATCGTTCACAAAACCATTCTAGCATATCACCTATAGAGTCACATTTGTGCAAAAAGTTCTCACATGTAAAACTAGGCGAATATTAGAAAGGGCTTAATTGATGGAAGAATATAACTACGTCCAGGCTTCCACACTGCAGGAAATGTCTATATTATCTAAGGCTACATAGCTGGGATACATTTTTCATCTTGAACTGAACTCGGACAACACCACCTTCTGCACCATGTTAGTGACAACTAGAACTGTGAAAATTGTGAATTTTGGGTCTTTTTCATTTGCAAAATTTTGCAGAGCGAACGTTTGCAGTTTCATTCTGGGCTATTTTGTCACCTTCCCCATTACTTCCAATTTTTGCTAAATAGCAGTTTTGTGTTCCCCCAAAATAGCTACAGTCAGTGTGTTCCATCAGTCCTGTCTCATCTTCAGGAGAAAGCGAGTTTCTCTATTCCAATTATAGAATAGCATCAAAGTATATATTAGATACCTACATATTACACAGGTGGGTAGGTTGCAGATGCTTAAGGTAGACTGAAGTACATGACATTGATTTGCATCAGAACATAATTTTGAACTTCAAAGCTGTCAGAGGTGAAGTTATCACATGAAAAATAGGATCATTTTTCAGTGAAGAACTGGAGCAATTTTGCTAAATGGAAATGAACAGAGTACTACAAATTTGAAGCTTTTCTGATTTTCTTGGCTGAAATTCATCGCTATGCAGAGGACCAGGATAAAACCTTCTGCATCACTCAAATCCTGTTTAAGACCTCAGAACAGTGTTTTATATGATGCACGGGCCTTCTGCTGATTTCTCTACACAGAGGTGAATTTCACGCCTTTGTGAATATTTCTCACAGCTCTAATGATGTTCTACAGTAATCAGTCTTCATCAAGAATAATGATGAGATCAAAAGGATATGCTAATAATTCAGATTTAAGGTGGGGAGTTGTTTTTGTGGGGGATTTTGTTTGTTTTTCCCCTTCGTTTTCTTTATATTTTAAGTGCCATTTGTCATGCATAGAAAGCAGAGCTGAGAAAGAATACACCGTGATGAAAAAAACAACACACTGAACCCAAGAAGTTGTTACTTATGAGGTAGTTTGTTTCATATTGAGCTAAAATCTCAAGCCCATCAAAGTCATGAGGAACTGCCATAGTAGATCTGACTCAATGGTCCTTTTAGTCCAGAATCCTCTTTGACAGTGGCCAATTTCAGCTGCTTCAAGAAAAGATGCAAGAAAGCCTGAAATGGGCAGTTATATGATAACCTTCTTCCAGGAAAGTTCCTTCCTGACCCACAATATGATGAGGTTGACTTATGCCCTGAACCATGAGGGTTCCAAAACTCTTTTGTAAAACTATTTACTATTTTAGGCCCCAGTTCAGGAAAACACTTAAAGCACATGCTTATATTGAAGTAAATGGAAGTTAAGCACTGTCTTGAAGAGAGTTGTTTTCCTGGCCATAATTCAGAATATTCTTGTTTTTCATATAAATGTCCAGGTTTCGAGGGGAGGGGTGGGAATAATCCTGTTAAATGCAAGGCCTGTCAACAGCAGAATTCCCATTGACTTCAGTGGGTTTGGGATTTGGACACTCATTCAGTATATCACAGTGACCTTAAAAAAGAGGGCCTAATCTTTCATAATGTGATGCAGATAAAAGGCCCACCAGTTTCAATGGGAATTTCACCCATGTGGCAACAGCAAGAGCAAATCTTAAGGGTGTTAAGCCTTAAGGGTTTTAAGCCTCATCTTGGTCTAGAACAATTTTAACTAGTTTATGATGTAGACCTTGCCAAGGAATATACAGCAGATTCTGTACAGAATTTAAGTCAACAAGCAGCTCAACTTGTGCAATATGATCAAAACCATAGTAGTCTATTATTTGTACATTTACAATATATGTAATACATAATAGGACATCAATAAATGCATTATTATACCAGGGATGTATACTGAAAAGTCAGGGAGATAACTTATGCGATGACAGAAAGAAACTGCCTCAGTATCTAAACTGCATCAGTATCTGTGCAGTTACATTGCTGTCACTTTTTTATTTTAATTATAATTTAAACTATTTTTAGCAGTGTACAGACATTCTGAAGAGTGTTTATTGCTTATTTTCTTCCATGCTTATTTACCACAAACTCACAAAGGAGTTTATTTAATTAAATGAATAAAGAGACAATCAAACCAAAAATAATTTGGGTTTCACTGTATATTTAAACTCTATTGATAACTTACTGTTCTGTGCTGCAGGCTTGCAAGAGGTTGGGTAACATATGCAATATGGTGAAAAGCTATCCAGATTTGAGCACTGTTAAGCAACGTTTCAGGAATTTGCTTAGACAGTAGCATATAATAGGTATGGAACAAAACCTTTATGCATAGACTATTGAGTATTGTAGTAATTGATCTTTTCATAGAGTTAGTATTTTAAAAAAAGTGTTCTGTTTGAGAAGGGGGAAAGGGTTAAAACATTCTCTTCTTATAAAAGTATATTTTTGGATGTTTGGGAAAGTATTTTGGCAATTGTTATCTGATCTCACATTTGAGTGTCAGGTGTCAGGAATCTCAGAAAAAAAATCTTGTTTTCTTCCAGTATTTCATTGTCTAATAAGGGTTTTGCATTAAGGAAACTGGTGCTGATAAGGTTCTTTGTTAAAAATGCATCTTACATTATTTAAATGCATCGCACTGGGAAAACCCTAGATATTTTTAAAATGTTTTTAATTAGAATGTTAAAAAAAAAAAAGCATCACTGCTTATATTTTGCTAGGTTGCTGCTCATTGATGTGTATTTAATGTATCTTTAGTGTCTTGTCCCAGGGGAACATCAGCCTGATACAGTTGCAATGATTGGAATTCCTTCCCTAGACCTCACTACAGTGGTATGAGGCCTCATCAGTTCAGTCTGGATCTCTACGGGGTAACAACAGATCTTAGATTCTTGTGCAGCCCCTCAGCTAAGGAACAAGGCTAGAAATCTCGCGAGAACAAATTGTTCTCGAGAAATTCCTAGGTTGGGCCTAGTCAGAAATAACATGAGAATTAGTGGCATATGCCTGGGGTCTAACACAGCAGTAGATAAGGGGTGACACCCAAAAGCCACAAGAGGGAAAAGAAAGATAAACTATTTTTATATCATTTTTCCATTTTCGATTTGATTTGATCAAGTGTTTCAGCAGGGCACAATGGATGCCGCCCTGATTTCTTGGACCTTGAGTCCAGTATATATTTGCCTTTACTTGAATGTTTTGCATATATTCACTTCCTTAAGCGGAACAGTTTGGCTTGCAACAATCATAGAACCTTATCCTGCAAGATAGGGTGACCCGATATTAGCTTTGTCTTATATTCGCAACTATCCCGCCTCACCAGCACCAGACAAAAACCTGTCCTGTTTTGTCACACTTGCTATCTGATCACCCTACTGGAACCTCACCCATGGAGGCATTCCCCTTGCCCTACACAGAGCTGAAGTATATTAAACCTTGCCTGTAACACTTTAATCTCTGCCAGACAGGATATGCACAGTTCCCAGTGATTTCAGCAATGTGCCACTATGTTCATTGTGTGTGGGAATAATGGGATAGGTTGATGCAGACATCAGGTGCCACATTTTCATGAGTCTCCCTCACTATCAGTGCCCTGGTAGCTACATTTGATTGCTTAAGTTCTACAAGTAGTTACTGCGCCAGGCCCTCATCCAGTATAAATGGATGTAACTCCATTGAAATCAATGGGACTACATCTATTTACATCAGTGGAAGATGTGGCCCATTATTTCTAGAATGTGATGTTTTCCATTACATGGAATTTGAGAAAATCTAGAATAAATGGCCAACTGATGGCTAGAAAGCAGTTTTTTCTTTTTCCTGTGGCGTTAGTTTCTTTATTAATTATTATTAAAGTGATAATCCATTATAACCAAAGAGTGAGTTATTTAAAAATAGCTCTTTGTGAAGAAGAAAAATAATAATTAACCACTTTGTAAAACAAAAATAACGACAACAAAATTCAAACCAAAAAAATGGGGGGGGGGGAAATGATTCCAGAGTGGCAGTATCCTAATACATCATTTTAATCAACAGACACAGCTCCTATAGGTTTTAATACCAGAAGGACTTAGATTTTGAGATCCGTGTAACTGTGTATACTGAGTGCATCTATTTTTAAAGAAGGTTTTGGGATATAGTTGTGCATATAGCATTATTATTAACAGCTTTTCCACTAAAATCGCTGTTAGCACATTATAATGATCTTTTTCATTTCAATTTCATAAGAACCAGTAGGAGCTAAGAGCCTGATCTAAAGCTCACTGAAGCCACTGGAAAGACTTCTGATGACTTCAGGGCTTGGGATCAGGTGACACAAGTCCTGAACCTGCTAAATGCAATGTGCTCTCAACTGCCATTGAGTTCAGTGGAAATTGAGGACATTTTACACATATTGGGATTGGCCCTTTGGCCCTAATTCAGGAAAACATTTAAGCATGTGTTTAAATCCTATTGACTTCAATGGACATTAAGCAGGTACTTAAGAACATTCCTGGACAGGGGCATGCCCCTGAATTGGGGACCAAATGAAGATGAAGTCAGATTATTTCAGGTCTGTTTTGTTGTGAGGGAAAAAATCCTTTGTGCAGTGAATTGAGGCATTTGCTATGAGACCTATGAGCATTACTATGAGTATATCATTTAAAAACAGTGATGAATTGCTCCTTTGAATTTACACTAAATAATGAACATAAACATAGATGAACTACAGTTCATTTCAGCATCCTGTAGAGCAGTGGCAAACTCTATATGCACTACTGTGAACTTTGGTAGCACCCAGAATTTGCATTTAAATTGAAGTCCTGTAGACGAAAAGGCAGGTAAGGGAGGATGGGAGAAAAATCTCAGTCGCTCATGTGTGGGGTATGGGGAAAACTTAACATCTGCTTAAGTTAACATTCATTTTAACAAGAGAGATGTAGGATATTTGAGTCGGGCAGATGCCAAATAATTTTCACATTTAAACACAGGACTGAAAATTGATTTGCAGTACTTCAATATTTAAAACATATTGAAAGTCAGTAGGAAAATTACTGATTATAATGGAAAGTCTAGTGGTAACAAAAAATAAGCCTAAATGCAGAGGAAATCATTTGATTCTTAAATACATATGAAATTATGCAAAGAGCAGGCACATTTAAAGTGAATAATCAAACTGTAAATGCAATTGACTGCATACACTCTAATATGCCACTTAGTTGTCACTGCTGCCTCAAATATCTGAACACATTTACTGATTGAATATTTATGAA
Organism: Sternotherus odoratus; assembly: GCA_032164245.1. Classification (NCBI taxonomy): domain Eukaryota; kingdom Metazoa; phylum Chordata; order Testudines; family Kinosternidae; genus Sternotherus; species Sternotherus odoratus. The sequence goes on from JAVMKO010000019.1 coordinate 6,836,611, forward strand.
ATATACATGTAACAGAATGGAAAATATATGACCAGATCCTTTTTTATTAACTTGTTTTGTTGCCACTAAGAAAATACTTTCTGAAGTTTCGCTCTGTGGACAGTTCTAAAAACTTGATGTTATCAGTGGATGCATTTTTTTTTCATTTTAAAGCTGTTGTATTGTTATGTTTACTATGTTTTCAGTGTGATCAGATTGTATTTATTTGAGAAAAACCTTTGACGTTTAAAAAATTGTATTGCCAAAAAAAAATCGCTGTAATTACCTGTGACATCTGTATTTGTTTTATTTTATTTTTTTAATCTTCTATTTCAAGTGCTAACTGTTGAAACAACCATGCCATTTTAATTTGCTTGTTACATTAAATGGATTTCTCAAAAATTAAACCAAACGGCTCACAGATGATTTAATAAAGATGAAATGCACCCAGAGTAATTCCTTCCTCTTTATAGTTTTCCTCTCAAATACATATGTATTCCAACTGACAAGGGGTGACTCTAAAAGTGAGTATTCAGTGCTCATTATCAAGGACAGGGTTGGGCAAACATATTGGCCTGAGGGCCAATCTGGGTAGGGAAACGGTATACAGGGCCATGAATATAGGGCTGGGGCAGGGGGTAGCAGTGGGGGGGGGGGAGAGGAGGTGGTGTGCAAGAAGGGGTCCAGGGCATGGGATTGGGGTGCAGGAGGGGGTGCAGAGTGCGGGAAGGGGCTTAGAGCAGGAACATGGGATGCAGGAGTGGTGCAGAAGGGGGTTAGGAGGCTGGGGGCTCAGGGCAGGAGCCTGGGATGCGAGAGGAGGTGCAGAGTGTGGGAGGGGGCTGAAGGCAGGGGGTTGGGCTGCAGGAGGGGTTTGCGTTGCAGGTTCCAGCCCGGCGCCTGCTTACCTCGAGTGACTCTGGGGGGGCAGCAGCACGTAGCAAGGCTGAGGTAGGCTCCCTGCCTGCCCTGGTCCTGTGCCATTACCAGAAGTGTCCAGCATATCCAGCAGTGGCTCCTGGGGGTGGGGTGAGGCTGGCAACTCCGCCGCGCGTTGCCCTCACCTGAGAGTACCACCCCCGAAGCTCCCATTGGCCGTGGTTCCCTGTTCCCAGCCAAGGAGACGGTACCTGCAGATGAAGGCAGCGCACAGAATCCTCTGCCCCTCCTCCCCGAGGCGCCGTAGGGACGAGGTTCCGGCCGTTTCCGGAAGCAGCCCGGGGCCAGGGTAGGCAGGGAGCACTACCTACCCTGGTAGGAGGTTCCGGCCGTGGAACCTGGTAGGAGGTTCCGGCCGTAGGGAGCACTACCTACCCTGGTAGGAGGTTCCGGCCGTTTCCGGAAGCAGCCCGGGGCCAGGGTAGGCAGGGAGCCTCGCTGCACCATGGGGCTGGCAATTCCGCAGGCCAGACTGAAAGCCCTACCGGGCCAGATACGGCCCACAGGCTGTAGTTTGCCCTCCCCTGATCTAGGGCATTTATTTGGCCCTCACTACCGTAGTCATCTGAGTACCTCATAGTCTTTAATATTTTAAACCTGTACCTACAATCACCCATAACCCCAGCCTGACTCCAGATGTCCAGTACCTTACTCCTCAATTTGTGTATGTTGTCATTTTTAACCTTAGCTTTAATAAAATTTGAAATCTGTTCTCTAGCCTCATCACGGCCCTGTGAGGCAGGGCCGTGCTATTATCCCCACTGGACACCAGAGGGGCCTGAGGCTCAGACACACTAAAAGAGCAGATTTTTTGAAGCTCTTTTGGTGCCTGAAGATTCAAAAAGGTGCCTGCTGGGACCTTCAGAAGCTTGTCATTTTGAAAGTCTTTGAATCTGGGAGCTTTTGAAAATCACACTAGGCACCCCTTGCCCCTTCAGGCACCTACATCGAGTTAAAAAACTGGACATAAATCCCAACATCCCACAGGGAGCCTGGGATAAAAAAGGGAATTGAAAGCAGGTCTCCTGAGGCCATCCTTCCTCCACAAGTGCACCCCCTGTCTTTATGTGGTTTTCATCATATATATAGTTTATAGTTTGGTTCGATGGCTCTCAGCACCCCGACTATACACATTGGTCCAGCACCCCTGCCTCCCAGGACTCTATATGTCTTTTTGTCATTGTCTCCCTCTCCTGTTAGAGCATAAGTGGGATGCAACCCTTACAACGTCCAATTCCAAGTGGGCACAGAGTCATAGCATCTAGCATCTGTCAACCCAGTTTAATAATTTTAGAATACATATGGGGTCACGCAGCTTTCTCCCTCATGGTCACGGCAGAGGAAACAACCCGGCGAGAAGGCATAAGGGCAAGTGGGAGCAGCAGAAAAAGAAGAGGGAGGCAATGACCTCAGCACCGATGAAGTCACGGTAACCCCACTCCCCACCCCACTGAAAAGGAACCGACTGCAAGTCTGCACTTCTAAAGCGAAGAGGAAGTTCATGCAGCCTAGCAGACAGAGACGGGCTACGTTCACATCCCACAACATGACTTTCACCGCCGTGCTCTGTATCGTGGCTTTGTTACCACTGCAAGGTAAGCGATGTTGTTTAACTGCCTGTCTTAAAAGCTCTTAAACTAAATTATTTTGTTTACAGAACTTCACTGCACCAGACCCTAGAGAGCCTTTTATTATTAGCTGTATTGCAGTATTGCCACCAAGCTTTTCAACAGGATCTTCTGTCACCTAAGGGCCACTCAATTCCAATTAACTATTAAACCCAATGACAATTATTTGCCTTATAAACCTTGGGAACACAGTGTAGAGGACAGAGAGCCAGGAACTGCTGGATTCTCATCCTAGTTCTGATCCTGACTCACAAAGTAGCCTTACATGACTTTACATCTCTCTACTTCCATTTGCCAATCTGTATAATAGGGCTAATGGCAGCTACCTTGCAGGTGTGCTGCAAGGGTAACCTAGCCTTGTTAATGTTTAGAGAGTGCTTTGAAAACAGAGTGTGCTATATAAATGCACAGTATTATTATTCCTGGTACGGGATGTAGCCCTGTTACACGTTACTAACCTGCGTCTCATCACTCACATACATCAGCATGTGTGCAAGGACTGCCTGTCGACATCACAAATAATGACCAGACTTAAACAAAGGCCCATGCAAGTCAATAATTTGTGCTGAAAGACACTTGCAGGTTCCATTCCTGATTCTTGCATGATCTTTGCACTGACTGAGGTATGAACCCCAAAAGGATAATCTCTCCCCACTTCTTGACAAAGATTTAAGAGAAGAAACTGCAGTAAGATCTCATTTCCTGAGACTTTGGTAATAGTGCAAACTACACAACTATTCGAGTGTATTGTGAATCCAAGTCCAGATTAAAGTAAATAGACAAAGTACACTTTATATTACATCATCCCTGGAATGGGCTACATCATTGCTTGTGTTTGTTAACTATGTGGTCACTTTAAACTGGTCATTTTTATCTTAAATTCAATGGATATGGTTATTTTGGTGTTAGCAGTGTTCCATATACTTACTCTAGGGAATACCCAGGGAATACAGCAAATCATGAGATCACAGTATTAAGTTATGATCTAAGGCAACTGACCAGCTTTTGGGGCCAACCACTGTACTCTACTTTGCAAAGATCATGTTGTGCATACAATAAGCTTCCTAAAAGTCAGTGTAAATTAGTGAGGTTCTACTGTACAATCAAACCAGCCATAGGCAGGGTCCCATGTATTCTTCAGTTATTAAATTTGCTATAAAATTTACTCCTTAGAATTGCACTTCAGAATCTCACTGTTCATTTCTTTGTTAATGATATTTCTAATCTGATGGTTGTAAAGATAATGTTGAAAACATGAACTGAGTGTAAACCATTGCAGTGATTTCTGTACGAGTCTGTGGGCAGAGTGAAACAATATCTCTGAGAGATGTGAGCTGCTCCATTCATCCCAGTCCTGCTGCCTCTTGCTCTCCAGTTTTCCCTAGGAGGAGGAATGGTACTACAGTGCACACTCGCTGCGTTGTTCCATGGAACTGGGAAACAGGGTGGTCATGGAGACAGAGCTTTGTAGCCAGGGAGCTGCCTAGGGATATACACTGGGCTTCCCAAAGGTGTATAGCTGCCAAGGCCCAGGTGGCTGAGGTGAACAGCCATTGAAACTGGCTACCAGATTCACTTCTTGCCATCCTCAAAAGTAATCAACAAATATTACATCAATAAATATATGCACTTCCGAGCCACAGCTGAGTGTGTTTGGGAGAAGGATGGGAATGAAGGGCATTTCATGGTGCCTGAATAAATTCACATTATCCCAGCATTGGGACTGTTGTGAAATTTGGTCCCAGTGTGCCTACAGATTTTACTTTAATAAGATAACTGGAGTCCCAACGACCGCTATGGAACATGGTGCCATTCTGATGGGGGTAGGGCCACCAGGGACTCCGCACCAGCCAATGCCTACCAAAAAAGAAGAGTTCAGGCATTCATAGGTGGAAGCGACTATGATAACATTGCCACAGGCAGAATTAACACAGGCTGAGATATTGCACAGGTTCAGCAAGTGGGAAAGGGTGATGGAAAATGTGCAGACACTACCATCACCTTCCCCCCCCCACCAGCCCCGCTTTCTCACGCCTGCAGATCCAAATGCCCATGGATGAGTTTCCATGGGGTTGGGTGAAGGGAGAACAATGCTCCAGGAAGAGCCTCCCAGCACCTGCAGCCATGCTGCCCATTATGCCACTGGGGTTTCTGTCCTCCTCGCCCCATTCATGGAGATGGAGGAGACAGGAAGCTGGTCTCTGTGTGCAGAATGTGAATGATCGGCAATGCCCAGTCATCTGAAAACCCAAATAATACCATTGTTCAGTTTAGAGACGGGCCTCAGTCCTTGTCTGTGGTTGAGGAGCACTTGGGACAACTCGAGGAAGGGAAGCTGGCCACATCTCCACTCCCCTGCAATCCTGAGCTGGCTGTGCACGTGGAATAATTTAGCACAGCCTAGAGTTTGCTCTAATTTCCTCCAGGTACCAATGTCTCAATGGGGGTCATTAGAGCAATTGGTGATCTATGGAGCACAGGGATGACTTCATCTCCTACACTGTCCATAGGGAATGGGGCAAGATGTGTATCTCCCTATACTAGGATGACCCTTTTGTGATCAGCTACAATGGGTTTAGATCCACTGTGCTGGGGGAACAGGGCTATGCTGCCCCCCGGACAGGGAGGGAAATTCAGCCCATGAGTCATGGCTGGTGGACATCCCACTTTCTCAGGTGGAAAGTCTGTGTGTGTTCAGTACTGGGGTTTAGTCTATATTTTTTAAACTATGCTTTCCTATTTAGAGTCTGGTTTCTCTCACGTCAAAGCGTGTGAGCCGACAGACCCCCCACGCCAATGTCAGTGACAGGAAATAGTAAAGATGCAGAAAGGCCCTGTGGAAAACCACAGACGAGGCTATCTCAGCTACACTAACAAGATGAACCCAGTAATGCACTTCATAAATCGAGGGCTCACAAAAGGAATGTTTTCTTTTGTCACCAGGTCTGTGGCAATCGCCTCTAAGTGCCATGAAACCTGAAAAACTAGCTTATTGTTAATTTCCCTCATATAATGGACCCTTTTTTGTTTCATTTTCCTCTGCCACTCCTGGGACATGGAGGGGGACCTTCAAATCTACCACCTGCCTACAGTGAGCCAGTCCCACTGTCACTGAAAACCTCCTGTTCACTTTAGTAAGAACGTAAGATTGCCATTTTTGGTTCTTTTAAGAAAATAAAATGTTACTTATTTGTGCAACCAAGGCAGACTCTTTGCCCCCAAAGGTTCAGCATTCTCACACTCTGGCAAACAACTTGCTGTAGGCAGCTACTTTAAAAAGAAAAACTAATTGAAAAATAAATTCCCTTAACTGCCAATTTACTTAGCTCTGCCACAGTTACTGCTGTTCGTAATTTCTCCAATGCATGTTTGTTTGGAGGAGGCCAAAAAACATTTAAGGCCATAACACATTTTCGCAAAGTGCATTATATATCTCAGCATGATCAATTCTGGCTGGGAAGAGGAATGTACTTTATTGCTTCACTGTAAAATGAGCCAGGAGAATGGAATTTCTTTTTAGTTACATATGTTAGGCCAGATCCTGTCTTTAATGGAGCACCGTACCAATTTACTGCAACTGAAGATCTAGGCATTTGAATATAAAAGAGTTGATTTTAAAAGATGCTGAGCAATCACAATCACTATTAATTTCACCTGGAGTTGGGAGAGCTCACCTGAAAATCAGGCACGACAATAGGTAATTGCAAGACAGTGCTTTGACCTGAGTCATCTGTTCAAATCTGGCCCAGGCTGGTAATTAAAAGCCACTGTGTGTTTAAATTCATGGAGCACTTATTCATCGAATCCACCTATTTCTGGATCTGAGATGACTTGTGTGAGATAAACTGAGGGGTCCAGTTGTGGTGGGCAGGTGCACAACATCACAAAACCACCACCACATGTTGGGAGTCTCAGCAGAGCTTCCAAAGATTGAACAGATCATGATGCAGAACTTTCTTCTTATCCATAGAGGGCCGTAGAAAGACGGCCGTGGGATTAAGGCTGCAAGCTAAGATGTTGGAGACTTGAGTTTGGTTCTGAGTTCTGTCACAGACACCGAGGCCAAGATCCTTAAAGGTACTTAGGAAATTGATTTCAATGGCACTTCCACGTCTAAGTACCTTTGAATTTGGACCTAAGTGTCTTTGTGCCCTACCTTCAAAATGGGGATAATAGCACTTCCTTGCCTTACAGTGATGCTGAGAGGATAAATACATGTGAGGTGCACAGATATCTGTGTCACATGAAGACCATAGAAGTACCTACATTAGGTACAGTGGCACATTCACAGAACAGGGAAGATTGAGATGCCATTGTCCATCCTGTCCCTGTTCTTGGGACAGAGGAGTTAGTTCTTAGATCTGTCAAGCCAGTACCTGTTGTTGGCATGAGAGTCACTCTCAATCTTGTCTACAGGGGGAAAATTACCAGTATAGTGCCTGGTGTGGACACTTATTCTAGAACAAGAGTGTCTACATGGAGAATTATATTGTTATAAATGTACAGTTATACCAGTAGAGTTATGCTGGTAAATTTCTCCTTGCAGACAAGCCTTTTTCAAAAAAACCAGCAGGCTGGTGTATTGCACTGTGGGAATGCTCTCAGTTTGCCTCACATCGCATTTCACAACTGTTTTTCTCTGGCAGGGGATTTTCAAGAGGCTCACACTGAAAGTGTTGCTGTGGAGGAGGGGCAGGATTTAAGCCTACAGTGTGATTTTACCGGAGACCACGAACCTGCCTTCACGTGGTCAAACCCTGGGGGGTTTGTTATTTTTCTAAACAGTGACCGAGGTAAGTGTCAAAACCTGCACCCAGGTAACTTTCCATTTGGTAGAAGAGGGGTCAGTCATCGGTGGTCTTTCCAATCTCCCACCTACTGTAAGATCTGACTCACCTACAGGTCCACCACTTAGAGCTCTTATACTTTCAGTCGCTTTCCTACAGGAAGCTGATTAAATGGAAACCCCACCAGAGTGGTTTGTAAATGGGGCCTCCGGCAATAAACTGTTTTTACCACTAACACCATCATCCCAGCTCAAAAAACCCACCACCGACTGAAAGGACCTACGCATGCTGTAGATTGTGTCTGATCTAGCTGAGAAAGACAGTTCAAAGTGTTCCTTGCTTAGAATCCGCACTGGCTTGTAACTTATTAAAAAAGAAACCGTTTTGATAAGAAGCTGGTGAGTGCTATAATCATGGAGACAGATAATTGATGCAAACACACCCATGTTTACTGCTACCTTGTTGCCTTCCACCCCACACCTGTCTGTCCCCCAATTCCATCTTGTCCCCCCTAGACTGAGAGCTCTGTTGGAGCAGGGACTGTCTTTGTTTTACTTATTTGCACAGAGCATAGCGCAGTGGATCCTGATCACTCTTAGGGCTGCTAGATGCACTAAAAACAACAGAGATTTTTCAAAGGGAATCCAGTACCCAATTCCCATTGAAATGCAGCATGAACTGCGTACCCAACATCTTACGGGTCCCTTTGAGAATTTCAGCTAATATCATCAATAGGATTGCTGAGTGGATAACTGCAAAATTTATAGAATAAATAATCTGCTAAATACATTTGCCAGATAATTTATTCAATAAATTTTGCAAACATTTCCAAATGGAATACATGATGAACTTTTTAAATACTGGTCATCATTATTATTTGCCCAGCTCCCAAATCACATATGTGCTTTTGAAAATTTTGTCCAATTCAATTTACCAATCTCAAAGGGGTGTTATAATAGTTTAGGATGGAAGATCGTACCAAGAGTTTATAAACCCAGATCTTCCGCTGGTGTCAATCTGCATGACTTCATTGAAGTCAGTGAAATTACACTGCTCTTGTCAGGGGTGCTGGAACAATTTGTGTAGTGGGGGTGCTAAGAGACATTGAACCAAACTGCAAATCCTGTATGTGATAGAAACCACTTCAAAACAGGGGATGTGGGGAATACTGCAACAGCTCAGGATTTGACCCACAGTCTATTTCTCTGCAAAGGCATGTGATAATCTCCTTATAGGGTGTATAATATTAAAGTGATATTAAACATGGGGATTAGTGTCTTCAAAGTACTTGATAAGTCTAAAGCACCAGTATTTTTGCTTTTTTTCCCATGTTAGTGGAGAAACAAAAATTTATGCCATATGTGGGCATTTGTGTTCTCAATCTTATCACCATAAGTCTCCGTTCAAAGAGGCAATGTGACACACAGCTTAACACATCATTTTCTTATTCCATATGGCAAAAAATTAAACATGACTAAGCATCTATCTTACACACCACAGTGATTTGAATTTTTTTCATATTTAGTCCTTTCCAGAAATTAAAACATCTATGATTCCATCACTTGCCTAAATATTTTCAAAGACTCAGCTAAAAAAAAAAAGGAAGTTTCTGAGGTCCTCTAGTCTCCCCCAATCGACGGCCCATTTCCTCAATTTCAGTTCAGTTTAAAGGTAGACTGTTACTTTCTGTATTGTGATTGTGGTGAGCAAAGGCAATGCTGGGGGAGTGGGCAAAAAGGGACAACTGGGGGTGTGTGGGCACATTCAGCAGGGAACCGCAGCGGCAAAGGGAACAGAACGTGGGGCCACCCGGCAGCCCCATGCCAACAGCTCCTCCGGTGCGGCTGTACCACCCTCAGCCCTGCCATGCAGCTGTGTCTCCTGGGTCTAGCCGCGCCACTCAAACCAAATTTCTTTCTGAGCTTTAAAATGCACAGGAAACATTATGACCTCCTCCCCCCCCCCAATAATTTTTTAATTTATCAATATATCTCTATTTCCCAGATCCAGCTAGGAATTATTAGCACTAGAATTGTTCATTCAACACTGAGAGCGACTTTGGTTACCCATGTGGATCATATGTACCAGTGCGCTTAAGATGTTATTCTTTTTTCATTTACAGGTTTAAAAGATTACAGATACAAGCTTATCTATTATTCAAAAAATAAATTATCTATCAGCCTCTCTAATGTAACAATACAGGATGAAGGGACATACACGTGCTTCTACTATGATGTACCAGTCAAAACCAAGAAAGTGAATGTTACTGTCTTAGGTGAGTTCCATTAGAAAAGCTAAATTTGCAGAGGTTTCTAATAAAATCCAAGCTCCTTCTCTGTTTTTATTTCTGAATTAAGGCTATCCCATTTTACTGTAATATTTTGTAATGATATGTTTAAGAGATTGCATTGTAGTAACTAAATCCCTGAAGTTATGAGTTACTACTATTCCAGAATTGCCCAGGTATCAAGACCTTTTAGAAATGATAGAACAAAGGGCTAAGAGAATAAAAATCCAATGTCTAACAGCTAGATTTTGCAGAATTTGCAGACAGAATTTACCACAGCCTTTCACAAGAGCATACTGCTGGTACTAACAAGAGCTCCCCTGTTCCTTGTCTGTGAATGAGTTAACAATTAAATGCATATCAGAAGTGAGGATATTATATAATATGCCAAATAGAGTTGTCAAATAGGGAACATAATGAAATCTAATGTCATTGTTCAAATGTGTATAAGAGGGAAGTCAACTATAAGTGGTACGGCATTGGGCAAAATATTATTAACTTTAATGACAGGGTTTACCTTATGGGCAATGCTTTTAGGAAAGAAAGGGACTGTGCTCATATTGATTTGTTTTTACTTTAAGTGATAGACTGAAGTCAGGCTAATGCTTGCAATCAAACATGTTTATGCTACCAAGTTAGTGAAATACACTTGTGCTAAAAGAGGCAGTGAATAAAAGGAACTGAAATCAAATAGTATGTTTATAAGGACACTTGACCACAGAGCGCAATAACCAGAAATGTAACTATTTGATTCATAATACAAAGACTCTGCTCAGCGTACATACCAAGGCTCCACCATTCTTGCTAAAAAGAACAAAAAGAGAAGAGGGTCTGTCAGCTTGCTGAAGAACAACAGTTCTTGAAGTCAAGAATCAGGCTGTGGTTAGACTGGGGCTGTTTTAGCGCTAAACCCCCTCTTTAGCGCTATAATAGCACTGCCAGTACAGACTCCCAAGGCACTTTTTCCGCTTTTACAGACCTTTTAAAGCGGCACTGGTATACCTCAAAAGAGGGGAATAAAGCTCTCAGTGCTGCTGTTGTAACGCAAGGGATGCAATGTGTACTACCCTTGCGTGATAGTGAGCCTCCAGCCTCCGGCATCCTGGCCCAGAATCCCCATTGCATCCTCTCTGGCCACCATTTAAAACTCTTCTGTCCCATCCTCAGGTGACCCCCACGTCAGAACTCTCCCCCAAAGTCATATAAAATTTTGAAACCGTGGCGCTGCGGGCGGCAGGGCTGCGGGGTCCCCTGCCGCTCCGGGTGGCAGGGCTGCGGGGTCCCCTGCCGCTCCGGGCGGCAGGGCTGTGGGGTCCCCTGCCGCTCCGGGCGGTAGGGCTGTGGGGTCCCCTGCCGCTCCAGGCGGCAGCCCGGAGGTGCTCCCAGCCCCTGCCCGGTCCCCGCCGCTGAACCCCCCCCAAATAAATGCTTAGGGAAGGGAGGTGCAGAGCCTGTCAGTTTCGGAAATGAAACTGACAGCCAGAAGTTCCCTCCCTTCCCAGTCCCCCCTCACCCCACTCCTTTTCAAAGAGGGCTGCACCCAGCTGAATGCTGGGATACCTGCCCTATTCCGCAACTGCTTCTGCCGCCAAAAGCGGGACAAATGTGTTCACTCTCTGGTGCTAGACGGCTTCAATCTGGACACCCTCTTCTAGCGCAACAGCTGTAGCGCTAAATCGGGAAGCGCTATAAACAATAGCGCTTCCCCCTGTAGTCTAACCACAGCCTCAGAGAGGTAGCCGTGTTAGTCTGGAATAGCAGAGGTAACTTGCATCACTGCTTGCATCTGACGAAGTGGGTATTAACCCACGAAAGCTTATGCTTCAATACTTTAGTTAGTCTTTAAGGTGCCACAGGACTCTTTGTTAGTTCTTGAAGTGGCATTGTATTGTATAAGAGACTGTTAAAAGAAGTTTGAAAAAGCATCAAAGGCTATGGAGGGACTCTGTATACATTATATGAACCTTAAACTGAACATTTCAGCAATTAGCCAAGTGTTGATAGAGAAACTGCAACCTGAGAAAGCATAAGTGCAAATTAGGCCAAGGCATACACCACAAAGGGGCCCATGAAAAGTGACTTGGTTGCTAAGTTGGTTGCTCGAGCAAACCAGTGGGTGCTCAAGGTATGTCCCAAAATGGTAAGTTTATGACCTAACTTATTTCAGATAAGCTGGAATGAACAAATGTATTGCACAAAGAGACTGGAGAATTCAAGTTCACTGGAAGAATCAGCTGACATGTCATTCTCTGACTGAATAGTGAGAGAGGACAACTTTCATTTTGGTTGGACATTTAGAATCTTAAGAAGTATAGGTCACCACCTGATTCAGCCACACCCAGAACCTCCAAGAAGAGGGACAAAGTTGGACCACCCAGCAGAAATAGGATAAAACAGTCTGTCTTCTTGAACACACTGCTTCCTGAGAGCCAAAGACACCTGGAAGGAGGAGGAACTGAGTTCCTGGGAGTCCTCCTAGTGACAGCAACTACCTGTCTCTTTCTATTTTCCAGCAACTCAGGTTATCCACTAGCACACCAGGAAAAGACTATAGTCATGTCCATCCTTTGCTCCATCTATTTATACATGGTCAGCTCCTGCCGTAGCGATATCTGAGCTGAACGCTAACAACTGAGCAAACATCTGGTGATAAGCAACACAGACTTTGTTTGGGTCACAATGCAAAACAGTCAATTTACCACTTCCTGAAACTGGACACCAAATTAGTAAAGAAGTATTCATGCTCCCATGTGCTTTAAAGGTTGTCACAGAATTGCAATGTGTGTCCTTAATTCCTAATCAATTCCAGTCAAGATTGTTGTAACTTAAATTTGAAACTGAACAAATTACGGTTACCAAAGATTGCAGACTGCTGCATATGTGTCTACCACAGTTAATGGTTTCATACCGCTTTTCAAGTTCTCTGTGTATACAGAAAGAAAATGAGATCAAGTGTTCAAGCCACTTGAACAGCACTCAGTCTATACAGCTGGTCATAAATGCAGAGTTTATGTTAGTTCAGAGTGTTAGCCAGATTCTGAGGCTAATATAATTTGTGGTGAAATAGGTTAATAGAATTGGTTACTATAGATCCATTTATTGGGAAGGAGACTTTGATGAATTGATATGTAAGTAATTGACGAAATTACCTGGTGATCTTGTATTGTTTTTCCTCTGCTGTGTTCACAACATTGGAGTTAATAACTAATTGGTACAAGTGAAGCCTTATTCTGGGGGACACTCAGTCAAAATCTAAACAAGGTCACCTTCCCACGATAGTGATTGAATACAAGTGTTATTCTCTATTGTGGTTATGTAGTTTGATTCTGAAAACCTAAATGGTTATATGAACCCATTTTCTAGTTTGCTAGCCAAATCATAGTTCAGTGCTATTTTTGTTGCTTTATATAAGAACAAAAGACTGGTCATACCGGGCCAGACCAAAGGTCCATCTAGCCCAGTATCCATTCTTCCAACAGCAGCCAATGCCAGGTGCCCCAGAGGGAATGACAAGTGATCCATCCCCTGTCACCCATACCCAGATTCTAGGCTAGGGACACCATCCTTGCCCATCCTGGCTAATAGGCATTGATGGACCTTTCCTCCATGAACTTATCTAGTTCTTTTTTGAACCCTGTTATAGTCTTGACTTTCACAACATCCTCTAGCAAAGAGTGCCACAGACAGACTGTGCATTGTGTGAAAAAATACTTCCTTTTGTTTGTTTTAAACCTGCTGCCTATTAATATCATTTGGTGACCCACTAATTCTTTTGTTATGAGGAGTAAATAATACTTCTTTATTTACTTTTTCCACACCAGTCATGATTTTATAGACCTCAACCATATCCCTCATTAGTCATCTCTTTTCCAAGCTGAAAAGTCCCAGTCTTATTAATCTCTCCTCATATGACAGCCATTCTATACCCCTAATCATTTTTGTTGCCGTTTTCTGAATCTTTTTTCATTCCAATATATCTTTTTTTGAGATGGGGCAACCACATGTGCGTGCAGTATCCAAGATGTGGGTGCAACATAGATTTAAACAGAGGCAATATGATATTTTCTGTCTTTTTATCTATCCCTTAGTGATTCCCAACATTCTGTTCATTTTTGACTGCCATTGCACATTGAGTGGATGTTTTCAGAGAACTATCCACAATGACTCCAAGATCTTTCTTGAGTTTAACAGCTAATTTAGACTGCATCATTTTATATTTATAAGTAGAATTACGTTTTCCAGTGTGCATTACTTTGCATTTATCAATTTCGCCTGCCATTTTGTTGCCCAGTCACCCAGTTTTGTGAGATCTTTTGTACCTCTTCACAGTCTGCTTTGGACTTAACTATCTTGAGTAGTTTTGGATCATCTGCTGTTTTGCCACCTCACTGTTTATCCCTTTTTCCGGATCATTTATGAATATGTTGAATAGGTCCCAGTACAGACCCCTGGGGGATACCACTATTTATCTCTTTCCAATCTGAAAACTGACCATTTATTCCTATCCTTCGTTTCCTATCTTTTAACCAGCTACCAGTCCATGAGAGAACCTTCCCTCTTATCCCATGACAGCTTACTTTGCTTAAGAGTCTTTGGATAGGGACCCTGTCAAAAACTTTCTGAAAATATAAATACATTATATTCCCCAGATCCCCCTTGTCCACATTCTTGTTGTCTCCTTCAAATCCGATACTACTTGTTGCTGTTAAGTTACTAAAGCTCTACACAATTAAACTCAACTCTTGAGCCCTTTTCTTTAGTGAAGCAGTTGAATTTTTTAAAGGCAATATATATGGGCAGTTAAGCAGTTGCTTAATTAATATATATATTTATACCCTATCTTTTTACAGTGTATTGGAGAGATAGAAGGGACAAGTGATAACAACTGCGAAGGATATAAACTAGGGAAGGTGGAGGGCAGCCAGTGGAAAGAAGGATAAATTCCTTTTGAGGGTTCACAGATAACTGCATTACTTGATTAGAAGAGTTTGATGCTTCTTAAGCTTTCTGGGCCCTTGTACTAGCTTGCCAGAATGCCTGTAGGCTTCACAAAACACGGGGGCACCAATTTCTCCTACTTAATACTGTTATTGACTGCAAAGCTGCCCTGTGGAGCAGCCTATGTTCCATCATGGGCTAGAGCTGAACCAGAAGCTGGGAATGACAGAGGCCAACAGAGAAAGTCAGCGGTAAGATAGGGGTAGGGAGCCTAGAGTATTAGTCTTAGAAGTCTGAAGTATAGCAAATAAATAAAATACCCTAAATGCAGTTCGGTGTTGATGGTCGGCCAAATTCTCTGCCCCCTCTCTCTGTCCTTGGGCAGTGCAGGATGGAATCTGGCCCTTTCTTCTTTGTTGGGGAGGTTGCAATGTAGAGGTGTTCCCAGTGAGTACAGAGACAGCATAGCATGGTCCCATACCACCCTCCCTGCTACACTTCATCCCCAGCACAGGGAAAAGGGAATGTCTGGGGGGAGAAATTGACATAGTCACAACACACTGTGCTCTAGCTATGCTCAGCTAGGGAACAATCTCTTGGAAACTGTTGCCAGCTGGTGCAAGTTAGGAGAGCCTCTACACTGTTCTAGCCAGTGATGGGGCCAGGCAGACATGTCTAGTTCTTTGGGTCAGGGGCTGCATCTTCATATGCAGTTGCACAATGTCAAGCAACATGGAGCCCTGATCCTGGCTGGGGCCTTGAGGTGCTCTCTTAATTGAAAGAAATAATAATATTGGTTGCATGTACCTCACCCTATCATAAAACTGATTGCACAAGACTGTAAGAGCCTAATCTCATCACATGTCTCTTTGTTACAGCTGCTCCCTCCAAGCCACAGTTGGAAGTATCAGATATTAGAACCAATGGTAAAGAAGAAAAGATTGTACTCAGCTGCTTTACCCAGGGAAGTAAACCTCCTCCTCAGATTACATGGCTGCTAAATAATGGACTGGAAGTCTATGGTGAGTTTTAAATGGGCACTGAGTGGTGTGCATTTGCTGGGAATATTATCATCAGCCATTAATATACTGTACACATACTATCAAACCAGCACCCAGAGGATGGGAGGCCTGATAACTGGATACAAGTGCTAAATTCTGGGGAGACCTCCTTTTGAAGGGAGGAGATTGACTCAGAACAGGTCACAGTGGCACTATTGTCACAGCACAGACATAATAGTTACTATTATGCCTCTGTGACTAACCCCATTTTCGAGGTGGGGGAGTTGAGGAACACAGAGGTTAAGAGCCCAATTCTGAATCCCCCTTTCACACTGAATATAGCACTTGCCTATGCCAGTAAGTCCACTGCTTACTGAAGGTTGCACTATTTGTCCTTGAGCAACTTGCTCAATCCCAAACAGCAACCCCGTAAAAGTCAACATGGGAACTCAAATCCTGATTCCTGGCACCCAACTGACCAGATGCCTCCCAGTGTCAGCTAATGAAGATTCATCTTCCCTGGTACAGCTCTGAGCACATGCAGCTGAATACAGAGTATGGAGATAGTTTGATTTTACTGGTGTGGTTTAAAGAAGGGTTCTAAATATTGTGATCTAATAATAACTGCCTTGCTAGCAAGAGCAGCAATGCACATAAAAGGAAATGCAGGTCACTGCCAGCATGTGGGGGATAGATATAAGAGAATAGGTGTGAATGGTTTCCTCCCTTATTTTACTTGCTATTTGCATCATGAAGTGAAACATGTATTTGTATTTTGGGTCATGAAGCAAAGCTTACAAGTCTTCACTTGTAATCTTGGTAAAAGATATGTTTTCTAAGATCCCTATTTTAAAGAAAGCTTGGGGGATTAGGAGTTGTGCAGTCAAGCTAGAAAGTAATAAAGATGTAGATTATGTGGACAATGTTACACCATGCAACCCAGAGAGATCTTTTAATAACTGCTGTATTATTTCAAGGTTACGTGCCTTGCTTAGTTTGTTAGTCTGATTATGCATTTGTGCATGCAATACTGAGGCCTGGAGAATTAAAAAACTGCTGCTTACCTATATGCCTTCTTGGCAGTTTGGAGCTTTATGTAAGAAGGGCAAGGCTGAAGCATTTTATACCTGATGCAACGTGCCCTTTGACCTTAAATCACATAGGCATCTGGGAAATGTAGTTGTGTAACTAAGGAGCCATATTGTGCCAGGCTTTTTTGTTTGATATCTGAACAGAGTTTTCTGCTGCAGGCTTTGATATTAAAGAGTGATGATATTAAAGAGATGAATTCTCTCATCTGTTTGCACTATATGCAAGTTAAATGGATTATAGTTTTGAATGGAAATAATTAATTTTGTTGGATGATAAAAATTTATCTCCTTTAAAGAAGGCTAGAACCAAGGAATTTCTCTGATTGAAAAGTATAAATATTATCAGTTAGCAGGCAAGGCTAGTTCTAGGAAGAGATTCTACGCTAAGAGTATTAATGATCATTTTTCTTATCAATTGACAGATATTGTGGACAGATTTCAAGACATTAATGCCTATAGTAGAAAATGCCACTAGAGATTGTGAAAAATTTGAAAAGAACTGATTTAGCACACACATTTAGAATGTAGTTATTTATTCCTTTACATCATTAACTAGATCCTTGTTTTTCCACATGGCATTGTTATTAAAGAGGTAACATCATCTAATAGACTGAGCAGTGAACTGGCAGTCAGGAATGCTTGTGTCCTCAATCTGGCTGTCCCATTAGTTTACTAGATGACTTTAGGCAAGTCACTTAATCTCTGTGTCTCTCTCTCCCCTGCTACAAAATAAGGATGATGAAAGCAACATCACAGGCTTGATGTGAGGATTAATACAGGTCTTAAAAAATTTAAACTGCTGTATCATGGATTGTTATTGTATGTGCAAATATTGGGCATGCATAGTGTATATTTATTAGTAAATTTAACAACTGTGATTGTGTGAATATGGTAACAAATCTACAGCTAACTGGGAACTTCACTGTTGTGACAATGCTGCACTCAGATTTCTGTGTTGACTGCAGAACCAAAACTCAGATCTTTGTCCTGCATCAAAGTTATGAGTCCTTGTCTCTTGAGTTTAAAGCTCTTTAGCAGTATGTGGCTATGATCCAGCTGATTCCATTCAGGAGAGATCAGAGGTGCTTATGTGGGCACACTGCCCATAATGTTGTGGAACTTGCTTATATGCTTATAGTGAACTCTGATATAGTGAAGTAAAACAGAACTCCTAGGTAATTTTCAGTGCATGGTAGTGTGTAGACTGCAACAAAGCGATTCTATCAAAAACATGAGTTTGCTCTACAGGGGCTCTTCTGTGATCCATTTACACAATGGAAACACTTCTGCTAAGCATTCATATGTTGCTTTAGCAGACCAAAAGTAAAGCAGATTTGTGACTGGAAGGTTTTTATTAAATTGCTTCTGACCGTTAAGTACTTAACTGTTTTCTTCAAATGGTTACTTAGGTGACATCAAACACGAGTTTGAACACGATGGAAAGAAATGCAACACAACCAGCACTCTCATAGTCCATTCATATAACCGAAATTCAGCAGTCAGTTGTGTCATTCGTCATGAAACCCTCCGAGGAGAAAGACTGGCAGCATCTTTCCAGTTTGAAAATTTCAGTAAGAACAGCTTTTATTTATGCATTGGTTGATTGGTGGTGATTCCTTTTAACATTTGAGATTAAAGAATAACATTGCTCCCTTGTATAGTGATTTTCATCAATAGATCTCAAAACATGTTGCTACACACATCAGTTTTATCAACCCCCCCCCTTTACTGATGGGGAAACTGAGGCACAGAGTAGCAAAGTCACCCAGCAAACCAGTGATAAAGCTAGGACTTGAACACAGGACCCCCATCCACTAGGACACATTGAATTACTCTATTTCTCTGTAGAAATATAGATGCATAACCGAAGGTATGGTCTACCATTCAGAGACCAAAGTCTCTTCAGTGTCTGGTTTTGGAAGTCCGTACTCTCCAACTGTTAAAGAAAGGACTTGGAGTTGGATTCCTAGGTTCTACTACTATTTCTGCCTCTCACTCACAGTGAACCTGATCCAAAGCCCACTGAAGTCAGTGGGAGTCCTGGGTACCTATGTTACACTGGAACATTCACTTCTGCTCCTTAAGTATCAGAGGGGTAGCCGTGTTAATCTGTATCCACACACAAAATGAGGAGTCTGGTGGCATTTTAAAGACTAACAGATTTATTTCAGCATAAGCTTAGTGGGTAAAAAAACCTTATGCTCAAATAAATCTGTTAGTCTTTAAAGTGCCACCAGACTTCTGCTCCTTGTACCTCCTGTAAAATGGTCCTAATACTTATTTACTTCCCATACATACTGTTAGATTCAGTTAATGCTTGAAAAGTGCTTGAAGAGCTTCAGATGAAAAAAACTAAGGAAATTTAAAGCATTATGATGATTATTGTTTTCCAGTGACCACTACAGGCTCAGCTCCAAATGTGTTAGAAGTAAGCACGAGAACCTCTGAGCATCCTCAGCATTATACGGGTAAGTACAATAATAAAAAGCCACTGACTTAAAAAAAAATTGTTTGTTGTTTATCATGGTTCCGTCTAACACATTGGTTGTTCCATTAGAATCCACAGAAGCTACCTTGAAATCTATAATACAGACATCACCTGTGAGTGTATCTCTAGCAACAACTACCCAACAGGAAGTTTTTTCTTCTCAGACACCTGTTGGTAGGTGTCACATTTTAAAATCTTTTCACTGTTGTAAATTAAACAATATAAATTGTAGAGTAGTGCTGAACAAAGGCAATCTAGCGCTTAGTGGGGAAAGGTTCGACATGACTGTCAAACTGCTTGGCCAATGTTATTTTTTATGATTTGTGTGTGTCCACATGATTGTGAAATAAATCATATAAAATTATTCGTAAAGTGCTTTTGCCCAGAATATGGGTTGCAAAAGAATACTCAGGGATAATACTGAATACTACTTGCATTGTATTCAGAATTGGGTTCTTCTTTTCCAGGGATTGCTACAGAGTCCAATCCAAATATTAACACAGTCTTCTCTCAAAATCCTCTGCACTCCACTGGTAAGAATTTTAAATTCACTTTTTCTTTCTTTTGAAAAAATGGATAGCTGGCCCCATATCAAAACCTAGAGCCAAATATCTCTGGAACTTGGGAAATTTCAGATCTGGATTCCATCTTTCTGGGTTGGGTTTATTTCTAAAATACATCTGATTTTCCTGTCTTGTTTGGTGGATATTCCTTTAGGATCCAGCCAACCAAACTTTCCCACTACTGTACCTGAGAAGTCATCTAGTACCAGCTTATCAGCAATACCTACCCAGCAGAGGGAAATATTAGCCAACACAACTATTTGTAAGTACATTTTTTTCTTAATGACATTAAGGCAATTTGTTAAAAGTCACATGCAGAGCAGATGGAAATGCTGCTGAGAAGAAATTTATATTCCAGCTTTACAAAAATCCTTAAAACACAATAGTTATTAAATACAGGTGAGGATTTTAGAATTGCATCCATCACAGAGAAAGACTGCCCTTCTCTATTCGTCTCTTTGTAGTGAAGACAAACATATGGAGACATATGGGGGCAGGTCCTCAGATGGTGTCAATTGTCATAGCCCCATCAGTGCATGGCTATGGTTTTATTAATACCTATCTCTATGGATGCACTAGGTGGCACTGTGCCACAGGCTGTCAGAAAATAAGCATGGTCAACACACCTTCAGGCTTAAGCGTTAAAGTTATTCAACAGCAGGATTGTCCCCAGATATAAAGAGGGCGGGAGGAGCTGCATTACCACTATAAACAATTCATAATTTATGACAGTGAGAGACTTTCCAGCCTTTAAAGGGATCTCTCTGGCTGCGCATAGTTATTTTATGGAAGAGATTTGGAAATGGAAATTAGTAAATGTTTTTTTACACCAATGCAATTTGGCCCAGATCTTCAAAGGTATTTAGCGGCCTATCTCCCATTAATTTAATAGAAGTTAGGCATCTTAGAGAATCCTGGCCTTTGAAAATCTCCCACTGTATATGTAATGTTATAGATAGACACAGCATATAGAGCAATTTTGTTTTACAAACGTGAGTTTAATTTATACTCTGAATGTACATAGTTATCTTGGTGTATAAGAAAAAGAAAACATTTCTCTTTTCATTTCTACAGGGTCAGAAGTAACACTAACCGTAAATGAGGACATTTCTAGTACAGATGTACCAGCAACAAGTAGTGAACCAGCCACTCAGAATGCTAACAGCACTATTGGTACGTATGCTAATGAATGTCCTTGTAAGCCAAGCGACCATGTGTTTTAGTGAACAGGGCTGGTAGGCAGGGACTTCCCAGATCTAATCCAGGGTCTACCACTGATTTATTGCATTACCTTGGGCGAGTCATTTAAAGGCTCCACTGAGACTTTTCAAAGCTGCTTCAGGAATTTCAATGTCCAGTTCCAACCAGGCATCCAACTGTCCTCATGATTTAGAAAACATCCACCTCTGATTCTGGTTCCCATATTGTAAAATGGGGATCATTAATGTTCACCTGTCTCTCAGGGATGGTTGAGACTCAGCTACAGAAGGTGCTGTACAGTGCTTTGAAAGTGGAAAAGTCTAAGTATTGTTATAATTAATAGTAGCTAAAGATTACGGTGTCTTGTCTTCAGCGGGAGTTTACATGAGTCAGGAGTGAGGAAGAACTGAGTAAGAACATCAAGGTTTGACCCTAAGGCACTTTTGAAAACTCCAGCCTTCAATAGCATTTATTAGAACTGTAGCTAAGAGTTTCCACAAAATATACAAAACACACAAAATACTGACTTAGTAAGGCAGAATTTTTGTTGGGTCTGTCCACAGTTTGGGTATCTGATCAAACTACTGAAAGGGACAAAGAAGTCAAAATATTGTCTACTTTTATTTCTACAGAGCCAGAAAGAACTTTGAACATCACGAAAGAAACATCTGTTACAGATATACCAGCAATAAGCAATGAACAATCCACTCAAAACTCCAACATTACCACTGGTAAATTTCTTAATGATGGAATAACATTGTAATCTAATGAATTGAACATAGGGCTGGGAGCCAGGAACTCAAATTCTAAACTAACTTGTAACACTGGAATATTGGCCAACTTACCTAACTTGTTGTTTTTTCAGTTTCCTCAACTGTAAAACAGAAACACCACTTCTAAACCTACTAGAGCTATTTCTAGGCTTCATTGCTTGATCCTTCTACACTGTGGCAAGGATAGAAACCAAGTTTTATACTTAATACCACCTAAAGAATACAGAGCCTGATCTTCAACTCATGTAAATCAACATAGCTCTATTGAAATCACTGTTGCTATCCCAGTTTACATCAGCTGAAAATCTGGCCCATATACATTCCTCTGAATCATTAAATGTTGAATTAATACTGCAAAGTGTAAATAATATGGGTGACTGGGATTGGGCTAATCAAAGAAACACTTTTCATTTCTACAGGATCTGAAATGACATTAAATGTGACCATTGCAGAAGAAACCTCTGGGACAGAAGAACCATCAACAAGCCATGAAGAAACAAAACTGAATTGTAATGCCACCACCAGTAAGTTCTTGTTAATACTAAACATGAAATGGGCCTTCCTGAAGTCAGCCTGGTTCCCAGCAACCAAGTGTCCTCATCACCAAACCCACCATGAAGGACACTATAGAGCTGCCCTTGCTAAGAATCTCATAAGTGGGCTCATGGAGGCGAAAAGCAATGTCAGCATCTAGAGGCATTCAGCTAAATTCTCTGCTGGTCTACTGATTACAGTGGAGTTTTTCCCATTTTACACAAGCAGAAAATTTGTCCTGGTTCCTCCAAGTCAATGATGGGGAAGCTTACATTTCTGTTTTCTGTGTATTTCTTTTCTAAGATCCTGGACCAAAGCTGGCTAAACTCAATGAAAAGATGACAATGGATTATGGCTTAGACCCTGAAACCAGTCTCCAGTATTGTCAACTTGCCCCTTTTTGTGGCCAGTACGTTCTCAGACACAAACTTCAAGAACAATCTAATCATTAGGCTTAAAAATGATCTCACGTTATCGACATTGTCCACTCCTTTTTTTCTGATGAACAGGCCTCGGCCTTCCTACCACATCCGCTGGCAATTCTCTAATAGACAGTCCTCATCTATTAGCTAAACATCACAGGTAGTAGCTACCTAACTATATTAAAATTATTTCTTTTATAGAAACCGATCTTAATTCTGAAGGAATTAAACAAAGGCAAACAAGTGTTTTGTTGCCCATCCTGGTAGCGGTCCTCATTTTTGTGATGCTCATCATAGTCCTGCTATTCATGAAGAAGCTGAAAAAAGCACACCGAGTTTGGAAGAGAGGTGAGTGATTGCACCATCTAAATCTCCAGTAATGTCTATGTTTAGGATGGGTGTGAGGGACTGGAAAATTAAGGGAACTGGTAACAGGATGTCTGGATCATTGGTTAAAATCAAGCCTGCATCAGTGGTGACTGAAAGTTGTTCAGGATCCAAGGGGAAATGATTGGTGGTCTCAGGTGAAGCCTCGATGGACAATAGTGTTTATCACAAAAGCCACCAGCAATGATTGGCACTAATCAGTTCCTTTTTGATCGTCCAACCACTGAATGGACACGAGGACTGAATTGCCCTCTTACCACTGGATATTCTTCTATCTGGTCGTGCAGGGATGGCGGGGTGGCCAAATGTATGAAAAAAAGCTGCAACTTCTTATTTGCATTTGTTATCAACACAGAAAATGACACTTCAGAACAGACACTGGAGAGTTACAAATCCAGGTCTAATGAAGACAATCAAGCTCCTGAGAAGAATGGACAAGGTAAGCTACCACCATGACCCCAAGCCATTGAAGCACCCATTGAAATCAGAGTTTTGCTACTGACTTCAACCAAACCAGGTTCAAGCCAACCTCATTGTTTAGGAAAGATTTGCAAACAGTGAATCTTAAGCTTCAATCATATATTTTAGTCAAACCATTTTTTTTATAGGCTCAATGCCCACTGCAAACACATGACTACTCGCATTCACCGCAATAACTGGGAAACCCATTACAGTTTACATTTATGCTTAAAGCTTTTGACTGGGATTTCTGAAGGAGTCTAACAGTTGTACAAATCCCACCCGCATTCAGAGAGCTGGGTGCCTAACTCCCATATGTGTCTAAAAATCACAGCCTTTATTTGGTTTTTATTAAATGTTATTGAGAGTTACATGTTCATAAATATTGTAAATGACAAATGCTCGCCTCTAAACTCATTAATAGTATTTGGGGGTGATGAGACGTGAAAGATAAGGGAGGGCAAGGAGATAAGACCTTGCCTTTTCCATAACATTATAGGTGGTAAAATGCAGCAAAGCAGGGGCTACCCACATTTCAAGACACCAGAACCTCCTTGGCAACTTGCCGTGAACCTAAGGGGCACACCTTCTCTAGGGAAGTGGTGGACACTCCATGCCTTGTAGTCTTTAAGTCAAGACTGGTGTCTTTCTAAAGAGTATGCTATAGCTCAAATAGAAGTCATGGGCTCAGTGCAGAAATTATTGGGTAAGGTTCCTTGTCTCGTGTTATGCAGAAAGTGAGACTAACTGATTGTAATGCTCCTCCTAGCATTAAAATAGATAAATATTTAAAGAAATATTTTATCAAAAATAAATAAGAAAACAGGTAATATTTGGTGGGACTTTTACTTTTGTTAGATGAACAGAAATTGCTTGTTTGCTGATTTCATCAGCAAAAAACACCTGCACTTCCTGTATCTACAGAGTGAGGACAAAGCTGATGAAGAGCCAGCTGTGGGCTGCATTTTAAAACTCTGTAGGACACCTGGCTGTAAAGTGTATTCCTTCTGTACCATTGGAATCTATATAAACACATGCAGCTTTATAGCTAAAAAGTCAAGCTAGTCAAAAAAAGGGAAGGAAATAATTCATTTTTTTAATTAAAAATGTCAACCTTACCCTTGAAAAATTTTAATCAGCTCTATAATTGGTAGAAGAATTAGAGAAGGGGAAAAAATCAAATATTTGTCAAAAAAGGGGAAAGATTTTATTTAAAAATTCAAAGTATTTCAACTAGGTTTAGTAGAAGGAACCAATTATTTTCTTGACCACAAATTAACCTACATTGGCTCACATCTGCCAGCTCACTCACTCTTAAAAATTCCTAGTACTACTGTCACTGTAATATCTATACACAATCTCTTTTGTATTTATCAGTAATGTTGTAGCAAGAATCAATTTCCATCCAAATAAATGTCTACACAAAGACATCAACAAATTTGCATTTGTCTTCCAGTTACCAATCAGAAGCCCAGCATGCAATACGTAACTGAAGGATATGCAGGAACAATAAAGTCAAATTCAGAAGGAAGAGATGTTTCAGCATTTGAGAAACGGCTGGCATATGGAAAAGAAACTAATGTATAGAAGTCAAGACTTGGTGGCACATTGTACTATGTACAGAGTCAATACGATGTGTTCTTATATTTATAGTGTCACTAATCTGATATATAAAACTGCCAAACTGTGACGCATCAGCATCACAGCAGGATTTCAAACAGAGGAAGAAATGCCTGATAAAATGGCTGGTCTCAACCTGGATTCTAGTTAACGTTAAAAAGAGGTAGCTGGAAGAGGTGCTCATGGGAATCCATTAGCAGTGCATGCTTTCAATTAGCTATTTAATCAGCTATTTAAATCAGCAGATTTAATTCACGGCTATCCTAAATGGATCAAACATATACCAGAGCAAGTCATTTCCGCAGCGAGGGTTGTGATAATGAAATGCACAACCAGCAATCATAATACAAGATACAAAATTACTGAGAGGTTCATGAAACAGTTCTGCAGACTCCTGAGATGCACTGTCTAATGGTGAAACTGGGCGTCAGGAATTTCTGAGAAAGCACTTATGGACAATATTTTTGAACTTAGATGCCTAACTTTGGACACCCAATGATATTTCACCTAAGCCAATATTTAGCTAATGAAATAAAAACATTGTGATTTTAGAGGTGCAGAGCAACCTGCAGTTCCTGTTGACTTCAAGCATTTCTGCCTCAGTTACCCACGTATAAAATCAGGATAATATTCCTTCCCTGCCTCACAAGACAGTTGTGAGAATACTAGTTGTATGTAAAGTGCTTGACTATGAAACCTATAGTTACTAGTCCTGTCTCCACAGTCGTTTGCCTTTGGAGGGCTTCCATAAATGTTACTGAACACAATGGGGTGACACAGGCATGGATGAGGGTACAATTTGGCCTTCAGATCTATATTTCTGTTGGAGCTGTCAAGACCCAGGATGAGTTTGTGGGGCTAACTGTTTCCCTTGCAGACCGAGCGAATCCGATATGAAAACCAATGAGACACAATGACTAAGGAACCCCACATTGTCACTGTTAGTAATGTTTTAACACAGAATCACACTTCAGTGAGAATTGCAGATCTGAATTAAGTCCAGGCTATGAAATTAGATTTAAGGTAATCCTTAAAAGGATATTGCTCTTGTCGGATGATAGCACTTCTCATCACTGGTAACGAGTGAAAAACAGACTTTTGACTAACCATAGATGTCACTGCAATTATTGTTAGTAGTAATATGGTTTTAATGCTGGAATATGACTTCATGTTTGACGCAAAAGCTGTGTGGACTCCAATGTAAAAGGCTACCAGTTTCCAGCAAGTTTTAATATTGGTTTAACAATAAGACTTGAAGTGTTTAATATTTAAACAAAAATGTGAAAGAGCATAAACAACTCTGTTTCTAAACTTGGTTTGTAAAATGCTTTGTAATGGTGAAGCCGGGTGTTTGTGAAAAAATAATATTTCAAATCCTGATCTTCCAGTTCCATTGGCACACAGTATCCCTTTAACTTTAAGGACAGTTCTATGTGTGGAAAAGACTGCAAGATCAGACAGCGTTGGTACTGAGGCCTTGGAACGACAGTCTATTTTAAGTATTCTTAGATCCTTTACATGTTTAAAATTTCAAGTGAATGCACTTTAACGCTTGTCATTATTGTAAAAATGTTTATTTCCTTTATTTAAAGTAGAGTAGCACTTTACGCATTTAGACACCACAGTTCTGATGAAGACCATCTGAGAGCCTAAATAGATACAGTATGCACATTCCATGCTTCAGTCTAGGAAGATTTAGGATACTTTTAATTGAAGTTTTGTTTCTAGCTGTAGTGGTGGGGTATTGGTTTTGTACTCTTCCCCCTGGCTTGTAGCAGACATGCCTTGTAGCAGTGCTCAAATTCTGCCATTCTATTAGTTCATGGTTTTCCTTGGTGAAACTTTTGGTTGCTTTTCTTAAGATAAGTTACCTATTCAGAGTTACTTTTTTAATAAACCAAACATAAGTGTCAATGTACAAACTTAATGTCTTCTTTTTTAAAGAATAGTTTGGTAGTGCCTCAATACATACATACCAATAAAACAGGTATGGTGATATGTACACAGAAACCAAAAACTACTGACTCAGTGATAATAGGTGGAACACTACATACCACATCCTACACCAAATAAACCAAGTCAAATCCATTAAGAAATATTGATTTTGCACTATCCTCAGATGAAAAGTATTTGATTTCTTCACCTCTGGATTATCTTCAAATATTGAACAAATAAATGCCAAGTAACTATGTAACTGGCATACAAGTTATTTTTAGCATCCATCAGCTTTAAAATGGCTGGTACATCTCACATTTTAATAATCCAATTGTTTAAGGAGGCGGGCTCTGGACTATTCCATTATAATAACCAATCAAGTAGTTAGCAATGGATGTATTAATAAACAGTGACATTTGGGCTTGTTTGAACTTCATCATATTTTAATTATTCCCCTACTTTTATTATTTTTAAACACCAACACTGTACAAGACAAAGAAAGGCATGGTCCCTGCCTGAAAGAGTTTATAATTTTAGGAAACATTCTTGTACATACTTAACTTTAGTCACATGAGAACCGTTTAACTCAATGAAACTATTTACATAACTAAAGTTAAGCATGTGTGTGACCTAAAAAGCAACAGATGAACTGGGGACCACAGAAGATGGTGCTACTTCAAAACCATTGTTGTTGTAGTTGTTATAAAGGGGGGGTTGTGTAGTAATGCGACATAACAAAACTAAAGCTTAACTCTAAATCACTTTGATAGCACCAACACCTTAGCAATCCACAATACCATTAGGTCCATGCAGTGAAAGTAAATTATAATATGCATATAGTGCCACATCATTCTAATTACATGCACTACTAAGTAGCATCAGATTTGAACTAATGGGCCCACTAATCTAACCCAACAACATAATCTCCTATTACAGATCACATCTGAAGTAATGGTAATTTACCATATTCTTAATGGGGTTTTGATCTTGTTGAAATGTAATTCTATTTTGCAATACTTTACCATCTAAGAGATGAGCCTTTTCTACCATCTCCTGTATTCCATTCATGTGCAAATTTGCCGTCATTAATGATTAGGCCTGTTGCTGTGTTGTGAGGTTTTTGGTTGTTTTTTTTTTTTGCTTCATTTGAAAATAATAAGCCTATACTCTATAAAATCCAAAGCTGAAGAAGCATATATAGCCTGTTATACTTTTAAATCCTGCTAAATATGTTATACACAAAGAATACTAACTTTAACCACTAATTTTAATCATGCTGATAATCACATGGTTTCTTGGGTATGGGAAATGATCTTGCATTGGCTATATCATCAGAGGTTAAACTCAGAGCAACAGCAGAATACAGTCCAAAACATTGTGCCAACGGGGACAGGAATGAGTTGAACCACTCACCCCAGAACTGTATTTAAGTGAATGGTCTGAAACAGCTCTCATCGCGTGTGAAAAAAGCTGGCTTGCCTGGGGACTATGGCCCCAGTGAAACTTCCATTAAAATCAAGGAGAGTCTTTCCACTGACTTCCTTGGAATTAGATCAGGGTCTATGCACTTGATTCTGGTCTTGCAGTTGTTGCAAGTCAGGACTAACTCAGCTCAAATCTGGTGTGAGGACAAGTTCAGGCCTGATGGTCTCCTATTCCTTTGAAGAACATGGCAACCTGAGGACCCTTAACAAGAAAAATTGTCATGTGGATTCTAATATTTGAGGTCTATTTCACTGCAGGTCAGGGAATGATATCTAGCTCCTATGTAGCACTTTGCATGACAAGATCTCAACCTGCTCCACCAAGGAGCTGTCTCATTGTCCCCATTTGGTGGAGGTAGGTTTGATAGGAGAATGACACTGATCCAGTGGCGGGAGCAAGGGACAAGGGCAGAGAGGGTGTAGCAGGGCTTGAAGGGGTTTACATTTTATATAGCTTCTCCCCTTCTTTCTCTCCTTCCTTTCTTATTCCTCCTTCTCTCCCTCCTCCCCCATCAATTCCTCTTTTCCCCTTTCCTCCTCCCTGCCCCCTAAGCTCCCTCTGCCCTGCAGCGCCCACCCCAATCTCAGCTCTGGGTATCTGGACAGCTCACCCAGGCTGGAAGGTACCACACAGACGAGCGGGGGACGTCTGAGGGGGGACTGTCCCATTCAGCCGGCTAGTAGGTGCAATGGTAGGCGGGGTTTTGCGTCTATGTACCGCTGCCATGGTGACACTAGGCTAGCAGCGCAGCCCGGGGGGCGGCGAGCGGGTTCGGGAATAGCTCGTTGCGCACCCGTCGCTGGTGGGGCGGCTGCTCTGCAAGGGTCAGTGAATGGGGGCGAGATGGGGGAGAACAGGGGGAGGGGCAGGAAGGATGGGGGGGGTGGATTGAAAGGACTGGGGAAGGGGTAGAAGGAATTGGAGCGGGATGAGGGGCAGAGAGGATTTGGGGGTTAGGGGAGAGGATTTGGGGGAGGGGAAGAGAGGACTGGGGTAGAGGGTAGAAGGGGGAGGCAGAGAGGATTTGGGGGTGGGAAGAGGACTTGGGGGTGGGGTGGGAGAGAGGACTGGGGAAGGGATAGAAGGGAGGGGCAGAGAGGATTTGGGGGTTAGGGGAGAGGATTTGGGGGAGGGGAAGAGAGGACTGGGGTAGAGGGTAGAAGGGGGAGGCAGAGAGGATTTTGGGGGTGGGAAGAGGACTTGGGGGTGGGGTGGGAGAGAGGACTGGGGAAGGGATAGAAGGGAGGGGCAGAGAGGATTTGGGGGTTAGGGGAGAGGATTTGGGGGAGGGGAAGAGAGGACTGGGGTAGAGGGTAGAAGGGGGAGGCAGAGAGGATTTGGGGGTGGGAAGAGGACTTGGGGGTGGGGTGGGAGAGAGGACTGGGGAAGGGATAGAAGGGAGGGGCAGAGAGGATTTGGGATGTGGGGAGGAGAGGATTTGGGGGAAGGATCAAAGGGGGGCAGTGAAGATTTGGGAAGGTGGAGTGAGAGGACTGGGAGGGGATAGAAGGGAGGAACAGAGAGGATTTGTGGTGTGGGGAGAGGATTTGGGGAGTGAAGTGAGAGCACTGGGGGAGAGGTAAAAGGGAGAGGGGCAGAGAAGATGGCGATGTGGGGAAAGAGGTCTGGGAAAGGGGAGAGAGGATGAGCATGGGGTGAGCAGATTAGTGGGAGGAGGGAGTAGCAGAGTAGCACATATCCACTGTTGAGTTTCTTGTTCTTTTCAAATTTGCTCATCACAGTGTGTATTAATCAGTAATGAAAGGGTGGCGGGTGCTATTTTACAATGCAACACCACTATCCAGGAACCGGATTTAGGAAGGATGACAGACTATGAATAACTACTTGTATCAGCAAAAGCAGAAACTAGATTTTCTATACAGGCAGTAGATTGAAATTGACTTGATTTTTGAAAGTTTCACTGCTGCCTACAATGTTCTGCAACAGAAGCAGCAAAGCTGACCAAATTTGTAAATTTCACTTTGCTTCTGCTTTGAGAAAACAGGTACAGCAAGAGAAACAATGGAAATGGCTGTCTGAAATCTATGGCTGAAAAGTGCTAATTATTAAAGTGCTGTCTCTGAGTATACAATATACTTTACTAAAGTAAGTCACCATCATCCCCATTTCACAGATGAGGTAAATGAGGTACAGATAGGTGAAATAATTTGCCCAGTGACACACCGATTCAGTGGCAGAGCTAGCAGCAGAATTCAGGTCTCCTGATACTTGCCCTGTCCACTGGACCACCCTTGCTTTCATTAGTTTGCATTTGTAAGGTTGTCTTCACACCTGTAAGAGCTAGAAACTTTAAAAATGACTGCTTAATTTCTGTAGAAATTGATGGGTTAAATCCTGCAGCTCATCAAATAAAGTTTCTTACTCATCACTGAGTGGGTGAATGAATATTTCAAGCCCTGCTTTATGTTAAAACCAAAGCATAGCTAACGTTTTAACAATCTATACACACTAGTTGATTCATTACTCCTTAGCCCACAGTGTACATATAAACTCCCAACATAGATCTGCTATTACATATAGTATGGTCCATGCCAGAGAAAGGATACTTATAGATATCCATCACTGTGTTAATTAAAGGCCTGATGAAGAGCAACAATTTTATGCCATAAGAAGTGTTGCCCCTGGAAAACTAAAAATTGATGCAGTGACGTACCTGACACATGGCTTCCTATACCCATACATTAAAATTAAACTTATGTTCTATAAATAATCATTTTTAATACAAACAGACTTTCTTCCTGCTGCATCAAGCACTCCCCTGCTGCTGTAATTTAATACAAAAGAAAATGGCACTAAAATGTCAACAAAAGTTTCCTATTTTCAAATGCTATCACTCTGTGTTTTAACTCAGCCATTTGATCTCTTGTATATATAAAAACTTGTCAATATACTTTTGTAAGTAAATATTCTTTGTCCTTGGCTTATATTTAGAGGGATATCACTATAGATAATCCTAGAGGGTGTAAGTAAGATCACTAATGTAGAACATATGATAGAACACCATCCCTTGGAATCTTGCAACTAAAATCTGTTGCCTTAATTTTATTTCCATGAAAATATGTTTAAGCAGATTTATTATTTTAGGGTTAAGTGAATTGTCACTGTCATTTTAAAATAATGATTAAAGGTTCTATTTTGCTACACTTACTCATGCTAAGTAGTAATTTACTACGCAGTTAGGCCCTAATCTTGTGAACACTTGACTCATGCTTAACTTTACTATTAATAGTAGTCCTGGGATTTTAAATGGGACTATTAAAAATAGTAAAGTTAACTACATATGTAAGCGTTGGCATTATCGGAGCCTTAGTGTCATTGATTTTCTATTGAACAAAATACTACTGAGTGTGAGTGGCAGACATGCTACCTGAATCATTAATAAATAAAGGAGTGCATCATCTTTGCAGGATCAAATTCTGAGTCTGCCCACAATGCTACTGATTGTGTAAATAATTTGATAGGACTCATCTAAATATGTAACAACCATAACTGTTACTGACTATTTCAGTGAAGAAATTGTTTGTTTACATTTAGTGTCATATTTCCTAAATACAGGTCTGGTCTACATTGCAGCACAAAATACGGAATGAATTCTTCACATGTGAATCATATTTTTCCACTCTTTCCTTTCTATACATTGGCAACATGAATAATAGTTCATCTCAAAGAGTATTAATCCAGCCACATGGTCATCATACTAATTTAAAAGGACCATCTTTAAGTGAAGGTAACTGGCATCCAAGTCTACATGACTCTCAGGAGTCTGATTCTGAAAGCCTTACTCAAGAGATACAATATCAATTAGAACTTCAAAAACGGATTTATGAAAATGAAGTACTGGTAGGCCAGTCTTCTGATGAGCTGGAGAATGACAGTTTAGACGAAGATAGTCTGGAGGAGAAGAGTCTGAATGAATCAGAAGGAGGAAATTATGACAAAGTACCGTTTTCAAATGACAAAGATTATGGAAAACGGAACTGTAATAATGAAAGGTAAGGAATATATATTTTAGTGTACAGTTATGATAGGCCTGACTGTTCATGTGCTAAGTCTGTTTTAGGCCATTTGGGTAGTGAATTAAAGCATGCATAAATATAATTTACACCTACCTAATAGAAATAGTTAAATTGACACAAAGGCTATATGTCAACCAGGCCTTAATGTGAAGGTGAATTCAGGGCAAAGTGTTTTGAAATGTACTTTGTTGCTTTAGAAAAGAAGGGAAAGCAACCATTCTTTTTTCACTGATGGCTAGCGGGCACTGTCTACATTCCCATTCGGGAAAGTAATGGGAAGTCAGATACTAGTAGATTTTCTATACAGTGGCTGTAGATTGAAATTGACTTGATTTTTGGAAGTCAGAACCTGCCTTACACCTCTATACAAGCTACCTAGACATTGGTTCTGGGAGTGAAAAAATAGGTGGGTCTTCATACCCACTTTCTAGCCCTCAAGATAGGTGGGCAGGGAAG
The DNA here is from genome assembly GCA_032164245.1 of Sternotherus odoratus. Classification (NCBI taxonomy): domain Eukaryota; kingdom Metazoa; phylum Chordata; order Testudines; family Kinosternidae; genus Sternotherus; species Sternotherus odoratus. The sequence goes on from JAVMKO010000019.1 coordinate 6,869,620, forward strand.
TGTAGGGACATAAGCAGAGCCAGCCAGTACAGCTGAGCTGATGTAGAGGAGTGATACAATTTTCTGCTGGTATAGGCCTGGTAAAAATAGACATCCATTCTTCTCTATGAGCTCTATCTAGAGCCCACTTAAACCTGTGGAAGGAGTCCCACTAACTTGAATGGCCTTTGGATCAAGCCTTAAAGCACTTACCATAAGGCACAGGGTACTTGTTTAAAACTGGCAGCTGGTGACTGTTGTCCTTTTCTATGCAGTTGATAGGATGGGGCGTCTTTCTAACTAATTTAAGAAATGCATGTTTCACTTTTACATTCAGAGAGTGATTTTTAATCACTTTGGTTTGCTGTGCTTATATTAGAAAATTTATGTTTAAAACAATATTGAAAAACTGGAGGATTGAACAGATGTATTTTTATCCAATAACTATATAAATGCAAAATTAAAAATTCCAGCGGACTGTCTGTCATCCTCATACAAGCATTAACTTTATACATAAAATAAAATTGAATATGCTGTCATATGCATAAAAGGTTTAATGCTGAATAAATTGGGAATAATTGTTGTGTTTAAGAGAATTAAATTAAACCTGAAGCAATAATAATGTGCCATTTCAATTTAACTGTCTGCTTAAAATAAAGTGTCAAACAAATGAAGGCTAAATGATTAATAGCATGCTTTTATTCACCTCCTCAACAGGCAAAATGGCCAGTTACTGAACATTTTATTGTGAGTGCAAAGGATGTTAATTGTGCTAGAAACATGTTCTAATTTTAGTAATTTTTTGACTGAATACTATGCTGAATATGAGGCTCTTCATTAAATGGAAATTTGATTTTATTTTGTTTGAAGTTATCACAGTAAGTACTCAAATACAGTCCATTAACTGGAGCAAATATCATAGTATATGCATATGAAACCTCCTCTCTACATCCATTACTAACCTAGGAATTTGAAGAGGAAACCCTGCATCTGTTGTCTGCTCATCAACAGAAGTGTTGAATACGGAGTCCATCTAACCTTTATATCAAATGTGGGGGAGGAATAAGAGGTGTGTGTTTTGTCTACAGATGATTAGAGATGAAGGAGCTCTTCACGCTCATTTTGTTCCAGTGTGATGACCTGGACTACATAATACAATCAAGCTGCTGTGCACACATTTCAACACAATAGAGCTCTTTGGAATCATATTTTGTTATTTGAGTGATTGTTTTTAGCAGAATATTACATATTTCTGTGCTTATGTTGTTTCAAAACAGGCATTTATTCTTGCATATAATTTACATGTGTGAATAATGATGATGTTTTAAGTCTGCTGTTGTTACTTCATTGGTATAAATTGTCAGGAATTGAAACACTAATCTCAAGTACAAAGTATATCAGGTCACCGATGCTTCTCTGAAACGAAAAGCATCAATATCAAACTAGATTCTATTTCATATTTAGATCAGACTGTATATTAAAGTACATTTGTAACTAGTTTGGAAAGTGTTAATAAATTTGAGTAGATGCTTTAAAAGTTAATGGTTACAGAGTTTATAGAGTTTAGCAGGCCAATAGGTTGCTCATAACCATGGCTTGAAAGCCAATAAGAGTGGAGTGCTTGACTTCTTAAGACACCATTGAAAAACCCACTTTGTTTGTGGACAACTGACCCTAAAATGTGGTTCATATTGCCAGTTGAGATACTGCTAATCAACACTTTAGATTAGTCCTCTCTCTCTCTTTCTAAATTTCTTTTCTGGTTTGGGGCTTTTTCCCATAGGTGCATGACATAGTTCTGTTCCTCTTTCATCTCAACTACAATCTGTATTCTACACAGAAGACTTTTGGGAAAGCTCTATTAAAATAGAAAAGTACATATCTTGGCATTTGCATTTTATGGCATTGCATGGTAATGAATGGAGATAATGCCATAAAATCTATAGGCTGTTCCCTCTTAGGTAACCAGTACTCATGAAGGATCAGTGTTAATTGGAATATCACTTTTCCTCAGAGAGCAGAGACTCTAGAGAGTGACTGGAATTTTCTGTGGAAGATAAACAGTAATTATTGCCTCTTCTAATTTATGCCCTCTTAAATGAAATTTTACTGGACAATTGGAAAAGGTAGTTGTTGCATTTTTATAATTGCATTTTCTGGCTGTTCTTTCCCTTTTCCACTTCCACTGTAAGCACCATGATGAATTTATATAAGAAAAATGTGGTATTACTTGGTCAGATTTGATAGTTTTAAACCTAATTAGAATGTAATGCTAATTAAAATTAAAGCTGAAGAAGGTGGTCTTTGTGGCTCTTTGGCTCAAGTTCAGTGTAACAATTGGGGCATTAATCCTGAAAATGGTCTCATATATGAGAAATTGTACACACAACTGGTCTCATTAAACTCAACAGAACTGCTTACATGTGTCAAGATATACATGAGTGAGGGCAAAGTCTGGAATATTAAACTGGTTAGATATAACTTATTCAAAGTGCTGAATAGTTTTTCTCTTTTTAAAATGTTAATATTTCTTTTCTGGTTTTCATAGCAAACAGCAACCTACGGACAGATACTGTAACCTAAGATACAATCCCGATTGGAAGAGCAATAAAGAGGGAGCAAAATTTTCTGAACTGAATAGAAGACACCATATTGCTGAGAAAATCCCACAGGGCTCCTCTCAGGACTCATCTTACCTCCATTCCAAGGATGTCTTCGAGGAAAATAACCAGCTGGTAGAAAGACAAAATGTATCTTCTGCATTTGATACAGAATTATTGAGCCTTGATGATCAACCTGTTGGGATAAGCAGTGCACCTTTTAGATTGCATACAAAAGGATTGCTATCAGCAGGTGATTGTCAATATAAACACAGTTCCAGTACATACAGTGATGTTTTTTCTCCTCGAAATGTAGAAGTTCCGCAACAGAGAGCAAAAAAAGACTTTGTGGAAAAAAATAAACTTACTTTAGGATTAGCTACACAAAAACAGGATTCTTATCTCCATCTGCACAGTAGAAAGCGAGAGGAAGTTCATCAAGGGCAGGTGGGTAATGCATTTTTTTTAAAACATCTCCTGACAGGTTATGAACTAAGTGGATGGACCAGTGATTAAAGGGGCACACCTACTAAATCTCTTGGTTTTCCAGGGTGATTCCTGGATTTTCTGCCAATGACATGTATTTCCATAGCACAACTGATGAAAGAACCCATTTGGGCTGTGTATCTTACCTGCCCTTGATAGGATGATAGTGTTCTGTGGTGTTCATATACCCAGCTGTAGCTTTTCAATGGCCCCCAGTTGTGCTATGGCTTCTAGAAAGCTGGCTATGTCACCTGCTGTCTGTGCAGAAGCCAAGCCTTACTCTTATTCAGTTGAACAGTGGGTAGGAATAGTTTTCTCTTATACAGGTTCAGTGAGAGGAAGGGCAGGAGAGAGGTTCCTCATGCCATTTTCTCAAAGCTCATCTATGCAACAGGGGGCAAGACTTGAATTTTAGAGGCATCCCAATGGAGGACTCAAATCAATGCCCTAATTTGGACAAAAACTTTTTTGTGTCAATGCTAATTGATTACATTAGGTACTTTAGCTAAAAGCCTATTTTTTTTAATGGTTACCAGTCTCAAGATTATACGTCATGGGAGCAAGTTCCCAGTAGCAAGGGCTGTCATCTGAGAATGCCTTGAGGTCAGTCTTGAAAAGCAAGTTCCGGGGACCAGTGACCACATTGGCCAAGGACCTCAACTGTTCTGGCAGAACAGAAGGGGAGAGGTAGTCTCTTGGGTAATGAGCTCAGAACTATCTGTAAGATTTCAACATTTTGCATGAAGCTATCTGAATAAACTCCCCTGGCCTCATATTTTTTATAACTCTTAATTTTACTTGGTAATAAAGGGATAAAATTTTCCATCTTACTTGATTTGATTCTTCATCACATCTTGTTAATTGATTCATTCTGTTCTGCACTGGATTTGTTTGGCTTCGTTTACATGATTGTGTTAATTATGTGCTCTACTAATAATGTACGCACTTGTCTCCTTATGGGTTGCAAACAGGAGTGTTGCAGCATGAAAGAAAAATTACTTCTAATGGTAGAACACTGATAATACAATAGTTTTGAGAGAATCAAAAAACCTGATCCGATTAACAATATAAAAAGTGTGTTTTTGCAACTTTCTGATTGCTCTGATCAGAACAAAAAATAAAATTTATATTGTATGCAGCTTGAAAAATCAGAGAAAAGGATAATGATATGGTGCAGTCTGGGTGGATGCATTACACATTTACTCAGTAACATTTAGGTCCACATTTTTCCAAGAGTATCTGCTAACTGTGGAGGGGCCAGATTTTGCATGTCCAGACACTTAAAGCTTGATTTTCAGGTTTGCTGAGCATTTACAATTCTATTTTAAATCAGTGGAAGCTGCTTGTACTCTCATCCCTGGGAAAAGAAGGGCCTAGTTTCTCAACTTCCATTCTCAAAATTGAAACAACCAGCATTAGGGGATACTTTTGAAATTGTTGGTTAAATGTGCTGGACTACAATGCAATACAGCACTATCCATATATTATGTAATGTGAAGATCAGCAAGACAAGGTGGGTGAGGTAATATCTTTTGTTGGACCAACTTCTGTTGTGGAGAGAGACAAGCTTGAAAGCCACACAGAGCCGGTAAAAGATTTTTCCTCACCCACATTGTCTCTTTAATATCCTGAGTCAAACATGCCTACCACTACATTGCACAGATTAATGTAAAAATGGTAATTGCAACATAAAAAGTTACACTGTTGAGTTATACCACAGATTTCTCTGTAGTTGACAAAGCTGGGTAGTGAGACCTTCCATTGTAAATTATGTATAATTCTACAAGGCTAATGAACAGCTGATGCAAACACTAGAGGGCACCTGCTGTATGTATTACAACAGTGGAATAGTTGACCAGCTCTTGGCTAGAAGAGATATGAAGGCACTTTCTTCCCACCCCCCATCTATAATTCAATTGATGGCAACAATTATTAATTTAGATTAAGGCTAATTAAAATTTATGCTGATCTTTTATCTACCATTTCAAAACTCTGAAAATATATTTGTAAGCGATGCCTAACATTACATAATTATTAGTAATTAGTACTGGTATTGTTGTGGTAGCACCTGGAGGTCCTAATCAGGGATTGGGACTTAATTGTGCTAGAGGCTGAACATTGGTGCAGGAACTAGGTCTTATTATGTCAAAAGAGCTTACAATCTAAAGCCCTGATCCTGCAATAATATGTGTGTGTGTGTGTGTGTGTGTGTGTGTGTGTGTGTGTGTGTGTGTGTGTGTGTGTGTGTGTGTGTGTGTGTGTGTGTGTGTTCACACATGTGCACAGAGCCATGTGCCTATGCAGACTCCCTTTGACTTGAGTGGGGCTCCATGCTGGAGCATACAGTGCAGAATTGAAGCTCCTAAATAACAGATTAGGGATAACAACAAGGCAAGCACAAAGTAGACCACTATGATTAGGCTCATGAGCAGTCATCATTCTTTAATTTATTTTCATATGAGGCATTTTCTTTAGGAGATACATGGACTAGAAAGGTAGAGGTAGTTAAAAATATCCACTTTGGGACAAGACATTGTGGGCCAGGCTCTGTCCACAGTTAGGATACTGACTCAGTAGAATTACTCTGGAGTTACATTGCTGTGACAGAGCAGAATCTGGCATTTTGTGTGCATTAATATATCACTAAGAAAAGTATTGAAGCATAAGCTTTTGTAGGTGAATACCCACTTCGTCGGAAGTGGGTATTAGCCCACAAAAGCTTGTTTCAATACTTTTGTTAGTGATATATTAATGCACACAAAATGCCAGATTCTGCTCTGCCACAGGACTCTTTGACATATCACTGAGTACCCTAAACTGCAGGAAAAAACAAACAGAAGAGAGAAAAGGCCTGTTCTGCAAAACACATCCACCTGAAAAATGAAAGGTCCAAAAAATGTCAAAGTAATTAATCCCAGATGGACTGAGTTTTTGGGGCCATGTCATTTTAAGGAATTTGTTGTTTTTACAACAGCAATGCCCAAAATGTTCTTGGGGCTTTCCAAACAGCCCTTGCCCTGTGAGTATGCATCCTAAACACTGCTTGTAGGGTTATTACGGGGATGTGAGATGAAGAGAGTGGAGTATCGGGTGAGATGAAGAGAGTGGAGTATTGGGCATGGAAAAGATAGACCCCTTCAGGTTGACCAGTAGATTGAGAAGTACTGGATGAGAATGTATTGATGTATCTGAACTGAGTAGCTGAGCTGAGATAATGATTAGAAAATTCTCCCTTTGAACTGAGTGACTGGAGTTTGTGTCAAGGTTTGGGTTTTTTTAGTCTGGAGTTAAAAGTTTAGATAATCAAATATCTACTCAGATACATTTGTGGCTTTGAGGTCAAAGAGATGATGCAGAGATACTGATTTTCATGAGCTTAGATTTCAGAATAGATGGAAGGAGAATTGGTCATTATGAATTACAGTGATCTCTAGCCAAGCTGGGAGGGCTATATCACTTTCTAGTGGATCCTCACTGTCTAAATAAATGAACAGGTCTAACATTCTCTGAAGGAGTGGCATCCAGCCATCCTTACTGTACCATGGAGCCTTTCAAGGGTTGAAAAAAATGGGAGGGAAACCCCTGAAAAAGAAGGGAAAAAACACTAGATTGTTAGTGTGAGTTAAGATGTATTTTTATAACAGAAAGAACAAAAACCTTTATTCTGTCTTCACTTATGCCCTGTTTTATGACAGTGTAACTACATTGACTAGGGTGGGTTACTCCTTATTTACTGTGGTATACATTGGGCCCAAAGCCACAGAAGATAGGGCCCTTAATATGAGTATCAATATTGTCAGCAGGCTAGGAATCAGCAAACAATCTAAGTGGTATAATGCTTCTCAAACATAATTCATCTTAAAGTTTTCAAAACTGAATTGGACAGTCAAGACAGGGAAGTTAATTTGTTAACTGGAGATGACTAAATGAGAATAGTTAAGAAATGGATAATAGGCATTAGGGAAAGATGAGGAATATACAAAAAATAGCATCTCGGATACCTGTGTCAGCATTCAGATCACATGTTCTGGCTGTGATCTTTATAAACTGGATCATTTTCCACTTTTCAGCAAGTTAGAATGTCATAATTGTTAGCAACACAGTTAACAGTGAAGGATAGAGGGTATAAAATGTTGCATTAAAATATAGAGTGCTTTTCATGTAATTTTACTAAATCATGTCTGTAAAAAACTTACTATGGGGTAAGATATTTGAATGTTTGATACCGAAGAATCCTTATTCCAAGTTACTATAAGATTCAAAGCCCATTATATCTGTGGGCTATATATACATCCAAACATACTACACATGCGTGCTTATGGGCTGATGTGTATGTTCTTTAATTCATATAGCATTTCATAAAGCATCAACTTTTTTGCAGTGCTGCCTGATTCTCTAAGAACCTGATGATGAGTTTCTTTGAGAGAGAGAGAGAGAGAGAGAGAGAGAAGTAGCTGCCCAATCTAGCTCAGCTGTACTCAATACGAGTTGCTTTCCTCCCTACAAACCTCTTACTTCAAAGCGAGGAACATAATGTACAATTTTTTAATGGCTCTAGACCAAGGCACTCAGACTCTCTGTGCACTGCGCCTTACCTCAGTGTAAACACCTAATCAAGATTGCCTGCGCTTCAACAATAGCAGCCAAATGCAATTCGAGAACCACAAGCCTTTGAAGTCCTCACTGCAAAGGCCGGTTTTCTAGTCTGGGATAATGACATGCCATGATTGCTGTCTTTGTTGTATCTTTTCAGTAGAGAAGCAATTATGGGCCTCAATTTAACAGAATAGACATTACACAGCTTATGATGCTCAAAATGCAATTTCATTTGATCATTTTCTCAATTTGATTGGTATTAATAGAATAGTTCACAAAAAAATGCTGGCAGAGGTTGTGTCCTGTTCCTCTTTCAAAGAGATAATGTAGAAATATGCTTTACCTGCCCAGTAAACTATCAATGCAGTGAGTCAGTGGGTTCCACCAAAAACATCTTACCAATGAAACAGCTGTGTTTCTCGGTCTGCTGTGGAGAAGGAAACCTATAAAGAGTCTTCTTAATTTGTTAACTTCTTTCCTGTAAGGAGTGCTGCCGCTAGTAGATTCTTTCATTAGCATTTGAAGCAATATGCCTCACCTGAAATATCAGCAATAAGAGCCCCACCCAGGAGTGTGAATTCATTTCTGTTCATACCAGCTGACAGAGTTACCTGCATAGACCTGGCTACAGCATATTACCTGTTGCAGGGGTTCTCCTACTGTGCTCTGTGAATCATTGGTGGAGACAAAGCACTTGCTGTTAGAATCATAGACTATCAGGGTTGGAAGGGACCTCAGGAGATTATCTAGTCCAACCCCCTGCTCAAAGCAGGACCAACCCCAACTAAATCATCCCAGCCAGGGCTTTGTCAAGCCTGACCTTAAAAACCTCCAAGGAAGGAGGTTAGTCTAGAGAGAGGCTGGCCTGCTGGCAATGAATCAGTATTCAGTTCTTAAGAAACTGTAGCTTGACTCCTCAGGTGCTGAGTGTCTTCTGGGCATTCCTCTGCAATCTGTGGGAGCTGCATAGTCTTTCTGAAGAGCATGTGTGTCAGTGGTTTAGCTATAAGCCAGAGCATGCACAGGACTCTGCTATAACAGTCGGGTATTTTACCTGAGAACACCACCCACATGAATGCTTCTCAATTTCAAGTGATTTGCCCTATGTACCCAGTTTGTGGATATCTAGTACTCACTTCATTGTTTGGGTCATTAGCCTTAGGCAGCTCTGGTGTAATCCAAATGTCCTGCTCCAGATGGACCCTAAACAAGTTTGATTTAGTTGTCCCTTAACTGTGCTGTTTAGATTGCCATGCTGTTATAAGCTCCCAAGCCATTACTGCTATCTGTGGTCTTCTCCCAGCTAGGCTGCTGATTGGTGTGTGGGAAAGAGACAATCTTTAATAAACTGAGCTCAAGTTTCCACAGTTAGGAATTCCACTGGTCACAGACATCTTCTTTCTGTGGCCTTTCCCCAATTAGCCGTACCAATCATCAGTGGTGCTTAGTTATCCTTACTGCAGGCAGTAGCTAAGTAGAGGAGCTAGGTATGTTGTCACAACAGTGGTTGGACTGGTTAATTACCCAAATACTTGAGTACTGTATTGTTCTGTCATAGTTAGTTATGGATCATGGAAAAAGCATGCAGTGTAAGTGCAAACCAGGACAATATCCAGCAGTAAAGAGCCAGAAAGGAAGATAATAGGAACTAGACAAGATAAATTGTTGCTGGTTTCCCCCACCTCCCATCCATAGATCTTTTATGCTGTTCCTGGCCCCACTGCACTACCGCTGTGTATGACGTCTTGGATGGCTCTTAATATATGTTTTTCTTCTTTAGGTTTCAGATGTTAAAACTGCTGATGAGAGAGTTATTCAGAATGCCATTGACTTTCAAAGCAGGGCCCTGGATCCTGAAGACAAATGGCTACAGAGGTCACACCAACTGAAGGTTCTTTTCTGGGTGGAATATGAATGTGGTTTTTGGAATCTATAATGCAAACAATTATGTTCTTGATTTTTCACACCTCTAAATTTAACTTGTGGCAGATTTATTACTTTTTCTGTTGTAAAACTGATGCAACTGTGTGGAAAGTCAGGCTCTCCTGGTCTTTACGGGGCCAATTCCACCTGCTTTTACAGACCTTTTGTGTGTTTAAGATAATTATAACGTGGGTATGTCCCATCTATACAGGTAAGATCAAAAATTGTGAGAAGATATCCTGATATAGCAGAAATTTCTCTGCAGATGGCTCATAGTATAGTGGCCAACTGGGTCTATGTGACTATGAAGGGAGAAGTGTAAACATAGGGGGAAAACAAGATAAATACACTTATTTTTCTTGCAAGCTTTTCTTCTCCTTCTTGTTTTTGTGTTTTCCTTCTCCTCAGACACTTCCCCTCACACAAGGTGGCTATGAATCACAGGCTAAGCCCAGAATATTTGTCACCCCCTAAGGGATTTGGACACCTAGTTCCTAGAAAAGTAATGGAAATTTGGCATCCAAATTGCCTAGCCTTCTTTTAAAAAAATCTCTGTCCTAGTTTCTGTATTAAATTTATGCTGAAGTGGCTCAAGCAGATTATTTGAATTTCCTGCTGTTCAGTTGAAGCAAGAAGCTGTGCTCCTTAAGAGAGCAAACAGCAGTTTATGCTATTATTCATGGTAAAAGATGTTCTGTAGATTTCAAATTTCTTAGTGAAGGAAGAATTTTACAATGCTACTTGATCCATCTAAGTGGGAAAGCAATGGCTCAGTCACAGTTTGTCCTTGGTTCATGCTGAGATCCTGGAACCCTTCCATTGGTGGTACCATCGGTAAAAGCACTAATCACTATGGAAGAGGTCTAGCTAACAAATTATCATCTTGGCACCAGGAGTCAGGATTCCCCAGTGCTAAAGCTCTCACCAAAACATTCGGCTCTATATGTGGACTTAATACCTACCATTAAGCAGTTACTCTGAGTGCATATGCTATGTAGTGATTGCAAGGGTTGGTAACAAAAGAACCCTGGTGAGACTGGAGGATGAAATGGACTGAGAATGGCTTTGTATATTACCTTTAAGGAAACCTATATCTTTCCTCAAAAGGAACACCTGCTGCATTAATTGGGAAGATGATAAATCTTAAGTAAACCCCAGATTTCAAGTATGTTGCTTTGGATAGTGAGAGAGGTCTCACTGAATTTAAATTCCTGAATTATTTGTTCATTGTTGCTGGGATGACATGTTGCAGGATTTACAAGCACATGAATACTTGGTTTAATGATTGAAACAATTTAAATTGTGCATTTTGACTTGTTTCTTTGTCCACTGGAAACAAGTCTAAAAAATTCACCCTTCGAAAAGCTCTTGAGTAATCTAGGCTGTGACTGTGGATATTATCAATAAGGAAAGGGGTGGCTCACTTGAATTGAGACAACTACATGCAGACAATAACTCAAGGCAAATCTCTTACTATATACTGTATATTGCTTTAACTTTTAATTCCAAAGATATCTAAGGACATATTTACACTACATACGTCACATGGAGAAAATACTAATTTCATCAATATGGAGAACTTTTGACCAATATTTTGTCAGAGTAAAACTCTGCCACTAGCTCCTTTTACAGTATTTCAGTTTTTGCCATGTGGGAGAGGGAAATAATTGGCTGCCTCTATTTTTATTTATTTCTACTAAAAACCCTGACACTTTGACATATAATTAAAATCATAAACAGCAATAGCAAATCAGAAGTTAACACCTTTTGTCCATTCCCATTTCCAAATCTAGCTACAAAACAACCAGTGAACAGAGCCAAATTCTCTGCTGTTGTAAATTGACACTCTTCCATTGAGGTCAATGAAAGTGTCCAATTTACATCAGAAGAAAATCTGACTCCAAAATGTCTTCATTATACACTGGACCAGATCCTCAGTTGGTTTAAATTGAAGTAGCTCCAGTGAAATTAACAGGTTTGCCACAGTTTACAGTAGAGGAGGATCTGGCTTATTATACAAACAAGTATAGAAAAGTAAAAACAAGACAGCAATTCAGCATATGGTTAATCTTAAGTACATGCTTAAGTCCCACTGACTTCTGTGGAATTTAAGCATATGCTTAAGTGCTGTCCTGAATTAGGGCCTAAGGTTTGTGGATATAAAGAATCCTTGAATGAAAGGTGTTGGAGCAGCAAAAGGTTTGTGTAAGTTTAGTATGTAAGTTTTGTCTCCAAGATACCATTTAATGTGCATGCAAAATGATCATCATAGAATTTCACAATACTCTTTTTAGGATCACCAAAATAAACGGCCCCAGGCAGACAGAACAAAAGTAAATCGAGTGCTAAAAGAGAGATCTTTACCAGCAAATGATGTTCAGCATCCAGGAAGGTTAGCAGAACCAAGACCTGAGCATCACACCAATTGCAATGTTTCTGAATTTGAGACCTTCCATATGCATCCCAACTCTTCTGAAGTGCTAGAACTTGAACAAGATGACAATAGTTCACTGCATAATTGGTTACAAACAAATCCTTTTGTTGGTCCAATTACTCCTTTCATTAAGACTAGTTCAGCAGCAGATTGGTGGACACACTCAAATACTTCACAAAATAATTCAGATTTGGTAAACCGGAATCAGAAGCAAATCTCCGTGAACTTGGCTTCATCTAGGCACCATCTTGAACTACCAATGCATAAAAACGCTACTGGTTTGAATTTATCTCCAGCATATACTAGTGAAGAAAACAAGAAATATCAGCACAACCCCAGAAACAGATTGCCGTATAATCAGCAACATTTACAGAATAGTTATGTTTTGGAGCCTCTTCCACCTGATGAGTATGCCAAGGGTCACATGCTCCTAAACCAGAAAAGCATTGCATCTACTTATAATGCTCATTTTCAAGAATCGGTAAAAGACCAAGTTTCAACTCAGAATCACAGAAAGCAATTTTATATAGACAAGAGCCATCACAACAACTATGCTACTAATAGCTTGTGGTAAGGACCCATGTTTCAAAAAGTTATTAGCATAATGGTACATGATGCCAGGAAGTCAAATTAGAGAAGTCCAAGGAAGTGTTCAGAAAAATCTGATTCATTCAACCACAGTTATTTATTCATAACTTATAGTGTATTCATTAATGTTTGATTAACAAACAGTTAAACAGTATTTTTAAGCTTTCAATATCCTTGCCACTCTGACACATGAAATTCCCACTCATCTTACTGTGTTTGTACATGCAAGGACTGCAAGATCCAGCTTAAGAATAGTAACTTGAATGGTGTTCAAGAATGGTGATTTGAAAAAGCAAAACAAAAAACATTTGGTTGCATAATCCATAAACCGAGTCTAGAAGAGCCTGTTTGTACTCAACTTGGTTATATCAAAACCCAGCTTGTGGCAAGGTGGGGTGAAAATCCCAAATTGCTCCAATGCAATTCAGTGCACTGCCACTCATGGTTCAACACTTGTCTTTACTGGTATTCTTCTTAAAATCTTCTCCAATTGCGGGTCCATCAGAAATGGTGCTAGTGGTACAAGCAGCTGGTAGCATTTTTACCAATCCTGCACCTGCTCCATTTATCAAATTCCCATCAAAGTCAAAGGTTTTGTGTGCAGAACTTCTTAGAAGAATAAAATCTGACTCCGCTAGCATGAAAAAGGCATGAGAGGCTAAAACTATTTATATAGAGCTTGTATGTGGATTGATGGTAATAAATGGAAATTTTACTTTAAATGAACACAAAGGGCCTGATTTTCACCTACCTACCTTCCCCCAAAGCCCACTGAAATCAATGGATAGCTTTTCATTAACTTCAGTGAACTTTGGATCAGGTCCAGTGTTTGCCCCAGTTGACTTAATGAAGTTATTCCTGGCACACATGGGTGTGTGAATAAGATCAGAATCAGTCACAAATAGTCATGTCCATTTCTGATGTTTTGAAAGTTTGCATGAGTAATTCAATGAGTTGAAAATGTACCCAGCAAACAATAGCTAAACGTTTTAAAAACGTTTGATTAGCAATGACAATGTCAGTTTACAGATTGCTTGCTGGGGCTTTGCATCTAGGCATGAGTAAACAATTTCCTTCTTGCATTTTATTTTAATTGAGGCCATCCCAGTCATCTTCTCAGAAGCCATTAGTGAGCCCTTCTCCAACCACACAGCTTATACAGATAATGGAACAACATCATCAAGAAATCTCTCAACTGGAAGACACTCACCTTGCTGAAAGACAGTTCTCTGGCTTCTTTCCACCTGTAAACCCAAGGATAGAAAGTGACTCGGAGATTAACACAGAAAGAAGTGAAGGAAGCCAAGTGAAAATTAGTCGCAGCAACTCTGAAGGGTACCTGCTGCAAATGGAAAAGCAAAAACAACTGAAAGAAAAAGGCACCAGGAAGGTAAGAAAATATGGGTGAGTTAGAAACCAATTTTGTATTGCTGTTTCCTCCTCTGGTTAAATTAGTACTTTGTGCTTGTCATCCATAGATATCAAAGCACTTGAAAATGGGTATTATTCCTATTTTACAGAAGGGGAATTGATACTCCAAGATGTTAAGTGACTTGCCCACCATCAAACAAGTCAGTGGCAGAAGTAGATATGGAAAAAAATAATAACTAGTAGCTGATCTGACCAACTCACTCTCACACTTTATATTCCAAGGAGTTGAAACAATTCAGCATTGCATCTTTCCACTCCACTTTTCAGAGCAGGTCACCTGTTAAAACACATGGGGAGTTGTTGATCTTTTAAGTTATTCCTGTCGTAAAATGATTAAGAAAGAAGCCATTTGTATAGGACAGCAGGTAGTGAGGCCTCAAGTCTGAATAAGTTATTATCTTTGTCATGCCCATTTGCCAGTCAGACCAAATCTCTTGGTTTCCAAGAGAATTCAAACTGAACAACGTTAAAAGTTACAGGTTTTGTGAAGCTAATGTTATAAACATTTTTCCAGGTCTGCTGACAATCCCATTGTGATCACTTATTAAAACTGAGCTCTTTGTCTTTGTGTGTCCAAATTTCATATTGTAACCATTTAACACTGATGCAATGGAACAATATAAAGATATTCTTGTACACCCATGACAAATTAAATGTTTAAGAAGTTAGCTTGTCTGCACTGAGAAATGCAGCTAAGCTGGAATAATTACTCATGTGCTTCATCTAGGAGGCAGTTTGTGCATTGATGCTTGACTGCCTCTAAGAAGGGTTAGCTGGATTAAGATAGTAACTACAGGACAGATTTCCTTTTCAAGCCATTGTTTTTGTCCTTTTTCCCCCGAATAACTTTGTCACAGTTACACGTCTAAATAATTTTGTGGAGAACTGGATTGTTTATGTCTCGCAGTACAACCCACATTAAACAGAAGTCCATACAAACACACCAAAGTCAAATTGTATTCACGCATATTTTGGCTTGAAAAATATATTGGAAATTACTACAGTTGCTTGAGAAAATCCTGGCTTTATTACATACAGCTAAATGGTTAACTCCCTATATTAGCTTCAATTTAAAAACCGATTATATAATTGTTCCATAAAAGAGTTCGGATACTTCCCTCAAACAGAAATCTATTATAATTTTGAATATAATATAGATTTCATTTGTTTGCCAGTTGGTCTGACTTACAACATGTTCATCATCTGAAGAAAGTACTTTTTTGCTGGTAGAATTTTTTGGGGCATTTCTGTAGCACTCTGTTATTGGAATTACTATAGTAGCAGGCCAGAAAGGAAATAAAGCAAACCAGAAAGTCTGGATTATTAAGCATTTTCACTGGCAAGCTTTTAAAATTTAGCCCAGCTATGAAAGTTAATTGAGTCTCTTTGGAACAGATGTAACGAGATCCAAGAATGCCCAGCCCTCCCCGGACAAGCCAGAAAAGCACCTTCTCCTGGAGCGAACATAATGGATGGCTAGAAACGGATTAAGATGAAATTCTGGTTCCCCACACAAACAACTAAAAAAAGGGTTTTGTACGGGGGATCAGGCCAGGGCAGGAGAGAAGTGAAAGTGCACCCAAACGGGAGAGTGGGTACAGTGCATTGGTGTGAGCTAGGTTGAGGCCATTGCAACAAAAACATAGTATGTGATCCCACTAATGAAGACCTTCCTTTTTGCCTGCTGCAGCCAATTCACTTTATTCATTGTCATTTTACGCTGTTTAACAGAATCCAGCTCATGAAATGTAACACTGGCAAATTACAAAGTGGAGGTTTGCCTGTTAGTCATTCAAATGTCCACACATGAAACAAATTACATTCATTCAATCTTAAGTTTCCTCACTTTAATTTATAGTAAGACATGCCTGCTCAGGGTAAAGACCTTTACGACTCTTGCATTACTGAAGGAGACTTTTTCCCTCCAAACCAAGT
The DNA here is from genome assembly GCA_032164245.1 of Sternotherus odoratus. Taxonomy (NCBI): domain Eukaryota; kingdom Metazoa; phylum Chordata; order Testudines; family Kinosternidae; genus Sternotherus; species Sternotherus odoratus. The sequence goes on from JAVMKO010000019.1 coordinate 6,885,592, forward strand.
TAAAGGAAGATGTATTTGATTCTGTCTTTAGCCTTCTAGGCCAAGAAATTACATGAACCTGAATGTGAAGCTTGGAGGCCTTGGACCTGACTATGAAGCAGTCAGAGAGAAAGTAGGTGTCACAGATAGTATTTTGTCTGCTTTTTATATTGCAAAGTTATGCCAAGTAAACTGATGTAGAAAGCAATGAAGATGAAAGCACAGCTGATAAAGTGACTTAAAACTGCCTGGTAGGTTATGCCCTTAACTCAAGCTAAACATTAAATTCCAAAGGGGACCGTCCTTCTGAGTATTAGGAAAGCAGTTAATACATAGGTGGGCATTACCATCATTTATCAGTAATGACTTTATTTTCTTCCTAGTCATTATAAAAATATTAAATAGCATAAAACCAAGAACAGATCTCAGAGGGACCCCATCCGAAATAATCCAATTGAGGATTCTCCATTTACAATTAGATTACGCTCTAACCCCACTTCAATAGGTGCCATTGATTTTGTATCATTCTAGTTTCTTAATCAAAATGTCATGTGGTTACATCATTACATCAACACGGTACTGTAGTAGCCCATCTTCACCTCGTGCACTCTCCCTTGTCTCTGGTAGCAGAGTTGCATGGGGTCCTTGTTGGTCTCCTTTGGACCTGCAGCAGCCTCTCTCTGTCTATGTCTTCTCCTGACTCCCCCTCTGGGTGTTCTGTGGCTTGGCCCTCTAACCAAGTCACAAAACAGTTGAAATCCCTTCCAGCAGCAAGAGCAAGTCCAAATAAAAGTCCACACAGATCTTCAAACTAACAGCCCTTCCACCCCTCTTGGGCTTCACTGTAGTTCTCTTGTTGATTCTACCTCAGGGCTCCTCCAGCAGGAGCCTCAACTGCTAGGGTAGTTTGTTCCTCTGATATTTCCTGTCTATTAAACTCTATCCCATGGCTTCTCTCTGCCAGAGAGACCTGTCTTCTAGGCAGTCTCTCTTGACCTGAGCTCCCTCAGTCTGCTTATTAGGCCTAGCTCTGGCTCCTCTGACAGGGAGGCAATTAGTCAGTCACACCACCCACCTGACAAGGTGCAGAGCATGACTAATTGGGGTTCTTTCCCTTGCCTTGCAGATGATGGGGATCACACCCCATCACAGACTTTTATCAGCCCAACTCATAATCTCATTTAAAAAAAGGATATTGAGTCAGTTTGAGAAGATCTATTTTCTGTAAGCCTGTGTTGAGTAGCTTTAATTATATTTAGTATCAGAGGGGTAGCCATGTTGGTCTGGATCTGGAGATTTCCACAACATTCATCTGACGAAGTGCATCTTAGCCCACAAAACCTCATGATTCCTAAGATCTGTTAGTCTATACGGTGCTACAAGACTCTTTGTCGCTTTAATTATATTGTCCATCTAAACCCTTTATTAGAGTCCCATATCAGTCGTTCCATTACCTGGTCGAGGATCTATGTCCAACTGACAGCCTACCATTACCAAGTCATCTAATTTACCTTTTTAAAAGAACATTGGCACAACACAAGTTTTCTTCCAGTCCTCTGGATATTCCCCAGTGTGCCAAGACTTGTTCACTACCACCATTAACAGTCCAGATTTCCTTTGATATCATGGATATCTGTCCAGAAAACTCATGCATGCACATAAAAAGGGAGAAGTGTATAATAGAAGGAGAGACAATTGTATCTTTGATAGATTCATCCCTCTAGTTTTGTAATTCCCAAAAGCAGGTGTCCATTAAAGCCATTTTCAGCTGGTGAGTATCCAACTGAAGGCAAGTCCAAATGGCTTTGTTCTCGCTGTGGTAGTTGAAGTGTACATGAATGACTTTAACATGATTGAGCTGTACTGTCATTCACCATGCAGAAGCCAGTCTTACTGAACCTTGGAAGAGAAAATGAAAGTAAATAGAGTAGAGTAAGTGCAACTGGAAAGTAGCAGAATGCACATTACTCACTGTTAAACAAACCTCTGATCTTACTGTGCCAAAGAGGAGATGATTGTCAGAGAAAGGGCCTGAATGAAAAATATCATTTGACCTCTTCACTGCCAGGGATTTTACTAGTTATGTTAAGCAGATGTACATCTCAAGTGCTGCAAAACATATCCTATGTGTTCTTGCACCTCACTGATAAGACAACAACTATTTATATTTATATAGCGTCCTTCACAGAAATATCACAGAGCATTGTGTAGCTAAAATGATCAAATCACCAGCCCTTTGGAGCAGTTTAAAAGCTACAGTGATTTCTTCAGCCTTGCAGTAAATGAGACAGATTGGTCATCTCAAATCTAAATAGATAGAGAGCTGCATTGCTACAAAACGGCCTTCCTCCATACAGCAGAGGGTTCTGTCTCTTTTTAACACTTTGGCAACACTTGTTTAGCTTGTCATGCCAATGAAGTGTTATTAAACTGCAATGGGGGAAAAAATTGAATGTTGACACCAGCTCCTAACTGGGGCAAAGTAAAATACCTTGCTGAGCCTGAGAGTAACAAATGGTTGGAAACAGAGATAGAAAATTGGTTAAATAAATGGACTACAGTCATTCAAGGCTTTATATGCAGTAGAAAGACTTTAAAAATAAATGCAAAACTGGACAGGTAGCCAGTGCAACCATTTTAGAATGGAAGTAATATGCTGAAGCAGCTATGTGGCAATAAAGATGCAAACTGCACCATTTTCAATTAGCTGCATCCTCGATATGCCAAAGATAGAGCTCTTGAAAATAAAGAATTACAGTTATCTAACCTTGAAAAACTAAATTTTTAAGATCTTGCTGAGCAATGATTAGTGGCATTTTAAACAGCCTCACAGGTATAAATAGGAAAGTCCGTCACTAAAGGGGTTAATTAACTGGTCCTTCAAAACTTTAAATAACCATTATATTTTTCACTTGCCAGACAGAAAATTTAAATAAGCAAAAGGAATATGCAAAGCAAGTTAAGGAGCACAACATGAAGAACATTGCTACTGTGCAGAAACCATCAGCAAAACCTCAGATCATGTCATCATTATCAAGACATAAGGTCAGACTAGAAAGTATCTCATTAGATGGGTCTAGAACTCTCATTAAAGTGAAAGGGAAAGGGCTTGAGAGATGAGACTTTGCATGTGTCCATGGGCCTCAGAGAACTACAGAAAGTTAACTCCTAGAACAATTTTGGGTTAGATGCCAATAGACAGTCTCCTGCTGCCATTTATATTATCTTTTAAAAAGATCCTAGACACTCTTAATACAGAAAACTGCCCAAGGTCAGTTACCTATTTAATTATTTTTGTACAGTCCACATTGTATTCCTTCTCTTGTCAAGAAATTTATCAGCCTTCAAATTAACCAGAAATGAAATTTGCAAGGAACTCCATTAAAGTTAGTCTAAGCTTTATTTTAAAGTCTTCAAGCGTATCTCAGAATCTTATTTATCATTTTAGGTGTTTTGTAATGTAATTTTGGGGAACAACGGGGGGTCTATTATTGAACAGATCTGTTTTCTGAGGCTATGGAACTCACTGCCACAAGATATCATTCAGGTCAAGAGCTTAACAAGAATGAAAAACAGATTTGATCTCTAAGGCTTGTGAGAATATACAAAATTATAATCATAAATTTGTTATAAAAAGTTTTGGAAGGGATATAGACATGCATGCTTCAAGGCATAAATACAACATCTAACTAATGATGGTCAGGAAGCAATTTTCCTGGGGGCAGGTTATTCGATAACGGCAGAGGTTCTTGCTCCTTCCTCTAAAGCATCTTGTACTAGTCACTACAAGTTATGGAATTATTACACTCTTAATCTGATCTAGTATGAAAATTATTATGGTCTGCCATTTTAAAAGTGGTGTTCTGATTTTATTGTCGATTTCAAAATTCTATCAATCTTTATATTTTTAGGCTCTGGAATATGCTAAGAAGATTCCTAAACCAAAAACTCTCTCAGGAAAACAATCAGATGAAGAACCAAGAGAGGAAAGAACTCTAGCACATACTTTAAAGGGACAGAATTTACCTCAGATTTCCTCACTGAAAACTCTGCAAAACAGACATGAAATAGAGAAGCAAGTCGCGGCTGGTTTCAAAACCCTTCACATATTATAATAAATTTGAAATTATTAGGGAGCTGTAGAGGGTAGACAGTATCTGAACTGTTTACATGGTGCATTAAATTACATACATTTCCCAAATACAGTATTTCATGACTCCTCTACTATCAAAAAAAAAAATCAATTTCAAAAGGTGAAACATTTTCAGATCAATTGCCCTTATTTTAATCCAGTTTTATTATAGCCAAATTATTTTTAATGTAATTTTTACTTTAGAATTATGCTTCTTTTTATTCTATTGTTTCCTTCCTTGGAATATCCTGAGTAAGCTGCTGCCTCTTTCTGAGAGTTTATCCAGAAAGAGTGGTGAGTGAATTTAGGTGCCTGTGGGGTTCAGCTGGAGTTTTGTGAATTGCAATGAAACTTAAACTTGGGCCTTTCATGGCTAAATTTATGTGTGTGTGTCCTATTAATCTTTCCCAAATGCTTATTCTTTTTATGCTGTGAAATAAACCTACAGCTACTTACTAAAACTTTTTTTATATTTTAAATAATGAACTTTTAAAAGCATTTCCATCGAATCTAAAAACTGTCGGAGTGACCCTGTGTGTGTCTATCGTTATTGCTTTTCTCCTAATATAACTAGAACTGAAATTAAAAGAGGATCGTTTCCATGACACTTCCTCAGCCATTGACCCAAGAGACATGAATTAATGATAACATATTTTAGCTCTGGCCCAGGTTTCCATGACTGGGGGTCAACAGGTGTTAGAGATGTTATAGGCAGTATTTGGTTAAAGAGCACCTTATGTGTATATGGTGCTTTCCAAACACATAAGCCTTAGACCCTGCTCCAAAGCAGCTTATAGATGGTTCTAGTAGACAGACAAGTACAATACAATGGTAAACTAAGTTAGACCAAAGATGGCAGAGGAAGATCTGCAGAGGAGGCTTCACTTACAGAGAAGGTAGAGAGAGGTTTGAGAGAGTGGGGTTTGATACATCAGCAGTTGGATCCAAAGCCCCTGAACTCAATGGAAAGACTCTTTCTGCCTTATATGGGCTTTTAGTCACAGCCCGGGAATGGGAAACCATTCCAAATATAGTAGCATCATAAATAAAGCCATAAAGCTGAGAGTGGGAGAAGGTGACAAAGGGAGCAACTGCGAGGGTTTGTAGGAGCACAGAGTAAGGAGCAGGAAAGAGAGTTGGGATGTACAGCAAGGCAAAATTGTGAAGACTTTTTTGAAGGCGAGGATGGAGAGCTTGAGCTGGATGTGATAAAAGAAAATAAACAGATTCAGCACTATCCCATGGCCAGGGCACTGGTCTAGGGTTGGTCACTTGATTTCTATTTCCAGTTCTGCCCTGGACCTGCTGGGTAACCTTGAACAAGTCATTTCACCTCTCTGAACATGGGTATGTATTCAGATGGCTGCTCCCTCCACCCAGATCCCCTGGGTATGTATTCAGGTGGCTAAACCAACTGCTTCCTGTTCCCAGCTATCCTACTATTTTTAGCACACTAGCTCAAACAGAGCTAAATTGTGCCTGACTGTTTGAGCTGGGAAGCACAGTCCCAGCTGCAGTGTAGATATACTCTAAATATATGTACAGTGCCTAGCACAATGGGGTCTCTTTGGATCTCTTTGGAGCCTTTATATGCTACATAATAAAAATAAACTAGCTAAGAGATATAAGGAAGGAAAGATGTGGTCAGAATGATGGAAAAGGAAAATATAATCAATTCCTCTAAGGAAAAGGCAAAATACTGACCCAGTCCCAGCAGTGAAGCCAGAGCGGATTCTTTCAAGTTTTATACAATGTAGTAATCTCTCATTTTTAGACAGACAGACAATCTTACAGGTTTGGGATCTTAACAAGTTTTTAAGTTAAATACTTGTACCGGTTTACTTTTCAGTTAAATCTGGCACATCTTAAATTAAAAAAGGGAAAAAACCTCATTGTAGTACCTTAATAATCACAACATTTTTTCTTTAAAACAAAGAGGAAGCTGTTGGCAGGTTATCTAGGAATGAAGCCAAACTAAAACACTCCCAATAATGAAGAAAGTAAAACATGAACCAAACACAGGCCATCAATAGTGATACAATAATCAATTATGCAATTGTTGCTTCATTATTGGTTAATGATCTATCGTCACAACATCACAGCAAGCCCAGGAGTTCAGAGCCTCATTTAGGGCAAGAAAATGCAGACAAGTAATGGCTCTTCATCTAGACAATCTGTTATTAGCTAGGAGTAGATTAAAGATACACTGAGAAACTGAGCAGCACACTGAGGATAATCAAGAACTACACATTTGATAGGGAACAACCTTTAACAGATTAAGTGTAAGATAATAAACAGATGTGATTCTTATGATGCTTCTGTTCCTTTAACTTGGTGAATGAAGAATTAAATCCACAGATGAAATGTGATAAGGAAATGCACAGAAAAGGAGTTTTGAAGAACACATACTAAAAATCTTTTTGAAAATAGGCAATTGCTGCAGGTTCTTGTTGATTCTTGGGTTTGTTTTCATCATATGTTGTCTGTCTATAGATATAGAATCATGGTCCTGGTCCATAGTTAGGATTGCATCCAGGTTCCATCATAACCCAACTCCCTCTCCTCTCCACCCCCGTCAATATATTTAACCATGAATATTTGGCCTGAAAATTGCCTGATTTACTCTCAGGGCAAAGGAGAATTTTCCTGGAACATTTGAGAAGCAAAAACAAAACAAAATCCCAAATTCACCGGGATTTGAAATTTTGACCACTATCTAACATTTCTTTGGATCCTACTAGCCGCAAAGTTACTACCCCTTCAAACTCTTTGTGCAGTTAAATCTCCTTGAAAATAAATGTGTGGGTTCACTTTAAAAGAAAACAAGTTGTAATTAAGGCAAGTCATTAAAAATAGCTCCATCTAATCAATATGATTATACTGTATGTGTGGGAGCTGAGGTCCATGGAATCCTCTGGCCTAACCAAAGTTTGGTCTTGTTGAAGGTGTGCAGTTAATTGGGGAATACAGCTGAGAGAATGAACGTGAAAAGCTTAAGTCACTGTGGATGCACTGAGTTGTCTGTAAAAGATAAATATGGAAATGAGTTCTGAGAAACATTTATAGTCTTATAATGGGTTAATTTGGGACTTCTGAATAGTTGGATGCGAACTCCTGCTAGGAGTTGAAGGTAATGTCACAAGTTATCAGGAAGATCATTTGCTTAATAACGACAGGCCACTGAAAGACTCAAGTTGACTTCTGTGAGCTTTGAGTCCCACTCTAAATTATTGAAATCAATCCATGATCTCAAGCACTGGGAAACAAAAGGCTCCAAGAATTGACAAGGAGTTAAGCATCAGTGCCATATGTCATTGGAAAGGTTGCTTCCCCTACATTTGAAATGAGGCCTCCATTACTTGAGCCTGGATTCAACAAAGCACTAAAGCATGTGCTTAAATGCTTTGCTGAATGATGACTTTAAAACAGGGAGACGAACAATCTTTTTGGTCCATTTACCCTAAATATTATGGAGTCACTGGAAACTCGCATGGTGTGAAAATTCTCTGCATAGAGGTTTGGTTCAGGTTATGTGCAAAACATACAGCAGCAGGAACCATTTTGCAACTTTCAGTGGATCCGGACAAAGTTGTCCCCTCTTGGATTTTGAATTTGCTCTCTCTTCCCTCTTGGCCCTTCAGCTCTGTTTATCCTCCAGATTCACATTACAGAGGCAGTTCCGTACCGTGCCGGTTATAATTGCTGTCCTAATTATATTTTTTAAATAAAATGGTAACACTTTGAAGCATTTCAGGGGAAGGCCATAAACTTGTTTTCCTCTGCTTAAAAGTGATAATCCCCCTTTAATACAAACCTGAAGCACCTATTTTTAATTGAACTTTTAGATGAATATCAAAGAGCTATTTATGCATATCTAATATTTTAATTAGAGTATATTCTCAATTTAACCCATTAAATTCCCTTTGATGATCTCCATGTTTAGTGCTTAGCCCCAGATGCCAGAGATAATTAATACTGGACCTTTTGATTTAATGAGAACTTCTGCCTTTCTAGCCTGTCTCCCTTTGTATCCTTTTTTTCCTCCCCGCTATAGAATTCAGTTAATTGAAGGAGTCTCTTACCACCACACATTAAGGAGTCTAAATTAGCATCCCTTTTCTGATTAGAAAATGCAAGCAGACATTTTCCCTTTGATCTCAGGATTGAGTTGAAGTAGGCAACAGCCCCCTGAAAATGAGCTGATGGCCTTATTATTAGGCTAAAATGCAGATGTGTCCATGTGTTGCAAAATGCTTAATGTCTTAATTGATCATCTTCCTCACTGTTTGTCATCCTAGTACCTTATATAGCTCATGTAAATTCAGGCAGTGTGTGTGTGTGTGTGTGTTGTTCTGTTTTGTTTTAAATAGTGACCTTTAAGGAACATTAAAGGGCACCCACCAATTTCTCCTCGCCCCCAATATTAAAATTGTATCAATAAGCCCTGTCATTAATAGGATGCTTCCCCATGGCAAATAAATAAATAGTCCCATGAACACGATCGATTTGCAGACCATTTGTAAAGGATTGTATTTTCCCAAGGTGAAATTTGAAAAGAGGTTATTTTCAGTGTGTGCAAAGGAAGTCTTTTGATCTGCTTTAATAATAATGCAAATTCTTTTTGCACCGAACAGATAACAGTGGTACAAAAGGGACTGCACAAGTAAATGATGAGCATCCATCTGCTTAAAAGCAAAGGCCAAAACTTAATGTAATCTAAATTAGAAAGACAAAGAATTTAGTAAGAAATTGGCTTGAATTTTGTATTAAGCATTCGGGACCACATTAATGTTGACTTAGGCCCTTACTCTCATATTGAAATCAATGGGACTATATTGCTATGCATAGAGTAAAGTTACTCACATGAGCATGAGTGGTAGAATCAGGTATTCTAACAATTAACCACTATGCATCCGAGACTGTGCCTCCTCCGGCTATGTAGTGTAGTGGCAGGGAATGTTAAAGCCGCCTACTTTCTGTGGAACTTTCTCCAGGCTACCTTCATTCTAGAATACATTATACAGCTGGATCCCTCCCCTCCATGAGCCAGAGATACTTTGAGTGGCTGCAATCACCTAATTGTTGAAAAGTCATCAGCATGCACTGAAACAGCTTGTGTCTAGCTAGAACTCTTGGCCAAGTGGCAGGTGTCACCTTGCTGAGGTCAGGATACCTGAATGATATTTACATTAAGGATAGCTAAAGAATCTCACTCCCTGCAAAAAAGTAACATATTAAATCTATTTTTATTTCTTGAAAATATAATTGGTTTTATGCAAACGTTATATGGGCATACATTTCTGGGGGTCCCTTATATGTAATTATTCTTCCTACTGTTTCCTTTCTTGGTTTCCTTCAGACCTCTCAAAATTGGCACACAGATCTAAATTGAATACGGCCTCCTAGCACAATTGTTGCACGTTATGGTGAGACAAAAATACAAATGCCTCAGCAGAGTAAGAAAATTCATTTCACAAGGAAATAATGAAACATACAGGGACAAATTCATGCCTGTCTTGAACGGAATTACACCAGGGATGGATTTGACTCAGATTGGAGGTTTTTGGAAAACAAAGCAAACCATTATCCCTTGAGTTAATGAATGAACTCCAGTAGAAAGTAATGCCTTTACTGGCCTGTGGCTACAAGTTTACGTCAGTGGGGATATATTAGTGATAAAGTTGTTCCACCGCCTTACAAGTCTGTACTGATGCTGGCTTATTATGAAAGAAGATTTTCTGAGCTCAGGAGAAAGGCTCCACCACAACAGGAGTTGTGAACAGGACTGAAGTATCCCAGACCCATAACATTCCTATTCTCGGTCCTGATAGCTTATAACGGGACCATAAACAATGCCAGATAATAATGTAAAGGAAGGCTCCACAATGGTTGATTGTATCATCCTGTCAGTCTCACAAATTTTGTAGCCCAAGGGCCATGCCCCATTGTTATAACAGTATTGTAGAATCTTTGTAGTTGAGGATGGAAGGATGGGAATATCTATTTATCTAGAATACCTACTCTCCCACCACTGAATGACTGTCTGTACAGTATATGTTCCAATGCATTGGCCAGTCTTGTTTCACAAGCAATGTGTCTTCCACCACTTCCCTTTGGAAACAAATTCTACAATAGATGGTATCACCAGAGGAATTTCCTAATACTCAACCTAAATACTCCTGGCACAAGAGAAAATGAGTATGTGCAGTAGAGGGGGAGATATGGTGGTAGATTTGGCTACAGAAGAGGCTTCTCTGAACAGGGAGTGGTGTACAGCTACAATAAATGCAGAGTGAAACTCTACTGATGAGAGATGGCAAGAATGAATTTAAAAAGCTTGCCTTACAGAAGAGGGCTGTTTTGAATTGAAGTGCTACTGAGCCAAAAACATGGATACAGCAGATGCTATAAAACTACCCAACAGCTCATGCAATCACTGATTGTAAGTGCAGAGAGGGCAGCTGCAGATAATGCCATATGGTTAGTTTTCCATGTACCAAGAGGATCACTTAAATCAATTTGCCTTGCCTCAATTCCTATGGCAAAGCCAGCATAATGAATTGCAATGGAGAATTCAGTCCCTTTGGCAGTAGCAAAGCAACTCTTAAGTAGCGTTAGTGATAGATAGCAAGGCAAAATAAAACAGAGTTCCAGTGGCTTGCCCGAGGTCTCAAAAATGAAGAGATTAGACCTTTTAATTTCTGTTTAACTAGGGTCAAACGTGAAATCCCTGCAAGCTGCTTGGAAACTTTTTAAAGACACCATAATAGAACTCACCTTAAATGTATAGCCGAAATTTTAAAAAAACAGAGCAGGAGAACTAAAAAAATGCCACTGTGTCTACTCTAAACAAAGTAAAAGACGCAGTGAGATGCAAAAAGGCATTCTTTAAAAAGGGGAAGTTAATTTCTAGTGAGGAAAATGGAAAGCAGCATAAAAGCTGGCAAATGAGGTATAAAAATATAATTAGGAAGGCCAAAAAAGAATTTGAAGTACAGCTAGCCAAATACTCAGAAAGTCATAGCAAAACACCTTAAGTACATCAGAAGCAGGAAGCCTTCCTAACAGCCAGTGGGACCACTGGATGATCGAGATGCTAAAGGAGCATCCAAGGCCAATAAGGCCATTGCAGAGAAACTAAAAGAATTCTTTGCATGGGTCTTCACAGCTGAGGATGTGAGGGAGATTCCAAAACCTGAGCCATTCTTTTCAGGTGACAAATCTGAAGAATTGTTCCAGATTGAGGTGGTATTAGGAGGTGGCTTTGGAACAAATTGATAAATAAACAATAAGTCACCAGGACCAAATAGTATTCACCCAAGAGTTCTGAAGGAACTCAAATGTGAAATTGCAGAACTACAAACTGTAGTTTGTAACCTATGATTTAAATCAGCTTCTGTACCAAATAACTGGAGGATAGCTAATGTGATGCCAATTTTTATAAAGGGCTCCAGAAGTGATCCCTGCAATTATAACCCGGTAAGTGTGACTTCACTATCAGGCAAACTGGTCGAAAATATAGTAAAGAAAAAAATTGTCATACACATAGATGGAAATAATTTGCTGAGGACGAGTCAACATAGTTTTTGTAAAGGGAAATCATGTCTCACCAATCACTGGAATTCACTGAGGGAGTCAACAAGCATGTGGATAGTGGATATAGTGTATTTAGATTTTCAGAAAGCCTTTGACAAAGTCTCTCACCAAAGGCTCTTAAGCAAAGTAAGCTGTCATGGGATAAGAGGGAAGGTCCTCTCATGGATTGGTAACTGGTTAAAAGTTAGGAGACAAAGGGTAGGAATAAAGTGTTTTCAGAATGGAGAGAGGTAAATAGTAGTGTTCCCCAGGGGTCTGTTCTGAGACCAGTCCTATTCAACATATTTATAAATAATCTGGAAAAGGGGGTAAACAGTGAGGTGGCAAAATCTTCAGATGATACAAAACTACTCAAAATAGTTAAGTCCCTGAAAAGAGCTACAAAAGGAACTCTCAAAATTGGGTGACTGGGCAACAAAATGGCATAAATGAGCATAAAACCCAGGAGTTCTTCAATACCAGTCTATCCTAAGCAGGTAGAACCAGAAGAGTTTTTCACCCTTACATTCTTTTTTGAATCCATTTAGATTAGTAACTTGAATTATTTCAGTTGTAACCGTTCCCAGCACTAGACCCTCATTCCCCCATTGTTTGACATCTCCAATTCAGCTGGAGTCTCTCCTTCTTTAAGTGCAGCACATATCCTTGTGTTTTCTCCTTTTCCCATAAAATGAGTGTGTTCCCACTCAGGTATTTGTGTACAGTAATTAAATTCCTCCTTGACCTTCTGTTTTCAAAGCTGCACATGTTAAGCTTTTGAACCCATTCCTCAGAGAAGGGAGTAAGGCCTGGGCTTTGTTAGGCACTACCCTACATGATTTTCTGATCAATTCCTTCTTGTATGGCTTTGTTGCTCCAGATTCTCTGTTCTCTTCTTTTGTATGCAGGTTCTTATATTGCACTCAACACTGGGGTATCCGAGTGCCTTTTGAGGCCACTGGCCATTTTTGCTAGTGGCCTTGAAAGTGTTCTGTTTCCTGTGACATTTATAGGCTGGCTATTTAGCATCATAGCATCAGCACCAAGAAGAAAAGCAGTTTTTCTATCATTTGTGCCCTGCAGCGACACAGGAAACATTCTTATTGCAGTCAGAGGGGTTTTAGAACTCCTGTTCATGTGAGATCCTAATTGACATGTGCCTTTACCTAGCTAAGTGTTTCAACCTTTTCCATCCCATAACCCCTATGTTAGCACAGATAAAAGCTTTGGGGATCATCTTTCCTTCTGACAATAAAGACTGGCAGTAAAGTCGTAATGCCCTGAAACCTGCTTGTGACCCTCCCTTGGCATGACATCTCACGGCCTATCCAACTCGCTCTGTTCTTTGGCTTCAAACATATACCTTCTGAGAAGTAAGCCTTGGGTAACTCTTCCCGAAAGAAGACTTGCTTTACAGCTCTGTGTTAATATTGGAGGCTAGGGGATCGCAAAAACCATTTATTTAGAATCTGGGCAGGGACCCGGGGGGAGATGATTAGCTCAGGGCATTGCAAACAGGATACAAAGCCACTGACCCTAACTTATGTCACTGGCTTTAATGAGACCCAAATTAGCAATGACCAGTAGTTGTTAACACTGAGGGCTTTAGATAACCTGTCTAAAAGGAGGTGATGTTTTCAGTCCAGTAGACAAATATCCTATGTTGATCACAACAGATCAGAATCAACAAATGAGTGAGAGGTCAGTGACAATGTTTCATGCTTTTTCTTGTGCAAGGACTAAAGCTATAAAAGATGGTTGGCAGACATCAATTAGACCCACAATCAAACAGGAAAGGCACCAAAACACAAATGTCCTTTAAAAACTATAGTCACTCTAGCATTAAATATTTAAAGCAATCTGTTACGTGTTATCCACAGGCTTGTTACAGAAGTTCCTTGAGATCGAAAAGAGATGCCAGGAAAGCAAAGAATTGGCACATGCAAGCATCAAAGTGAGATGCTTGCATGTGCCAGCAATATGAGCATTGGCCTTTGCCATGAAGTTTTTCCAAGAACTGGATGTAGTGTAGCAGAAGAGGCGTATAGCAGAATAAGCAACCTCATCAAGATGAAGGGTGCATTTTGCATTATAACAATTCTGGAAGATTTAAAAGATTTGGCTTTGTACTCTAAGTATCAGGACTGACACCTCTAGGCTGAATTAAAGGAACTGCTTTAAGTTTTACTCTACCGAGCATGAATTCTTCCTTCCCCTTTTTCGGTCTTTTTCTTCTTCCTTCCCTGCAATCAATAGTCATGTGCTTTTGTTACCTCTCTAACTTACTTAGAAAGCTCTTCAAGACTTCAAAAGCTCCACCTAGTACATGTTTGTAAGACACCACACACACCTATGCCCACTGCATACATAATAGACTCTCTTGAGACACACCACTGGTTCATATCCCAGCAAGGCTTTACTAAGCCCTTAAGACTTCCATGGTACATAATAGTTCATCTATTTTAGTGCAGCAGGAGGGGCTGGGAAGGAAGGATTACAATGAGATCCTGTCTCTTCTGTATGGACAGGAAAGATTCTCTGGCATGTGCATAAAAGTGAGGGTTTGCTCTAGGCTCTGTGGTCAACACTTCCTCTACTGTTCTGCAGTTTCGGTCAATCCTCCTAACCCAAAGGTGGCTGAATGTTAGTGGCTAGTGTGTATAAATTGATTCATAGAGTCATAGGACTGAAAGGGACCTCGAGAGGTCATCTAGTCCAGTGCCCTGCACTCATGGCAGAACTAAGTACCAGAATGCTTCCAATTGAGAGGCTTATTCTGCTCAGTTGCCCCCATATAGATGAACCCTTTTGACTGAAACAATGATATTTAGATAGTCCCATAAATATACCTTGTGCTGTACAGACAAAATCCGATGTCCCTGCTGCAAGTCTGCACTGTCAGCGGAGTCAGCTCCAGCACTTCAGAAAGTCTCTTCTAGTTCTAGCAGCTGCATCGTGAACAGTCTTGTCCTTAGCTGAGCTAAGGAAAAAGGTTAGGAGCAGCCTGAAAGCAAACCAGAAATAAGCCATTCTTGAAGCACAGTAAGAGCATGTACACAAGAAGTTGCACTTGTTTAATTAAACCAGTGCAAGCTTGTGTGGAAACAAGACCAGAGACTACACTGCAAACTAGTATATGTTTCTTTTGGGATACAGCACTCCATGCTTTATTCACTACTTCAATACTCCTTATTCATGTGCACCTGCTCTCCCATTAACACCTCATTAGGGCACACACCTGCAGAGCCTTTACTTCAACTTGCTGCATAGTAGCCATTAATTCCCTGTTATATTCATGAGCCTGTCAGAGAGGGCCTGGTGGTTTAAAAGTCTTCTCAAGCCACATGGCAAAATGTCATCACAGCTACCAGTCATTGGCAGTAGATTCAGCTGTCAGGATGAGGTCCAAAGGGTCTGTGCACTTTCAGCTTCCCGCTCTCCCCTCCAGATAGTCCTGCCAAGTCAGAGTTGAGGGTGCTGTAAAAGAAGCTTACACTGCCTCTGCTTTACCCTCTTCACTCTCCAGAGTGGTCCAGCTAGCATCTTTCACCATCAACCTAAAGTCATGATGCTACAACTGGACATTCATAGCAGGCTGCATGTTGTGGCATATTCTAGACCTTTATGTATGAAGGACCAAATTCTGGCACATGTAGAAAAGTGGGGCATGGTTAGACTGGTGCTTTGCAGCGCTAAAACCGTCCAGTAGCACTATAATTTTCATAGTGTACACACTTCAAAGTGAGATTTTGCGAAATGACTCACTGTTCAAAGCGCTACTATTAAACCTCCTTTTCGAGAGGCAGAAGGCTTTTAGCATTAGCGCTGTAGCGCAAGGGTGCAAATGTGACCACCCATTGCATGTTAATGAGCCTCCAGCCTCCTGCATCCTGGCCCAGAATTCCCATTTAGAGCCTCTCTGGCCAGCATTTAAAACTCTTCTGGCTCATGCTCAGGTGACCACACGTCAGACCCTCCCCTACATTCCCCGGGAAATTTGAAAAGCCTTTTCCTGTTTACTGCAGCCAGCCATGGAGTGCTCAGGTAACCATTTTGCTTCACCCATGAGTCCACGTGCCATGCCTCCTCGCAATAAGCGATCTCGAGCGTGGTCGGATAATGCAGTCATGGACCTCATCAGCTGTTGGGGGGAATCGGCTGTTCAGTCACAGCTGCGGTCTAGCCGCCGAAATTATGATACCTATGCCCTGATATCAGCTGCACCGCTCTGGGGTGATTATGATACCTATGCCCTGATATCAGCTGCACCGCTCTGGGGTGATTATGATACCTATGCCCTGATATCAGCTGCCATGGGGGACAGTGCCGTGCAAAAGTTAAGGAGCTTAGGATCGCATATCGCAAAGCCCGCGATGCGAACAGCTGCTCTGGGGCAGCACCTGTGTTGTTCAGGTTCTACCACTCTGTGGATGCAATCCTGGGTAGGGATGCAACGTGCGTTCCTGCGAACTCACAGGATACTTCTTCCCAGCCACTTACTGAAAGTGTGTGTGTGTGTGGGGGGGGGGGGAATGGATGATGGAGAATACCAGCATGGCGATTTGCAGCAGGACCCAGACAAGGAGGAGTGGGATGACTCACAGACGTCACCAGTAGGGAGCCCAGGCAGTATTATGGAATCACTGGGTACATGCAGCCAGGACCTGCTCTCAAGCCCAGAGTGCACCCAGAGCGAGCCACAGCATCTGGAGACTGCAGGTGCTGTGTTCCCAACACCAATTTGCACAGGTACAGCTAACTTTTCTACGGGGGAGGGAAGACAGTTTTGAAGAGGGTGGATAATAATGCATCCATGGTTGGCTGCATAAGGAGTAGTGCATTGATGTACTCTATTACCTCTCGATAATTGTCATCAGTGAGTTCTGCAAAGGTCTCAATAAAAGAGCTCTTGCAATATCACCAGTCCACACCACTGTTCTAAGAGGAGGTGGGGCGGAAAAGTGCCGCACAGATGCAAGCCGCGAATGGGCCAGGGCGGAAGCCACATCTCCTTAGAATCACCACCCTCTCTTGCCCCTTAACACGCAACAGAGAGAGATCTTCCAGAATGAAAACCTATAAATAATGTTGGGATAATGCTTATCAGAACGCAGTTCCCGGTATCGCCCACAGCTCCCCCGACACAGTGGTATGGAAAGGCAGGGAAACAGTGTTTGTCCAAGAGCCTCGGCATGGCCAGGGATCCCTGGTTACTTCTGTGGGTGAAATGGCTTGTTTGGACAGGGGAACTGCAAAAACAATTCAAGGAATGCATGGGACTCCCCAATCTGTGGCCAGCAATGGGATCTTGTGTTTTAACTCTGAAATTCCCCCAACACTTGCCCCCCATCCATTGCCCTCCTGGCCCTCTGTCCCCTCCAGGCCAGTATCAGCATCTGGCTGCTTATTACCACCCACAGTTGCCACCAACCCCCATCCCTTCACCGACCACCCCACTGATCCAGAACCCTTACCCACTGCACCCAACCCCTACTAACAGGCAGTACCACACTCCCCAGAATGGGTTGGGTGAGTACACCAATTCGGAGGGCAGTGGAGATTATGAGTCCAGGACATACGGTACAACACTCTGTAAAATGTCCCCTTTCAAACCCCAAGTTCACACCACTTGCACCCTCAAACATATTTCACACTCCTTAACTCCCAAAACCAGTTTCACACCCCTCACACACCCTATTACCAGTTTCACACCCTTCCCCAGCCAAATCCAATTTCACACCCTTCACACACCCCAACACCGGTTTCACACCCTCCCCCCCAAAAAAACAGTTTCACAACCCCTTCTTCACACACCTCAAAATGTATTGTTTTCCAACTTTTAGTGGAGATTATTAGAAAGTCGTTCAATAAATGAATTTATTTTTAATAAATTGGTTTCTGTATTCGGTGCACTCATGTGTGTAATAGGTACATAAAGGCGACCGTCTTATCTGATTAACAGACTGCTAGCCCGCAACCTCCCTCCCTCCCTCCCTTCCTCCCACCCTCTGCAATTCCCATTAGAACTTGCTTTCAGCCAGAAAATGCTCCCTCAAGGCTTCCCTGATCCTTGTACCCTCACGCTGGGCCTCTCTAATAGCCCTGCTCTCTGGCTGTGCATAAGCGTTCTCCAGTTGACGAACCTCTGAGGTCCATGCCACAGTGAAGGCTTCGCCCTTCCGCTCACAGAGATTGTGTAGGGCACAGCACGCGGAAATAACCGCGGATATACTTGTCTCTGCCAAGTCTATCTTGCCATAAAGGATTCTCCACCTGGCTTTAAGACGCCCAAAGTCCCTTTCCACAGTCATTCGACAGCGGCTCAGCCTGTAGTTGAACCTTTCCTGGCTGCTGTCCAGGCTCCCCGTGTAGGGTTTCATGAGCCAGGGCATCAGAGGGTAAGCGGGGTCGCCAAGAATCACAATGGGCATTTCCACTTCCCCCACGGGGATCCTCTGGTCTGGGAAAAAAGTGCCTTCCTGCAGCTTCCTGAACAGGCCGCTGTTGCGGAAGATGTGCGCATCATGCACCCTTCCCGACCAGCCTGCATTAATGTCAGTGAACCGCCCACGGTGATCCACAAGCGCCTGAAGAACCATGGAGAAGTACCCCTTTCGGTTAATGTACTGTTCTGCTAGGTGTTCGCGGGCCAGAATAGGTATATGGGTCCCATCGATCGCCCCTCCACAGTTAGGGAACCCCATCTGCTCAAAGCCAGCCACAATCTCACGTACGTCACCAAGGGTCACGATTTTCCGTAGCAGAAGGCGATTAATGGCCTTGCACACTTCCATCAGCACGACTCCAACGGTCGACTTCCCCACCCCAAAGTGGTTGCCAACAGATCGGTAGGTCTCTGGGGTGGCCAGCTTCCAGAGCGCTATAGCCACCCGCTTCTCCACTGGGATGGCAGCTCTCAGTCTGGTGTCCTGGCGCTGCAGGGCGGGGGCGAGTTCAGCACACAGTCCCATGAAAGTGGCTTTTCTCATGCGAAAGTTTTGCAGCCACTGCTCATCGTCCCACACCTGCAGCACGATGCGATCCCACCAGTCACTGCTCGTTTCCCATGCCCAGAAGCGGCGTTCCACAGTTGTGAGCATGTCAGTTAAAGCAATGAGCACTGTAGTGTCCAATTTCTTCCTTGGCTCCACTTCCAGATCGTCCTCGGAGTCATCACTACTTTCCGTTTGGCTTTCAAGAATGAACTGTGCCACGCAAACAGTTGTGCTGGCAACACTAGCAAGCATGGTCCGCAGCAGTTCTCGATCCATTTCAGCAGAGGGGAAACTGGCAGTGGAGCGTACAGAAATGCTGGTACAGTTCAGAGACAGTGCAGCAGTTGACCGGGAAATAAAGGGAGTGCTGGGATGTGAACGAAAGCATCGAGGGACTTAGACCCGGATGCTGAATGCCCACAATAAACGCCCCCTTCCCCACAAGGCACTGTGGGGGATTTCCGAAGAGGTGCTCTGTGGGATACCTGTGCTATTGTGGTACTCTCAGTACCGCAATAAGCGCTGACAGTCTGTTCGCTCTCTGGCGCTAGAGGGCTTCAATCTGGACACCCTCTAGCGCAAGAGCTTTAGCGCTAAATCGGGAAGCGCTATAGATTCTGCTATTGCAGTACAGATGTGCATTAGCTTCGGCGCCATTTGCTTTGATGAGCTTGAAAGTGGTAACACAGCACATAATAGTCCCCACACTGTTTATTCAAATGGGTGGGGGAGGTCTGGCAATGCCAGTCCAATGAGTAACATCACACTCTTCTTAAAGAGGAACAGACGTTTTGCAAACGGCCAGTATAAATATTATTCTTAATCCAATGGTGCTCTCAACTTCTGTATTCCCTGCAACTTCTTCTGTGCTTCCTGCCGCATTCCCCATAATAATCTACCCTGCACTTTTTCCAGACATGTACTCTGTATGCATGTGCCACATAAGAGCATTTACTACATGCCTTTGTTTCCAAGAATTGGAAAAAGATCACTAGGAAGCATAATAGTGTGTCTTTTCTGTTCACACAGGAGCAAAAGCAATTCTCACTGCAAGTGACAGAACCATACTCACAAATGTAAAGAATTCAAATTTTTTAAAATGTCACTCTGAGTAATGTACATTTTAAGTGATCCCTTATGTGTATTTGCTTCTGAATTCTATTTTTTCTCTATTTCATAAAATTATTCATAAACCATGAATATCTGAGTCTGAATAAAGAACACTGTGATTTTAAGAACACCTGCAAATAAAGACATTGGCATATGCTTTCTTTTTCCTGATGACATCAGTTGTGAAATCTGGTCTCTATAATACTCTTTTATATGTGTTAGATGTTAATGTTATCACTAAAAATGGTAATCAGAATCTTAATATTAAACATATTATCACATAGCTCCTTGTTAGTATTAATTTTAATAACTAGTCTCTATTCTGTGGCTGTTTTGCTCACACTTTTATTAACTGTTGATGAAAGACATACCAACTAAAAAAAATATTTCCACAGCCTACAAGATACAAATATAACACAAGAAAACTATCAAATTAAATATCAAATGCACTAAAATCAAAGAAATTAAATGTATTGTCTTTCCTAGTGCTTTGGTTTAGGTATTGCTAGAATCAGTGATCATGGATATATAATAAAGTTTTTCATCTAGCTGATATCTCATTGCACTGACACTATTCAGTAAGGTTTGTTATAGCTAGAATGGATTTCTAGGGTGATTTTCTAAAGAACAATTATATATTCTTGGAATGGAATGTTGGTGGGTCTTGCCCTTTGAACTATAATCTTTAAGGAGCTGCATAATTTTGTAGCAAAATATTTTGATTGAAAGTCATTTCCTCTAAGTGTTTGTAAACACAGTCCAAAAACACACATTCATTGTCAGGATGTTTTTCACGTGTGATCTTTATTATTCTAATTATACTGCAAACCCACAAAAGGGAAGGAGACATACAAGTTTAAATAATTCATATTTTGCAGATGAAAAGGGGGCACGTTTTAAATTTTTGCAACAAAACTGCAGTCCAAAAGCCAAAAGTGCTAAGGACACCCAACAACCAAATCAACATTTAATTAAAAAAAATTAAAAACAATTACAAAAAAACC